>CM062808.1:468559412-469159412 GCA_031772625.1 Pinus tabuliformis | reverse complement strand
AAAAAAAGAAATCCAACATGGCTTTCAGAGTTGGAGGAAGAGGTGGTGGTCGAAGAAGAGGAAGACCAGTTGCAAATGCTGAAGTGTTGGAAGCTATGCAACAGATGCAAGCTAGATTGGAAGCAATGGAAATGGGAAGAGATGTAGATGCTGGAGATGTCAGTGAACCTGAAGTTGGAGCTGCAGAAGATGAGGAACCTGCAGATGTAACTCTTGAAATGAGATTTGTTATGCTCCTATACCAACCGGTGTCGTATTTCATGATTGACTTGATGAGCACTGTAATATGTTCATACCTTTTCTTGTTGCAAAGGTTTTCCATATTGTCAAAAAATCAAAAAATTTAAAAAATGTAAAGAGGGTATACCCTAAAAGAAAAATCAAAGGGTAAAAAGAATAAAATGGTCAAAAAATTAAAAGAAATGAACCCCAAACAAAGAAAGACCAGGAAAGTGTGCAATTCTAAATGCCACTACTTATGCCACAACTGATGAAGAGTCAAACTATTTAAACTTGGCTTATTCATCTTTCAATTTCATGTCTTAGAGATAGAGAATAAATAGCTGACAAAATAGTGTAATCTTGGCAGATAAGTAGATAGGTAGAGTAAATAAAAAGGAGCTCAACAGTGTAATCTAATCCCTTGGATGTAATAAGCGCAGACTTAGGTAGGCTTGCCATGTAAAAGAAAAAGAAGATTGATAAGGGTTTGCCAGTCTAAGTGTACCCAAATAAAGAAGGAAAAATGTAAGGCTAAAGTAGGTAGGGTAGGTGAATGGTATTGTAGAATGATACTTGGGATGAATCATGTCTCTAAATGTGTTAATTTTTACTTTTTTCGCAAGTGCAAGCCAGACATTATACCTGATGCAATTCAAGCAAGACAAGGTCAAATAACTAACTTCCATTCACTTTTTTCCCTAAAGATTTCACTAATTCCCCCTAAAGTATTAAGGTCTTTGAAAGTCAAAGGGGCTCAGAGCATTTCTCTGACTTCTGGAGGGACCGGACCCTCGGCCCAATGATCTAAAAGCCTAAGTACTCATAAATCATCCATCCATCATTCATTTCATTTCATAAAGTTTGCCTAAGTGAAAAACCTATTTTACTTAGGAAATACATAATATCACTTGAAAACCCCTTTAGCCTAAGTTTTAATGTGAACTTTTAACATTTGCTTAGTGCTTATTTTCATTCTGTTTCATATTAACTTTTAACTATTATTATATAAATCCCAAAAAATATCAACCCATCCCCCGTATTATTTAACCATGTAAAACCCTGACATTTTATATGTATCCCCGCCCTGGTTAAATATAACCATAAACACTGCTTAATAGGGATTAATAAATTTATACGGTGTTATTAATAACCTTTCCCGTCGCGCCATATGGAATTAATTAACCCTTTAGGTTAATTAATAACCAACCCCGACCAATAGAAATGACCCCGATATGATTAAAGTATTGGTAAATACATCGAGCCTGCCACACATAACTCCCTGCCATCTCCAAAGCCCGTCAGCCATCTGATATTTTCCTTTTCATCCAACGGTTGATGGCAATATCGCGCACCCCCTGGTGACCACGCTTTAACTCATGATCACCAGGCGGTTTGCCACCGTACCTTCGCCACACATCGTGCTGCCAATATGCTCGCTCGCCTCCAACTCGAAACCGCCCAGCCTCAAAAGTGGTGCGATGAAAACCACTTACCACCCTCCACGTAACGACAAAATATCACATCCCACTCACATCATCTTCCCATTAAATGCAAAAAACACCTGCCAAACTGAATTTCGTTAAATAAACAATAAAATGTCATTTTTGTTGTAGTTTTTTGTGTCCAGCTCCCATGCAAAATAACGACTGAGTCCACTGTTCCAGCTTTTCAACCGCCACCTGACCAGAAAGACTACAACAACGAGCTCTGCATCCTGCCAACTAACCTGTCATTGTACGATTTTCCTCCTTCATACAGGTATTTACCCAGTTTACCCGGCAACCCTGCAATTTATGTTTTTTACTGATAATTATACCAAAGAAGGCCAAATTCAAGTTAAGAACAGTCTGTAATTGCCATAAAAAGACCCTAAACCTGCTGTTTAGTCCATTTTTCCACAAAAACCCTGAATTCCAGTTTGAATACACAAGAACCAAATATGGAAGCCCCCATAGCCCTGAATGTCGCACCCATGAATGCACCCCATAAAGACTTAGATTATCTACACCTGGCCGACAAATATTTTCAAACAAAAGATTTATTTGGTGACAGGAACCATCTTCAGGCCTTCTGCCAAGTCAGAGATAGCTATATAAACAAGTCTGACATTTTTTGACTATGGGAATCTAACCTTCCCATGTATTTCCTCCCATCAGTCCATGCTTTCCCATACATCATTCATCAATGCTATGCCAACTATGATCATGTCCATAGAGCAGTTATGTCCCCATTCCAAATTGTTCTTTTTCCCATAACTTCTAAGTCCATTAATGAAATGATACAGTTCCACTCCACTCAGCCCCTTGCTCCTATTTCCATGGGGTATCTACTTGAAAAAGCTTCTTAATTCCCCAAATCAGAGATAACCCGTATTGCTCAGATCTTCATGAAACCAAAGTACCAGCCTAAAGGCCCACCTCCCTATCTGCTGACCTTTTTCACTGAAACTGGAAGACTCATTGTTGACATGATATCCCTGATCATCGGATTTAACTCTAGTGAATTTTTTGATGATACCACCTTAGTTTTACTATCAATTTTTATTCCAAGACAGCCCCCTGCTGTCAGATATGACTATGCCACTTTTATTGCCAACAAAATCCATGATCAATTCATGAATTTGGATAGGGAAGGAGTTTTCAAATACAATTCTTTTTTATGCCATCTTTTGTTATATCATCAGCGAGACAACTTTCCTTTCTCCATCAGGAAATTGGACTCAAAAGGAAATCGTAGGTCTGTGATCTTTTGGAGTTCAGTCTTCCATAATACCTCTGAGTCCCCTTACACTTATAATGAATTCATTGACTTAACTGTACATCCAGCATCCACTCTGTTGATAGGAGTTTCCCCTCCTAGGATCACTAGTGACATGAAGAAGATTCTACAGCTCTCTAAGTAGTACACAATAGGTGACTTGTACCTGTACCAAAATCACACAGAAATTAGAATGTATGGGTGTGAACTTTACCCTTTCAAGTTGCCTAAATATGTGCCCATGAGATTATTTACACTAGAGTATTTTAGACAGATCATCAATGCAGGTTTAGTCCATTTTTGTGCTGCCAAGAAGAAGGCTCAATTGAGAATAAAGAACCAGCTAGGCCCTTTCGTCGTCAATTCTAGGGATGCATGGAAAGAAGCTGAAAAGATTTTAGAAGACCACCTTAGACTAAAGAAGAGTTTTTGGTGGGTGCCATATGACCCAAACAGTTTCATATGTGACGAAAGTACAAAAAACAGGTAATCCCCCTATATCCACCATAGGATCCCAAAGATTGAGAATTTTGCAAATTTTGATGAATGGGTAGAAGGGACCCTAATAAAAGATATTAGTGAATAGGAAAAAATGGAAAATGCTATGAAAGATCTTGAAAATACCCTTGACCTAGACTCTTTTGGACAAGTATCATTCAAGCTGCCTCAAAGATCAGAAATTGGTACATCCTCTGCTGGAACTTCTCAGTAGCCTACACAGGAAACTAACATACCAGTTACAGGAACTTCCAAAAGCATAGAAGTAGAGACCACGGGGTAGCCTACATTGACAGATCAGCCTGGAATGTCCAAAGAACAGAGTCAAGTACAAATTCTTCTAGCCCAAACTAAAGCAGCATAAATTTCAGCATTGCAAACTCCTCTAAATGAGGAAAGAAACAAAAAGAGAGACAGAGAAACCACCACATCAATCAGTGGACCTACAGAACAACCTGGAGAAAAGAGACAAAGACTAAATCCTCTTTCAGAAGAGGAAATCATTGAAGAAACTACAGATAGCTTGAGAGCTGAAAGAACAACTAGTCAGCAAATTCCCCCATTGGGAGGAACATCCACTAGCTCACAAAGGCAGGAGCTAGAAAGACAGCACAATGTAGAAGTATCATCCACCAGGCCACAAAGAAAATAGGCCTCAGATATTAAGAAGACATTTACAAAGATAAAAGCCAGAAATGATCCTGTAAGGCTTCAAATTTATAGTCAGTGTTTGAAAATGGCCCCTACAAACTAGCAGAGATTAATGTCAGCCTATGACATTAAAGAATGCAAAATGTTAATGAGTTATTTTAAGCCAAAGGTACAACAACCCCAGTCGGCAGCCGATTACATTAGAACAAATTTGGAGGTCCTAGCCAAAGATATTCATCCTATGGATCAAATTAAACTTCACAAGCAGACTGGGAAAATGGTTTATTCCACACTAGCTGACAAAGCAATGCTGGCCCACAAGTTGCAAAATTCCTTGGATAACATAACAACTCAATTACATTTGGAGAAAGCCTCTTCTCTGGCCAAGGATAACAGAATAAAATCATTTGAAGAAACCATCATTGGATTGGGACATGATCCCAAATATGCTAAAGGCATAGAGGCACTAATCAAGAAGAAATAAGAGGACATTACTGCCCTGAGGAAACAGCTGAAGCTACCTCATTCAAGGCATCCACAGACTACAGAAGTTATACAACAGAAATATGAAGAGGAGATGATGGACCTGCTCCTGAAACTTAATGATACAGAGCAGGCATTAGAAAAAGCACTGAAGGAAAAGTAGGGAGATTCGACCTCTCAGCCTCCTGAGGTAATCCCCATAGTCTCAACAGCAGTCCCCTCCACACTTGGAATAGCATTAGCTCCAAACGTCCCAGCAGCCACAACAGAGGTCATCACAGGTACATCAATAGCAGGAACAACACCAAGCAGCACTACTAATTTATAGACAGAAGAGTTGATAAAATCCATGGAAGAAATGAGATTACAAGTTACATAGCTAAAATAGGTGAAAGAGCAATTGGCTAAGGCAGAGAGAAATTATGATATATCCAAAATAAGTGATGGAAAAAACTAGGGAGATTAAAGCCTTAGAAAGTAAATTAAAAACATTAGAACAAGAGCTCATTTTTGATAAGCCTTTGGCAGAGATCAGGAAAATCCTTTGGGCTAACATCATTCAATCTATAAATGATTTGTGGCCATCTATCCAAGTGATATATGAGCAGATCGGCTTAACGAAAAGAACCCATGGAGCAATTCAGCAGACAAGAGCACAGTTAGGTAAAATGCCTGAGGAATCCAATCGGCTTATACATTTTTTGAATAACAAAAAAAGAGAATAGCAGGAGGAACTTGGCATCTCAGACAGGACAGACACCATTTTGGAAATAAAAAGGGTTCTAACCAAGAGAACTTTGATGCATAATTTAGAGAGAAGGTGCTAAGATATGCAAGTAGAAATCAATTCTTTTATGGAGAAGTTCACAATTTTGCATAGTAAGGGGCTGCCAAGTCCTTTGGTCATTAATGATATATTAATGAAACACATTGATCATGTAGATAAATTAAATAAGTATGTTGGCAATCAAGCTATCTCATCATCAAGTGCATCAGGAGTAAAAGCACTCCCCACAGGCTGAGTTCTCTATGACAGCTTAGAGAACTTATTCTACATTGAGCATGAAGTAAAGCACTTATTCACCATCCAGCCTAAGGAAACTGATATACAGAGACTGGTGAAACTCTAAGGAAACTTCTGAAGCACAAATTTCTAGAGAAAAAATGGTGGGAAGACATGTTAAAAATTTTGTAAATTCATCTTTGGTAAAATGTAAATTTTGAGGCTATTTACCATGGTAAGATAAATAGAGATGAATGGGGGTCAAACAGGTCGAAGTGTATCAAGCAGATAAAGAGTATCAGTCAAAATAGGGAAACCAGCATGAAGTTACCATAGAAGATAGCAGCAAGCCAAATTCTAGGGCCTGCCTCCAGCACACTCAGCAAGAAAAGGAATAGCACAACATCAGTTTACCTTTCTCCTATCTTCAAGACTAGTTGTCTCTATTTTCTTGTAAAATATGATTAGTCATCACTAGAATATATCTCACTCTGTTATGAGATATTTTGTGTAAGATATTTTATATAAATACCCCCTCAATTGGAGTATTGAGGGTGGATTCATATACATTGCTGTAATATTAGTTATTTTGGAATAAAGTGCTTATTGGACCAAACTTTTGTATGGCTTGCTGGATAAAGAATTGAGGCAAAGGACTTTCCACAGATTTCTTGAATCAAACACTAGATCAATAAGTTCTCTATACCCTATGTTTTAAAGTTTTCTTTGTTTCTTATATCATTTATGTTTCATATCTAAATGATAAACAAAAAAGAGTAATTCAGAACATGCTTGATTGCACTCTGACTTCAAACGTTATTATTCTCTATGTTTTCTTCTGAATTAGAATAAATAGTGAAACCTTAATTGCTCATGTTTTCTAGTTCTTTCATTTTGATTATTACTTAAAGAATACTTAAATGCTATTTATTAGTAATCAATTCAAGTCCCCTTTTCAAATAGGTTGGAGGATTCTGAACTACTCTTCACCCATTTTGAAACCATTCCATTTATTCCAAATCTTTGTTTGTTCCCTATTTGACCACCTTGCTCTGTAAAACCATCCTTTGTTGAGAAACCTAATCCAGTTAAGCCATCTTCTTTGACTCCATTAGCCCAATGGCCTAAACTAGTCAATCCTACCCCTTTGCTATTGAATCTCACCACCCAAACTCAAACAAAACTTCTGAACTTCACAACTAGCCTAATATCTTTCAAAACCAAGCTAAATCATAAAGAGAGAGCCCTCTTTGGATACAGATTGGCTAGAATCTGTGTCTAAAATATTGGTTTGTGGTTACCTCGGCCCCCTTTCCCCTTCTTACAACTTCTGGGAAAACCTGAGTGATAACATAGTGGCGACTGTACTGGGGATCGAACAATTTGTTTGTTACTATTGTCTACTTTCTAAGCTACAGACGAGGCTTGAAGTTAGCCAAGTAGCCTTTCAAATGCTTTTGCTTTACAATTGCAGAAGTAAATGAATGTTGCTTTAGTCTATCTCCGGTCTAACGTATAGATTAGGCATTTGGTTTTAAATTTTTTATTCGTCCCTCTTTTCAAATAAGCCTTTAAGAAAGTTAAAAACCCACATCTGAAACCTCTTAAAGAAATTGTTGAAGTTGTATTGTCAAAACCATTTACAGAAAAACCCAAAAATATACCTAGAAACTTGGCTTCAGAAAGGATTCGTTACACCAGATCTAATCCTGATCCAAATCCACCACCTATGTTCAAAAATCCCAATCTGATTCCTAGGATTCTTAGGAGGCAAGAAAGCCAAGACAGTTCTGCTAGTTCTTGACCTCTGTATAGATCAAGATGTTGTCCTGTGAAGTGGATTTACCTTGAAGACAAACCTTTTGATGAGTGGTTTGAAAACTCTTTATTTGTAACCTTTTCAGAATCTGGGTTAACCCACACAGTTCATGATCCAATATTTATTGAAAATTTGAAACTTGAATTTGTCACTTCACACCTTGACAGACATTTTCATAACTCTATTCAATCAGAGCTTACCTCTGAAGGAACACCAAACCTTTCTGTGATCACTAATGCTCCTCCAATTCCATCATCAACACCTCAGACTTCCCAACCTCAAGCTACCCCTTCCACTCCTCCATCCACAACCCATATTCCCATTGTTATCCCAACCACACCAGTTGTTACACCTACTCCTGCAACCATGGAAAATAGATACACTCCCCTGAACTTACCTGCTAGCTTGGGTGCTATGCCCCAAGACTATCAGAGTAAGATTACCCCATTTAATGGCACTGGCACCTATGCAACTCAAAAACACACTAAGAAAATGATAGACTATTTTGAAATATATGAGGTTGATGTTGATGATGTTAGAATGAGAGTATTTGTCCAAATTTTGACTCGAGAGGTTAGAACATGGTTTAGAGCCCTCCCTGCAAACAATATCAATGATCTACAATCACTTTACTAGACATTCTTGAATAGATGGGAAAAGAAGAAAGATCCTCTCCACATTTTATCAGAATATGAAAGCCTGAAAAGAGGCACCCAAGAAACTGTCCAAGATTACTGTACCAGGTTCAATAATGTTTACAATGCTATTCCTCAAAATTTAAGACCTCCTCCAGATTTGGCCTTGATCAAATTCCCTGATGGATTTGATTCTAATATGGCATACCAACTTAGGGAAAGAGCTCCTCAAACCTTAGAAGAAATGCAAAGTATAGCTGTCAGTGTTGAAGCCAACCTGATATCTAAATGAGCTAGAGCCAGAGCTGAAAGGAGGATACCTTTCAAAGAGGAACCTTCTACCCTTGAACAGAAATTAGATGCTATTATTAAAGGAATGGATAGGCTTGGTGATAGAGTAGAAACAATCGAGAGAAAATCCCCTTGGGATGGTCAACCAAGCAATACTGGGAGAAATCCAAATTTCAGGAAGAACCAAAACCCTAATACTAGAAAGACTGGGCCTGACCAAAACATTAGGCCCCCATTCCAGGAAAATTATACTGAAGCCTAAACTTCTGATGAACCAACAAAAGACACTCAAATTAACTTGATGGGACTCAACAATGAACAACAAGTTTTCTTGACCCAAGAGGATCAAGAAGCTCACATGCTTAAACAATTCCATACTCAGTCAAGTGAATCATTTGACTTTAGGGAGGGATATGATACAAGAATTTATGAATTCCACAAGCAATACAATCTAAGGAGCAAAAGAATAGATGTCCCTGAAACCAATAGATAGAAAGATACCAAACAGCCCAACAACGGTAAGATCAATACTACCCCTGTACATATTCTTTCTAGAACAAACCCTAGCCCAAATAACCCAATCATTGAAGATGTATCCAATAATCAACCACATCACAAACAATCTTCCACTTCTATTCCTCCCAAAAGAAACGTAGAAGAACCTCCAAAAATTGATTTGGAAGCAAATTCAACCCATTACCACACTCCTGAAAAGGAGAGAAACACATAAAATACAGAAGAAAAAGAGAATCCAACTGTCTGAAATACAAGAACTCAAACTGAAAAACCTTTTAATCTTGAGACTGAAGTAGGAAAATTAAAGATAGTTATTCCATTGTCAAAATTAGCTAAACATGATGTCTACAGAGGTCAAATCAGTAGATCACTCCAAATTTCTATGAATGAAGATTCAGTAAATGTTTGATGACCAGCCTGAATTGATTTTGGCCATGAGGTAAATGGAAAATCAGTATATGGAGGTGTCCCTCCTTTCTATGTAAGTCCGAACATACATGATAAAATACTTCATAATGCCATGTTTGATTCTGGTGCTTCTCATAACTTAATGCCTAAATCTATAATGGAGAAACTAGACCTAGACATTACCAGGCCATATAAAGACTTATTTTCTTTTGATTCAAGCCAGGTCAGATGTCTAGGATTGATCGAAGACTTATGTGTATCACTAGTTCAATACCCTGCCAAAACCATTTTAATGGACATAGTAGTAGTTGATATTCCACCAAAGTATGGCATGTTATTGACTAGATCTTGGGGTGCAAAGCTTCAAGGATCTCTACAATTGGACATGTCCTATGCTACTATTTCAGTGTTTGGTCAACCTAAGAAATTGTACAGAGAAACTTTAATGAAATATGTGGTAAGTAGCCAGGACAAACCTCAAAATTTTCCTATCTACTCCATTCACTCTGATATGGATTCTTTCATTCTCTATAACGCTGAAATTGATTCTCCAACTGAAGTAAAAGTCTTAGCAGTTGAACAAGAAGATATTACAAATGAAAAGTCTAGTGTTCAAATTCAATAAATTTCTGAGAACAATGATATATCAGACACTCAAGAGAAACTAGATGAAACTAAAGAAACTGATCTTCCTATTAAACAAATCCCTGAGACTCCTGATACTAACTATGAACATGAGATCCTTTGGTACTTAGAATTTGATGGTTCAGTTAATAAATTAGGAGCAGGAGTAGGAATTTGGGTGCATAATCTTGAAAATGATCATGTTGAAGGTCATGCCTATAGATTAAACTTTAGATGCACTAATAATATGGCTGAATATGAGGCTCTGTTGCTAGGACTTAAACTGGTCAAAAGTTTAGGGGCAATTAGGGTATCAATCTTGGGAGATTCTGATTTAATCACTCAATAGATAAAATGGAAATTTCTCACAAATGGTCCCAGATTAAGATCTTACAAAGGAGCAATGATTGAGATTCTCAATACATTTCTAGAAACTTAGCTTGCCAAAATCCCAAGAAAACATAATTTGCATGCTCATAGCTTGGCAATGTTTTCCAGCACCTTTAAATTACCATTTAAGCCCAATCATCAGTTCACAGTTGAGATTAGACACAGGCCAACCATACCTGAAAATGTAAAGAACTGGCAAGTGTTTGACAATGATATTCAGATTAACGATTGCTTAACCCTAGAGGAAGAGTTTTCTAGCACTAATATAGATATAGATACTATTAATGAGTTTAATAAAATAGATCAAATAGAAATAGACATTTTAGCAGAAAATGCAACTCAAATGCTTCACCCAACAAAATTTACCAATAAAGAAACGCAGGATCTCAAAGAAATAGATATTGATGAAATTATTGAAGGAGAATCTGAAGATATTAATTTGAAAGATAAGCAGTTGCCTAAAGGATTAACTCCTTTGGAAGATCTTTTTGATTCTAATGATATTCCAAAGAAACCCAAGATGCGACCTCTAAAAGCAGACATTGAAGACTGTAACTTGGGAACTGAAGAAAATCCGAAAATGGTAAGATTATCCAAATATTTGCCCCCTGAACAAAAACTTAAATATGTTGAATTAATGAGAGAATTTCAAGATGTTTTTGCCTGGAGCTATGAAGACCTGAAATCTTATGAAACCTCTATAATTCAATGTACAATCCCTTTGAAGGAAAATCAAAAACCATTCAAACAAAATCTCAGAAGAATCAACCCTAAAATGCTTCCGTTAATTGAAAAAGAAATCAAACGAATGTATGAATCAGGGATAATTGCTCCTATCAGGTTTTCTGAGTGGGTGTCTAATTTAGTACCTACTAGGAAGAAAACTAGAGAAATCAGATTATGTGTTGACTTAAGGAATGTAAATAAGGTTTCTTTGAAGGACAATTACCCTTTACCTAAGATGGATCACATTTTACAAAGGGTAGTAGGTGCCTCTAGGATTTCACTTTTAGATGGGTTCTCAAGCTATAACCAGATTCTGGTTCATCCTGATGACCAGGAAAAGACTGCTTTTACAACACCATGGGGAACATTCAAGTATGTTAAAATGACAATTGGACTTAAGAATGCAGGGGCAACTTTCCAACGAGCAATGGACATAGCTTTTGCAAAAGAAATTCATGATTTCTTGGTTATATATCTAGATGACCTGACTATTTTTTCCAAATCAGATCAGCAACATTTAGATCATCTGAAACAAGTATTTTTAAAATGCAGGCAATATGGCATTTCTCTAAATCCTAAAAAGTCACTGTTTGGTCTAGAAGAAGGCAATCTCTTAGGCCATATCATCTCCAAAGATGGCATTAGAATTGATCCTGCTAGAGTAGAATCCATTCTTCAAATACCCCACCCCAGAAATGTCAAAGAACTTCAAGCTTTCCTACGAAAGATTAACTTTTAAAGAAGGTTTATATCTAACTTAGCTGAATTAATTAGATTGCTTAATAATGTTAAAAAAGGATGCAAAGATTAAATGGATAGTAGAAGCCAAACAAGCATTTGAAGAAATTAAAATGCCTTTGACTAGAGCACCGGTCTTGACAAGTCCAAAGTTTGACAGAGACTTCATAATATTTTCATTTGCATCAGAACACACTATTGCTTCTATTTTACTGCAAAAAGATGATCAAGGATGTGAGAAACCCATAGCCTTTTTTAGTAAAGCACTTAGGGATGCACCATTAAAGTACAAAATCATGGAAAAACAAGCTTATTCACTTGTGAAAGCTATTAAAGACTTTAGAGTCTACATTTAATACTCTCATGTAATAGCCTATGTGCCAAATGTTGTTGTCAAAGACATCTTAACCCATGATGGAATTGAAGGCAAACGAGGTAAATGGATTGCTACTATATTGGAGTATGATATTGAAATAAAACCCACAAAGCTTATAAAAGGACAGGGATTGTCCAAACTCGTGACTGAAACAAATTGCCAAGCCCTTGATATTAATGAACTGGATAATGAACCGGAGATGGCGACTCCACAAATCAGCGAGGGCTTCTTAGATTCACAGTGGTATGCTGATATAATATATGTATTATTAAACCTGCAGGCTCCTCCAGGGTTATCCAGAACAAAGAAAAGTTTTTTAAAGATGAAAGCTTCAAAATTTTGTATTTTAGATAATTCTCTCTTTTGGAAAAATCATGAAGGTATTCTATCAAATTGTTCAGTAAAAGAAGAAGCTGACAAGGTTCTCAAAGAATTTCATGCAGGAGACTGTGGTGGACACCTTTACTGGAAATCAACTGTAGATAAAATCCTTAGAGCTGGATTTTACTGGCCAACCTTGTTCACTGATGTAAAGAAATTTGTCACTGCTTGTCACAAATGTCAAATTTTTGAAGGCAAGAGGAAACTGTTACCCTTACCCCTGAGACCAATTTCCACTGAAAAGCCCTTCCAACAATGGGGTCTAGAATTCATTGGAGAAATCCACCCTCCCTCTTCTAGCCAACATAAATGGATTATAACTGCCATGGACTATTTCACCAAATGGATAAAATCCATTCCTTCCAGACAAGCCAATGACATAGTCATTATAGGATTCTTAGAAACCAACATACTGTCTAGATTTGGCTGTCCTAAAAAGATCATCACTGATAATGCTGCTGCCTTCAAATCCAAGAAAATGATAAGTTTCTGTAACAAATACCATATCACTTTAGGCCATTCCACAGCCTATTACCCTCAAGGTAATGGTCTAGCTAAGTCTTCCAATAAAATCTTAATTAATATCATAAATAAATTGTTGGAAGATAACAAGAAGAATTGGCACAAGAAACTTACTAATGCATTATGGGCAGACAGACTTACTACAAAGAAATCTATTGGAACTAGTCCTTATGAACTAGTCTATGGCATTGAGGCTATATTCCCTTCATCTTTAGGAGTTCCTATAATGAAACTACTTTAGGAAGCTCAAGTGGAGCCTAATGACATTCAAAGGAGAATTAACCAAACCATCCATTTGTAGCAGACCAAAGAAGAAGTGTATCAGAGATCCCAAGTAGTACAAGAGAAACTTAAGAAAATTTTTCATAAGAGAACCAAGGTAGAAGATTTCTACCTTGGAGACAAAGTTTTAAGATGGGATTCCAGGAGAGAGGAAAAGGGAAAACATGGGAAGTTTGACTTCCTATGGAAGGGACCTTTTATTATTCAGGCCTTACAAGGGAACAATACTTACTTTATGAAGAACCTGGATGGTACAGAAACAGAAGAAGGGCCAGTTAATGGTCAGATACTGAAACATTATTTTGATCCAACATTTTGATGTATTATTAATCTAACATGTATATACTATATCCTTGGTAATGTCACATTTTTGATTAGATAGTAACTTGTTGGAGTTGAAGCCCGAAGAGAAGGCCCTAAGCTTCACAAGTGTTATTGTCATACACACAATAAAGCAACCAGCAGAAGGAGATTTCAGAGCACAATCAAATTCATACGGAGGCCATCTGACCTACTGTTCTTTACTTTTCACCAGGAAAAGCCATCCCCAAGTGGAGCCAGTGTTATGCTCCTATACCAATAGGTTTCATATTTCATGATTGACTTGATGAAATCTGTAATATCTTCATACCTTTTCTTGTTGCAAAGTTTTTCCATATTGTCAAAAATAAAAAAAAAATTAAAAAATGTAAAGAGGGTATACCCTAAAAGAAAAATCAAAGGGTAAAAAGAATAAAATGGTCAAAAAAGTAAAAGAAATGAACCCCAAACAAAGAAAGACTAGGAAAGTGTGCAAGTCTAAATGCCACTACTATTTCATTTTCTGTAATAAACAATTATGTGCGGCTTGTTAAACTTATGCCACAATTGATGATGAGTCAAATTGTTTAAACTTGGCTTATTCATCTTTCAATTTCATGTCTTAGAGATAGAGAATAAATATCTGACCAAACAGTGTAATCTTGGCAAATAAGTAGATAGGTAGAGTAAATAAAAAGGAGCTCAATAGTGTAATCTGAGCCCTTGGATGTAATAAGTGCATACTTAGGTAGGCTTGCCATGTAAAATAAAAAGAAGATTGATAAGGGTTTGCCAGTCTAAGTGCACCCAAATAAAGAAGAAAAAAATGTCAGGCTAAAGTAGGTAGGGTAGGTAGATGATGTTGCATAATGATACTTGTGATGAATCATGTCTCTAAATGTGTCAATTTTTACTTTTCTCACAAGTGCAAGCCAGACATTATACCTGACGCAGTTCAAGCAAGACAAGGTCAAATAACTAACTTCCATTCACATTTTTCCCTAAAGATTTCACTAATTCCCCCTAAAGTATTATGGTTTTTGAAAGTCAAAGGGGCTCAGAGCATTTCTCTGACTTCTGGAGGGACCAGACCCTTGGCCCAATGATCTAAAGCCTAAGTACTCATAACTCATCCATCCATCATTCATTTCATTTCATAAAAAACCTATTTTACTAAGGAAATACATAATATCACTTGAAAACCCCTTTAGTCTTAGCACTTATTTTCATTCTGTTTCATATTAACTTTTAACTATTTTATATAAATCCCGAAAAATATTAACCCATTCCCCGTATTATTTAACCATGTAAAATCCCGACATTTTATATGTATCCCCACCCTAGTTAAATATAACCATAAACACTTCTTAACAGGGATTAATAAATTTACCCAGAGTTTATTAATAACCTTCCCCGCCACGCCATATGGGATTAATTAACCCTTTAGGTTAATTAATAACCAACCCCGACCAATAGAGAAGATGAACTGGGTTTTGACCTAGCCGCCGCTCTACATCTCCTTTGCACCTGTCGCCTTTGGCTCGGCCCTCTGGTTGCTTTGGTGGGCTCTGCAGGCCTCCTGTGGGTAGTGATTCGGTCCTCCTCCTGCGCGGCGACCCTATGCGGCGCCCTGGTTTCTCTGATCGGTGATTTAGCTTTCGCTTTTTGCTGAGGCTCCTTACCTCACTGCTCGTTCTTCTACGACGGCTTGAGGGGCTCAATATTGTTCGCTGGGATCTGTGGTCGCTGAAACAATGGAGCTTCCCCCTCCACCCCCCCCCCTTCTGATGCTGAAGCTTTTCTCAAGCTCTTGGAATCCCTGCCGAAGAAAAAAGTTTCAAAGGCAGCGAAATTCGTGAAACGATTGGATGACATCTCTGATATTTCACTTCCCCCTGAGGGTCCGATCAAGGTCGCCCTTTCTTTGGCTGAGAGAGCTTTGGTCGAACAATTCACGGGCCTCTAGCCCTCCCCCAAATCCACGGAGAGCTGGGTTGCTAGAAACTGGGCTCCGCTAATTAAAAATGGTGTCACCTCGTATTTTCTAGGGAAGGGATTCTTTATGTTTGAATTCTCTGACAAGGAGGATAAGGATCTGATATTCCGGAACAGTCCCTACTTCATGGGTCCTCAGGGGTTGTATCTCAATAAGTTGACACCCGATTTTTATCCATTAGTTGACATTCCCATAGTCGTTCCTGTGTGGGTTAGGCTGCCCAATTTTCTAGTGAATTGTTGGAATTGGGATTCCCTAAAGCATATCAGTAACACCTTGGGAAAATTAATCGACCGAGCAAATAACAAAGATCAATAAGACTGTTCTAGAATCTACGTTGAAGTTGATATGGAGGTCGGTTTTCCCGAGGCAGTAAAGATCAAGGTTGGATGTTGGACTCATGTTCAAAAGCTGGATTATGAGCAGCTTCCATTCAAATGCAGGAAATGCCAGGTTTATGGTCATTTTGCCCGGAACTGTCCAAAGAATAGTGAAGTGGAGAAAGGCAAGGATGAATGTTGGACCCAGGTTAAAAGATCCAAAAATGCCCATAAAGCCAATTAAACAGGTAATACAAATGGAAATGGCCCTTAGGCAGCCCCTACAAATCAAACCCCAATTATGGAAGAGCAAGGAAACAAATATGCTCAGTTAAGTTCAGCGACAGAAGGCACCCAAGAACCAGAGATGCAGAAGGAAGGATCGATCCTCAAGGAGTCTGCCTCGGGTCCAAAGAATGTGGAAAGTAATGAAGACATATCAAAAGAGATCCTCATTGAAGAGACAGAGGATGTGCAAAGTTCGGAGGAATCAGAAGAAGAAGGCGAAATAGGAGCTTCACAAACCTCAGCCAGAAGATCATTGAGAGGCCGAAAATCTGCTTGGGAAAAAAGAGAGCAAGAGACTTACAAAGACAAACTCTAGGGAAGTCAACCAACCCTCGAGAATCTCTTGGAAAATACTCCGAAGAAGAATAGAAATCAGTCTCAGAGCTCTAGGGGAGCTCACCATCCAAAATGCAAGTGATGAAGGTCGTCTCCTAGAATTGTAGGGGTATGGGGAGCAAAACAAAAGAAGAAGCCATAAGAAGCTTGATAAGAACAGAATCTCCCGACCTACTCCTCATCCAGGAGACGAAAATGGAGGACTATGCCTTCCTCCAGATCAGTAAGAAGTTGTGGAAGCAAAGTGAACGACAAGCAGTCTCAGCTCGAGGTGCTTCAGGTGGACCGGGGACTATTTGGAATGCTAACAAATTCATAAAGATCAGAGAAGTAAAAAACACCCATTGGTTGTTCTAAAAAATATAGCACGTAGAAACAAATATGATACTCTCCCTCTTTAACATATATGCTCCTATCAGTACAGGAGAGAAAAATCACCGCTGGGAATCCATTAGAAGTCTGGCAGATTCTAAAGATTTAGCTAATATAATAATAGCAGGGGATCTTAATCTCACCTTTTCTTTGTCAGAAAAATGTGGAGGAAGAACTGTTAGGGACCCGGCATGGGAATGGGTTGAAGACTTGCTTCAAGACTGGGACATGATAAATATTAAGCCTTCTTCCGGGAAGTACACTTGGACAAACAAAAGAATCAGCCTAGGGCATATCGCTGCAAGGTTATATAGATTCCTTGTTCAAAGTTAATTTTCTTCTTCTTGGTCTAGAATCTAGAATGCATATTCTCCCTTGTAGTGTATCTGATCATTGCCCCATTAAACTTGACCTGCTGGCTCATTTGGACCAAGGTCCCATTCCATTTAAATTCAATTCTCACTGGGTCAAGGAGGAGTCGTTCTTGCCTCTAATAAAAGAAATCTAGAAGCTCCCAGTTAAAGGCTCTGCCTTCTTTGTTTGGGAGGAGAAACTTAGGAGAGTTAAAGCTGCTCTAAAAACCTGGGTAAAAACCTTACCAAATCCGGCTGTGGAAAGGAAAATGATTCAGGAACGACTTGAGATGCATCATCTGGTTTCAGAAAATGTTGAGATCACAAAAGAAATACTTGACAAGGAGGCTAATCTTCATCACATGCTCCTTAAGGCTAGCTTGGCAAAGGAAGAGTATTGGAGACTAAAATCCCATAGTCTCTGGCTCAAGGTGGGAGATAGAAACTCTTCCTTCTTCCATAAGCAAGCTCAGGCCTAAAAATGCCTCAACTCCATCTCTGAAATTAAAGTAGAGACCACCATGCACAAAGAAATCCAAAGCATAAAGAACGTTGCCCTCACTCATTTCAAAATTCTCTATAGCGAAGAAAAGGCCTTGGGACATGTTTCTTCCCTTGTGAATGAGGTGCCCTCCCTGATTACCGCTAGAAAGAATCAATTCCTGGAAACTGAGATCTCTAACAATGAAATAAAAAGCACCCTCTTCGCTATGGAACCGGATAAGGTCCCGGGTCCTGACGGTTTCACTGCTAGATTCCTATAGTCCTGTTGGCAGATTGTGGAGAAAGACTTATGAAGAATGATTCAGAAATCTCAAGAGTGTCAGAAAATTGGTGGAAGCACTAATTCGGCCTTCCTGGCCCTCATTCCCAAGGAGAAAGCTGCCAACACCTTCAGTCAGTTTCGTCCTATCTCCCTTTGTAATATAGGCTATAAGCTGATTACAAAAGTTATTGCCAACAGATTAAAAATCATTCTCCCAGACATCATTCCAGCGAATTAGGGAGGTTTTATTCAGGGAAGACAGATTGTGGATAACTTTATCCTAGTCCAAGAAGCGATTCACTCTAGTTTGGTACGCAAAGAGAAAGGTATGGTTGTCAAGTTAGATCTTGAAAACACCTTTGACAGAGTGAGACATAGTTTTATGATGGATGTCCTGCGCAAATTTGGGTTTGGATCCAAATTTATCAACTGGATTAAGGCTTGTATCAGCGAGCCATGGATAGCCCCTTTGGTGAATGGGAGGGCCACATATTTCTTCAAAGCTTCTCATGGATTGAGGCAAGGGTGTCCCCTATCCCCTCTGCTCTTTGTCCTTCAAGCTTCTTTCCTCAGGTTCCTCTTGAACAAAAAGCAACAGGATCAAGAATTAATGGGCCTGAACATTGTGAGAGGAGTTAACAATATAAATCATGTGTTATTCGCAGATGATTCCCTCTTGCTGGGTGTTGCCTCTGTGTCCTCAGCTAAAAGATTCAAAGATGTGGTTGATGACTATTGTGAAGACTCGGGAAGTAGCCTCAATGAAGGAAAATTCCATATCTACTGCTGGAACACCCCTGGCTCCACACTGCAAGCCATCTCTAGTTGCTTTGGTTTCGTAGCCTCCTCGTCATGGTCTTCCTTCAAGTATTTGGGTCTCCCTATTTTCCAAAAACGTGCTGTCAGTAGAGACTGGTTGCTCCTGCTCGAAAATTTTGAATCTAAGATCCACTCCTGGGGATTTAACTGGCTTAATTTAGCAAGCAAGTCAGTGCTTATAAAAGCAGTCCTAAACAGCTTCCCCATCTATCAGTTTGCTGTGATGCTGGCTCTAGTTGGAATTATGAAGAAAATGGAGGACCTTATAAGAAAATTATTTTGGAAAGGTGGGAAAGAAAACAAAAGAAAATCCCTTTAATAAGCTGGACTAAAATCTCCATGCCCAGATTGGAAGGCACACTGAATTTTAAGAATATTTGCACGCAGAACATTGCGTTGGGAGCAAAGCTGATCTGGAGGATTATTGCCCCAAATCCGGGGTGGGCTCAGCTCGCCTTGTGGAAAAAATTCTTTCGTGGGCAGAGAAAAATATGTTTGAACCATCCCATAGCAAACTCTGGCTCGCTAATTCAAAAGCTCTGTGCAAAATATTCCTTCTTAATTAGCCAACATGCACATTGGATCCCTGGTAATGGCAAGCAAATTAAAATATGGGAGGATCGTATAATGGGCTGTGATCCTCTGGCTGATGATCATTCCCTGACACCGTTGAAAGACTGGATGTACAGAGCAGGGTACATTACTCTGTGGGATATTTCTAATTGGGAGAATGGAACATTGGCACAGCTGGATCAACTTTGAGGTGCCCCAGATCCTGTCCAACGAGTTTGAAATCTTCTTAGTTTTCTTAAATGGCAAGGCTCCTTTGAACAGTAGAAAGTTGGATACCCGTGGCTGGGGTCCGACCCCTAGGCGTTATTCAGTCTCTCAGGGTTACAAGCAGATCTTAGCGCATCCCCACGTCCCTCCAGATCCGAAACCATGGAAAGGGGTCTGGTCCTAGTCTTCGCTTCCTAAAATCGACCATTTCTGCTGGCTAATATGTCATCAACGAATCTTGACTGATGATAGATTACAGAAAAGAGGATATCTAGGCCCCTCTCGATACTCATTGTGTGGAGAAAATGCAGAAACACCTGCTCACCTAATGCTCAATTGTAATTTCGTGGACGATCTTTGGAATGAGGCCTTAGGCCCTTAGAGATTGGATTTCATCCTCCCCATTAACATACCCGATCTGTTCTCGAACTGGTTGCGTTCGTATCCTGGAGGCCCTCCTCAGAATGCACATATCAAAGCGGCCTGGTGCATTCTTCCTAAACTAATTTGCTGGCACACCTGGTTGGAAAGAAACCAGAGGATTTTCAGAGATAAGAAGAGAGACCACAAGATTGTCTGGGTCAAAATCAAAAGCTAGTTAAAGGAATGTGTCGGAGATCATCTGGACAGGGCAGGCCTGAGAGACCACGATGCTACTTGGAGTGATATCCTGGACCTCCGATTCACTGAAATTGCCAGGCCACCCGTTCCTCTCAAATATTGGAAAATTAGACTCAATGCCTTAGATTTCTTAGCTCTTTGCACAAAGCAAGTGCATATCATTCTCTTCTTTGATGGGGCAACTAAAGGTAATCTGGGAAGTTCTGGAGCTGGTGGAGTTGTTAAAAGAGCTGATGGCAAAACTGTTCTTAGACACGCCTGGGGAGTGGGCTTCAATACTAGCATCCAAGCTGAAGCCCTGGCCCTTCTCCAAGGTCTGAAGCAACTTAAATCTCTCAGTATCAACAATGCAATTGTGATGGGAGACTCTCAGTCTATCATAAAAACGATTGTGGAAAGCTCTTCCCCTTTAGATCTAAGACTGTCCAGATTGATTAACAGAATAATAAGCCTGTCAAATTCCTTTCAGAGCTTGAAATTATATCATGTCAAGAGAGACAACAACAAATATGCTGATGCTGAAGCTAATAAAGCGGTTCTCCTCCCCCTCAGAGTCATTCTCAGAGATGGAGAAGAAGGCTGGGATCCCATTCCTTAACTATCTGGTGAATATGTTTTACTGCCTTTTACTGGAGCAGTTTGTCTGCATTTTTAAAGTGGGAAAGATAGAGGTGGTTGCCCGAAAAATAGCTTGTAAATATATCTGGCATAGCAAAGAAAAAGATACTTCGGTCCTGGACAAGGAGTTTTCTAGACTTTGGTTAGCATTTTGTAATCAGTTTCGCGACATTTTGGCCAAAAATTAATATATCACTCTATCTGTTTCTGTAAAAAAAAAACCAACCCCGACCAATAGAAATGACCTCGATATGATTAAAGTATTGGTAAATACATCGGCTCACCACACATAACTCCCCGCCATCTCCAAAGCCCGTCAGCCGTCCGATCTCTACCTTTTCATCCAATGGTTGACGACGATATCGTGCCCCCTGGTGACCGCGCTTTAACTCGCGATCACCAGGCGGTTTTCCATCATACCTCTACCACGCATCGCGCTGCCAATATGCTCACTTGCCTCTGGCTCAAAACCGCCCAGCCTCAAAAGCGGTGTGATGCAAACCGCTTACCACCCTCCGCGTAACGACAAAACGTCACATCCCGCTTATGTCATCTGCCCAATAAATGCAAAAAAGACCCGCCAAACTGAATTTTGTTAAATAAATGATAAAATGTCATTTTCGTTGTAGTTTTTTGTGTCTAGCTCCCATGCAAAATAATGACTGAGTCCACTGTTCCAGCTTTTCAACCACCACCTGACCAGAAAGACTACAGCAACGAGCTCCGCAGCCTGCCAACCAACCTGTCATTGTACGGTTTTCCTCCTTCATACAGGTATTTACCCAGTTTACCCGGCAACCCTGCAATTTCTATTTTTTACTAAGAATTCTACCAGAGAAGGCCAAATTCAAGTTAAAGAACAGTCTGTAATTGCCATAAAAAGACCCTAAACCTGTTGTTTAGTCCATTTTTCCATAGAAAGCCCAAATTCTAGTTTGAGTACACAAGAACCAAATATGGAAGCCCCCATAGCCCTAAATGTCGTGCCCATGAATGCATCCCATAAATACTTAGATTATCTACCCTTGGCTGACAAAGATTTTCAAATAAAATATTTATCTGGTGACAAGGACCATCTTCAGGCCTTCTGCCAAGTCAGAGATAGCTATCTAAACAAGTTTGACATTTTTGGACTATGGGAATCTAACCTTCCCATGCATTTCCTTCCCTCAATCCATGTTTTCCCAGATATCATTCATCAATGTTGTGCCAACTATGATCCTGTCCATAGAGCAGTTATGTCCCCATTCCAAACTATTATTTTTCTCATAACTGCTAAGTCCATTAATGAAATGATACAGTTCCACTCCACTCAGCCCCTTTCTCCTCTTTCCATGGGGTATCTACTTGAAAAAGCTTCTCAATTTCCCAAATCAGAGATAACCCATATTGCTCAGACCTTCATGAAACCAAAGTACCAGCCTAAAGACCCACCTCCCTATCTGCAGACCTTTTTCATTGAAATTGGAAGACTCATTGTTGACATGATATCCCTGATCATCGGATTTAACTCCATTGAATTTGTTGATAATATCACCTTAGTTTTACTATCAATTTTTACTCCAAAACGACCCCCTGCTGTCAGATATGACTATGCCACTTTTATTGCCAACAAAATCCACGATCAATTCATGAATTTGGATAGGGGAGGAGTTTTCAAATACACTCCTTTTTTATACCATTTTTTGTTATATCATTAGCCAAACAACTTTCCTTTCCCCATTAGGAAATTAGACTCAAAAGGAAATCGAAGGTCTATGATCTTTTGGAGTTCAGTCTTCCATAATACCTCTGAGTTCCCTTACACTTATAATGAATTCATTGACTTATTTGTACATCCAACATCCACTCTGTTGATAGGAGTTTCCCCTCCTAGAATCATTGGTGACATGAAGAAGATTCTACAACTCTCTAAGCAGTACATGATAGGTGACTGGTCACACAGAAATCAAAATGTATGGGTGTGAACTTTTCCCTTTCAAGTTGCCTAAATATGTGCCCATGAGATTATTTGCACTAGAGTATTTTAGACAGATCATCAATGCAGATTTAGTCCATTTTTTTGCTGCCAAGAAGAATGCTCAATTGAGAATAAAGAACCAGCTAGGTCCTTTTGTCATCAATTCTAGGGATGCATGGAAAGAAGCTGAAAAGATTTTAGAAGACCACCTTAGATTAAAGAAGAGTTTTTGGTGGGTGCGATATGACCCAAATAGTTACATATGTGACAGAAGGACAAAAAACAGGTTATTCCCCCCATATCCACCACAGGATCCCAAAGATTGACAATTTTGCAAATTTGGATGAATGGGTAGAAGGGACCCTAATAGAAGATATTAGTGAACAGGAAATAATGGAAAATGCTATGAGAGATCTTGAAAAGACCGTTGACCTGGATTCTTTTAGACAGGTATCATTCAAGCCACCTCAAAGATCAGAAATTGGTACATCCTCTGCTGGAACTTCCGAGCAGCCTGCACAGGAAACCAGCATACCAGTTACAGGAACTTCCAAAGGAAAAGAAGTAGAGACCATAGAGCAGCCTACAATGACAGATCAGCTTGGAATGTCCGAAGAATAGAGTCAAGTACAAATTCCTCCAGCCCAAACTAAAGCAGCAGAAATTCCAACATTGCAAACTCCTCTAAATGAGGAAAGAAACAAAAAGAGAGACAAAGAAACCACCACACCAATCAGTGGACCTACAAAACAACCTGGAGCAAAGAGACAAAGACTAAATCCTCTTTCAGAAAAGGAAATCATTGAAGAAACTACAGATAGCTTGAGAGCTAAAAGAACAACTAGTCAACAAAATCCCCCATTGGGAGGAACATCCATTAGCTCACAAAGGCAGAAGCTATAAAGACAGCATAGTGTAGAAGCATCATCCACCAAGCCACAAAGCAAACATGCCTTAATATTAAGAAGAAATTTACAGAGATAAAAGCCAGAAATGATCATGTAAGGCTTCAAATTTACTGTCAGTATTTGAAAATGGCCCCTACAAACCAGCAAAGATTAATGTCAACCTATGATATTAAAGAAGGCAAAATGTTAATGAGTTATTTTAAGCCAAAGGTACAGCAACCCCAGTTGGAAGCAGATTACATTAGAACAAACTTGGAGGTCCTAGCCAAAGATATTCATCCTATGGACCAAATTCAACTTCACAAGAAAACTGGGGAAATGGTTTATTCCACACTGGCTGACAAAGCAATGTTGGCCCACAAGTTGCAAAATTCCTTGGACAACATAACAGCTCAATTACATTTGGAGAAAGCCTCTTCTCTGGCCAAGGATAACAGAATCAGATCATTAGTATAAATCATCATTGGATTGGGACATGATCCCAAAGATGTTAAAGGCATAGAGGCACTAATCAAGAAGAAAGAAGAGGACATTATTGCCCTGAGGAAACAGTTGAAGCTACCTCCTTCAAGGCATCCATAGACTGTAGAAGTTATACAACAGAAATCTAAAGAGGAGATGATGGACCTGCTCCTAAAACTTAATGATACAGAGCAGGCATTAGAAAAAGCACTGAAGGAAAAGTAGGGAGAGTCGACCTCTCAGCCTCCTGAGGTAATCCCCATAGTCTCAACTGCAGTCCCCTCCACACTTGGAATAGCATTATCTCCAAACGTCCCAACAGCCACAGCATAGGTCATCACAAGTACATCAACAGTAGGAACAGCATCAGGCAGCACTACTAATTTAAGCACAGAAGAGTTGATAAAGGCCATGGAAGAAATGAGATTACAAGTTACAGAGCTGAAACAAGTGAAAGAGCAATTGGCTAAGGCAGAGAGAAATTATGATATCTCCAAAATAAGTGTTATGGAAAAAACTAGGGAGATTAAAGCCTTAGAAAGTAAAGTAAAAACATTAGAACAAGAGTTCATTTTTTATAATCCCTTGGCAAAGATTAGGAAAATCATTTGGGCTAACAGCATTTAGTCTATAAATGATTTGTGGCCATCTATCCAAGTGATCTATGAGCAGATCGTCTTAGTGAAAACAGCCCATGGAGAAATTCAGCAGACAAGAGCACAGTTAGGTAAAATACCAGAGGAAGCCAATCGGCTTATACATTTTTTGAATAACAAAAATAGAGAACAATGGAGGAACTTGGCATCTCAGATAGGACAAACACCATTTTGGAAATCAAAGGGTTTTAACCAAGAGAACTTTAATGCAGAATTTAGAGATAATGTGCCAAGATATGCAAGTAGAAATCAATTCTTTTATGGAGAAGTTCACAGTTTTGCAGAGTAAGGGGCTACCAAGTCCTTTGGTCATTAATGATAGATTAATGAAACACATTGATTATGTAGATAAATTGAATAAGTATGTTGGCAATCAAGCTAACTCATCATCAAGTGCATCAGGAGTAAAAGCACTACCCACAGGCCGAGTTCTCTATGACATCGTAGAGAATTTATTCTACATTGAGCATGAGGTAAAGCACTTATTCACCATCCAGCCTAACTTTTTCAAATATACAAAGACTGATGAAACTCTAAGGAAACTTCAGAAGCACAAATTGCCAAAGATTTGCCAGAGCAAAAGTGGTGGGAAGACATGTTAGAAATTTTGTAAATTCATCTTTGGTAAAATGTAAATTTTGAGGCTATTTACCATGGTAAGATAAATAGAGATGAATGGGGGTCAAACAGGTCGAAGTGTATCAGAGTAGATAAAGAGTATCAGTCAAAACAGGGTAGCCAGCACGAAGTTACCATAGAAAATAGCAGCAAGCCAAATTCTAGGGCCTGCCTCCAGCACACTCAGCAAGAAAAGGAACAACACAACATCAGTTTACCTTTCTTCTATATTCGAGAATAGTTCTCTCTATTTTCTTGCAAAATATGATTAGTCATCACTAGAATATATCTCACTCTGTTATGAGATATTTTGTATAAGATATTTTGTATAAATACTCCCTCAATTGGAGTATTGAGGGTGGATTCATATACATTGCTGTAATATTGGTTATTTTGGAATAAAGTGCTGATTGGACCAAACTTTTGTATGGCTTGTTGGATAAAGAATTGAGGCAAAGGACTTTCCACAAATTTCTTGAATCAAACACCAGATCAATAAGTTCTTTATACCCTGTGTTTTAAAGTTTTCTTTGTTTCTTATATCATCTATGTTTCATATCTAAATGATAAACAAAAAAGAGTAATTCGGAATATGCTTGATTGCACTCTGACTTCAAACGTTATTATTCTCTCTGTTTTCTTCTGAATTAGAATAAACAACGAAACCTTAATTGCTCCTGTTTTCTAGTTCTTTCATTTTGATTATTACTTAAAGAATACTTAAATGCTCTTTATTAGTAATCAATTCAAGTCCCCTTTTCAAATAGGTTGGAGTATTCTTAACTGCTCTTCACCCATTTTGAAACCATTCCATTTATTCCAAATATTTGTTTATTCCCTATTTGACCACCTTGCTCTGTAAAACCATCCTTTGTTAAGAAACCTAATCCAGTTAAGTCGTCTTCTTTGACAGCATTAGCCCAATGGCCTAAACTACTCAATCCTACCCCTCTGTTATTGAATCTCGCCATGCAAACTCAAACAAAACTTTTGAACTTCACAACTAGCCTAATATCTTTCAAAACCAAGCTAAATCATAAAGAGAGAGCCCTCTCTGGATACAGATTAGCTAGAATCTATGTTTAAAAGATTGGTTTGTGGTTACCTCAGCCCCCTTTCCCCTTCTTACAACTTCTGGGAAAACCTGAGTGATAACAAGATTCTTTAAGTCAGTATTGAGATCCACATCCAAGCTTAGACTCGAAGTTCCAATCTACACAGGAATATTAAGCCCTGAGGAATTGATACACTAGATAAATGACATGGAGAAATTCTTTGATTATGAAGTAACATAGGAAGGAAAGAAAGTGAAGTTTGTTGTCACAAAACTGAAAGGACATGCAACACTTTGGTGGGATGGAGTGCAGGCAGAAAGAAGAAGACTTGGCAAACAACCAATCAAGAATTGGAACAAGATGGTGGCAAAACTAAAAAGTAAGTTTTTTCCAAGTGATTATCAATAAACATTATTTAGATAGATGCAGAATCTTAGACAGAGGTTTATGATAGTAAAGGAATACACAGAGGAGTTCTACAAAGTGAGCATAAGAACAGGACAAATCCAAGATACAAATGAGAAGGTCGTAAGATATGTGAATGGTCTCAGAATTGAGATCCAAGATGAGATAAGTGTACTATCTCCTAAAATAGTAGAAGAGGCTTATCAGATGGTATTGATAGCTGAAGAAAAACTCATGAGGAACCAGTCTGCCAGAAATAGAGGTACTTTGCGAGGAAGGGGAATTCAAGGTGGAAGAGGAAGATCTACAACACCTAGAGATGGAGCTAGTAGCAGCTCAAGTCAGCATGCACCCACAAGAAGTGATGAAAGTGGTAGAGGGAGTTTTTCCAGAGGAAGAGGAGGAAGAGGTAGAGGAAGAGAAATCATATGTTATAGATGTAACAAGTTGGGACACAGAGCTTATGAGTGCCCAGAAAATATGGGAATGAATCAGAGGAATGCAATTGTTGAAAAAACTGAAGAGGAAGCAACAAAAGTAATAGAAGAAGAGAATGTACCAGAGAAAGGGGAATCTTTGGTAGTCAACAAAATTTTGTTAAAACCAGCTAAGGAAATTGTTGAACCAGCACAAAGAAAAACCTTGTTCAGGACTATGTGTAAGATTCAAGGGAAGTGTTGTTAGATGATAATAGACAGTGGTAGTACATATAATTTGGTCTCCACAGAAGTGGTGGAGAAGTTGAAATTGAAAACAAAGAAACATCTAACACCTTACAAGGTGTCATGGCTTCAAAAAGGATATCAGTTGGTAGTGAATGAGCAATGTGAAGTGGAGTTGCAGTTGGGAAAGTACAAAGACATAATTTTGTGTGATGTGATGCATGTGGATATGTGTCATATATTGTTGGGTAGACCTTGGAAGTATGACAGAGGAGCTATGCATGATGGAAAGAAGAACACATACAAATTTAGCAAAGATGGTGTCAATCATACATTGCTGCCAATAGAAGAAGATGATACATCAAAGAAACCTGATCCAAAGACCCTTTTGCTGAGTGGAAAGGAGTACTTGAAGTAGATGGAAGAAGATGAGGTAAGTTTTGTGTTGGTTTTCAAACCCAAGGTAATAATTACTACCACAAAAGTTTCTGATTTACTAATTGAAATTCAAAAGATGTTGGACAGTTATTGTGATATCATTGTAGATGATTTGCCTGATGAGTTAACACCCATTAGAAAAATCAGTCATGACGTAGATTTGATTCTAGGAGAAAATATACCTAATAAAGCATCTTACAGGATGACTCCCATAGAGAATGAAGAGATCAGGAAACAGGTTCAGGAACTGTTAGACAAGGGACTGATTAGAGAGATTTTGACTCCTTATGTAGTGCTAACAATGTTCAGCCCAAAGAAAGATGGAGGTTGGAGAATGTGCACTGATTCAAGAGAAATCAATAAGATAACAATAAGGTACAAATTTCCTTTACGTAGAATCGAAGATTTGATGGATTGTTTGAGTGGAGCTGGATATTTTACAAAATTAGATTTAAAAAGTGGTTATCATCAAATCAGAATTAGAGAGGGAGATGAATGGAAAATTGCTTTTAAGACCAATGAAGGATTGTATGAATTGATGGTAATGCCTTTTGGATTGTCGAATTCCCCTACTACATTTATGAGGCTCATGAATGAACTTTTGAGAGAATTTATTGGTAAATTCGTAATAGTATATCTAGATGATATATTAGTTTACAGCGGATCAAAAGAGGAACATGTGAGACATCTGAATTATGTCTTACCAAGGCTACAACAAGAGAAGTTACTGTTAAATTTAAAGAAATGTTCATTCATGAAGGAGGAGTTGGTGTATTTGCGCTTTTTCATTTCTATTGAGGGGTTAAAGATGGATCCAGAGAAGATCAAGGCTATCATGGAATGGCCTTCACTAATGTAGGAATTTACAGGGTAAGTTCCTCAGACAGAACACCAAAGGACACCGCTCACAAACAGATCACAGATCAATACACCAGTATTGTTGACATGGTTAAAACCCTCAAAGAGGGAAATAGTCCACGGCCTGAGCCAACGTGGCCACTTCAGGTAATTTATTAATAAAAGAATGAAAATTTACATAAGCTTCTCTCATGAACGGTTACCCTACAAATGACCCTCCATGCTCTTTAAATAGAGATCATGGACCAATCGGGTGTTAAGCCACGGATCAAGTGTCGGTAATACCGAGGAGAGAATGAACCATCGGATCACTACATATCGTGACTGTCGGATTGTAAGTTACAAAAAGTACATAGTACAGAAACACACTTTACCTAACTCTATACTAGACCAATATACTTAACTACTTCCTATGTGCCGGAATATCCTAACATCCCCCCTTAAGAACAACTTGGGATAGGATTGAAGGATGTAAAAATATGACACAATAGGAGAAGGAAGGAGGCACTAGAGCCTATTGCAGGAATTTACAGGGTAAGTTCCTCAGAAAGAACACCAAAGGACACCGCTCACAAATAGATCACAGATCAATACACCAGTATTATTGACGTGGTTAAAGCCATCAAAGAGGGAAACAGTCCACGGCCTGAGCCAACGTGGCCACTTCAGGCAATTTATTAATAAAAGAATGAAAATTTACATAAGCTTCTCTCATGAACGGTTACCCTACAAATGACCCTCCATGCTCTTTAAATAGAGATCATGGAGCAATCGAGTGTTAAGCCACGGATCAAGTGTCGGTAATACCGAGGAGAGAATGAACCGTCGGATCACTACATATCGTGATCATCAGATTGTAAGTTACAAAAAGTACATAGTAAAGAAACACACTTTACCTAACTCTATACTAGACCAAGTTATACTTAACTACTTCCTATGTGTCGGAATATCCTAACATCCCCCTTAAGAACAACTTGGGATAGGATTGAAGGATGTACAAATATGACACAATAGGAGAAGGAAGGAGGCACTAGAGCCTATCCCCCCTTAGTGACAACTTCTTGAACTCCAACCATAAATCAAAGTTTAGTAAACTTCACCTCTGTGAGAGCCTTTGTAAAGATGTCTGCAACTTGATCATCTGTTGAACAATATTGCACTTCGAGAACATGGTCGTGAATGAGCTTTCTAATGAAGTGCATGTACAGTTCAATGTGTTTGTTGCACTGATGTTGGACTGGATCTTTGCATAGTTGAATGGCACTTTGATTATCACACCAAAGTGTAGTCGGATGTTGCTGCTAAAAGCCAAACTCTGACAAGATCTGACGAAGCCACAAGGCTTCCTTACTAGCTTCTACGGCACCATGATACTCTGCTTCTGTTGAAGAAAGAGAAATGGCACTTTGTTTCTTGCAAGCCCATGTAATAGGTCCTGAACCAAGAGTGAACACATAACCTGTAGTAGACTTCTGATCATCAAGGTCACCAGCCCAATCAAAATCAGTGAAACCAACCAATAGAGGAGATGCTTTAGCACTGTAATGAATCCCAAACTGGACTGTACCTCGAACATAACGAATTATTCTTTTAGCTGCTTTCCAATGACTTTCATATGGGTTTTGCAAAAACCGAGTAACAAGCCCAACAGCAAAGGAAAGGTCGGGACGAGTATGGGTTAGATACAAAAGTTTTCCTACAAGTTGACGGTATAAGGTAGCATCAACTTCAGGGGAAGTACAAGTGACTGAAAGTTTGGCTCCAGACTGAAAGGGAGAAGGGGTTGGCTTACAATCTTCCATGTGAAAATGGCGTAGAAGATCACAGGCATACTTGGACTGGGAAAGGGAAATACCTTCCTTGGATTGCAAGACTTGAAGACCAAGAAAATAATGCAAGTGTCCTAAGTCTGTCATTTCAAACTTCTTTTTAAGGCTGGACTTCACATGGTTTATAAGGTTGGGATCACTACCAGTGAGGATAAGATCATCAACATAAAGAACAAGAATGATAAGAGACTTGCCCACTTTCTTGGTGTAGACAGTATTGTCAGAATGACACCTAGAAAAACCAGTTTCTAAAAGAAAGCTATCCATTTTGTCATACGAAGCTCAAGGGGTTTGCTTGAGACCATGAAGGGATTTCTTAAGCTGACATACAAGGCTGGATTTTGTTTGTATAAAGCCAGTAGGTTGTTCCATATAGATTTCTTCATGCAAGTCCCCATGCAAGAAGGCAGATTTAACATCCATCTGATGGACTTCCCATTTGAAAGAGGCAGCAAGGGAAAGAACAAGGCAGATAGAGTTCATTTTGGCAACAGGGGAGAAGGTTTCAGTATAGTCAATGCCTTCAACTTGTGAAAAACCCTTAGCAGCAAGACGAGCTTTATGTTTATCAACTTTCCCATCTGGTCCATACTTGGTTCTGGAAACCCATTTGCATCTAACAAGTTTTCATCCCTTTGGTAGAGGAACATGATCCCATGTATCATTTTCCAATAATGAACGATATTCTTCATTCATAGCTGCATCCCAATCTAGATTGCCTGAAGCTTCTGTAAAGGTGTCAAGATCATAATTCGTTGAAGCTTGAGCCAGCAAAGAAGAGGCTCTCTCGAATTGAGAACGTTGACGTCATTGATCTGTAGGATCACTGGCAAGATCACCTACTGCATCCCAAGTAGCACGGACCCATTTTGGAAGCTGAGGAGCTGAAGGAGGATCCTGAGAAGGTGGGGGAGGATTGTCATCCTCACTTTCATCATATAAAGAAGAAATATTTTCAAAAGTAGAAGAGAGAGGTGGCACATCTGCCAGACTAGGCTCGTAGGCCGATATTCATGGAAAATTTTAGGGGCTAATGTTCGCCCAGTGGGCTAATTTTCCATGATTTCTCCAAAAAAAAGATTCGCCAATTTCCAATTTTATAAAAGACGATTCGCCCAAATTTTAGAATATAAAATTATTTTACCTTAAAAATCGCCAACATTATATAGAGACTATATATAAAATAATTATAAATTTGATTAATTTTACAAATATATCAATAAACATTTATAATTTGCATATTAGGGATTAGTGAGATTCGCCAATGTTTTAAACTTCAAGAAATTTTCCATCCTTAAAATTTTCCTTGCCGATATTTTTTCAGCAAACTTTACATCTCTTCTAATGATAACATTTTTGGACTTAAGTGGATAAGTCTATATCCTTTGACATCTTCAGAATATCCAACAAAAATACATTTTTCACTCTTAGGTTCTAAAGCTTTATGTTTCTCATCTGGAATATGGGCCCATGCTTCACTTCCAAAAACACAAAAGTGACTTACATCTGGTTTAATTAAGCTCCATGCTTCTTCCAGAGTGATATTATTTAAAACCTTAGTAGGAGTGTGATTTATTATGTAATTTTCACAGTTAATTGCTTCTGCCCAAAATTAAGACTAAGTCCTTTAGATTGAAGCATACTATTAGCCATTTCCTTTAAGGTGCGATTCTTCCTTTCTGCTACACCATTTTGTTGTGGAGTATATGGAACAGTATGTTGCATTTAAATTCCATTCTCAGTGCAAAAGTTAATGAATTTGTTGTTAACATATTCTCTGCCATTATCAGATCTTAGCTTAAGAATTTGATGTCCAGATTGTTTTTCAACAAAGGCCTTAAAGGCCAAGAACATGTTAAATACTTCACTCTTGAGTTTTAAGAAGTATACCCAAGTGCGTCTGGAGAAATCATCAATGAAAGTTAAGAAATACTTGTAGCCAGAGAATGAAACAACAGGAAGTGGACCACATAAATCACTACGCATAAGCTGTAAAGGGGCTGAGGCGTGCCAAGAGGCACGTTTTTCAAAACTATACCGATGATGTTTTCCGAGTACACATCCGGATCAAACACCATCTCTGCAAGATACCATTGGAAGACTTGTCACCAAATTTTCTTTACATAGATTCTGAAGGGAGCGATAGTTTAAGTGACCAAATCGCTCATGCCAAAGTTTGCTCACTTCATCGTTATGAGCAACAAATACCGAGGGAAGATTTGATGACCCAAAGTTGTGAAATTCATACAACCTTGTAGAATCATCATCAATGCTAATAGCTCAAATCTATCTAGGATCTCTTAGGTCATTAATTACAACATCGTGAGGTGAAAATTCAACGATTTTACCTTCACCTGAATGAGTTATCTAATATACAGATAGAAGGTTGCAAGATAAGGTTGGAACACATAATACATCATTAAATTGACCATTTTCTATATGAACAGTCCCAGTCCCTACAACACTAAGAGATCTATCATCACCAACATATATATTTTTGGTGTTACAATCATTTAAAGAAAAAAACATGGCTTTGTTTTTAGCCATGTGATAAGAAGCTCCAGAATCAATGAGCCACTCATGAGAATGAGAAGAAGAAGATACATTTAGTGCATAGCCTGACCGAGATGCTTGACAACCACATCCAGAAAGTGCTATTCCTGAAGATGAAATTGAAGTTGAAGAGTGATCCAAATGGATGTTATGCTTCTTCATTGCTTCTTCCAAGTCTTCCATCTTCTTAAATCATTTGGATTCTAAGTGGCCATCTCAATTACAAAAGTGGCAATATCTATTAGTCTTCTTCCCTTTTTTTTTATTTGTCTTATCATTTTGTTGAAATGATTTTTCATTTTGAGGCTGAAATTACTTAGGACCCTTGTTTGGTTTAGGACCATTCCTTTTAGGATACAACTTCTTAGGATTCTTTGAATTTGGTTGCTGCTAGGCGGCTAACGCTTTCTTAGAAGAGTTTCCAAGATTAAGAAGACCAAGGTGTAAGAGTTTTTCTTGTTCTCTTATTAAAGAATCACAAAAGGAATCAAAGGAAGGGGAATTGTAGGCTTGTCCTTGAGAAATGAAGGCTTCTCTTATAGAATGGAAGGTGGAAACAAACACAGAATAGGTTGGTCCCAACTTAGTAAGAATGGAATATATAAGGTTACTATCTTCTTTCTTAACCTTTACACCTTCCAAGAGAAGTCTAAGGGTCTTGAACTTGGACAAAAAATATTCAATGCAAGTAAAATTATTGGAGTCCAATGTAAGCAACTCATTTTCGAGTTGATGGGCTTTAAGTTCATTTTTAATTCCAAAAATTTTAGTGATTTGTTTCATTGCTTCATCAGGAGTATCAAGTTCTGCAATATGGATTCTAAGATCTGGAGAAATAGACATCCCTATCAATCCACGTGCTTGATCTTGCCTATTTTCCCATTTAGCTGCCTTATCTTCATCTTTCGGTTTGGTTTCTTGGCCTAAGGCTATTATGTAGAGACCTTTACTTCTAAGTAAATCCACAATGTAGGACCAGCATTGGAAGTAGTTGGTGCTGTCAAGAATAACTTGGCATGGAATTTCCATTTAAATAGAAACTGAAGCTATAGATGTTGAAACTAAGTGTTCCAATGGAAAGATCTCAAAAAATTAGGCTGGTTCAAAAAAAACGGCTCTGAAAACGGCTTCCGGATGAAGAAGTTATGGCTTTTTGAAGAAAATTTGATGAAGATGCTGACGAAGTGCGGGAATGTGCGGAAATGAATGATAATGTTATATTAAAAAAAATCCACCCCCTTTCCAAACTTAATCTAACTAGCTCAGCAAAAAGAAGACTTGAACTCAAGACCTCTACTCTCATAAAGTAGCTTTGGACCAAGTGAGCTAAACTAAAAGTTTAGTAATTTTTGGAAAAGAGGAAGGGTTTTTTTTCTTTTTTTTTAGTCACTAAAGCTTTGGGCTGCATGCTTACTTGAGAAAGTTCTTTTTCCCTGCAAAAAAACAAACACAAAACCCAACATGGACATACAAAAAAAACAAACCTTACAGCTTGAAGTTAGCTTTACCCGAAAACTAAATATTTTCCTCAATGTTTCTGATTTTCTGAGATCACACTAAGGTGCAGCGGAAAAGAGCATATCCATGAGAAAAATCCTTCCTCTCTGTTTCTAATTTTCCCAGATCACACAGAGTCGTGGGGCAAAGAGCATACGCAGAAATGAAAGGTATAGATCCGGTAATAAAAAAACGAAGAGCTAAATAAACCAAAATAAACAGAGAAAAAATAACTAGAAACTGCAAATAAACATTGTATACCTCCAGATCTTAAAAATGACGTAGCTAGGGCTACCAGAAACCTTTTCGCGTGAAACAAAAGGGGTTCTTCACTGGAGCAGATGCTCCTAACACAATAGAGCAGTCCTCTCGGCCCGAACGCAGTCAGAAACAGTAGATCTAGGAAACGGCAGTCGGATTAAGTTCTACCGGCTTCCGATTTGGATCACCAACAGACACGGCCCTCAAATAGCTCTGATACCATGTAGGGATTTACAGGGTAAGTTCTTCAAATAGAACACCAAAGGACACCACTCACAAATAGATCACAGATCAATACACCAGTGTTGTTGACATGGTTAAAACCCTCAAAGAGGGAAACAGTCCACGACCTGAGCCAACGTGGCCACTTCAGGCAATTTATTAATAAAAGAATGAAAATTTACATAAGCTCCTCTCATGAATAGTTTCCCTACAAATGACCCTCCATGCTCTTTAAATAGAGATCATGGACCAATCGGGTGTTAAGCCACAGATCAAGTGTCGATAATACCGAGGAGAGAATGAACTGTCGGATCACTTTACCTAACTCTATACTAGACCAAGTTATACTTAACTACTTCCTATGTGTCGGAATATCCTAACAACTAAGAAGTGTCTTTAAGGTAAGAAGTTTTCATGGTCTTGTTAGCTTTTACAGGAAATTCATAAAGAATTTTTGTAAGATCAATGCTTCAATTATTGAGACAATAAATAAGAGCAAACAACCATTTAAATGGACTGATGAAGCAAAAAATAGCTTCCAGCTGTTAAAGAGAAAGATTATTGAGAAACCTATTTTGATTTTACCTGATTTTAATAAACCTTTTCAAGTGAAGTGTGATGCCAGTGGAGAAGCCATTGGAGCTATTTTGAGTTAGGAGGACAAGCCTGTAGCTTATTTTAGTGAAAAGTTGAATGAGTCAAAGAAGAAATACTCTTCTTATGACAAGGAGTTTTATGCAGTGGTGAAATCTTTGAAGAAGTGGAGACATTACTTGATGTCAAAGGAGTCCATACTATATTCAGATAACCATGCATTACAGTACATTATGCAATAGCCAAAGCTTAACCAGAAGCATGAAAAAAGGGTAGAATACCTTCAAAGTTTTAATTTTGTGTTAAAACATATAACTGGTCAATCAAACAAAGTCGCAGATGCCTTAAGTAGAAAAAGCATTTTTGTTCAAGAAATTCAAATTCAAGTGTTTCGTTTTGATTTTTTAAAGAGTTATATGAGAAAGATCTAGATTTCAAAGAGATATTTGAAGCTTGTAGAAATCATGGTTTGTTAGACAGAAGAAAATGACTGGATTATTTCCTGCAAGAGGGACTGTTGTTTAAAAGAAATCAACTGTGCATACCAAGTTGTTCTATGAGGGAGAATTTAATCAAGGAGAAACATAGTGGAGGACTTGGAGGATATTTTGGTGCAAATAAGACTTATGAACAGTTGATAAGGTTTTATTTTTGGCCGAAGATGAGAGCTAAAGTTGGAAAGTATGTGAAAATTTGTAAGGTCTGTTAGTATGCAAAGGGAAGGAGCCAAAACACAGGTTTGCATGTTCCATTACCTATTCCAGATAGGCCTTGGGATATGGTAAGTATGGACTTTGTTTTAGATTTACCAAAAACTCAAAGGGGAGATGATTCAATTTATGTAGTAATTGACAGATTTTCAAAAATGGCACATTTTATTCCATGTTATAAAACCAGTGATGCTACTCACATTGCAAATCTATTTTTTAAAGAGATTGTAAGATTACATGGGTTACCTAAGAGCATTGTTTTAGACATAGACACCAGATTTGTTGGACATTTCTGGAGGACATTGTGGAAGAATCTTGGAACTAAACTGAGTTTCAGTACTGCTTATCATCTTGAGACTGATGGACAAACTGAAGTGGTAAACAAAAGCTTGGGTAATCTTCTAAGAAGTCTTGCAGGTGAACATCCAAAATAGTGGGATCAAGTATTGGCACAAGCAAAATATGCCTATAATGATTCTCCTAATAGGAGTACAGGTGTTTGGTCAATTTAGTGTCCTAAATTGCTCTACATAAATTATCAATCTGGGTATCGTAAACTGATGAAGTGTAGTGACAAAGTCTGCATTATGAACAAGGTTAGAAAATGGTTATAAACATCATGGGAAAAAAACACAGTGAATTTACAGTTCAACTATGAAAGACAAAACAAAAATGAAATGTAACCTTAGCCAGTGCAGGGGCCCTCTGCAACTACTAAGGTTAAATGTACTTAATAAACACTCCAACAAACGCTTTCAGGTATCCATGAAACACACAATCTTCATATTAAAAACAAAGAATGAGTTCTCAAAATTACAGAGCAGTAATCTGAAATTAACACATGAGAAAATTCAAACTGGTTATGCATTCTTCACACAGGTATTTATAGAGAAATTATACAATTGTTTTATGGAGAAAAATAAGCTACAGCAAAACACGTAGGCAGACAAGCACATGGAATTCTCTTCCTTGGTTGCTGGAGACATAAATCTAAGGTGATGGCTGTTGGATTCCGTTGCACAAATGGCTGATGAAGTCCATGGCCTTAGGAAGTTGTTTCGGATCCCATCGCTATGAAACATGTACAAAACAAAGTCATGTTTGCTTTAGGTCTCTACGTTTGACTTTCCTTTGACCGGAGTCTTCCTTATTGACCTAGGCTAAATGAATAGGACACAATCCATGCCATGGTGTTTTCCAAGCTGCCTATGTAGTTATTTTCTCCTCCTGACACCTGGAACCTGTAAAAGCATGGAAGTAGCTGTAGAACAGCTGATTAGCTGCAGAATAGGTTGCGTTCCATAGCTAAAAGACAAAAACTTATTCAAATAGAAAACATAAAAGTATAACATGTAAATCACTAAAATGTTCTCCTTAAGGCAATGTATAATGGTCATTGATGATAGGAATGCATTTCTTCATGGAAAAACAAAGAAGGAGGGATGGGAAAAGTTGCTAAGGAAAGGGCAGTTTTGAGACTCAACATACCCCCACTGCAAGACTATTGCATGTCCCCATGCAATCAAAATTATGAACTTCCTCCTCCTACTGCATTTGTTCTAATACTTCAGCCAAAACATCCAACTTCCTCTTCTTGCTTTTCTTTGCACCAACTGCCATCCTTGGCTTCCTCATGAGAAATCTGTACTTGAGGTTAATAAGTGCCCTGTTTAGCTTCTTATTCTTCCTTTTTAGTTTTATGTTCTTCTTGTGCCATAAACCCAAGTGAAGCATAGTGTTGTCATGGATAATCTTATCCAACTTATTCTGTTCTTTTAAGGCTTCATTTTCTCTTTTCATGTTCCTTTTCAGAACTTCTAGCTCATAGATCTCCTATTTAAGGGAGCTAGTTAGAGTTTCTTGTGAGGTGGTAGGCTTCTCTGGATTAGCTGAAGTCCCTGGGTCTACTGATGTACTCTTTTTCTCCAATGACTCTATGTAGTCATAGATTTGTTGTTGGATTGGATCAATGCCAGGAGAAACTCTTCTTGGGCTGCCCTCAAAGTTATGTGGAGGAGAGTTCTGTAGGCTTTGCTCATATGGAATATTATCAGGGGACTAAGCTGGAGTTTCTTCCTCCAAATTTATAAATTGGGCCTCTTTTGATTTCGACTTCTTCACTTTGCCCCTGAGCCTAGAACTCCTCCTCAAGTTTTGGAAGCCTAAGGTTTCTTCTTCCATATCCTTTTTCCTCTTTCCTTTCTCTTTATCTTCCTTGATCCGTTCCTTGATTTTGATTAATCTTTTAGAAAGCAGTTGTTCATCCGCTTTAGGTGATGAAGGTTCAGGAATATCCTTGTGAATTTCTTCAACCTTTTCTTTCATTTTTCTCCTCTGCTTAGTCTGCTTTCTGATCTCTGTTAATTTCTTAGAGATTGGTTCTTCTTCATCGTTTTTCTGTGTTGAAGTTTCAGGGGTGCTTTGAATGGTGAGACTGGTCTTCCTTCTCCTACTTCTTTTAACAGGACTTCCCTCAGACAAATCTGGAGCATCTTGAAAGAAATTCCTTACCAAAAAGTCCTCCCATGTATCCCCTACACTTCTTAAATGAAATTCAACAAGAATCTTCACTAGTCCATGGTGATATAGAGTGGTTTCTATTGATTCAACTTTCTTCTAAACATTAGTTGCCATTCTTCTCAAACTATTCAACAGGAAAAATGGAAGATTGAGGGTTCCATTCTCTAGAAAATTCATTAATAGTCGTATATGATACACATACATAGAACCAAACCTCCCTTCGCATGTAATAAACTTTTGCAGAATTAACAACATGCTACTCCATTTGTTTTTAAGTGTAGAGATTGGAATCCCTTTTCTAAAAACTGAAGTGTCCATACTTGGATTTTTAAGAATAACCTTCCAAGATTCATCATGAAACTCTTTGTTCTTAAACCACCTTTCTCCTAGCCTTGGGAGTTCTATTGCTTTAGCTATAAAGGACTCAGTAACTGCAAATTTGATGTCACCTATTTCCACTTCCATTCCATCAAATGACCTGGCAAAGGATTTAGTGATTTCCTTATGGTAACCGTTGAATTTTTCAATGAAACACAACCAACCAGCCTTCTGTAACATTCCCTTCAGCTGCGGATAACCCTCCATGTACTTCACCCCTATGGGTTCAGTTCTAACAATGAGCCCCATAACTTCTATTCTCGTCTACTCTTCAAAATTTCTCTCACTGTCTGAGAAATGGAATGACTGTGTAAAGAGGACTGTGGACTGTGTATATAGAAATAGAACAACTATGGATATGGAAACGGAATGATAGAGTATATGGAAGCAGAATGACCGGGAACAGAATGATTGTGAATATGAAACAAAATGACTGTATATATGGAATATATGGAAACAGAGTAGTTGTATACATAAACTGTGTGAAAACAGAGTGATTGTATGCACAAAGAGGCTGCGTAAGTATGAGAGAAAAACTTAGTGTAATAAATGAAAAATTAGGGTTTGAAGAGTCGTACATAGATAGGTCATGTCGTTAATCTAACCGTTAATAGGTGTAGCTGTAGAAGTCCGGTTAAGTACGAGTCATGGAGTTTAAAATGGAGATTAGTTATGAAGGCATCATTGGACCGTTTGGCATTGAAGACGGAAGATATGGTGGAGACATCATGGCAGTCAAATCACATAATGATCAATCAAGGAGACATGTGATCATACATGTTATACAAGCTTATGTTTTTGAATTGCTTTTTGAAATAATTTTTTGTATTTTACCTTTGGAACCTTACCTTCTGCTTGCTAATATCTTGATGTTTGCTTCCACAGGTGCTTTAGGCATGATTGGTCTTCAAAGTTGTTTTCTCTTCAATTACCTGCATATAAGATTTTATTATGAACTGGCCTCTTTGTGCTTGGACTGATAATCAAACTGTTGTTGTAGAATCAAATTAGCTGCAGAACAGGATCAGCTACGGAACGGAATCAACTGTAGAACGTGGAAACAGCTACAGAATGTAACACAAAGAGTAAAATATGACTTATGAATGAATGAAATGGAAATGGATGTGTGAGTGAAAATATGACAAGATGATAAATGAAAATGGAGATGAAAGAAATGTTGGAAAAGGAAAAATTTATTGGTGAAATATGGAAATGGAATGAAGTGAAACTGTAAAAGTAAAATAGAATGAAATGAGATGAGATAATGAATTTTGCAGAATGCAGAGTGAGTCACCATTTTTTCCATAAAAGAAATGGAAAATATAGGGTGTCAGAAGCTTCTGATTTTCACCCTGTATTTTCTGTATAAGCATGCCAATCAGTGATTGGTTTTCAGCCTTATACAATTTATTATTATTATTATTATTATTATTATTATTATTATTTAGATAGGAAAAAAAAAGATTAAGTTGGTGAAGAAAAAGGATTCTTTTTCACCAACTTCATTTCAAAATTGTTTTGGAAGATCTTGATGAACTCCTCCTTTGAGATTGGTTTTTGATATATTTTCAATCTATGACCATTCACAAGAAGAGTAGTTTGACTTTCATCTATTGTTCTAATCCTTACTCCTCCATTACTGAAAACTTTTTCAATCTCATATGGCCCAAGCCAATGAGTTTGAAATTTCCCTTGAAAATATTTAAACTTTGAATCAAATAATAGTGCCCAATCTCCCTCTTGAAACTTCTTGTCCTTGATGTATTTTTCATGCCATTTAGCCCTCTATTGTTGCACTAGACTAGTCCTCTGAACTTCCTCTTGTCTGATTTCATCAAGTTCATTTAATTTCTCCAGTCTATGTCTTTGAGCTTTTGATAAATCCATCCCCAACTGGACTGCCATCTTGAAAGTTTTTACTTGGAACTCTATAGGGAACAGGACTTGCTTCCCATAAACAAGTTCATAAGGTGTATGTCCCGTTGTGTTCCTCCATGTAGTTCTATAGGCCCATAAGGCTTCAGAAAGCCTTTCTGCCCAATCTCTTCTATGTAGATGCACAGTCTTGGTGAGGATTCCTTCAACCACTTTATTTGTAGACTCCACTTGACCATTTGCTTGTGGATGATAAGGATTAGATTTCCTATGCTTGATTTTTTACTCCTCAATAAGCCTTTCCATCATGTTGGATGTGAATTGAGATCATTGATCTGTCACAACTTCTCTTGGAACACCAAAGCGAGTAAAAATGTCCTAAAAAAGAATACTAACTACAGATTTTTCGTTAGCAAAAAGTAATGCTTTGGCTTCTACCCATTTGGTGACATAATCAGTGCATAACAATATATACTTTTTCTCCTTAGATGGAGGATTAATTGGTCCAATAAAATCTAAAGCCCATTTTTCAAAGGGTTCGATAAGTACCTGAGTTTGTAATGGCATCTCATTTGAGGGAGCAGGTTTCCCTATCCTTTGGCAGTTATCGCATCTCCTGACATATTCTTTAGCATCTTTGAAGATGGATGGCAAATAATATCCTAAAGAAAGGATTTTATAGGTTGTCCTTTCGTCAGCAAAGTGTCCACCACATGGCTCATCATGACATGCTTTGAGAATATCAGGCATTTCATCTTCCCTGACACATCTTCTGATCATAAGATCTGGCCCTGTTTTATACAATTCGTTAGTGATCCATGAATATCTTGCACTTTCTTGAATAATCTTTCTTTTCTCTCTAGGAAACAAATGTGAAGGTAACTTCCCGGTAACCAAGTAATTAGCAACATTTGCAAACCAAGGAGTTTGAGTAGTTACTGCAAAGAGATATTCATCAGGAAATATATCTTCAACCGGAGAGTCTTCTTTGATATTCTTAATCCTGGACAAGAAATCAGCAATTGTGTTTTGTTTTCCAAGTCTATCTAGCACAGTAATGTTGAATTATTGCAAAAGTAAAAGCCATCTTGTAACTCTGACATTAGTAATAGTTTTATTCATCAAATATCTAATTGCAGAGTGATCTGTATGAACAAAGGTTTCATAACCTATTATATAGTGTCTGAACTTGTTAATTGCATGAACAACAGCTAAGAATTCTTTTTTAGTCACAGTATAATTCAACTCAGTGGTAGTGAAATTCTTACTTGTATAGTAAATTCCATAAGGAATAAAATATTTTTGTCCCAATACAGCTCCCAGAGTTGTATCTAAAGCATCTGTAGAAATATCGAAAGGAATTTTCCAATTTGGTCCTCTTAAAATAGGTGCTTCATAAATTTTTGCTTTCAAGGTTTCAAATGCTAGTTGGCAATCAGGATTCCAACTGAATTCACAATCTTTTGTAAGCAATTTGAAGAGTGGAGATGCTATTTTAGTGAAGTTTTCTATAAATATTCTATAGTATCCTATAAATCCTAGAAAACTTCTAACATCCTTTTGACAACTTGGAATTGATAACTTAGAGATGACTTCAACTTTAGATTTGTCAACTTTAATCCCATCTCCTGAAATGTGATGTCCTAAAACAATACCTTCTGTAAACATCATAAAGCATTTTTCATGGCTTAGTGAAAGGTTTGTTTCTTTACATCTTTTAAGGACTCTTTCCAAATTTTCCAAAGCTTCTTCAAATGAGTTTCCATAGACTGTAAAATCATCCATATATACCTCTACACAATCATGAATTAGATCAGAAAAAATTCCTAGTACTACTCTTTGGAATGTTTCAAGTGCATTAGATAACCCAAAAGGAAGCACTCAGTAGGCAAAAGTTCCCCATGGAAAAATACATGTGGTTTTATCCTGATCCTCGGGTGCTATCTGAATTTGATTATAACCACTAAAACCATCCAAGAATGAGAAATACTTCTTACCTGTTAATGTATCTAACACTTGATCTATAAAGGGCAAACGAAAGTGATCTTTCAAGGTTGCTTTATTCAATTCTCAGTAATCAATGCATACCCTCCATTTACCATTCTTTTAAGGAACAATTACCAAAGGATAAACCCATTGGCTATCTGAAATTGGGTAATTGAAGTTTACATTGAGTAATTTTTGGAGCTATTCTTTCACAATTTCCCTAAGATTTGGATTCATCCTTCTCTGAGGTTGTCTGATTGGTCTATTGTTTTCCTCAATATAGATATGATGGATACAAGTCTTAATATCAATACCTTTCATGTCGGTGTATTCCCATGCAAATGCAGCAAAATGTTTTTGTAATCTTTTGGTTAGCTCTTCTTGTTGTAGTTTCTCCAAGTTTCTGTTTATGTTCAATGTCCTACCTGGAAAAAATTCAATTGTAGAGCTACCAAACTCTTCCATAGAATAGAGAGACATCTGCCTAGATGACAAGTATTCAACATTAGATTTTTCTTGGAATTTTGCATGATCATATTTTGAAGATGTTTCAAAATTTTCCAATGTGTTCAAAATTGGACTATCTTCACTAATTTCTGATATAGTAAAGAGAGGTTGAATATCATCTTCATCATCAATCCAATCCTTGTCATGTATTTCTATGATTTCTTTTTCTAGGGGATACAAAGTAAATTTCTTTGTTGAATTATCATCAGAAATATACATGTCACCAGGTCTACAACTAATAAAAGCATCAGTTGTGGCCAGCCAAGGTCTTCCTAATATGAGTGCGTGTCCTCCTAGATTATTCTTGGGAGTTAAAATCATGAAATCAACATGATATTCCCAAGAATATAAGGAGACTGAAATATATTCTAGTACACCATCTGGTTTGATTACTGATCTATCTGCAAGTTGCAGTAAGGTAGGTGTGTAAAGAAGGTTAGAAAGTTTAAGCTGCTCCATAGTTTGTCTACTCATAATGTTTATTGTTGCCCCTAAGTCAATCAATGTGTTTGGAATTTCAATTCCATTGATATGTGTCTTGATAATTGGACTTCCTGGATCCACATATTTCTGCATGGAAATCTTTCCCATCATGATGTCTGCTATCTTTCCTACTAGGTGAATTCTTTTTGTTTCTCTTGGTTTTCTTCCTGGTCTTTTAATGCTCAACTCCTTTATTGTCTTGGCTAGAATTGGAATTTCTCTAATGGCTTGTAACAAAGGAATTTTGATACAAACATTCTTCAATTCATCTAGAAAATCGTAATTGGGCAACAAGATCTGTTTTTCTACCCCTCTATCAATTTGTAATCTCTCAGGAAAAGGAGGTGTAGAAGTAGATGCTGGTTGCTAAATGATAGAAGCTGTGTTTATTGGATCTTTTTGTTTTTCTTTTACAATACTTTGGTTTTGGAGGGATGTTCCCTCAAAACTTTTATTGACTTTTAGAGAATCTTCCTCAGAAGTGTCTTGTTCTTGAATAACTATAGAAGGTTTTTCATTTTCTAATATCCTACCAGATCTAAGTTGAACATCATTAAGATCTAGAGGAGTAATCATGTAAGTTGGAAATTTTTGTCCTTCTACCATGTAAGCATTCTGAAGGTTTTTATTATTGGCGTTTGGTAATGGTTGGGCATGTAACTGATTTGGTTTTTGCTGAAATGGTAGCAAGAGTTGAGGATTTTGACTTTGTTGTGGAGGTTGTTGTAGAAATGGCAATGAAAGTTGAGGGTTCTGATTTTGAAGTTGTGGTCATTGATTTGGTTGCTGATTTTGTGGGGGAAAATAACTCTGATAGGATGGAGGATATTTATAATATTGAGCAAATCTCCCATAAGGATTTTGTACCCCTTGTGCCCACGGTTGAGATCAATACTGAGATTGAGGTTGAGGCCAAGCTTGCTGCCAAGAATTCCAATTTGGTGAGGATTGAAGATACATTGGATTGTTAAATCCTTGATTTTGTGGCCCCTGCCAAGGTCTTCTTACAACAAAACAAAGAGGTTCTATAGAATTTGGGATTGTTTCCTCTTGAAAGATAGCCTTAAGACCTGGGATTGAGGGACAATCCTTGGTCTCATGACTTTCTGAACAAATCGTACAAGTTTCTACAATTTTTGCATCTAAAGGGCATTCCCTTAGAGCATGTTTCTTCCTACATTTTGGAAAAAAAATGGCTAAAGCATCAACCTCTGATTACTGCTTGTTTTTAATTTTAAGGGTGTCTAGTTGCTCACTAAGGCCCCCTAGAATGTCAGTTTTAAACTCATCAAGCACATTGCCAATTTCTGCCCTACTTACAAATCCAGTTGCAGATTTGTTTGCTCTAAAAAAAGAAGGATCTCTCAACCCTTTCCATGTTTTAGATTTCCCCCTTGAGAGATGAACACATAGTTCTACTATGTCACTCAATGGAAGTTGAGAGACATATCCCTTCCCCATCATGTTAAGGATATCTATCCACTAATCTCTAATGGCATTTAACAAAATAGCTTTTAAAGTTTCTTCATCTAATAGTTCATCTTTGCTGTTTTCAAATTATAGTTGAATCTCTCAAGCAAATTCTCTAAGTTTTCATCCTCTTTTTGCATCATTTTGAACACCTCATATTTATGATTGGTAGGCATACAATAATCCAAGTATCTATCCAAAAATGCATGTTTCATGTCATTCCATTTTCTAATGAATTGAGTGACTAACCCCATAAACCATTTCAAAGCAACCCCTTTTAGTGTTGAAGGGAACAATTTGAGTTTTTGAGAGTCTTCTAGATAGTCATATGTTCTGCACAAGACTTCAAACTCAAAAAAAAATGTTTCAGGGTCCTCACTTTTCAACCCATAGAAGTTTGGGAGGATAGATGGTGAGATGTTTTTCATTGTGGTATGTGTTTCCTCATCCACTATAGGGAATCCAAAAGAGTTGTCTACTTCCCTATTTCATCTACATCCTCCATTTTTCCCTCTATCTCTCCCTCTACCCCCTCCTCCAAACAGTGAGAATTCTCCATCTTGTTCTTCTTCTGCCATTATAGTTTCTTCAGAATCAGTATAGGGCTCAACCTACAAGGTTATTCCCTCTTCCTCTGGTTCTTCTATTAATTGTTGGAAATAATACTGAGAGGGGGGGGGTGAATCAGTATTATCACATTAATAAAACTTTTTCATTTCCATAATCAAATTCATATATGCTACTTCCACAACTTCTTATGATTAAGTTAATTGATCTTCAATGAGTGCATTAGAACATTATCAACCATATTATCAGTAAACTGGTGCAGTAAAATAGAACAGATCATCACACATAAGTTACACACATGAACACAATCATATAAGGTGGAAACCCAATGTGGGAGAAAACCACCTGCTGCAAGTCATCTCAATCTTCTTCTTAATAAGAAAATCCTTTTACAATATTTTGTACTGGTGCAGTCTTATACCAGTACGGGAGCTACAACCCCCTTGTAGCTCCCGTACTAGCCGATCCATTTACTAGTACACAAGCTGCTACCTGCTATAATGCTCCAAAGATTTCCTTTAGCTCTTGTACTAGCTTAGATACTAGTACGTAGGTGCTGACCTACAATATTCTCTCCTCCAGGTACCACGTTTCATCAATTTTCAGACTAGATACACTGAAGCACAACACATAATCTGAAAGGCCACTTTTCATCCAATTTTCATACTGGACCCATTAATATCATTGAAGCACATAATCAAACAACCTTCTGAATCACCCAATCACCAGATCCATACATATACAATGATATTATGAGAGTTATCAACCAGATCTAGTACATAAAGATAAGTCATTAATCATGTTGTTATCTGAACTCAATACGAGTAACCAAACATCAGTTATGCACCCAAAACCCTACAGAATAGTCAAAGGCAGTTAAAACAAATTTTAAGCAGGGATTGCAACTTCACTGGTATAGATCTGCGGATATCTGTACTACCTCCGCACCTATGCCTTCTGTGGCGCCGCGACCACTGCACCTGTGCCTTCTGTGGCGCCACGACCACCGCACCTGCGCCTTCTGTGGCGCCTCCACACTGCGCCTTCTGTGGCGCCTCTGTGGTGTCTCCGCACTGCACCTTCTGTGGCGCCTCCGCACTGCGCCTCCTCTGGCGTCTCCGCACTGCGCCTTCTGTGGCATCTCCGCACTGCGCCTTCTGTGGCGCCTCCGCACTGCGCCTTCTGTGGCGCCTCTGTGGCGTCTCCGCACTGCGCCTTCTGTGGCGCCTCCGCACTGCACCTTCTGTGGCGCCTTCGCACTGCACCTTCTGTGGCGTCTCCGCACTGCGCCTTCTGTGGCGCCTCTGCACTGCGCCTTCTGTGGCGCCTCCGCACTGCGCCTTCTGTGGCGCCTCTGCACTGTGCCTTCTGTGGCGTCTCCACACTGTGCCTTCTGTGGCGCCTCCACACTGCGCCTTCTGTGGCGCCTCCGCACTACGCCTTCTGTGGCGCCTCCACACTTCCGCAGCTGCAGTGCTCGAGAGATCACCCTTCACAGATTCGCTTTCAACTTCACTTTCATAGATCAAACTTTTAAAACAATAACCCAATATTTTAGATCTTAAGATATTCGATTTGCAAGGATGAATTAGCCAAGTGATCTCCTTTGCTTTATATAGGCAAGCTTCTTCCTAAAATCATGGATCAATACCATAGATAACCAATACAAGGGGCCCAAAAACACGGGGCTCAATAATACCAAGGACTAACCACCATGGACCAAAGGTAAGTTCTCCAACATATACACACTTTTGACGAGGTACCATGGTCCAAAACCATAGGTTCAAATACCAAGGACTAACTACCATGGACCAAAGGTAAGTTCTCCAACATGAAAGTGCGTGAACTTTTTCTCTACATGAAATAAACTTTTCTCTACATGAAATAAACTTTTCTCTGCATAAAAGTGCGTGAACTTTTCTCTACATGAAATAAACGTTTCTCTGCATATAAGTGCATGAACTTTTCTGCACTATAATTTATCATCTGAGATGAGTGGATTGCCATCAAGTACAACATATGTATCATAAAGCCATACCAGAAACTTACTGCCAACATTAATGGACTATGAGAGGGAGTTTCTACTTTTTCTTCTTCACCAGGTATTCCTAGTTCTTCAACTACAATAGGCCCTCTTGTGGAGGTGAAAAAGGTTATCCCTGTTGTTGGAGTTTCAAAATTTTTCTCTCCTAGGAATGTTTGGTAGATGATGTAGGCGAATCTTCTGATTGAGTTTCTGCCCCTTGAATTCTAAGAATCCTATAGCTGGGAGTATGAGTCTGGGATGGAGGTGTGTCCTTTCTAACTCTTGGTGGAGTAGTTAGAGTTGTAGGAATCGAACTTCTGCCCCTAGCTATAAATCTACCCCTAGAATCTCTTTCTCTATGCATGTCATTTTTTTTATTTTATTTTTGATGAATGTAAGAGATAAGGCTACCTAGTTACACTTCCCTGGCAACGGCGTCAAAATGTTTGGTCAATTTAGTGTCCTAAATTGCTTTACATAAATTATCAATCCAGGTATCATAAAATGATTAATTGTAGTGCACTATATGTGCTAGATGACCCTTCTTACTTTAGTGTTTTTAAGTTTTATGTTGTTTTGGGGTTTTGATCATTTAATCCCTAATGATTTACAATGCACTTAACAAAAATCTTAAATCTACTTTTGCTAAAGAAATGAAATGAGGACTAAGAGTGCTTTAAGTCAAATTTGGAAGTAAAGTTTAACCAAGAAAAGGAAAACAAAGTTTCTATTTCTACTATTTATTATTGTTTCCAAATCATGAACTAAAAGGACTCAAGAGTGAAGTTGCAACTAAAACAAGGCTTAATGAAATATTAAAACTGAAAGTGAAATTGCAGCTATCTATGATGGAAACAAAACTAAAATGAAATACTGAAAACTGAAAATGAGATTACAACTACTGTTTAGTCTATTGCAGAATCAAAACTTAATGAGAAACTGAAAATGAAATTGCAACAAAACTAAATGAAAGACTAAGACTAAAAATGAAATTGCAACTAATCTACTATGGAAAATAAATGAAGTGCTTAGTTACTCTGCTTCACAATTTTGGGAGAACAACCTCCTTGTGATAACATTTTGAGGAATTCTGTACTTCATCATTTTAAGAGAAAATAAATGCAAAAATGCAGAAAATACTCATTACATAAATGAAGTATTCAACCACTTAGTTTAAGATGAACCATCAACTAGAAGGGATTTTTAGAAACATTCACTTACAATATGAGTCACTAAACTAGTAATAAAATGGAAAAACAGTAATGGCACTGATCAATTTTAATTAAAAACCTAAAGACTAATGAAACAAAAAATGAAATAAATTACTCTACACTACTGAACTCAACTTCAAGCTACTAATAAGAAACTAGAAAGAAATTAAACAAAAGAACTATTCTGTACTTAAATAAACTATTCTGCATTAGTAAGAAGATGACAAAGACTGAATGATGAACAAGGTTAGAAAATGGTTATAAACATCATGGAAAAAAAAACACAGTGCATTTACAGTTCAACTATGAGAGACAAAACAAAAATGAAATGTAACCTTAGCCAATGCAGGGGCCCTCTGCAACTGCTCAAGTTGAATCTACTTAATCAACACTCCAACAAATTCTTTCAGGTATCCATGAAACACACAATCTTCATATTAAAAACAGAGAATGAGTTCTCAAAATTACAGAGCAGTAATCTGAACTTAACACATGAGAAAATTTGAACTGGTTCTGCATTCTTCACACATGTATTTATAGAGAAATTATACAACTGTTTTATGGAGAAAAATAAGCTACAGCAAAATAGGTAGGCAGAAAAGAACATGGAATTCTCTTCCTCGATTGTTGGAGACATAAATCTAAGGTGATGGCTGTTGGATTTGGTTGCACAGATGGCTGATGAAGTCTGTGGCCTCAGGAAGTTGTTTCGGATCCCATCATTGTGAAACGTGTACAAAATAGAGTCTTGTTTGCCTTAGGTCTCTACGTTTGACTTTCCTTTGACCGGAGTCTTCCTTGTCGACCTGGGCTAGATGAATAGGACACGATCCATGCCATGATGTTTTCCAAGCTGCCCATGTAGTTATTTTCTCCTCCTGACACCTGGAACCTGTAAAAGCATGGAAGTAGCTGTGGAACAGTTAGCTGCAGAATAGGCTACGTTCCGTAGCTAAAAGACAAAAACTTATTCAAACAACAAACATAAAAGTATAACATGTAAATCACTAAAATGTTCTCCTTAAGGCAATGTATAATGGTCATTGATGATAGGAATGCATTTCTTCATGGAAAAACAAAGAAGGAGGGATGGGAAAAGTTGCTAAGGAAAGGGTAGTTTTGAGACTCAACAACAGGGCAGAGTCCATTCCGTATAGTTTATGGGATGCACCCAAGGGGAGTGTCAGAATTGAGAGACTTGGGAAAAGCTTAAATGAGAAGTGCTAAAGGAGAATATTTTGCTACAGAAGCTTAAGCAATACATGAACAGGTAAAACAGCAATTACAGGACAGCAATATAAAATACAAAAGCAGAGCAAATTTGAAGAAGAGAGAAGTTAATTTTGAAGTTGGAGATTTGGTTTTAGCACACTTGAGGAAGGAAAGATTTCCAAAAAGGGAGTATAACAAGTTAAAGTTTAAGAAAATTAGACCATGCAAAATCTTGATGATTTTTTTTGCAAATGCATATGAAATTGAATTACCCCCTGATATTGGAATATCTCCAATTTTCAATGTTGTTGATTTGTATAGGTATGAAAGTGGAAATGCAGATGACATGGTAGAGGATCAAGAAGAACAAGAGATTGATTGGGTAAAGTAGTTACCTATAGCAAAGGAATTGAAGCCAGAGAGGATTTTGGACAAGAGATTGTTGAAGAAGACTAGAGGACAGGAGTATTTTTAGCATTTGGTCAAATGGAAGGACCAACCAATTGCTGAAACTACTTGGATGACAGATGCCATGCTACAAATGTTGGGCAGTTCTGTAGAAGAGCTCATGGATAGGAGCCCATGAAGAGTGTTTTCCTCAACAGTCTTATGCAGGAGTATGAGGCTTGAAGACAAAAGGCTTCGAATTTTTTCCAAAAATACAAAAAAAGTTTACAAGCAAAGGAGTGGGATCCTTTAGCTGTCAATTTGCAAAGTTTTTCAAATAGGATTTGAGATAGGATTTAGGGATTGAGCGATTTTATAATTAATTCAATTTGTTTAGATTTAGTTGAGATTCTCAAGGAGAATATCAACCAGATTAGATATTGTCTAAGATTAGGCAGATTCGATCCATGGATTAAGAATCTGATTGTTAGAATGAAATGGTATTTATGTAAGTTTTGAATGATTGTAAAGGGATTTTGACTGATTTGGCTTGATTAGGCCGTGTAAGATTAAGTTACAGAAACTGTATCTCTGTGTATTTGTGTATAATTGGTCAATCCCGGAGGCATTTTATTCCTTCAAAATGTCTCTGAGTTCTGTTGATTTCCTGTTTTACTTTTGAATTAGAATTTGTAAAATCTGTATTGCATTGCCAATCTTGCATTTTCCGTGTTTTGAGATAATTTGGTTATGATAAAAAACATCGGAGAATATGGTTTGAGACAAGTTATGTTATGGAACCAACTCAGAAAAAGATATAAAAGATAGTTGAACGCCTTAAAATTCAGCCTCTTCGAGGGGGAAACCTCCTTTACATTACACATATGAACAATTCTTGGATGATACCAATGAAAAGACCTCCTTTCTATATATAGGAGTCTAAGGGGTCATAATATAATTCGAGCCAACATAACAATAATAATGTGAGGGCACAATAATAACAATATGGGCACTACATGGGTACATCAATTTAATAAGAGGGTTATACTAATAGCAATAAGGGGATACACTAGTAGTATAGGGGCCTAACATGCCCCTCTCCTTCAAAAAGTGTTGTCCTCAACGCTTAAGTAGTTCTTGATGCTTCTGTATAAAATTCTTGTCCTCCCATGTGGAATCTTTAGTGGGTAAGTTCTTCCACTTGATGAGATACTCTGAAATTGGTCGATTTCGTAGTTGTCGGGTTCTTGTTTCTGTGACTGCTCGAGGTTCCAATATGATTTTTCCTTCTTCTTCAATTTCTGGCAATATTGTTTGAATTGGGATCTTTTGAAAGTTTTGAATAAGTGACCATACTTCTTCATCCTTCTTCCATTCATCCCTTGCTTTGTTTATCCAATCTGGTTGGATAATAGAAATAGCACAAAACAATGCTTCCACATCCTCATCCTTTCTTGAGAGTGCATCTGCAACAAAATTTTTCTTCGCTTTTCTATAGATGATGTCAAAGTCATAACCCAACATATTTGTGACCCATTTTTTTTCTTCTAAAGATAATAGTTGTTCTAAAAATTATTTAAGACTATCATGATCCATTTTTACCTTGAAGTGTCTTCCCATTCGGTAAGGTCGCCATTTCTTAAGTGCATATAGTATTGCCAACATTTCCTTCTCATAAATAGCTTGCTTGAGATGTAGCAATAAAAATACCCAATCACCTACATCAAAACATTTTTCACTACGATGTTGATATACCTGTTGTTTCATTCGATTTTGCACCAAAGTGGAATTATCTTTTAAGAGTTGGAGAACTTGTTGTTGATGCTCGATGTGATCTTCCACTGCTTGAACCCTTTTCTTTTTGATATGTCCTCCTAACTTTAGAGTTTTAGGAGTGGTAGTTTCTTCCAATCCTTTAAAAGATATGGTCGGATTCATTTCTTGATGCTCGATGTGATCTTTCACTTGAACATTTTTCTTCTTGATATGCCTTTCTATCTTGATAGTTTGAGGAGTGGTAATTCTGACCAATGAATTACAAGACATGGTTGGATTCATTTCTTCTTTCTCAATGTGATCTTTCACTTCTTGCACCTTTTTCTTCTTGATATGTCCTTCTATCTTGAGAGTTTGAGGAGTGGTAATTCTTGCCAATTCTTTACAAGATATGGTCTAATTCATTTCTTCTTTCTCTGGGGTTGGGTCCTGGCATATTGTTATAGACATTTTTGTGCCTTACAGCATGAAGCATGAAATGTCAATAATCTAAGGGATCCAAAGTCCCTAAACATGTTGTTCCTACCCCTAGAGGAACAAGTTCAGCAAACCACAGCACTGAAAATCAGTTCTCCACCTGAAAACACTCAAAAACAAGTTATTTCTGGATCATGTCAGCTGCTCCACTGAGCATCTGCGTTGAATGTCAACTGCTCCACTCGGTACCTGCGCTGAATGTCAACTCCAATGAAGGCTACCTGCGTTGGGCGAGATTGGCCAAGTGGCACAGTCATTCCTCAAGGTGTCAATGCCCAGGAAGCTTCCAAAATGACACTTGGATCAGGGAATTCGCCTAGTGATGAGTAAGAGGGTCTAGATCTCCAATTGGAAGCAAGAACCTCCAAGTGGACTCAAGAACTGAAGAATAACTGAAGTGGGAGAGGACACTAGTCAGCTTCATGCCAGCCTCAAGCTGACTCATCCTTTCCCCAAAACTCCTATATATAGAGCTCTCTCATGAGGTCTAAGGGAGGCTGGAATCTTGTGACTATAAGGAAGTGCTGTTGGTTTGAGTATAGAACTATTGGGTGATTTTCTTGAAGGAGGTGAAGAGGAGATTTCTTTCTGCTGGGAGGTGATGCTGGATTGGGCCTTTTATGGTTGTATCACTTCCTGAACTTTACTTCTTCCATTAATAAAGCATTTGAGGTTCTTCTATATGCATGTGTCTCAATGGCGTATTGATGCTTGTATATTTGATTTATTCTAATCCTTGAATCAATTATGAATGTATGCTTCTTGTAGTTTCCCTCTCTTGTGATTTTGCAGGATCTTGGTGTAGCTAGGCCAGTGAAAGAGCAAGGAGCTAGGAGCAAGAAGCAAAGAGAGAAGATTGGATCAATCATTAGCGGAAGACAATGGTTAGTGGATCTCTTTCTCCTCTCTCTTACATCTCATAAAGAAGTAATCTCGAATAGCTTTGCTTTGATTGTTGCTGAGGTACTATCACCCTTAGAGTGGGATAGGGTCATTCCGTATTGGATACTTTTCCCAACAACAAATTGGCGACTCCGCTGGGGAACGTATCTTGTTGGTTGTTTTTGCTTTTGCTATTCATTTCATAAACACAGGGAGTGCCGAATCGAACTGCATTTGAATCTTTCAAATGCAAAGTAGAGGGCAGCTACTCTAGCTCAGTTTCTGGGCATGTTTATGATTTGAAGAGCTGATTCACAAGGACTCTAAATAGCTCTTAGTGATATCTTTTCATCCTCCTTTTCATCCCTTAGTGTGTACTTGACTGATAGCTTCTGATTTGGCCAAAAACTGTGAATTTTTTAGCAATCTGTGACCCAGAAACTGAGAAAAACGAAATTTTGAATCTTCAGTGCAGGCGCTGTGAAGGCAGTCTGCATTTCAGCGCAGTTCCCGAAGGGGCTACCTGCGCTGAAGGTCAAACTGCCAGTGTACTACCTGCGTTGAACCAGTTTTGCCTAGTGCTACTGGGGTTCCCTCCTGTTTATTGCCCTGTTTTCACCCTTGTTTTTGCAGCCTGTTGTCTGTCAATGTACCTATCTGAAACCAACTTTCCTTGCCACTATTCCACCTCGGTTGTATAAAGAATCTGTGTTTGTTCTTTGTGTATTTCTTGTATCATTTACAGTTTCCCATAACAAAAGTGAACTAGTCTTGCTGTGGCCTCTTAGATCTAGACCTGTGATAAAGTGTCGTTTTGATCTTAAGAGTTAGTTTGTTTACTGTTCATAGCTGATTGAGCTTTTGCTTTCGTCATATGGTTTGAATTTATATATTTCTAGTGTTGAAACAAGTAAATCTTAAGGTGTTTTTTTATTTTGGACAAGCTTGTTTGCTTTCACTTGAAATTGAATTCAAAATTATACAACAGCTTTCTTTTTGTATTACATCAACATTAAGAAAGGGAAAAGAAATACCTGCATTCTGCATTTTGCATTTGATAAGTTTGCATGTTGATTTGGGGAAAAGTGCATTAGTGTATGCTCTTTGATCTGTGTGAAAAGATGATGTCTTTCTTTTCCCTCAGTAGTTAAGATTTTCATAAGTCGAAGAGATTGAAAAATCTTGCTTCTCATCTTAGACTGCATTTAGGAATTTGTATCAAACATCTCGTGGTGAACCTTGAAAGGCAAACTTTAAAAAGATCAACTTAAACTATATTGAATGAACCTAACAACGCTTTGAAACATAACGCAAACATATAGAGGTCTAAGCTAGAGACGTGTTCCGGCGTCGTTAAACGTAGTGACTGTCGATCTCGAAAAAGGTGGGTGATTCCTCCTGAGAGTCGGTGGCACTAATACGGACTTGTGCTCCCACGTACCGTCACGTATATATTGGGAGACCCCTATAGGAACAAAGCCTTTATCCATAGGAAACCGTGTCGGCCGCCCTACTGATTGCAATGCAGTGAACACAGCATTCACGAAGATCGACCACTCGTACCGTAAAACGTATTCTGTGGTTTTGCGAAAGGTTTGACACACCCTCTGCCAAGATCTCCAGAGTAGTTTCTTTTGGCCTTTTTCAAACTCTATAACTGAAAAAGTCCAGCCGAGCATTTGTCACTTCGGGCTCGTTAATACATCGAAGGAGACTAGAGTCATCTTTAGCTTTTTCTCGACTCTTAAAAAGTGAAAAAGCAAGTTGTGTCTAAAAGCGTCTAATAAAATTCATTCAATTCGGAAACACAAATTTCCCCTTTTAATATTTTGGTTGATCGAGTAATCCGCAATCATGGAAGAAATTCAATTGAAACCCCGTCGTTCGCGGAGGTTTACGAGTCAACCGTCTTTGTCTTCGGAATCGAAAATAGTATGGACAAAGCGAACTCGTTTAACCGGTTCAAAATCTCCTTTAAAAGTTAGAACAAGTGTTCCAACTACATCTGAGGTTCCGATTACTCCAAACATTTCTGGAAACCCTGCCTCTATAGAAGAAGTTCAACAGCCGCAGAAGGACAGTAATATTGATCCTAGTCTGGGGGCAAATACTTGTATAACTGAACCAGTTCCATCTGTAACCGGTCCAGAGATTTTTGTTCCTCAAACAACTGTCGCTGTCGAAACAACCACTTCTTCGGCACCAGAAATATTTTACGGACCTGACGGTCTTCCTCTTCCACCGGGTTTGATTGCGATAGAGGAAATTGCAGAGGATCCGCAAGCAAATACTCCAACTCATTTTGGAGTCAGGGTCACTCTATTTCCTTCATCAAAAGTTAATCCACCACAAGTGGAAGTTCCTGTAGAATCGCTAGGAAATCTATTGGATAGACTTAAAATGTCTGAACAACCGTCATCATCTAGGACTGTGTCAAATGACATAGCGACAACAGAACCCCCTGCCGTCACTCCGACGATGTTTGCCGGCATACCAGCTGTCCCGACTAGCTCTCAACCGCTAGAAGGAGTCCACCAAGGGACTTTTTCGACAGTGTGGTCTATTCCAGTTTGTTCATCCGGAGTAATACCCGGCAACTCTTATGTTGAGACTCGACAGATTGATCCTCATGGAGGTCAATTTGGGCCATCTAGTCCTCAAGGACTAACAATCCCTCTGAGTTCCGGATTGCTACCGTATGGGGGGCAGTATGCCCTTTCATTACCTCCTCCGGGAGGATATCCATACGGCAGTTCTCAACAGTATTCAGGTTATACTGGAATTGCATCAAGTAGTTGGGTACCTATGCTACCTCAACAACCAAGAGTTGTATATTCTATGCAACAGTGTGTACCTGTGACGAACATCCCAACCACGCCGACTATTGTAACAGTGTCACAAGTTCAAGCGATACCTGTTGCATGTCAACCTCAGATTTCTCAGGTTGTAATGCAAAAGCCACTTGATCATGGGTCACAACCACAATCGCCAACTAGTGGGGCGACACAAGTGCAAACGGGTACAATTACCCCACACCTTGGTCCAACGGTTAACATAGCACAACAGAACATGGCTTCACAACCATGGCTTGTGCAATACCAACAACCGCAATTCCAGCAAGTGTACCAAGGTTCTGAGCAGCAGATCTTTGCAAATACTGGACAACCGTATATCCAAAACGGTCAAAATCAACCACTTTACAGTGGCCAAGTCCACCAACCGTATCAGTCATACCAACATCAATTACATTATGCTGGTATGCAAAGGCCCATTGCTCAAGCGATTCCATCTTACCCTAGTTATGCTTCGCCTAACCTGAATCAACAGTTACCATTCGTGGCGACTTTAGAGTTACCTGATCTACACCGGTTAACCAACGATCCGATTGCTTATGCCCCTTGGTGGCCAGCGATTCCTCATAAACTTCCATCTGACATTCCTAAATTCAATGGAAATCCAGGTGAAGACCCATCGAATCACGTGATGACTTTTCATCTGTGGTGTTCGTTGAACACCCTAAACGACGATTCGATAAGGCTTCGCCTTTTTCAGAGGACATTGACAGGTCCAGCGGCTAAATGGTATATTGAATTGCCAAGAGCCTCTTTCGACAATTTTAGTTCCCTAGCCACGACTTTCTTAACCCATTTTCAATTACCGATAAGGTATGAAACGGGAACGGAAATATTAACCAACTTCAAGCAGACAACTGCCACCCATATATCTGATCATATACATGAGTGGCGTCGTTGTCGTAGGATGGTGAAAATGTACGTTCTCGATCAGCTATTAGCTGAATGGTTCATAAAGTTGTTACTTCCGGCTATTACGGAAGATGTGGCCAAGGGGGGAGTCGTGACAGAGGAGCAAGTTATTGCTCGTGCACAATATTTGGACTTAGTTTATACCCAGTCCGGCACGCTCTACGACAAAATACCTGACGCCCCTAGACCGGAATTTTCAATTCCTCCCCCTCCTAAATCCAATAGTGACTCTCATGCCGGTGACGGTGTGATTGGCACGGAAAACGCGAAATCGATAAAGGCTTCATCAAAGAAAGCCCATAAGAATTTGGATCAAAATGCAAAAGAAGAAATTCTTGCTTCGGAAGTAAATGCCATATCATCAGATAAGGGCAAAGAAACCAATCAACCAGGAAGCAAGAGAAAGCAAAACAAAGGGAAGAAGAAGAAACAGGGTGAGTCATCTCCTAGGAAAAATTATTCAAACCCTCCTGGGCAAGGGAAACAAATTTATCCATGTCAAATATGTGATGAAGAGGATCATTACACAAAGAATTGCCCATTAAAAGTTGAGTTAAAGAGATTCTTTAAAAGTTCCCAAACCTCAGCTGTGTTAACTGATCCATTTCCCAACCCAGGTCAAAATCTGGTTGATAGTGGAAATGCTTCCCCGTCGCAAGTACTTATGTTGTCGGTTTCAAAACAGCAGGATGATGCTTTGATTTCGACAAGGAACAAAGATTACGGGAATCCTCAGCTGTCGAACGAAAAAGGTAAAGATCAACCGAGTAGTTCGACAACAACTTCGACAGAAGTTGTACCACCCATCATCCCTGAATTAACAATAAAACCGCCAAAGGGTGTAGTACACAAGTCGACATTTAATCCTCGCGCCAGAGCGGCGCAGCATTATAACATAGTGGAAGATTTGGCACAATCGCCATCCGCTATGTCGACTCTTGAGGTATTACAAAATTGTCCAACCCAAAGGCAGGCGTTGTTATCAGCAATTGGTGGGGTTGATCCTAAGGATTCCAATCTTGTATCCTTTGATCACAAGGGATATGATCCTCAGTTACCAGCTCAACTAGCTTTCCTTATTCAAGTGAAAGCCCTCAACAAGACTGTTCACGGAACGATTACTGATGAGGGGGCATCGACGTGTATTATGTCGATGAGCTGCTGGAAAACTATAGGATCTCCAACCTTGTCTCGATCATCGACGACATTAAAAGCTTTCTACGAAAGGACTTATACCCCTTACGGTATCCTTTACAACTTGAAAGTTGAACTAGGAGGAAAGATAGTAGAAATTGATGTTGAGGTCATTGATGGAAATCTTGACTATAACATTCTACTGGGTAGACCATGGATTTATGCCATGGCAGCTGTCGTGTCGACTTATTTTAGGAAGATCGCATTCCCGTTTGAAGGAGGGATAACGGTCGTCGACCAACAGAACTTCCTCCCTAATGGTTCACAAGTTACAGGAAGAATTCCCATGATCCATGAGAGTAACCATTCGATTCAAGATATCGGAGTAGGATTATTGAAAGACCCCACATTGATGGGAACTTTCGCGCTACCACCTCCTATTTACATGGGAAATATACCGTTTGTAGCAACCTGCAACATGATATCTTCCATGAAGGTCAACATGGATCGTGCAATGGTTTTGTCCCCAAGCCCTTTAGAAATATTGTAGCAATCAATGTTTCAAGCATGGGAGGCGAGCCCAAATCAACGCTCGTCAAGCGTTTGGGTAGATAGGTCTAGAGAATATGGAACCCCATTAGATCCTTGGTCAAAAGTACATGGGACCGACGAAGGAATCTTACAATCAATGATGATCGAGGGGGCACCATGGAATGATTACCACCATCGTTCCCTTCTTCCAGAATATGAAGAAGATACTCAAAGTGACCTTTATCACCCTTTAGTATTTGAATTCCTAACAAATACTGTAAATACGGTGGATTCCGAGCGAAACCTATCCAATATTGAAGAGACTATAGCCATAAATATCTCGACCAAGACAGATGTTGTAGAGAATATTTATGTCGGCAAAGGTTGTTCCCCTTCAGAACTGGAAATATATAACGCTCTTTTTCGCGAATTTAGAGATGTCTTTGCTTGGTCATATGATGAAATGCCAGGCATTGACTCGAGTATCGTTGAACATGAAATTAAAATGTATCCTGATGTCAAACCAGTAAGACAACGGCTTCGGCAGGTGCACCCCAAGAAAGCCACGGCCATTAAGGCAGAAGTTGAAAAACTTCTCCATGCTGGATTCATCTACCCGGTTCCTCTAACCGATTGGGTATTGAATATTGTCCCTGCTATGAAGAAACAAGGGATGATTAGAGTGTGTGTCGACTATAGGGATGTAAACCAAGCTTGTCCGAAGGACAACTACCCTACACCCTTCATCGACCAGATAATTGATGAATGCACCGGATGTGAAATCTTTTCATTTATGGATGGATTTTCCGGGTATAATCAAATAAATATTCGCCCACAGGACCAGTCAAAGACTGCATTTATTTGTCCGTGGGGCACATTCGCTTATCGAAAATTACCCTTTGGTTTAAAGAACGCACGGGCGACGTTTCAGAGGGCGATGAATTATGCCTTCCATGACATCAAGAACATTGTTCAACCATATCTCGACGATCTTCCGGCTCATTCGCGAAAGCGGACTGATCATCCGCAGCATTTAAGAGCGATATTTCTACGTTGTCGACACTACAAGATAAGACTCAATCCGCACAAATGTGTGTTTTGCATCGGTTCTGGTCGTTTACTTGGCTTTGTAGTCTCTAAGGATGGGATTCGTCTCGACCCCTGTAAGGTTCAGGCAATCATTAATTTGCCTCCACCTTCAAATTTGCTTCAGATTCAGAAACTCCAAGGGAAAGCAAACTTTCTGAGGAGGTTCATTCCAAATTACACAGAACTTGCTAAGGGTTATACTCGTCTTTTGAAAAAGGATGTACCTTTCGTCTGGGACCAGGTGGCGCAAGCTTCCTTTGATGCTCTGAAAGATTGTCTAGTAAAAACATCATTAATGTACGCCCCAGACTATCAAAAGGATTTTAACCTGTATCTGGCTGCAGCGGATACGACCATTGCGATGGTTTTAGTTCAAGAAGTCGTTGGAATTGAACATCCTATATATTATTTAAGTAAAAAACTTAAAGGATACAGAAAGTAAATATTCTTATGTTGAAAAACTAGCGCTTGCAGCTGTTCAAGCGATTCAAAGGTTTCGACATTATGTCCTCTTTCGGAAAACTACCATCTTGTCAGATTGCAACCCCATGACTTATATACTGTCGCGACAGTTGCTGGGGGGCAAATATTCAAAATGGATAGCGATCCTTCAAGAGTTTGATCTGGAATTTGTAAAATCCAAATCAAAGAAAGCTCTAGTTTTCGCAGAATTATTATGTGATTTCCCATCGTCGTCCAACGATGAAACATCGGAAGAGTCAATCGTGGACGAAAGTTTGTTTCTGATATCTACAAGCGATGAGTGGTATGGAGATATCATAGTTTATCTCCAAACCCAAAAATTCAGGCCTAACACCTCTCGCTCCGAACAAAAACGTATACGATACCAAGCAAAAGACTACATGATCATCGGTGATTCACTTTACAGTCGTGGTGTCGATACAGTTCTGAGGAGGTGCCTTACCCATGAGGAGGCCGAAAAAGCCCTGAATGAATGTCATTCAGGCGCGTGTGGGGGGCATCAATCTGGATATGCAACAGCACAAAAGATCTTACGAGCAGGATACTTCTGGCCAACCATGTTCAAAGATTGCATAACCGCAGTCAGAAGTTGCCATGCTTGTCAAATTTTTGATAGCAAAACCAGACGACCACCCGCACCTTTACAGCCGATAGTTGCTGTTGGGCCCTTCGCCAAATGGGGCATCGATTTCATGCAATGTAACCCCACCTCGACCGGGGGGCATGGGTATATTATAGTCGCTGTTGACTATTTTACCAAATGGGTCGAGGCGATGCCTACATTGGATAACACTGGTGAAACAACTGCCCTTTTCTTTTTCAATCATGTAGTCGCCAGGTTCGGCATACCACAGGCTATAGTTACAGATCATGGGTCGCAATTTCGCAATCACATGATGGTCGAATTAGCTGCCAAGCTAGGGCTATCTCACGACAGCTTTACCCCGTATTATCCGCAAGCCAACGGACAAGTTGAGGCAATCAACAAGGTCCTGAAGCGTATGTTGCAAAGGATGATCGGGGTTCATAAAAGAAGGTGGCACCTAATCCTGTACTCAGCCTTGTGGGCTTACCGAACCTCGGTAAAGAACGCAACCGGGTTCAAACCTTTTCAACTGGTGTATGGCCTGGAAGCAGTCTTACCAATCCAGTGCGAAATTTCGTCGCTTAAACTCGCAATCGATCTTCTCCCCGGAACTTCAGAAGAAGAGGCTCGTTTCTCGGAATTAATCCAATTGGATGAAACCCGTCGTGATGCCGCTTTGGCTAACGAAGCCCATAAGAAACGAGTCAAGGCTCAGTTCGACAAAAATGTCAAACCCCGTGTCTTCTCAGAAGGTGATTTGGTCTTGCTTTATGACCAAGAATCCGATAAATTGGGAGCAGGTAAATTCAAGTCCTTATGGATGGGCCCCTATATTGTTAAAAGGGTGTTAGCAAAAGGAGCCTACGAGTTAATGGATTACGATGGAATTCCATTGGCGCAGCCCCGCAACGGGTTGTACCTCAAGCGTTACTATGCTTAAATAGTAACCTACTTGCTTTTGTTGTATTTTGTTTTCGCTAAAGTATTTGTTCTGGTCGAGTGATCCACCTTTTTCATTTGTTGCAGATGTCGAACCTTCTGGAGACATGTGTTGGATATGTCGACGGAGCGAGTCGTAGTTCGTGGAACCTATCTTCCGAGGCTTGGGCCATTTTTTATCCAAGCGGCGAGTTAGTAAGTTTCAGAGGTGTGTGTATTGGGCAATCAACGAATAACATCGCTGAGTATAGCGCGTTGATAGAACTACTCTCTGATGCCATCACACGTGGCATACGCCGACTAATTGTCAGGCTAGACTCACAGCTCGTAATACTACAACTCAATGGTATATATTCTGTTCGCAATTCAACTATTTATCGCATGTTCCTAAGGGTCAAGATCTTGGAGAGACGATTTGATTCAATTCAATATCAACATATTTCAAGAAACTTAAACACATTAACTGACTCATTGGAAAACTATGTGTTAGATAGACATTTGCAACATTTATAAAAAGTACACATCATCAAAGATTGTACATATGGATCATATAACTCAAACAGGATAAAACTCGAAAATAAAAATACATATAAGCTGTTTATAGTTCATACATAATGTTCTGTAACCAAGACAAAATGGGTCATATGACCTAAAACTCAAAAAGATGCTAGGGGGCACCCTAGCCTAGTGGTGCTCATGATAGCACGTCACGGCCTGTGCAATCATGCGCAAGAAACGAGTCCATCGTCTAGGCACGCCAGTGGTGTGTCGCTGCAGCTGTAAAGGTAACTCATCAATCCTCACATCGGGAATGCCGAGAGTAAGGCTCTCAACCTGCTCCTGCATAACTGTAAGGGTCTCAGTATCGTCAAGGTCACGGAGGATAGCTCTCCTAGCAGGCTCTACTGCCGGGGCAGCAACTGGCGGTCTCGGACGAACTGCTGGACGGACAGGACCAACATCTGCATGCACCCAAGAGTATGATTAAAATTCTTGATAGAATAAAGCACAGCAACATTATGAATGAGAACAGTAAACAGTAATATGGTCAAAGAATTTACGAATAGCACCCCACTGTTCGCCATCCGGTAACACCAAATCCGAGTCACCTCGGAAATCCATACCCACATATAGATACTCGGAGAAGACCATCTCCTGGCGCTCGAACCACCTGAAGAAGGCCTCAGTAAAAGTAATCTGAGGTTGACCAGCATGCCTCGACATGTGATCAACCCACCTCTGCATGCGTGGCTCAGTCGGAGAAGGCAAGTCGAGTATGATGTACTGGGGCTGCATCAGTGGGATTTTCTCCAAGGCAAAGGCAGTCAGAATAGAACCAAATCCAAAGTTCTTCGGCTTCCCGTCCTTTACCTTGGTCAATTGACTTTTCATCTGAATAAGTACTGCATCACACCAGTTGAATATTGTCGGTTGGAGACACTCCAAGGCGTGCTGCATATAAGATTTGTTGGCAACATATAAAGCTGCGCTACCGGCCATCCTACCAATGGTATACAGAACGGACCTGAGAGACCTGTCAGTAATCTCACGGATAACAATATTGCTGTCTCTGCTCGGCTGAGAACCTTCCCTGCAATACTGGCGGACATAATCTCTGGTAGAATCAGTCCCCCGGGCCGTACCGGACAAGGAAATGGGGGCACCTCGTCTTGACAACCCAGTCAAGAAGTACATGTCCTCTATGGTCAAGGGGATGGACTTTCCCCTAATCTGGAATACTTGGTTAACAGGATCCCAAGCATCAAGCATATACTGCAGCAAAGTAATCTATGCCCTCATGCTAGAGATACGGAAAAACTTCAGCAGGCCACAGTTCCGTAGCGCGTTCACCGTGACAGGGTCATGGAGGGCAATCATGTCCTCCTCTTCATGTTCTCGTTCTCACCACGTAAGGTACATTTTGTTCAAAGTTCCCTGCAAAGCAAACAAGAGAAGGAGTAAGTTCCTGATTTCGATGAAAAACTGGCGAAAATTCATCAAAAAATGACCTGAAAACCCAGTTTTCTGAGCCCAGCGCAGGCAGAGAGTCTCCCACCTGCGCTGAGGGTCAGTCTGCCTTAAGGCAGCTTGACCTTCAGCGCAGGTTTCGAATGGGGAACCTGCGCTGAAGCTAGGGCGCCCTGGCAAAACCCCAGGGGCTCAAAAAGACTGAAAAACAGGCATGAAATTGGAAAAGGAAACCATGAAAAGAAAGAGCTAGGGTTTAGCTCCTACCTGGTCCAGACGGCGCCGAAAATCGTCCGCAGAATCTCTCGGAATCAGCTGATGAAAATCAAGGGGGAAGAGGCACCTCCAGAGCTCCAACAAAACAAATGCAAATGAAATGGTAAATGAGTGGTAAAAACACCTTTTAAATAGCTTTTTACGTAGTTCAAAGTGAAATATTAGGGTTATAATCTCATTTTCATGCAAATATTATTCATTTCTAACAAAGTTTGTTGCAGCAATTGAAAATGCAGTACTATCCTTGAAAAGAGAAAAGCTAGTAATGGTAAAAAATCAAAATTTGACCATATAATCGAGTAGTTTTACCGCAGAATTTATGCTCGTTAAAAAATAGAAAAGCGAGATCCGAGCAGTTTTAGCACATAGTTCATGCTCGTTAAAAAATAAACGTAAGATCGAGCAGCTTTACCGTGGAATTTATGCTCGTTAAAAAATAGAAAAGCGTGAGCAAGAGTTTCCTCCAGAGTTTAAGCTCATTAAAAAATGAACCTATTTCGGTAAATAACCATTGTGATCGTAAATTTATTAGCCATAAAAAGCCTTGGTCATGTTTGCACCTGCCACCTCCATTCCATTTGGCCGATCGTTCACCTCCATATGATTGTTTACCTATTTTTAGGAACAGCTGCAAAGAGTGATTTCACCTAGCCATCCTTGTGACACTGCCGTGATTGGAAAATTCCAACCTGTACCTGGAATCTGCTGCTATCCCTGTTTATCACTCGTTCCTCAAAAGACGAGTCTTCTTTGAGATCTTTTCAACTGACTCGTAAAATATGAAAAGTTTTCCAAGTTTTGGCCTTCCAGCTCGTTAAAGTGACCGGAAGAGCTATCCCTCCTCTAGATTTCAATCGTTTTGGACCTGAGGGATTATTACACAAAAAGGTCGAGCGCTTGTTTTATTCGGCTCGTTAAAATTATCGAAAACTCATCCCTTCTGTATTGTTTTATACTTTTTTCGGACTTAAGGGATTAGATGACGAAAAAGGAATTTTGGAGTTAACTTTCTGTACCTTTTCAGACTCTCTAAAAATGAAAAGGACCGAGTTTTCCTTGTCGTTAGACTCGTTAAAATGATTAAATAGCGACAAACTTGTCTCTAGACGAGAACGAGTTTCCTTATCGCTAGGCTCGTTAAAACATAGCGATGGGCTTGCCCGAAGGGCAGGTTATAGAACAAGCATATGTTATCCTCCTCAAGCTTGACAAAAATAAAGAGGTACTGGTCAGAAATGACTGGGGAAAAATTGGGAGAACCTCAAAGCTTTAATGGTAGCAAGTCGCTCTTGAACATGACACTTTTCCTCCGTATCACATCGAGTTGGGTTGTTTCATTCGCCGGTCTCATCACCATGGTCTTCGCCAAACCATCCACATTTGGGGTAATGCTACCGATCCATCGCATCAGTGTCGTTATATGTTCAAGAGATGTTGTTCAGAAAGAGTCAACTGTGTCCCATCCACTGCCATACATTATCTTTCATCCACCCATGATCGCCACCCTGAATCATATTTCACAGATTGTTTTCACCTCCACTAAAATCATTAGCTCCGTTCCGTGTCACTGATGTGGGATTCATTAAGGCCCTCCTTTGACGGATCGCTTCTTGTCGACTTCAGCTCATTATCCAAGAAGTTGATCTAGGAACAACCCCCTCAGTACTTTGAAACTTGCATGCCTCAATGGAAAGTTTCTCACTTCCGGCGACAGGTATACATCAATGACCTTCGACCAGAAGATTTTGCGTGGTGTTCGACGCCAAGTCCTATATTCACACCATGTGAATTGTACTGCAGTACCTTGAGGGTCATTATCATTATCGGTGATTCCTCTCGTGCTTGTTAACGGTTTACATCATTGACCGGTAATCAAGCGATGTCTTTCCATGTTCGACTTCAGCGCAATTCTCACATGGATCGACTTGTACTTAGAGTGAAGATCGAACGAGTTTGAAGACCCCGGATCTAGTTTCATCCATCCGGGCTGCGATATATATTCAGGAAACATAAAGACATTTGACATGTACATCATTGCAGCAGATGATCATCCTACTCAAAGGATGATAATTTCAGCACAGAATTATCAGTCTATCATCAGACGATCGTCTGTTCTATGTACCAAAATGAATTTATAAAGCTGAGCATGGGAATGCCCGCCTAAGCTAGATCATGAAAGCAGAATGAAAAATAATGTATTGTATTGTATTTTATTACAGGTCACCTCTCAGTGATTGAATGAACTTCGGATCCTCCTGATAAATCATTTCACCCGATAAACGACCTCATACTTTAGGGGGCAACTGTTATAGACATTTTTGTGCCTTACAGCATGAAGCATGAAATGTCAATAATCTAAGGGATCCAAAGTCCCTAAACATGTTGTTCCTACCCCTAGAGGAACAAGGTCAGCAAACCACAGCACTGAAAAACAGTTCTCCACCTGAAAACACTCAAAAACAAGCTATTTCTGAATCATGTCAGCTGCTCCACTGAGCATCTGCGCTGAATGTCAACTGCTCCACTCGGTACCTGCGCTGAATGTCAACTCCAATGAAGGCTACCTGCGCTAGGCGAGATTGGCCAAGTGGCACAGTCATTCCTCAAGGTGTCAATGCCCAGGAAGCTTCCAAAATGACACTTGGATCAGGGAATTCACCTAGTGATGAGTAAGAGGGTCTAGATCTCCAAGTGGAAGCAAGAACCTCCAAGTGGACTCAAGAACTGAAGAATAACTGAAGTGGGAGAGGACACTAGTCAGCTTCATGCCAGCCTCAAGCTGACTCATCCTTTCCCCAAAAATCCTATATATAGAGCTCTCTCATGAGGTCTAAGGGAGGCTGGAATCTTGTGATTGTAAGGAAGTGCTGTTGGTTTGAGTATAGAACTATTGGGTGATTTGCTTGAAGGAGGTTAAGAGGAGATTTCTTTCTGCTGGGAGGTGATGCTGGATTGGGCCTTTTATGGTTGTATCACTTCCTGAACTTTACTTCTTCCATTAATAAAGCATTTGAGGTTCTTCTATATGCATGTGTCTCAATGGCGTATCGATGCTTGTATATTTGATTTATTCTAATCCTTGAATCAATTATGAATGTATGCTTCTTGTAGTTTCCCTCTCTTGTGATTTTGCAGGATCTTAGTGTAGCTGGGCCAGTGAAAGAGCAAGGAGCTGGGAGCAAGCAGCAAAGAGAGAAGATTGGATCAATCATTAGCGGAAGACAACGGTTAGTGGATCTCTTTCTCCTTTCTCTTACATCTCATAAAGAAGTAATCTCGAATAGCTTTGCTTTGATTGTTGCTGAGGTACTATCACCCTTAGAGTGGGATAGGGTCATTCCGTATTGGATACTTTTCCCAACAACACATATATCCTCTTCTTTAGATGTTTCTTGATCCTTTTAATCCTCCTCTTCATACTCTATGTAAAATAATTTCTTCTCAGCACACTTATGACCTTTAATGCATTTGTTATCACAATTGTAACAAAGCCCTTTTTCTCTTTCTTCTTCCAATTGTTGTGGTGTAACCCTTGTAGGTTGTGGAATGCTAGGAGAAACGAGACTTCCATCTTTATATTTGTGAGGGGTAGAATTCCTTGTTGCCATAATTTTACTTTCCACTATGAAACAAAGCCCTTTTACTCTTTCCAATTGTTGTGGTGTTGCTCTAAAGAAGGTGTTGCTCTTTGTATCCTCATAATGTGCTATCATTTCCTCCGTGAAAATTGAACACGTAACAAGTTGTTTACGAGAACAAAGCCCTTTATACCATAAAAATTGATCTGGTTCTAAATATGAAGATGCAATACATAACTTTTGTAATAGTGGTACACCATGTAGATCAAAATATTGTTCCATCTGAAGTATCCAATTTATCGGATCCTTGCCATCAAACTTCCTCATCTTGCTTTTTCTTGATTTTAGGAGCTCGACCTTGAAACAACTATAACTCTGTACTTTCAGATATTTAAGTTCTGAAATTGCAACCTATAGTAGCCCTCTAGGTTCTCTTTCCAATGCCACTAGTCTGATCCAAATTGGATTCTCCAAGGAAGAGTTATGCCAAATCTCCCACAGTGACCTGATTATAGATTAGTTCAGTAGAGCGAACTTGTATGACGTGCCACGTGTCACTATTTTGACCTTTGGCTCTAAAAAATATATACAAGAAACTACAGTCCATCCTCTTTCTATAAATTCTTACAAAATTTCAATATGATGCTCAAAGAGAAAGTTATGATGATTTTTCCCCAGGTCACCTGTTTGGAATGTAATTCAGGAGTCTGCAAAAAGACCGACTTCCTCAGATCATATGTCTGCAAATATTGCGCAAAAAGCTCTGAAATTCAGACCCGAGGTTCAGTATGATTTCTTCTCAAATGAGTTTGTTTGTAGCATCTGAAACGTCGCAGAAAAAAGTTATAGCTCAAATGCCACGATGACTAGTTTGGAGCAGCAAAACCCTAGAATTCAAAGCTCTGATACCAAATGTTATGAAACCAACTCACAAAAAGATAGAAAAGATAGTTGAATGCCTTAGAATTTAGCCTCTTCAGGGGGGAAACCTCATTTACATTACACAAACAAACAATTCTTGGATGATACAAATGAAAATACCTCCTTTCTATATATAGGAATCTAAGGGGTCATAATATAATCCAAGCCGACATAACAATAATAATGTAAGAGCATAATAATAACAATATGGGCACTACATGGGTACATCAATATAATAAGGGGGTTGTACTAATAAAAATAAGGGGATACACTAGTAGTATAGGGGCCTAACAAGTTAAATGTAGCGGAGGTGTCAAGTTTGGCAGAACAGAGAAAAGAAAACTGAATAAAATCGTGTTAACCCAAAGGAGTCTAGAACCGTCCGATCTACAGATCCAATAGATCTAACTGTCATCACCCATCAATAGGCTCATACGTTTGGTCAAGGAAGAAAGGCAGTTTTATCAGTGAAGTTGTTTATCGGGTGAAGAAAAAGTGGTAAGCGGTCTTTTGAAATTCCAAGCGATTCCATTTATTGACCAACACGTAGCACTCGGGTGGAGAGAGAAAACCACTTTATCGGGTGGATAAACATTGCGCAAGATCTCCATCCGATATCGTTGTTAACCATTGGATCAAATGGGCTTTGATCAACGGTGGAGGATCGTTGGTTAGTTTTGTCGATCGGGTGAATCAACAACCATCAGATTAAAAGGTAAGATCAATGGCGGAGAGTTTAACACGATAATGGTTGTAAAAAAAGCGGATATGATAAGGAATTAACCACAAGTTTGAATTCCTTTTGATTCCGTGGCAATTCAAAGGTTTTCATATAGCGGTAAAATTAAGCAGTTCTGCTAATTTAACATAATAGCCAAGTTTGGAAGTAGATGATTGATACTCCGAAGGAAATCCAAGAAGAAGTTCCACCTGAACTTGCAGATATCATTTCTGGATTTGAACAATTATCCATTACACCTGCACCCAGGCCACCACAGAGAAATTCTAGACTGAGTTTTTCTTTTCTTTGGCACAGAACAATGTGTTGATTGAGGATATTTTGTTAAAAACTCGATATGGTGATTCCTGGTAATAAGCAGAGGAGATGTGGATAACATTTCCAGCTCCCATTTCTGTGTTGGCTAACAACAAACATTCCAAATTTCCAGATCTAGCAGTCGATCCAGAAACAATTGATTTTGTTACCTGAGCAAAGGCCGAATACATAACAGTTTTGACCAGTCATTTTAAAATGCGTTTTATGACCAATTGGAAGTGAATTTCGAAAAAATAAAACATGAGTTTTCTTCAGAACGAGGTCAATTATGTTCTACACAAGAAATTTTCTCAAATTCATTACCATTTGAGAGATTTTTAGGGTTCTTTGGAGCCTTATTTTGCAGATTGCATGGAAAAATGGTTTTTCAATTTAATGCACAATTATTTCAGTTGCAGCCATGCTGGAAGGATCAGATTCGGTTTACCTGATCTACAGGAGGTGAATCCGCCAAGAATAAACTAAGATCTTACTTTTGTTTTCACTCCTTTCTCTTGATATCGGTTAAACATCCAACCTTGCACTTGTTTTTAGAAAGGCAAAGTGCGAGGAACGAATAAATCTGCTTGAACAACAAAAGTCTCGACTTTCTGTCAAAATCAGAAAACTTGAGGAATCAAGCCCTGTTAAACCAGAAATAATGGATATTGAATCTTCCAAACACAATAGCCCTTTTTCTGGTTCTAGTTTATCGATTTGTGAAGGTTTGAAATGTGGACTATGTGAAAGATGGTTGTCACAGAAGTCACCTTGGAGCTCCCATAGAATAATCAAATGTGGGGATTTTCCAGCTTCATGTGTACTTTCTTGTGGCCATGTTTATCATGCAGATTTCTTAGAATAGACCATTCCTGAATCACGGAAACATGATCCACCATGCCCGTCATGTGATGGAGTACTTAATAATTCTCTAGTATTTAATTTTGAACAGTCTGTTTCTGTTAATGGATTACAGGCAAGGCCTGCATTTGGGGGTAAAATTCCAAGATCATAAGGATAAGGCCGTGATTGGTTTGAAAATTAATAATAGATTGGGCTTGCTCCGCCAGCAACACAACGACCTTTCAAGGATAAGATGGCTTGGGTTTTGCAACGCTATGAACCATCCTGAGAGTCCCTATTCATCTACAACACCAATTCCAATTCCCACTCATAATAGGATAGTAAATACCATCCCTATGAGTGTTCTTCAAGCATGATTGACCAAGATTTCTACTACTCTTCTGATCTAATAAATTTGGTAGGCTCTTTTTCTCTTTGACTGACAATAAGAAGCATCTCCTGGTATTCGTCGAAGCACTTGTTTATTGCTCAGTGTGAGGTGCATCAAAAATCGTACCCAATATCTCATTTTCTCTCTTCTAGTCGTTCCAGTAGTTATGATGATAGCAAAACCAAAACATGCTGCTCTGCTTTGCCAAATCATTTTGATTAACCCATTCACCACAGAGCTAAAGCGCTTTCTATAGGCAAAGGAAGCCTATTTACATCTCATGGACTATAGCATGGCCAAGTTTGAATCTCAGTCAGAGTCTACAGTGGAACACTTTGAATCCAATGCAGACACTCACTTTGACAAGCTATCGAAATTAACACAAGCCACCCACAGTTTGGCTGAAAAATGACCGTTGTCGCCACAACTGCCTCCAAGAAACATTTCCAAGCTGCAATTGCATGGGCAATCTCAACTGCAGCTGAAGCTTCTACCCGCAAATCACGTAAATCCATCTCCAACGGCTTGAAAAGTCATTGATTACATTGCTTGCCTACCATAGTCTTATCTTCATTTCACTTTACCATGTCTACCATCCGAGGTAAGTTCTCTGTTATTTATAAATCTTTACTCATAATGTATGTTGTAAAAAGTCTCATTGGGAAATATACCCCATCCAGCATGAGGCCGTGGGAGATCCATACCACCAGTCTCATTCTCCATCCATATTGAATAAAGCTGGAGATATAGTTGGGCCTCATGTTTTGGAGCATGTTGTGGACATGGTTCTATTGCTTATTGTCACCTCATTTATTGAGAACAGTTAAAAATCATTTTGGGTCAACTTTAGCATTTATCACTACAATTTCTTTCCTTCTTGGAGCCTTGTGTTTGGGTATTGCAGGCTATGTTGGCATGTGGGTTTCTGTGCGTGCAAATGTTAGAGTTTCTAGTGCTGCAAGGCAGTCAACAAGAGAAGCTTTACAGGTGGCTACTCATGCTGATGGCTTTCCAACTATCATTGTAGTGGGCATGGTAGTTATAGGAGTAGTAGTTCTATATGCCTCATTCTATGTATATCTGGGGGTGGATACACCGAATTCAATGAAGTTGACTGAATTGCCTCTTCTTCTAGTTGGTTATGGATTTGGGGCCTCATTTGTAGCACTTTTTGCTCAACTTGGAGGAGGAATATTCACAAAGGCTACAGATGTAAGTGTTGATCTGGTTGGGAAAGTGGAGCAGGGTATTCCTAAAGACAATCCACGTAACCCAGTTGTTGGGTAGTGGAGGTCCCGCGTAACAGTTTTGGGGTAGAAAGCCTAGAAATTAGGATAAAAATATTATAAGAACTCCGAAGTATGCAAAGTGAAAAATGTAAAAGGTCGATTCAAAGGGTTGTCCGCCCAAGAAATAATATAAAATAATAGGAAGTAAGTCGCTCCGCGGACCATAGGAAGGTATAAATAGAGTGCGGCTCTATGAAGGAAAAGTAGTTCTTTCGGGTATGATATTGAATCTAAAATGTAATGGGTTTTGGAGGATAATAGTCTGATTGCGTCTGTAAGTCTGAGTCGAGGGTTTGGGTAGTGGATAGAGGCTCTGCAGCTATGTGTGCAAAGGCCTAGGAGAGTCTGCAGCTGTGTGTGTGGACCCCTGCAGCTGAGTGCGCAGGGTAGATATGGATGTATTGGTGAAGAAAGTGAATAAAGATAAGTTACTTCTGTAATTTCTGTGTTAAATCTGAGTTATTGCATATCTGGGTTATTGTATGATTGGTATAACTGTTTATTCTATGTGCATATGATTACATGGTTGAATATATGTGAATTTGGGTGAAATATAAGTACGCGAACTGGTTAAAGTTGTTAAATGTTTGCTTAAAGACCCTGCTAAGTAGATTTGATTTACAAAATTCTGTCCAGTAGAATAGATCTATAGGCAGCACGCTAATAGAAGGGGAGAGTTGCTCTGGATATGTGTGAATACAGAGCAACGCAAAGCTGCAAGTCAGTGTGTGAAACCCCTAAACCACATCTAGACATCCCAAGGGTGTGGAAACTTGGTTCTAGCACCCTCCCCTACTGCCTCTGGTGAGACCCCAATCCGCGCTCCGTGGGCTATTGCCGAAAGGGCTGGTAGCGGCAGGATTTGTTTGGCTAAATAATTCTTTCGAACTTGGGTCAAGCCCATACAAGCCAACAAATGGTTCCGTCGTCGGGACCAAGATCTGCCTAAGGGGCATTTAATGTTGGAACTCTATAGAGAGAGGAATTGAGGATCAAAGGGATCAGAGGTAGTAGTAATCCAGAACAGATCATTGTGCAAAACAGAGAGTGAAAATGACAAGCGCGATCCAGCTGCCGGTGTTCAAGGGGGCAGGAAGTGAAGATCCAGAACAATTTTGGTTCGTGGTTACGTCGGTATGGGACGCACATAGAATTACAGATGATAACATCAAAAAGGCGACCCTGGTAAGCATGCTACAGGACCGAGAATGACTTGGTACATAAAGTACTCAAGCGATCATCCGACTGTGGGAACAGTAGAGATTCAGACTGAATTAAAGAAATAATTTAGTCAACCGAAGTCGGAAACACAGTTGATCATAGGATTTAAGGAGATCGCAATGATGCCTGGTGAAACACCATGGGATCTAGATCAAAGGCTGAAAAGTACCATCCGCGAAGCAAACATGACCTTGTCAAATGCACAACACTATGCTTGGTTTGTAGCATCATTAACACCACATCTGAGGACGACATTATCACAACAGAAGATCTCAACCTAGGCGGAAGTGCTAGAAATAGTGATGAGGTTGCACGAAACTCCACTACAAGACCCGGGGTTAGGATTTCAACAAATCCAAGCACATATCCAAAATTTGTGTTTGGAAATGAAGAAGTTAAAGAAAGAATAGGCACCCCGACCAGAAGTCCAGGAGGAAGTATGGTGTATAAAGTGCAAGAGCTAGGGGCACAATAAAGATCATTGCCCGGCATCAGTAAATTTGGTGGTAATGGGGGGACCAACACCATTGCGACTAGAGGCACAAGTTGGGCCTAGCATGATGATTCCACTCTGGTGTGCAATCTGTCAAGTGGGAGGAAAGCATAACAAAGATAACTGTCATCTACTGCCAAAATTCAACCAGACCCCCCAGCAGCTCTTCTGCAACTTTTGCAGATTGGTGGGCCACAAAGAAAGAGATCGTCGTAGCTATCAAATTTTAATGGACCAGTCACCTACCTATAGAATGTAGACTGAGGCATGAGGTTAGGATCCAGCTGCGATGATCACGCGTGGTGGGTTCTAAGGATGCGGTCGAGGAAGGGGCGGAATGGGACCAAGAAGGGGTTGCAGGCAACTAATCTGTTACAACTATGGGGGAACAGGACATTACACGTGGGATTGCACCAACCCAACTAGAGTATCATGCACTTACTATGAGCAATTCAATCATGAACTGATAGATTTCCCCATACTGATAGCACAGGTTCATGAAAAAAGGGCAGCGCCACCTACAACGATGAAAAACGTGCAGATGATGAGGTCTGAACCTCGCGACGAAGATCCCAAAGTAAATATGATAATGAGAAGTGGCGCAACCACAGGAGAGGATAAACGAAACCTAACTCAAGAAGATGCAGGAGTTGGTAGGGAGAGCTTCACGGACGTCTCTACCTTGGGTAGTAGGGATCGACCTGAGCCGGGGTCCTTCGATGCTGACCACCTTCTTAGAAACATGCATAAAACTGCTTCACGATAATAGGGTAGTTAAAGGCTTACAAGAACTGATTAATAGATGTGCAGGGTGGAGTGAACCTCGTGTAGTCCGAAAATTGGGAGGACATGCATCACGGACTGGGAGGGAGATGCGATTAATGGTGCAGATTGGCAATTACGAGATGGATCAGGTCATTTTGGACTTGGGCTCTGATGCAAACGTACTACCTAAACAGACTTGGGAGCGCATGGGTAAGCCCACACTACAATGGTCTCTGATCCAATTGCGGATGGAAAATCAGCAGAAGATCCTACCCATGGGAAGGTTGCAAGGAATTACGGTAGATATAGATGGTGCACGTACCCAGACGGACTTTGAAGTTATTGAAATAGTGGACGAAAATAGCCCATACCCTGCATTGCTAGGGATAGACTGGGCCACTGACATGAATGGGGTTATTAATCTCAAATAGTGGAAGATGATATTTGAGAAGAAGTCACTCCGCGTAGTCATTCCACTAGATCTGGCCGAAGGACTGCGCTACACGGAAACGGTGCGTGACGCAAAAAGGGACGATGCATTGGATTGTATCTACAAAATTGTTGCACACAGGCCAAAAGGGGATAAGACAATGGAGGAAATTAGAATATCACGAGGTTACGCAGAATCATGCACCAGCGATTCAGATGAAGAAGATGAGCAGTGGCGTAACAGGTTGAACAGAGTAACCACACTACATTGCAATATGATGATGAAATCCCTATATTGTGTTAGAGCTCAGGATCGCGAGCTGCCGAAGTATGATGGGCTGACAATAATAGATGAATTCCTGGTTAAGTTCGAAAGCGCGGTACCAGAGCACCAATGATTTTATGCATTGAAATGGACATTGCGCATGACACCTGCGTGATGGTGGGGCACACATGAAGGAACTTTTGAATATTGCCGCAACCGCAAGCGCATGATGAACATAAGATTTGGGAAGCCAGATCTACGAATAACGGAGAAGTATAATGGACGTGATGATCTGTGCATGCACCTTACTAGATGGACCAAAGCTTATGGCGAGGAGCCTCAACCAGAGTGGGTGCACTTATTTTATCATACCCTGGATGTCATCCCAAGGAATTGGTATACTGAAACTGAGCTCTGACATGGCACAGGCGAGTGGGATATCCTGCGCGAAGGGTTTCTGTCGACATTTCTCTTTGAAGATCAATGGATGGATACCATGGATGATTCGTTACAGCTAGTGAAGGCCGCCATTTTCAAAACGCCACTAGAACCGAAAGAAATCGTGCAGCCAGACTGGTCGCAACAGATGAGCCAGGCCTTGGAATGTTACAATGTACAAGTAGAAGATGATGAGGACGACCCGTGTAACATCAATATTCCAGAGTCAGAGGGGAGTCGTGAGGTGCGTGGGCCTGAAATTGAAGATCCAAACATCACGGCACCATTGAAAATGAAACAAGTGAATATCGGAACAGAAGAAGAGCCGAAGTATGCAACGCTTGGGGATTATTGGGATGATGCCACGGTGGAAAAGGTCGTCGAATTGCTTTGCGAATACCGAGATTTATTCCCAACAAAAATCACAGAGCTCAAAGGGATCCTCGGGGACTTAGGAATGATGAAGATAACATTGAAGCTAGATGCGAAGCCAGTTAAACAGCGACCCTACTGATTGAATCCAAAATACAAGGCAAAAGTCTGTGAAGAACTGGACAAGATGCTGGCAGCAGGAATTATTGAACCAGTCAAGGAGTCTGATTGGGTAAGTCCTATGGTGGTGCAGGAGAAGAAATAGAAGGGTGAGATCCACATCTGCGTGGATCTCCGAAAGCTCAATGATGCCTGTGTTAACGATCCATTCCCGACACCCTTTACAGATGATGTACTGGAAAATGTGGGAGGACAGGAAGCCTATTCCTTCACGGACGGGTTCTCTGGGTATCACCATATCAAGATCGTGCCAGAAGACAGGAGTAAAACAACGTTCACTACTGAATGGGGTTTTTTTCAGTATACGGTGATGCCATTTGGGCTGAAGAACGCACCGGCGATATTTTCCTGCATTGTGGTAGCTGCATTCAAGGAATTTATACACAAGTTCTTAGAAGTCTATCTTGATGACTGGACCATATTTGGCTTGGTGAAGAAACATATCGCGAGCTTACGGTTGATGTTGGATACTTGCCGACATCACCAGATTGTGATAAACCTAAAGAAGTGTACTTTCCTCATCCCCTTCAGGAACCTGCTGGGCCATGTGGTTTGTAAGCAAGGACTGATGGTGGATCCAACAAAGATCGTTGTCATACTCAATTTGCAAGCACCGCGAAGTGTAAAATAGCTATGCGCCACATTGGGACACACGGGCTACTATCGGAAGTTCATCAAAAGCTATGCCCAGATCACGGCCCCGATGGAGCAGTTGCTAAAGAAGGATGCTACTTATTGCTGGAATGAGGAATGCAACAAAAGTCTTGAGACGCTTAAGGAAAAGATGGCATCAGCTCCCATATTGGTCTTTTTGAAATGGGATGTTGAATTTCATGTGCATGTCGATGCGTCATGTATCACGTTAGGGGCAGTGCTTACTCAACCAAGCACGGAGGGAATTGACCATCCAATCGCGTTCGCAAGTTGCTAGTTGTCAAAAGCTGAGAAGAATTACTCTACTACTGAGCGAGAGGGATTGGCGATGGTATACGCACTCCAAAAATACCATCACTATTTGCTCGGAGGACATTTTAAGATGTACACTGACCACTCTGCGCTCAAGTACCTAGTGAATAAGCCTATGTTGGGGGGGCGAATTTGTAGATGGTTGTTGCTATTTCAAGAATATGACTTTGAGGTCGTCATAAAGCTAGGGCGCCTAAATGCAGGACTGGATCACCTATCCCGAATTGAGACCAGCGAAGAACCCACAGGTTTAGAGGACGGATTCCCAGATGCACAACTGTATGCCATGTGTGTAGCGGATGGCCACTTTGAGGATATAATCCATTTCTTAACTACAGGAACTGCACCGCAGGGGTATTCAGTCTAGCAGAAGAAGGAATTGGTGATCTGCATAGAAGATTTCACCGTGATTATAGGGAACCTCTATAAGATGGGCAACGACAAAATATTACGCCGATATGTACCAGAGTTCGAGCAAGGATAGATCTTGGCCGAAGCACATGAAGGGGTTGCTGGCAGACATTATGCGGGTCGTACCACAACCCAGAAGATTCTTCACGCCGGATTATGGTGGCCCACTTTGCACCAAGATTCGAAAGCATACTGCCGAGCTTGTGATGTATGTCAAAGGATGGGGAAACCATCACAGAGAGATGAAATTCCACTCACACCATAGATGACACTACAGTCATTCAAGAAGTGGGCGATCGACTTCGTAGGACCTATCGAGCCGCAAGGAAAGACGGGTGCACGTTATATCATCACTGCCACAGAATACTTGACCCGATGGGCAGACGCACAGCTGGTTAAGGATTGCACAACTATGATAGTTGTGAAGATTTTGTTTGAGAATGTACTAACAAGGTTTTGATGTCCTAAAATTATCATGAGTGGTCAAGGAACACATTTTTTGAATGAAACGATCAGTTCACTCACCGAGGAATTCCAGATATATCATCAATAGAGTATGCCCTATCACCCACAAGCGAATGGAACTATGGAAGCATTCAACAAAATCTTGGAGACCGGATTGACCAAGGTCTGCAATGTGCAACGCAATGATTTGGAATTGTGCATCCCTGTTGTGCTATGGGCTCACCGAACCACGTGCAAGAAGTTGACAGGCTAGACACATTTTCAATTAGTCTATGGCAAGGAGGCTGTTATGCCTATGGAATATATTGTGCCCAGTTTGTGGATCGCGGAAATCACAAGTATGGAAAACCGTGGGGCTTTGGAGGAAAGGCTCGTGCAGCTAGAAGAACTGGAGGAGGAACGGTTTTTGGCTGGATTCCATCAGCAAGTACAAAACCAGCGCAAAAAATCATGGCATGATCGCCATATCAAGGTGCGCACTTTCAAGGAGAATGATCTAGTCTTGCTATATGACAGTAAATTCGAGAAATTCCTTGGCAAACTCCGAATGCATTGGTTGGGACCCTATGTCGTCAAGGAAGTTACCGAGGGGGGCGTGGTTCAGCTTGCCAAACTCAATGGAGACCCCTTCCCAAGAAGAGTGAATGGAAGTCACCTGAAGCTCTACGCGGGCGGGCCGACCACCTGACTAACCATTCACATGATAGTCTCACCGCTCCAACCAGTTGAAAGAGGGCGCAGGACGATAAAGCGGTCTGGAGGACAGATGCGTGAGTACCAGGGTATGCGTACATTTGGCCAAACATGAGGGTTGCAGTTGCGTAAGAAGGATTACGCAGACACACGCATAACAGGAATGATGACCGTTAATGTCACTATTCATGACAAGATGTTTGTATTATGGCATGAGGGAGTGGGCGGCGAGCAACTAAGAGAAGGCATACGAGCCAGATATGGAACGAGCTGCCACAGAGTTTACACGAGGATGCTAGAACAGGTGGCAATCGATGAATTTGAAATTCAAATCGCTTATAAATTACCGAGGGGCATCCACAGGGTGACCTATACTGCTGGGGAACATATGATGAGTATCGATATGAAGCTGTTCATTATTCCTGCCCATGGAATAAGCCCGCCGGTGGTGATATGGCCGATGGAGAAGCAGGACTTGCTAGGGAGCATGGTGTTGGCAACTGCAGGCGTCCCACAGATTGCAACATTAACAGTAGGGGATGTACCGGAAAAGGAGGGACACGAAGTAGAATTGGTCTGAATGTTGTCACCCCACCCAGGGGTAGGCCGGCGAACTACAACACTACAGTGAAAGGATGGCAAGACGGAGACCACGGGTGGATACAAAGTTACTAAGTTGTCTCTGCATGACCTTGAGGATTGGGATCTCACGGATAGCAGCAGAGGTCTTGCAAAATTGCAACACAAGCTGCAGCAGACAGTGCGAAGAGCAGATACGAAGGTTGGAAGTGGCTGTGGTGGTACCAGGAGGTCCCGTATGTGGCTCACCCACTCGAGCTAACATACTAGGAGGGGGTGTTATGTGTTAACCGAGTAGAGCAGAATGAGCATTATCGGTGGCAAGCAGTGGTAGAAACAACAAAGAAGGAGCCAGACAAAGAATTGCAGGAGGTAACGAGGGAGTAGCGGAATGATGAGTATCACTGAAAGGGAGACGAACCGCAAAGCCAAGGCAGCGCGTCTCACCGTGCCAATGAGTGGCTTGGGACAAGTCACGATGATTGTGTTGGGGGACTCTTAGGTAGCGGAGGTCCCGCGTAACAGTTTTGGGGTAGAAAGCCTAGAAATTAGGATAAAAATATTGTAATAACTCTGAAGTATGCAGAGCGTGAAATGTAAAAGGTCGAGTCAAAGGGTTGTCCGCCCAAGAAATAATATAAAATAATAGGAATTAAGTTGGTCCATGGACCATAGGAAGGTATAAATAGAGCGCGGCTCTATGAAGGAAAAGCAGTTCTTTTGGGTATGATCTTGAATCTAAAATGTAATGGGTTTTGGAGGAGAATAGTCTGACAGCGTCTGTAAGTCCGAGTCGGGGGTTTGGGTAGTGGATAGAGGCTCTGTAGCTGTGTGCGCAGAGGCCTAAGAGAGTCTGTATCTGTGTGCACAGACCCCTACAGCTGAGTGTCCAGGGTAGATCTGGATGTATTGGTGAAGAAAGTGAATAAATATAAGTTACTTCTGTAATTTATGTGTTAAATCTGAGTTATTGCATATCTGGGTTATTGTATGATTGGTATAACTATTTATTCTATGCGCATATGCTTACATGGTTGAATATATGTGAATCTGGGTGAAATCTAAGTACGCGAACTGGTTAAAGCTGTTAAATGTTTTCTTAAAGACCCTGCTAAGTAGATTTGATTTACAACATTCCATCCAGTAGAATAGATCTGTAGGCAGCACGCTAATAGAAGGCGAGAGTTCCTCTGGATCTGTGCGAATACAGAGCGGCGCAAAGCTGCAAGTCAGTGCGTGAAACCCCCAAACCACATCTAGACATCCCAAGGGTGCAGAAACCTGGTTCCAGCACCCTCCCCTGCTGCCTCGGGTGAGACCTCAGTCCATGCTCCGCGGGCTGTTGCCGAAAGGGCCGGTAGCGACGGGATTTGTTTGGCTAAATAATTCTTCCGAACCTGGGTCAGGCCCATACAAGCCAACACCAGCTGTCATTGTTGACTTCATGGGAGACAATGTTGGTGATTGTGCAGCTCATGGTGCAAACCTTTTTAAAAGTATTGTTGTTGAGGTAATTAGTGCAATGATACTTGGAGGTACCATGGCTAAGCGATATAAGATTTAAGATCCATCTGGTTTTATTCTCTTCCCTCTTGTTATAAATTCATCTGATTTAATAGTATCTGCATGCAGAATACTTTCCATCAGAGGTACACGTGATTCAAGTCTAAAGTCACCTATGGAAGATCCCATGGCAATACTCCAGAAAGGATATTATGTCACTATATTTTTAGCATTTATTGCATTTGCTGGGTGTAAATTTTGGCTTCTTTACTCTGATCAAGCTCCTACAACATGGTTACACTTTGCACTTTGTGGGCTAGTAGGAATCATAGCAGCCTATCTTTTTTACACAAGCTGGTGGGAGCTATGCCAAATGGTTGGGGCTTTATCGATTTCAAAATCTATGAAGCCCCTTTGATTAAGCCAAACCCATCATGTTACTGAAAACGAAAGAAACAACAAGACCATAAACCTGAAGGAAGCCCTATTGACAGTAACGGAACCGTGAAAGGAGTGAAGATTGTAGGACAAACCACCATTCATTACCACCGGTAGGCAAGCATCAGCAATGGGCATGGGAGTTGGAGTGATGCTCTTGTTCATTCTGGCTGCGCTGCCTTAATTGTATGGCTGCTTGCTTTGGAGTCCCTAATACCAAAGTAGGTGTATTGCCACTATTTCCTCCTGGCTAATGTGTTTGTAAACCACTTAAGAAAAAAATTGTCACTAATATTACCGAATGCAAACACAGATCCATTAGACACGTTTCAAACATGTGGTTGCTTGCATTTTTTATTCACGATGATTATTTCTACTGCTTTTTAATTTCAAAATGTCTAGATCAGGTTTTGTCATCAACATTTTCTTGCCTAACTCACCACCAAAACGTGTTTACATATATTAGCAATTAGATAATAGCTCTGTTACCACAGGTTACTCTGTGGACCCAACTATCTATTCTATTTCTTATTTATTGCAGAGGAAGAGGAGTTGGTGGTGTCTTGGTGCCAAGATTTGGATGGATCATTGGATCAATCTTTAGCAGCAATAATTTTGATGTGTTGTCGAGGTATTTTGATGTTTAAGGGAGAAATGTGCTTTCATTTAAGTTTTATTCGAAGAATCTACATTTTAAAAGTCTGCAATTTGTTTGTCAATTTGTTTTAACAAAAAAAAAGACCTCTCATAGTTGTACAAACAATTCTTTCTATACATAATATCTCTTTGAGTCTTGCAGATAGAGCAACAAACAAGGATACGGCGTCAACATCTACAGGTATTTCTAAAAATTTCTCTGTTGTTTTAATGCAGGTATTTTTTTTATTTTTTTATTTTTTTATTTTTTTTAAATAAAATTTGTTCACTACATTTTCTAAATCAATAAAACAAGTAGGGATTTGCTCATTTTTCTGGAAAAGGTATTTATTAATTCAAAGATCAGACTGATTATTTGCATAGTTGTGTAAACCTAACTGTCCACATAGGATTTTTAGATGCAGGAAATGCACAATTCTGCAGCTGAAAAACAATTTTGCAGAGCTGTATTTAATTCAATGATCTATTTCATGACAACGCATTTTAATTAGAAATTCTTAATCATCATGCCATATCATCTACCTACTTCATCTTTCACATCAGCATCATGTTTCTATGTCACACTCACGCATGACAATTTTCATTGTTTCACAAAAAATTAAAATAAGCATAACTTTCTCATATGACATCGGTTTTCAACAATTCAAATGTCTTCGGAAAGATCTCGATGAGATATACACAATGAGAAAGCTTTCATCATAATTTAAAACAGAAAAAGAATGAAGAAATTTCTGACAAAACATGACAGGTAACCTAAGGCACTATTTTCAAAACAGGTAAAAATTCATTTGATTTTCTTTCTTGAATTTGTTTTATTAGTACCAATTCTTGGTTTGTTTTGTGTAAATTTCATGAATAGAGAGATTGATCACCTCTCTCTTTTGATAATCTTACATTTCATTACAGAAAAAGTACTAAGTTTTTGCATGTTCCAGGAAGATAAACAGATGAACACAAACAAACAGTGTCTCTCAAAGACCATATTTCTTAAGGACATAATTAGGGCAACATCAAAGATGAAATATCCAAGCATGAGCACATGATTTTGGATAAAGAATGAAAAATCAGATCCATCACACCATTTCAAAACCTTTCAGATACCAATCTTACCATCGCATTCCTACTTATTCAGTCAATAAAATCTTCATCTCATTTTCCTTCACAGTCATTTTCCTGCCTCGCTTTCACTAACCTCTAACCCAACAATAAAACCATTCAGATCCCCTACAAAGTTGATTCATTCCATTTTCCTTTTTGTTTTGTTAAATAAACCTTGATCCACTGCAAAAAATTTCATCCATAGTCCTTCAAAATTATTGTTTTATGCTCGTGTTAGATGATGGAGGATTCATTAAGGCCTCCCTTCTACACATCTTGGCCTATCGACATCAGCACATTATCTAGGTTCAAGACTAGAGTCTTTATTAGTACCTTGAGGCTTGTATGCCTTATGACAAGTTCTGTCACTGACAATAATGGGAATACATTAATGTCCCTTGATCATTGGATCTTGCAAGTGACTCAACATCATCTCATCTATTCGCACTTCGCAAGATGTACTTAGGCACCTTGGCACTCATTGACATTAAGAGTAATTTTGCCTCACATTTGTTAATGGCATTCATCAATGGCCAATAATCCAATGACTGCTCTTCATGCTCGACATCAACACATTTATTCGCATGACTAGAATTGTACCATTGGATTTTGTAACACTTGAAGGCTACATCATTTCATCAGTTTGCAGCATGAATTAATTTGTAACAGTAGCAATAAAGATTCCAATCTTGTCATCAACACAAAAAGAACAAAGAAGCAGATCAAATTCCTTTGTTTACATACTCCATGATCGAACATCAGCAGCCACACTCTTCAGTATACACAACTCATCCACATTGAAGGTAATTGAAGGTATCATGTTGTTTTCTAATTTTTAGTCATACAATTCCTTAAAAGCTAAAATTGTAATTTTGGAAAATTCATCACTCCATTTATACTCCCTTTCTCATATTATCATAAAATGAAAACACCTTTAGTTGGGGGGAAGGGACATCAATTCACATTTACATTTCATACACCATCATACATTTTCATTTCATTCCAACTCGCATATTCTTCCCAATCAACTATTGTTGCAGTATGATACCAAAAGATAATATGCTTTGCAAATTATCAATTCATTGATAGTTACTATAAGACTTGAAAAGAAAATTCTCAATGTTTTCATGTATTTTGATGCAACAAAAAAAAAATTTGTTACACAAGAACCAATACTCAAAAATTTTGGTTGTCACACAAGAACCAACCATCAAAAATATATGTTGCAATCAAATTTATTACAATTTGCAAAAGAGAATATGATGACACAAAGTTTGAAGAGAATCCATACAAGTCAAAGCTCATAAAGAAGCAAAGCATTTCAAAAGGATCAACTTATGGATAAATGGATCAATGCAATAGGTACATGAGGGCATGCAACAACTTCAGTTGGGGGTATGTTGAGTCTCAAAATTGTCTTCCATTTTCATCCATATTGCCATCATTTCATGTCCATATTAACCTTCATCTCATGACTATCTAGCCCTAAAACCCTACATCAAGTAATCATCTTCACAAACATATGGGTTAGAATCCTTATTTTCCAAATTTATTTATTTTATGCATTATAATGAATTAATGATTAAAAACTAGGAAATTAACATAGTTTCATAGTTTCTAGAAGAGTCTTACTTGTCCTCCCAAGCACAAATTCGAATTTCAACTCAAGAGGAGGACCATATTCCAAGGAGAAAGATCATGGAGATCTTTATGAGTCATAGGATTTGTATCTAATATTTAGGGATAAGATGAGACAAGTATGGATCTATTAGATATTTAAGGGATCTGCATTTATTGAGCAGATAACCCTAACTCATGTATAAATAAGAGGTGCATCCTTCAAAGGAAGCCAATAGTTATCAGTTATTCATTAGCATCAGATTTATGATTGTTCATTCAGCGTAAATAATATCATTTTCTCCAAAATTATGAGTTATGAGTGTTGTTTGATTCTTAAGGTGTGATAGTTGTTCATGTGTGCTCATTGAGGAATGGAAGGATCCCCATCAACTGCAATATGCATACAATCGTAACATAGTTTGATTTTTGTTATTTCCTTTCTGCAAGTATGATTTAGTTTCCACAAGTATGATTTCATTTCCTAAATTTGATTTGATTGTCATTAAACTGCTTGCTTACTAGTTCTCCTAGTTTTCTTGCTTGACAACTAAATCACTAGTTGTTATTTACTGCTTTCTCACTAGTTGTTATTTACTACTTTCTAGATTATCATAGTTTGCTTCTTATAAGTTGTTCATAGATTAGTTTATAAGATTTTACAAAGGCCATGGCATTCATTCATTTCACCCTTAGAATTTAATTCAGTTTTCTTGCATGTGATTTCTTTTGCAATTTTCTTTAGTTATAGTTGTAATATGCATTTCCATTCTAAACAAACTTTCTACAATAGTTTCATCTGAGGTCCCATATATTTTGGTTTGCTTCTAAGTTTACAAAACCCCCGGTTGAAAAAATTAAATGACAGGAATTTAGCATACAATTAAATTGCCCTACAAGTATCCAACATCAAGGCATAGGTTGTATGCTTCCCTTTTTTAGTTATATTGAAGTAACCAAAAATGAGCATCATGCGATGGTGAATGTTGAATAAGATTCTTTAAATCTAATCGGCATGCACTTATCATCGATAGAAATTATTCCATGTCATGTTTGGAAAGCTTGGTAATGGCATAAAGTCCGTTCTGAATGAAGAGGAATGGAGCCTAACTAAAAGGGAAATCCTTAGATGTGTTTCCTCAGCTTTCACTGCACCAAAGGCTAGACTCGCCTGAGGGATCATTACAGAAACCCCACTGACAACATCTCAATGCAAGACACCCTCAAATTATCCCTCAGGTAGGGGCTGATCTACTTTCACTCTTCTGGGAGGAGGCTGGAAATTGATTCAACCAGCTTGACAATTTTATTGAAGAGGGGAAGCCTCAAACCATATGGATCACAATGTGATGGAAATTTCAGTTTTTGGCATTTGGTTTCCATAGAAAAGTAGTTTGGGGTGTTAGATTAGGCTCCAAATGGAATGTAAAAAAGTTATCTTTGGTATTTATCTGTGGCTTCATCTCTGGAAGCGAGAACGAGATAGTTTTTACAATATAAATCAAACCCTAGTCTGTACCAAAATGGTGGTCTCATGCTTTTAAAGATGAACTAAAAGTTGGGAATGACTCACCAGGTTTTGAATATATCGTGAGGAGGACAAATGCTTCAAGAAGATAGATATTTCCAACCACAACGAGAATAGATGCCTCCAAGTTTTTGAATGAAGAATCGATGGTGGCATTCATTATTGGATCTGTCGTGATCTATGGACTGGAGATTCAATGGTGGCATTCGATATTGGGTCTGTTGTGATCAATGGACTGAGGATTCGATGGTGGCATTCGATATTGGGTCAGATAAAACCATAATTCACAACTCTCTCAGATGTCATTTTCGCACCCTATGAAAAGTTTGTGGTTGGAAGGGGTATTGTAAAGAAAAATTAAAGCTTAAATTTTTAAAAAGTGTTAAAATTTTCCAATGCGAAAAACATAGATACAATATTTTATTTTCACTTACATATTTTAGTTGTATTTGAGAAACTAATAGGCTTTTACATGTTTTTGGTTGTGATATTAGGTGGTATTTATTATAATAATAAAATAATAATAATTTAATTTTAAGGTTATGTTTTTATGCAATGATTTTTCTATTAAAGTTTATGGAGGCAAAATGTGAGATGTTGGAAGGAAACAAGTGCTTTTAACTTGGTTGTATTGAAAAAATTTAGGTGTTCTTGCATATTAGGTGGGTAAAAATAAAATAAAGTATATAGTAAATGGATTTAATAGTTAAAAACACGTGTTAGTTTATTAAAATTCATATGTCAAATTTGGAAGGAGTAGGATACACATCTTTCTTTAGGTTAAATATATTCAAATTGTTTTGTGAATGGGGTTTTAAGGCCCTATGTTTTCACCTTGAGAAATTGGAGTTCTCTCCTAGTCATTCACATAGTTTAGGTTGTTATAAGCAAAGTAGGTGATTTTCCTCAAGACCTGAACATTTCATTTTAAGCAGTGTGATAATGTGGTTTCAATGAGGCATTAAAAGAGGGAATGAGCATGCACATTTAGGATGCTAGTGTTAGGTTATGCTTCAAGCATGAGTGCACATCTAAGAAGACTCTAAAAGGTTGAAGAGTTTGAATAGTTAGAGATGTTGGAGGGTTGTAGTCACAATTAGAGGTTTAGACAAGTAATTTAAGCACTATGAGAAGTTGTGAAGCAAACTTAAGACATTTGAAAAGTTGCACGAATTAGAAAAATTGGTAGTGGTACTAAGTGAACATTCCTTGATCAAGGTTCATACCCTCTCCTTAGCACTATGACTTTGCAATATGAAGAAGAAATGTGAAATAGATGTGCAACACACTAAATAAGTTGGAAAGGTTGTTGCAACATATATAGGTGGTCATGTCATGTTGCAAAAGGAGGTGTTGGCCCACTCCCATTTTTGATAATTTGTCAACCTTTGAATTTAATTCCCTGTGAATGTGATCAAATGATATGACCCTAAATATTATAATAAACTCCATAATTCTAATCATCCTCTGATCCAATAAAGAAGTGTATAAGGAAGTATAACCTTTCATCCAATCTATAATAGCCTTTGAATCCCCTATGACTTGTAAGCTTAGATTGTTGAAGTGACACAATTAAAATGACTAACATAAACGATTAATTCATATTATTGTAGTTCTTGTTAGGTAGTCATATTTTTGTTCCTAGACTAAATTAGTCATTCACATTAGTCATTTTTAGTAGTATTATTAGCTAGAAGTATATTTTAACTCGAGACTAAATTAGTCATTTATATTAGTCATTTTTAGTTGGGTCTCTTTATATTGCTAATTTTTGGTAGTATTTGACTTGGAAAAGTTATGGTGACTAACATTTTTAGTCACCTAGTCACTAATTTCACCATTTTCTACTAGTGAATAGAACTATTGCACCCATCAATAACAATACTACCTAGTAGCTTCTACAGAGTTTCGATTTGAACTCCCCTCATCAATACCAATGCTCCTCGAGCTATCTTGCAAGTATCTTTCTCAAACATTGTTTTTACACCTACATCATCCATCTTGCTTACATAAATTATATTTCTGGCCAATCCTAGAATGTGTAGAATACCAAGAAGTGTTCTAATCCTTCCACCTGTCAACTTAAACTTGAATTTTCCTCATCCTATGATTCTATTTTTCCTACCATCACCTAGGAAGGAATCACCACCATCATATATCTTGTAATCACAGAACCACTCCCCATGGGGAGTCATATGAAAGGATGAACATGATTTAATCAACCATGCCTCATGATCTACATGTGTACTTGAAGAAGTCAAGTACACATCCCCACCTTTATTTGATGTGATTTTTGCTTTTATAGGAATAGCATCATCAGATCCCCTTCCTTTCTCAGCAGTTTTCAATCTACAATCTTTACTGTAGTTCCCTTATTTTCTGTGTTTCCAACACACCTTTATAAATTTTCTAAGATATTTAGATCTCCCTCTAGAGTTAGATATCCCACTTGAGGACATTCTCTTATAGATACAGAGTCTCCATTTAGAACTTCCATGTTTTTCCATCCCATCTCTTCCAACAATAAGGATGAGACTATATCGTCAAACTTCAAAGTTGTTATGTTACTACCTATGGAAACAACCAGACTATCCCACGAGTCCCGTAGAGAAAATAACAAACTAATGCACTTATCTTCATCTAAAATCTCAATATCAACAGATAATAATTGAATTACCATGTTCTTGAAGGCATTCAGATCCTCTTTCATCGAGTCTCCATCTTTCATCCTCAGGTTATACGGCTTCTTCCATAGGAACAATTTATTTACCAGGGACATAAACTGATACAAAGTCCCTAATTTGTCCCACAAAGCTTTTGTTGTAGCTTCTCTTGAAATAATCAGTAATATTGAATTTGAGACACACAATTGTATTGTGCTCTTTTCCTTCCAATTCAACTTGGTCCAAACTTCTATCAAAATTTTCATTGGTTTAGTACCTAGATCCATAACAATCCACTGATCTTTATCCACCAAGGGACTATCCATCTTGAGCTTCCACAACTAAAAACTTTGTTAGTTGAATTTTTGGATCTTTATCTTTGCATTGTTCACCATTTCCTTTCACCATAACAATTGATCCTACATATCTCCCACTATAACAGGGTCTACCAAAGGCCCAAGAAAAACCCTTTAGCCACAAAGGTGTGCTCTTGAATCCAAAACTACTTTGATACCAAATGTGGGTTTTAACCCTATAGAAATAATACCTTCAAACAAATTCTTAAAACTAACATAAAAGATACAATGGAAATCATAGAAAATATACCCAAATATTTTTCTCTTGGAACCCAAAACTAGGAAAACCAGATTGATTTTTCATTATGTTCCTTTACAATTATATACATGTTGTAGGATTCATAAACCCTCGATCTATTAACCATGGATTAGAATATAATCGCAGTTCCTCTGACCAAATCTACAAAACCATCATGTGCCCAAAAAATCGCTAACAACGAAAATTGCTTGTTGTAAATCGTCAAAATAGACACAAAAAACTACCAAAAAACCCAACATTTTTCTCACCAAATTTATTTTCTTTTCTCTATTATTTTACAAAAGCTAGTCTACTATTTTTTTCACACTTATATCTTATGCTTGTGATTAAATCCATCATGGCATCAGAGCATAAGTGAGCTTGTGAAGAATATTGATATTTTATTAAAATTTTGAAAATATTAGAATAACAAAAAGAGAATGGAAAAACTTAGTGTGGTCCTCACTTCTTTAAATTATTTTCAGTTGAAGCTAAATAACCAACTATTTTTATGTAGCAAGAGAATTTTTAGGATCACAATGGGGACCAAAATTGAGCCTACATCATCCATTGAGAAATTGAAGTAATTCAATAGAATGGATTATTCCTATGGGATTTTTTGTTTTTCCATAATCCTTGATTTGTTATTTCATGTAGAGGGTTGTAAAATTCCTCGCAAGGTTTGGAAAAAAATGGATGGATTGTTTGGCAAGAAAGATGAGTTGAGAGGATATCAGCAGGAGATTGATATGATTTATATATATCCCAACCATTTTGATTCCCTGTAGGAATTCTTCTAAGGATTCAAGAATCTTAAGGCATAGGTAAAATCTTGTGGGATAAATATGGAGGAACAACTTATCCTTTCTATAATTTTTAATATAGGTCCTTAATTTGTTGTTTTTTTCTCTTCTTTCCATACTTATAAACCCTCCATGGGTAAAAAAAAAATGGAATGTTCCATGTTTAGATGATTTTATTGAGTTCTTGATAAATGAGCAGTCTAATATTATATATATTGGGGCTCTTAATCATTCCAAACCCTGTGCGTTTACAATGAAGGATGATAACAAGAAAGAGAAGTAGAAAAAAGGGATCTTGATCACATACATGGAGAAAGCATCTAATCCAGTAAGGAGAGTATGATCCCCAAGGGAGGAAAATATAAGAAGGAGAGAACAAAGTGAAACTACTAAAATACAAGATTTCATTTGTAGATTTCCTGTATGGTGAAGAAAAATGATCTTATGGCCAAAGTATTTCAGCAACATAATCTAGATTACCTCATCCTAGACAATGTCAAGAAAAAGACTAGAGACAGGCCACCAAAGTATCAAGGTATGGGTCATTTTTTTACTTTCATTACTTCATCATCTAATAGAAATATTTTAGACTCAAGTTTCTCTAATCATTGAACACATCAAATTATTATGATTTGGTACCTTGCACTAGTCCTACTACAACAACTTCTTAGACACCTCTTTCTGAGAGAGATCTTCAAGATGATTTTTCATACTCTTCATACTAGAATGTTTATCATATTTATTATTTGATTTAGAATTCCCTAATGAACACATTGCATTGCTATATTACAAGCTACAAAGGGCACATCATACTTTACAGATAGTTAATGAGCTAGTGGGAGAAACTTCCAAGTCACAGAGAACTAGTTCTTAGTTTTTTGGTACTCCACAAAATCTCACTATTATTGTTAGCAAGTACAGGTTCAACCAACAGAAAAACGATTCTCATATCATGGTATAGGGTGGATACAAGGGAAAATTTGTGTTGGGGTTGATCAACAACACCATCCCTTATCACAATAATTACATATTTGACATTGCGTGCATTGTATTTTTAGCCATGATATTCTTCCCACTGGGTTTTCCCTCTTTACCTCACCTTTTTCATATTGTGTCTTGCATAATTTGTTTCATGAGTACCTAACAGGGCTACAAATTAGTGGGACTCATTGACTTTTTTATATAGATCTTGTACATGAGTACCAAACATGGGTAAAAATTATTGGGACTCATTCACTAACATACTGCGTGATTATGCTTCGAGTGGGTGTTGAGGTACATTACACTGAGGATTTCATCAAGACCTCACTTAGGAAATCATTTGATCCTATTCCATACATCGCTAGGGGCACATATGACCACTTTTCATTCACTACTAGACCTTTGTTTCCATTTAGTATCTTCACCTATTTTTATCATTTTCTATTTTTATTAAGTCTATTGTTAGTAATGGGTGGCACTTAGGATGATATGTGGCAGTGACTAGATAGTGACATGGTGATTTCCTCTACATTATTTCATACCTATGGTCACTAATAAAAATTCCCTTTTTTATTTTGGGAGACTACTTTATCCACAACATAATCCAATCACCTACCCAACTTATCCTTTAACTTTCAATTTTATTTTTGGAGGTTTCTAGCTATATCTAAGTTAGGAGTTGCATGACAGAGTTTACACTTCAATTCCAAGTAATACTTTTCTCTTGTAACTTTCAGCTAATCCTATCATTAGATATTTTTATAATTTAGGGTCTACCACTTCATTTTTGACTTACTGAATATTCTAGGAATGCTAACTAGTTAACTGAGTGTTGTTAGAAATGTAGAAAGAAAGACTAAATTTGACTTGTGCCTTCATCAAATTTAGTAATTCAATTTTCCACATCAACAGGATGACTTGGACTGCAGCTAACTTGTGTGACATCATTTTTTTCTACAAGTTCACTCAGTAAATTAGAGATAGAGGCTATAAGTAGAGTTGTGCATTAAGTGATTGCTAAAATTTATCAATCCAATTCAGTTATTTTCTGTTTAACTCAGTTAACTGAGCTCAAGTACCTAGTTGAGTCATTTGATGGTCAGTTGAGTAGTAGAACTGTTGTTAAATCAGTGATCACTCAATTAAACTAGTCAATCACCTAAAAATAACCCAAACATGCATGGAATCTGAATTACCTAGATGGTGTGGAGGAAAAGGAACATTGTAATTATCAATTGTATACGAGTTGAGTGTACAAGCTTGGCAGTTAAGAAAGTGAATCATTCCTTGCGAATTGGCAAGAAAATAGGACAAAATTCCTATATTTTAGGAGCTAATTTCCTCCAGGATTTCCTAAGGAAATAGGAGCAAGTTGGGGCCTTGAATTTGCTAAGTGTTGGCCAAAGCAGGACAGTCAACAAGAGAACAAGTTTACAGTGCAGTTTATGCTTCAAGATCGAAGCAAGACATTGTAATAGTTTCTCATTCTCATCTGATTAATGAAAAGTAGAGGAGGGGTTTTTCTCAGTTGGGTTACCCTATAAATCATTGTGTTATTATGGAGTTTTAATGGTTGCATTCCATTACATGTGTTCTAAATTTTGATTTACATTCTGCAGAACATTAGAGGAAATTTGAAATCTCTTGTTTTCAGTTCGAATACATCAGCAGTATCAAATTTCTATTAATTTCTACATGGTATCAGAGTAGAAATCACACTAGAAACCAGTCAATAGATCTTCTCCTTTAGAGAGTTAAATTTGCAAATTCAGTGAAGCAATTTTTCTTTCGTGCGAGAAAATGTTTTTCAACGGATTAAAACTAAAGTATGCCCTTGAGGGAACCTCAAATTTCATAGCCTGCAATGATAGGGTGGAAGTAGTTCTTGATGATAATGGTGTGTTGGAGTACACCTAAACTGACATTCCAAATCTAACAATATCATATGCATAGCAATTAGCCCAGTGCAAGAAGGATACCACAAAATCCAGGAGAACCATCCTTGAGGGTATGAGAAACCATGTAGTCTCGAATTTACATGGCAAGGAAACTCTCTTTTATATGTGGAAATCCATCACTAAGCTATTAAAAAATGGTAGTGATTCCAAGAAATTGTCATTGAGGGACAACCTTAGAAACATATGCATGCATAAATGAGAAACCATTTGACATTACCTCTCTAGATTCGTTCATTGTCAAGATGATCTTGGAGGAGTTGGAGAAAATATTCCCTCTCCAAAACTAGTGAACCTACCTCTCCTAGGCCTTCCAAAATCCTAGCACAGCTACCAGGACTCTGTAATGGAAGGGAAAAAATCCAAATTGGGAGAGACTCTGGTCTGATCTGGTGCATGAAGGAATTCGGCAGAACACCAGAGATGAAGTAATATCCGACGAAGATAATTTTTCCTTGGTTGGGAAGGGAAAGAAGGCCCCAAAAAATCCAAGGACTAGCCAAAACAATGGCAAGAAGAAGGACTTGAGCAAGATAAAAAAAATTCACTGCCATGAATTCGGGCACTATGGAAAACATGTATGCACAAGAAGTCTAACAAGAAGCCTTCAGGAGGAGTAGGAGGTGAAGCACTTGCCTCAAAATTTGAATTAGATTTCACCCTAATTGCATGCATGGCAAGCACTTTAATGGGGAGTGTGTTGTATCTATATGCAGGTGCCTCATTCCATATGACAGGATGCAAAGAATTCTTCAGTAGCCTAGAGTAGAAGGATCTCCACATGCACATAGAACTCGAGGATGATGGGCATTACAATACCGAAGGAATTGGAACTGTATCCTTTAAGAGGGAGTTAGACTCCCATCTTCATCTAAAAGATGTCTTGTAGGTACTTGGGTTGAAGAAGAACTTGATCTTTGTAGTTGTATTGGAGGATCTTGTCTATGATGTTGTTTTCAGTAAGGGGAAATCCTTTCTAAGACATGTAGCTACCATGAAGATTAAACATATTATATTTCGAGTGAATAATCTTCAAAAAGTTGAGGTGGAAGCTTGTGTTTCACTGAGTAGCAAGGCAGGAGAAGTGTAGAGTCGAGATATAGGAGAACTCTAGCATAGATGCATGGGACACTTACACCATGGGGCCTTTAAGATCATGCAGCAAATTACCACTAGTCTCCCAAAATGCACCTTTGACCAACATGATGTCTCCAAGGGATGCACATTGGGAAAATATGTCAAATCCACCTTCTAGGGCCGAGATATCATAGTTACAGAAATATTTAAGCGAGTCCACTCTGATGTATATGGACCATTTTTTACAACCTATATAGAAAAACATAGGTATTATGTAATTTTTGTTGATGACTTTTCAAGAAAATGTTGGATATTCTTCATGCGGAAGAAGGATGAAGTTTTATATAAAAAATTGAATTAAAAGCAATTGTTGAAAAGGAGACTAGTCATAAACTGAAAGCCCTGAGAGGTAATAATGGAGGAGAATATGTTTCTAGGACCTTCAAGGAATTTTATGCCAAAGAGGGCATTAGAAGGGAACTGATAACTCCCCATAACCCATAGAAAAATGGGGCGGTTGCAAGGAAGAACATAAGCATAGTGGGAGCACCAAGAGCCATGTTGCATGATTAGGGGTTTCCATTACATATATGGGTAGAAGCATGCAATACTACAATTTATTTTCAGAACAACAGCCCTCATAGAATACTTGGCATGACGACATCTAAAGAAGCTTTCTCTAGGAAGAATCCAGATGTATCTTATTTCATGATTTTTTGAGCTACTTTGTATCACCAAGTCTCTAAGGATAACAGGAAGAAAATTGAGCCTACATTTGAGATGGGAGTCTTTGTAGGAGACATAGAGACACCACATAACTATAGGGTGTATTTTCCCTCACTCAGGGTAACAATAGTGAGGAGAGATATCAAATTTGATGAGGAGAAGGCTATGAGATGCTCTCTAGAGTTAGAATTGAGTATCCCAAAGAATGAGTAGTTGTTAGTTCCAAAGGAGGAGCCTCAAACAGATCTTTAGGATGTTGTGGAGTAGCCACATGTAGAGGAGTAGATAGGAGGCAAAGTGGAGGCACCCACTCAACCAGAATATTCCTAAGACAAGAGGAAGAGAACCAGAGAATATGACAAATTGGTGCAGGATGCACAAGATCATGTGGGAGATCTTTCATCTCAGCGTGGGAAGAGGAGGTCACCAGAAAAATACATTGGGTATATGTCTCTCATGACAGAATTCATTGAGGCAGAGCCTTCTTTATTTGAGGAAGAAATTTCTCAACCAGTGTAGATTGATGCCATGGTTGAGGAGTATGACTCGATCATGAAGAACAATGTATGCAAGGTGGTGCCAAGACTAGAGAACAAGTCAGTAGTTGGTTCCACATGGATCTAAAAATGAAGCATGCAACTGATGGGAGCATCGAGAAGTACAAGGCTAGATTTGTGTACAAAGGCTTCTCTTAGGTATAGGGAGTGGAATATGAGGAAACATTTTCCCTAGTGGCAATATATTCCTCCATCAGAACCATTCTAGAATTAGTTGTGTAGATGGGGTGGAAGATCCATCAGATGGATGTGAAGACCGTCTTTCTCAATGGTTTTGTTGAGGAAGAAATTTACATAGAGCATCCAGAGGGGTTTGAGACATATGACAGGGAGACAAATATATGTAGACTTAGGAGAGCCATGTATGGTCTCAAACAGGTTCCCTAAGCATTGTACACTTATATTGACACATATCTCAGTGGAATGGGCTTTACCAAAAGTGAAGCATATGCCAATCTCTATCACATTGTGGTAGATGGAAATTTGCTAATATTAGTTTTGTATGTTGATGACTTGATACTTACAAGGGATGAGCAGTTGATCCTCTCTTCCAAGGAGGACATTGCGAGATAATTTGAGATGAAATACATGGGCTTCATGCATTACTTCCTTGGGTTGGAAGTATGGAAGGGTGATGGTGAGTTGTTTGTGTGTCAGGGGAATTATGCCTTTGAAATACTTCAGAGATTTCACATGAAGAATTGCAAGCCTATGGACACACCTCTAGCTACAAAATGGAGGGAGTGCTTCTTTAGGAGAGGAAGTAGATGCCACCATCTACAGATAGCTTGTGGGATCCTTGATGTATATGGTAAACATAAGGCTTGACATTTTCTATGCAGTTAATCAGTTGAGTCAATCCATGGTGAATCCTACCAAGTTATATTGGAAGGCAACAAAGCATGCGTTGAGGTACCTCATAGGCTCACTCGAGTATGGATTATGGTACAAAAGGGCAGAGAGAGTGAAGATCCAAGGCTTCACTGATGCAGATTGGGTAGGGAGTCCATTAGACAAGAAAATTACTTCAAGTGTTATCTTCAGTGTTGGGTCTGCAACTATTTCCTGGTGTAGTAGAAAACATAGGTTTGTGGCACTCATCTCAGTAAATGTTGAATACATGGCTACAATTCGAGCAACATGTGAGGCCATATGGATGAGGAAAATATTGGTGGGTCTTTTCAGTTAGGAGATGCATCCGATAGTGATTCATTGTGATAATCAGAGTTGTATCAAACTTTTTGAGAATCCAATATTTCATGACAAGTCCAAGCACATTGATATCAGGTACCATCACTTGCAAGATTGAGTTTAACAGAGAATTATGATGCTATAGTACATTCCAACTGAGGAGTAGGATGCAAATAACTTAACAAAGGCATTTTCAAGAGGAAAATTTGAATTCCATAGGTGCAGGATAGGGATATTGCAAAATCCATTTCTTGATAAGAGGGAGTGTTAGAAATGTAGAAAGAAAGGCTAAATTTGACTTGTGCCTTAGTCAAATTTAGTAATTCGAATTTCTACATCAACGGGATGACTTGGATTGCAGTTAACTTGTGTGACATGGCTTTTGTCTACTAGTTCACTTAATAAATTTTAGTTAGAGGCTAGAAGTAGAGTAGTGTATGAAGTGATTGCTAAAATTTAGCAATCTATGTCAGTTTGACTCAGTTAATTGAGCACAAGTACTAAGTTGAGTCAGTTGAAGGTCATCTGAGTAGTAAAATTATTGTTAACTCAAGGATCTCTCAATTAAACCAGTGGATAAGCTAAAAATAGCCCAAACATGCATGAAATTCGAATTTCCTAGTTGGAGTGGAGGAAAAGGCACATTGTAATTATCAATTGTATACTAGTTGAATGTGAAGGCTTGGCAGTTAAGCAGGTGAATAATTCCTTGGGAATTGTGAAAAAAAATAGGAGGAAAATCCTATCTTTTAGGAGCTAATTTCCTCGAGGATTGTGTAAGGAAATAGGAGCAGGTTGGGGCCTTGAATTGGATAAGTGTTTACCATAGTAGTATAGTGAGTAGGAGAACAATTTTACAATGCACGTTGTGCGTCAAGATCAAAGCAAGACATTGTAATAGTTTCTCACTCTCATATGATTAATGAAAAGAAGCGAAGGTGTTTTCCCCAATTGGGTTCCCATGTAAATCATTGTGTTCTTGTGGTATTTTAATGGTTGCATGTCATTACATGTTTTTCTAAATTATGATTTCCATTCCATGAAATAGTAGAGGAAATTTGTAATCTCTTGTTTTCAGTTTGAATACATCAATAGTAGCAAATTTCTATTACTTTTTACAAGTGCATCCATAAGGGAACCTAAACCTCATTCAAATTTTGTTTCTCTCATGGAAACATTATTTATTATATTCATGTTCGACAATAATATCAAATTAAAGTTTCATGAGTTATTCAAATTGTCTCTTTTGTTAGTCAATTTTCTTTTTTGTTTTATTCTCTCTTCTCTCTTATTTCGTAGTAGCTAGTTTAGTATTTTTTTCAAACCTACATTAATATAATATTATGAATGTATGTATGATTAATGGAAAGAAAACACAGACACACAAGTAAACAAGAGAAAAATTGTGCATTTAAAAAATAAAAACATTAGAAATTGTTTCTCAAATATATTTGAGAATAAAAGGAAAAAAGAGGACAATTTGACACTAGACTTGAGGGAAATGAATACTTGTGGACACTTGGCTAAGCCGCTAGTTAAGTTATTCTCTTATTTATTCTTGCACCCCAAAGGAAGATGGATGTTTTTTTGTTAAGAGTGAGAGGAATTGCTATCCAAATTCCCATGTGAATACTAAGATTGGACTAGACATCTTGAGCATATTATAATTTGCACATATCAAAGAAATAAAGAAACTAGTGAAATCCCATCGAATGCTGGTTTTTCCATTTAGATTTCTAGCAATTCCAACTATTTTAGTATGCAGACTACTAGTTTCTCTTTCAAATTCAAGATCAATGGCTTAAACAATATGGATATTAACACTATTGTAGAGAGTTTCCAATATTTTCTTTTCTTATTTATTAACTATTGGAGAAGGGGAAAATGTCATTGTTGCTTACAATGGCTAGTGAATTCCATTTTCTTTCTTTTTTAACTTTCATGTTTTTAGGCCCTAGATATTGATTTATTGCATTCTATTGTTATACTAGTATTGTTAGCTATACCCTTCAATTGCAATTGTAACTTTTGTCTGGTATATATACCAAGGCGACCTAGTTTTAGAAATCATCCCATCTTGTAAATTTCTTCCATTGTAAAGGGTGGATTTCCCTCAAAGAAGATTCACATTCATTATTATCTCTCATTCTCAAGGCGTGGACTTACTCATATTTCTCTTTTTATGCTATTTGAGTGTTTGGTGCACTCCATTTGGTTTCAAAGCATAAAAGCCTTGGGTTTGGCTCGTTCAAATGAGTCATCTTGGTGTTTTCACTATAACATTCTTTTGGGATAATTCAGACTAGGAAATTTTTGGGAGCCTAAGAAGACAACATTAAAGGAGTTTTGAGGTAAATAAGGGCTCAAAAAAAAATTTAGATTATCAAAATCAACTTTAAAAGACCCAATAGGATTCAAGATGCATTTTTTAGGAAAATGAAGTAGACTACTTTTTTTAATTATATTTTCAACTTATCTCCTTATAGGTTTACTCAAATTTCAAATGTAGGCTTTCGTTAGAGATGGAATTTAGTTATGCATCCACTTACGACCCACTATGTATACTTTTTTTAAACTCACAGTGAGAAAAACTAGAAACACATTTCGAAAAGGATTGTTTTCATGTATATCTAATTTATGGGTCTACAAAATATATGCAAAGTGATAGTCATTAGAAGAAAAATTTAATTCCACATCCAAAAAGGTCCTACACTTGAAATTAGAGTAAACCTATGAGGAGATAACTTAGTAAAAAATGAAATATAAAGAGGTAGTTTTATTTCCTTCCTTTGAAATTTAATAACTCTTAGTGTATTATTTAACTATTATTTTATTATTTTCCTTAGGAGGCACATTTTATACTTGAAATTTCCCCTAACGAGAACCATTTGTTTTCAAAATGTCAAGTTCTATATTTCTATACTTTTGAAGATATAACCTATCGAAATTAGGGTTTTTTACTAACCTTAAATTTAGTCCCAAATGAGCCATCTACGAATTGTTTCTATGAATTTTCTCAAGGATGTTTCAAATATTTAAAGTTTGGGGAGACTAAGGAGACCTATCAAGTACCTATGGTAAAAATTTTAGGATATAGTTCACTTTTCTTTTAGACATACAAGTTGTGGAAATTAGGGTTTTGGACTAGTCTTGAAACTAGTCACAAATAAGTGTTCATGGTAAATTTGTCATATCTAAAGCCCTAAATGTTTAAAATTAGTGTCACTAATTTGCTTGAAAATAACACATGACATAACTTTTGGGTACAAGTTTCTGGAGTTGATATGAAAAATAGCACACATGGTGGATCGGATAAGTTTTCTCTCTTGAAAAGGGTTAAAAATATAAGTTTTGGGGAAGTTACCGTAAATTTATCTCCACCCATCCTATGGAATTTCAAAGAAAAAGTATTAGGCTACTACAAATCAAAATTTTAACCTCACAAGGGCCAAAATTTTAGAGGCCTTTCAGGAGGGACTTTGGCAAACAATACAATCTATAAACTACAATTTTTCTAGGTATGTTAACTTGAAATTATCTTGGTTTTCAATTAGAAGATCTATTTTTTTAATTGAAAAATTGTGATGCAAGATATGCATTATTCAAGATTCTACTCAGGACTAAGGAACTAATTAATTCCCAAGAAATATACGAGGAAGTTTGATGGTAAAGATATTGTTACATGGATATTCTAGATGGATCAATTCTTTGATCTACACCATGTTCCAACTTTACGAAAGGTAACCAACTTCCTACTTTACAAAAGGTAACTATTTCATCCCTTTGTCTATAACTTGATCAATCTATCTAAGATCAATAGCTTTGTGAATGAAAAGAATATTTTACTCTCTCTTGATCCACTTTTACAAATATTGATAACACACCATGGGGATATTAAGAGCAACACATTCTTGAGATAGTTGATAAATATCCAACAAAGAGGTCCAATTACAACATATATTTAGCAATTTCAAAAGTCGAATATCACTTTATAGGAACTTTAAAGGGCAACATTCAACTTGGGGTGTACTTCTTAGAAGCTAAAAATAACCCAAACATGCATGGAATCTGAATTACCTAGCTGGAGTGGAGGAAAAGGAACATTGTAATTATCAATTGTATACGAGTTGAGTGCACAAGCTTGGTAGTTAAGCAAGTGAACCATTCCTTGGGAATTGGCAATAAAATAGGAAAAAAATCCTATCTCTTAGGAGCTAATTTCCTAAGGAAATAGGAGCAAGTTGGGGCCTTGAATTTACCAAGTGTTGGCTAAAGCAGGAAAGTCAATAAGAGAACATGTTTACAGTGCTAGTTATGCATCAGGATCGAAGCAAGACATTGTAATAGTTTCCCATTCTTGTCTGATTAATGAAAAGTAGCGGAGGGGTTTTTCTCAGTTGGGTTCCCCTATAAATCATTGTGTTCTTATGGAGTTTTAATGGATGCATTTCATTACATGTTTTCTAAATTGTAATTTCCATTCTGTAGAACAGTAAAGGAAATTTGAAATCTCTTGTTTTCAGTTTGAATACATCAGTAGTAGAAAATTTCTATTAATTTCTACATGGTATCAGAGTATAAATCACACTAGAAACCAGGTAATAGATCTTCTCCTTTAGAGAGTTAAATTTCCAAATTTAGTGAAGCAGTTTTTCTTTCGTGCGAGAGAATGTCTTTCAATGGATTGAGATTGAATTATGCCCTTAGGGAACCTCGAATTTCATAGCCTGCAATGATAGAATGGAAGAAGTGCTCGATGACAATGGTGTGTTGGAGTACACCCAAACTGACATTCCAAAGCCAGTAATATCAGATGCATGGTAATTATCCCAACGGAAGAAGGATACCACAAATGCCAGGAGGACCATCCTAGAGGGTGTGAGATACCAAATAGTATCGAATATACATGGAAACGAGGCTTTCTTTGCTATGTGGAAGACCCTCACTAAGCTATTCAAAAATGGTAGTGATTCCAAGAAATTGGCATTGCAGGACAAGCTCAGAAACATTTGCATGCATAAAGGAGAAACCATTCGACATTACCTCTCTAGATTCATTCAGTGTTGAGATGATCTTGGAGGAGTTGGAGAAAATATTCCCTCTTCAGAACTAGTGAACCTAGCTCTCCTAGGCCTTCCAAAATCCTGGCACAGCTACCAGGACTCTATAAATGGAAGGGAAAAACATTCCAAATTGGGAGAGACTCTGGTTTGATTTGGTGCATGAAGGAATTCAGCAAACACCAGAGATGGAGTAAGATCTAAATCTGAGGAGGAAGATAATTTTTCCTTGTTTGGGAAGGGAAAGAAGGGTAAGGGCAAGAAGGCCCAAAACAATCTAGGGACCAGCAAGAACAATGGCAAGAAGGACTTGAGAAAAATAAAAATAAAAATCACTGCCATGAATTCAGGCACTATGCAAAAGCATTTCCTCACAAGAAGTCTAACAAGAAGCCTTCGGGAGGAGTAGGAGGTGAAGCACTTGCCTCAATATTTGAATTAGACTTCACCCTAATTGCATGCATGACAAGCACTGTAATGGGGAGTGTGTGGTATTTATATTAAGGTGCATCATTCCATATGAGAGGATGCAATTAATTCTTTAGTAGCCTAGAGGAGAGGGATCTCCATATGCACATAGAACTCGGCGATGATGGGTGGTACAGTACCAAAGGAATTGGAACTATAACCTTTAAGAGGGAGTCAGACTCCCATCTTCATTCTAAATATGTCTTGTATGTACTTGGGATGAAGAAGAACTTGATCTTTGTAGATGTATTGGAGGATCGTGGCTATGATGTTGTTTTTAGTAAGGGGAAATCCTTTCTAAGACATGTAGCTACTAGGAAGATGAAACAGATTAGATTTTGAGTGAATAATATTTACAAAGTTGAGGTGGAAGCTTGTGTTGCACTGAGTAGCAAGGCAGGAGAAGTGCAGAGTCGAGATATTGGAGAACTCCGGCACAAATGCATGGGACACTTACACCATGGGGCCTTGAAGATCATGCAACAAATTACCTCCAGTCTCCCAAAATGCACCCTTAACCAACATGATGTCTGTAAGGGATGCACATTGGGAAAATATGTCAAATCTACCTTCCAGGACCGAGATAGCATAGCTAGAGAAATCTTGGAATGAGTCCACTCTTATGTATGTGGACTATTTTCTATAGCCTCTATAGCAAAACATAGGGATTACGTCATTTTTGTTGATGACTTTTCAAGAAAATGTTGGATCTTATTCATGCAGAAGAAGGATGAAGTTTTCTCAAAATTTGTTTAATTGAAAGCATTGTTTGAAAAGGAGATTGGTCAGAAATTGAAAGCACTGAGAAGTGATAAATGAGAATATGTTTATAGCACCTTCAAGGACTTTTGTGCCAAATAGGGCATTATAAGAGAACCGATAACTCTCCATAACCCACAACAAAATGGGGTGGCTAAAAGGAAGAACATAAGCATAGTGGGAGCACCAAGAGCCATGTTGCATGATTAGGGGTTGCCATTACATCTATGGGTAAAAGCATGCAACGCCGCAATTTATTTGCAAAACAGGAGCCCTCATAGAACACTTCACATGATGACACCCAAAGAATCGTTCTCTAGGAGGAATCTAGATGTACCTCTTTTCAAGATTTTTGGAGCTACTTTGTATGGCCAAGTCTCCAAGGATAACAGGAAGAAAATTGAGCCTACAGTTGACATGGTAGTCTTTGTAGGATACAAAAAGACACCACATAACTATAGGGTGTATTTTCCCTCACTCAGGGTAACAATAGTGAGGAGAGATGTTGAATTTGATGAGGAGAAGGCTATGATATGCTCTCTAGAGCGAGAATTGAGTATCCCACACAAGGAGTAATTGTTAGTTCCAAAGGAGGAGCCTTAAAAAAATATTTACGATGTTGTGGGTAGCCACATGTAGAGGAGAAGATAGGAGGCAAAGTGGAGGCACCCACTCAACCAGAATCTTCCAGAGAGGGGAGGAAGAGAACCACAGAAGCTAACAGATTGGTGCAGGATGCACAGGAGCACTGTTACCGGGAATAATGTCTATGCAGAACTACTAATCCCACTAAGGGTGGTAGCAACCTTAGAAACAAACAGAGTAAAGCTACTTTCGTATTCCTTTATAACTAATAGATAAGAGAGGAATGAAGGGACTAACCTCAATCTTGCGCTTGGTTCCTCACTTTGATTCCTCTCTCTTATGATAGACCCTTGCCCCTTGCTTCCTCGTAAGCCTAGCTTCAAAGAGCACCTGTGGAATCAAAGCAGCACAATACTATCCGAGAACAGAGATCTACTAGCATAAACAATATAAGGTCATATGTATATTGACCACACACAAACATAATCATAAAATATGCAAGAACATGGAGGAAAACTTGAATAACTTTATTAATATCAAGAAAAGAGCAGGGGAGGATTACAACCAAATGTTCTGACCCAGCGTCATCCTCTCATCAAGAAGCCCTTCTTCACCTCATGAAAAGCTTTGATCACCCAACATTATGATGTTGCAGCAAGAAACCAACAGCACTTCCTTACAAGATAAAAAATTCTAGCCTCCGGATCTCTGGCATGAGGGATCCATATATAGATGTTTGAAAGGAGGGTGAGTCAGCTTCTGGGGTTTGATTAGTGTCCTCTCTCTGATAGTTCTTGATTCCACTTGGAGAATGATGATCTCTTACTCATCCCTAGGCGAATTCAGGGAGGCAAGTGTCACAGGAGAAGTTTCTGGAAGATTCCATGATTTTCCACCTCGCACACTACCTCTGCCATTTGTCCATTCTCACCCATCACACCCCATAGAAGGGATTTTCAACATGCATTGCACCCTCTCTGTGTATTTAGGTGGGATGCAGCGCACTTTGTCCATGGAGCAGGAGAGATGGCCCAGTTTTGACTAGTTCTAAGTAGTTTTTCATGGAGAACTTCTGGGAGATGATGTGATCAGCTGACCTTGTTCTTTTAGGGGTTGGAACAACACTTTTAGGGACTTAGGAGCCCTTGGTTTATGGACATTTAGGATTGGGGTTGCAGTGCCCAAAAATGTCTATAACAGTTGCCCCCTAAAGCATGAGGTCGTTAATTAATTTTTTATGTCGGGTGAAATGCTTTATCATGAGGATCCAAAGTTTTTCGAGCTGGAAGGCGACCTGTAATAAGATACAATAAAACACATTATCTTCCTAATATTTTTCATTTCCTGGCTGAGTCAGGCATTCCCATGCTCAGCTTTATAAATTCATTTTCATGTACATAGGACAAACAATCGTCTGAGTGCAGACTGATGATTCCGATACAGCCATCATCCCTTAGGTTGGATGATTATCTGTGTAGCAATGATGTACACTGGATGTCTTTATTTCCCTGAATGTATCTCGTAGCCTGGATGGATGAAACTAGATCTGGGGTCTTCAATCTCGTTCGATCTTCAGTCGAAGTACAAGTCAATCCATATGAGAGATGTTCTGGAGTCGAACATGGAAAGACATTGCCTGATTACCAGCCAATGATGTAAGTTGTTAACAAGCACGAGAGGAATCACCGATAATGATGATGACCCTCAAGGTATTGTAGTAAAATTCGCACGGTGTGAAAGATGGACTTGGTGTCGAACACCATGCAAAATCTTTCGGTCGAAGGCCAGTGATGTAAACCTGTCGCCGAAAGTGAGAAACTTGCCATTGAGGCATGCAAGCTTCAAAGTACTGGAAGGGTTGTTCCTAGATCGACTTCTTGGATAATGAGTTGATGTCGACAAGAAGTGATCTGTCACAGGAGGGCCTTAATGAATCCCACATCTATGACACGGAACAGAGCAAATGATTTTAATGGAGGTGAAAACGATCTGAGGATACAAGGTTCAGGATGGCGGTCATGAAAAGATGGAGAGTGAATGTATTGCAGCGGATGAGACACAAGTTTATCCTCTGAGCGACTTCTCTTGAACATATCGGCGACACTCACACGATGGATTGGTAGCATTAACCCCAAATATGGATGGTGTGATGGAACCATGGTGATGTGACCGGTGAATGGAACAACCCAACCCGACTCGGATGCGGAGTGAAAGTGTCATGTTCAAGAGCGACTTGCTACCAACAAAGTTTTTTCAAGTTTTCTTCCCAATTTTCCCCAGTCATTGCTGACCAGTACCTCTTTATTTTTGTCAAGCTTGAGGAGGATAACATATGCTTGTTCTATAATTTGCCCTTCGGGCAAACCCATCACTATGTTTTAACGAGCCTAGCGATAGTGAAACTCGGTCTTGTCTGTGAGGACAAGTTTGTCGCTATTAGGTTTTAACGAGTTTAATGACAAAGACAACTCGGTCCTTTTCAATTTTAGAGAGTCTGAAAGGGACGTAAAGGAAACTCCAATAGTTCCTTTTTCGTCATATAATCCCTTAGGTCCAAAAAAGTATAAAACAATATGAAAGGGATGAATTTTCGGTAATTTTAACGAGCCGAATAAGACAAGCGCTCGATCTTTTTGTGTAATAATCCCTCAGGTCCAAAAAGATTAAAATCTAAAGGAGGGATAGCACTTCCGGTCCCTTTAACGAGCTGGAGAGGCAAATCGCTCGGCAATCTTTTCATATTTTACGAGTCAGTTGAAAAGAGTTTAAAGGAGACTCGTTTTTTGAGGAACGAGTGATAAAATTCGGGTAGCAGCTGATTCCAGGTAAGGTTTGGAATTTTCCAATCACGGCAATGTCACAAGGATGGCTAACTGTATCACTTTTCGCAGCTGTTCCTCAAAAGGGTAAACAATCAAGTGGGGGTGAATGATCGGCCAATATAGAGTGGAGGTGATGATGAGAACACGACCAAGGCTTCAAAGGCTGATGATAAGGCATTCACGATGGTTATTTACCGGAAGATGGTTCATTTTTTAATGAGCTTAAACTCTGGGGGAACATTTGCTCATTGCTTATGTTTATTTTTTAACGAGCTTGAATTCCGCGTTAAAACTGCTCGATCCAGTCGTATAATAAGGATGTCTCATCTAAGATGCCATTTTTGTGGAGCTTGCACCTTACAAAGCTTTGCTCCGCATCCTTTCTTTATGCAAGCTAGGAAACGCCCAATCCTACGAGTTTAAAGGGTTAGAGGACCTATAAATTTAAAAAATAAATGGTCACTCTTCGCTTGCACGCCAAAAGGTTTGCATGCCCCCAGGTATAGCGAAAAATTTCCAGGTTACCAAAGATTGTTCTAACCGCGTTGCGGATAAAACACTTCTTCGGCGATGTCTACCGAAATAAACAAAGGTGAGTGGCACAGACGCCTCCACCCACATAACTTTGACGAGGGAATCTTATTCCAGTCTAATCCCATTTTCCTAGACGGATGGGTGTGTCAAACTAGTCATATATCCTCCGCGGAAATTTACTCTATACCCAAGGTTTTCCTGTCGAAACAGGCCAGGGTGCATGCCCCCTGGGTTTCAGTCATACCCTCTGAATCACTCGCGTTCATCAGGTGGATGGACTGGGATTTGATGAGACATTCCTTGCGTGAAAAGACCATTCAGGGATGGTACTTGACTATTAGCTATGTGTGAGCCGGGAAACGATAGTTGGTCTATGAGCTTGACCACTCTGCCTTCATGCGGAAAACACATTACTCTAAAGAGTGAGGAGACGATGGCTCCCATGCTATAAATATAGTCACGTCCAAGGAGTAGATTATAATCCAAGGGTCCTCGGACTACCATTACGTTTATGTGAACGGTTTTCCTTCTCAACGTTATGGGTACATTGGGAAGGATCCCTAATGGTCGACTGGTTCCTTTGTCGAAGCCTGTCAGATTTCTCATCTCAGGCAGAAGCGGTGGTGAACCAAGCGCTTCCCAAGCTATTTAGGAAAGGATACTTACAAACGCCCCTTCATCTATGATGGCACCAGCCATGACCATTTTGTAAGCTTGTACAATAATTCAAAATGGTACACTAACCGGTAAACGGGATCTGCCTAGTAGGTTCGAGTCGAAGGAAACAACTAGGTTGCTTGGAGGTGGGACCGAATAGACGGCCGGGTATGACTCTGATGAACTTCCTTCCTGCGGTAAAGGAATGGGTAGACTGTCCCTATGTTCATCGGAGTCTGTGTTTACGAAGAGAATTTGAACGGTGTTGTCCTTATTTTCCTCGGTGATTGTATCATCTAAAGATGGATCTTCTGAAGGCAATACCGGGTCAACTGTCGTCTCGACCTTTTGACTTTCGTCTGGTATGGATTCAAAGGGTTCATCTTTGATGATAGATGTTTCGGCTGACCACAATGGTGTGTCAGCCAGATTTTCAACCAGTGATGGATTTGGCAAGAGTTTCTTATATCCTGGCAGAATCTGTACCGGTGAAATCGGACGGTCATCCAAAACTCTTTTAGCCTCATCTAGGAAGGGACAATGGTGGATGGCGTGATCGCCTTCACATAGTTTACAAGGAAATCTGTGGTTCCCTTTTTGTCCAGAGACTTCACTTTCACTAGTTGATGGTGTATTCTCAACATGATCATCAGAGGTTGATGACACCGGGTTGTGAAAACTAGGAGACCAGTCCCTTAAGATCCGAGGGATGCAAGGACAATCTCAATGATAGTGGTCTCCATTGCAAATGACGCATGGCGATTTAGGCCTGGTCAGTGCAGTGTGTGGATTTTCACTAGATGATGTCTGGTTGCCCCTTTTTGCCTTTGGCTCCTTCTTCTTCTTTTCTTTCTTCTTCTTCTCCTTCTTCTTCTCAGTTACTTGATTTTTGGCTTTACCAGCTTCATCAAGCGAAGAGGAAGGAGGAGAGGAGGAATTAGATGAAGTCGAAGGTTGGGGATAACTCTAGTATCATTTAGTTGCTAACTTGACTGTTCAGGAGTTACGGTATCCTAAATGACCGAAGTTGAGAAAAGACATACGGGCAAGCCGATCGTCAATCCAGGAAGTGACAATGCGGCCATATGGGGTGCACCAACATCTCCCCAAAAGGAGAAAGGACTAGGATTTCCTCCGAGAGGAACCCCTTGGTTGGTGGACTCCATTTTCCTCAACTCAAGATCAACGTAGGAAAGGTGATCTTTATTCCATTTAAAATAAATTTTAGACGCCTTAACACAACTTGTTTTTTCAATTTTTAAGAGTCGAGAAAAAACAAAATATGACTCTAGTCACCTTCGATTTTTAATGAGCCTGAAGTGACAAGTGCTTAGATGGACCTTTTCCTTTAAGGAGTCTGAAAAGGAACAAAAGAGACTTCTAACGAAATCTAGACAGAGGGATTACCAAACCAATCGCAAAACTATAGAATACTTTTTACGTACGGCAGACAATCTTCCTGAATGTTGTGTTCAGTGCATTGCGATCGATAGGGCGGCAGACACAGCTTCCTACGGATAAAGGATAAAGCCTATTGTGGTCTCCCAATATATACTCGACGGTACGTGGGAACACAAGTCCGTATTGGCACTTATCGTCTCAAAGTGGAGGAATCACCCAACCAACGATGAAAGAAACAGTTACCACGTTTTACGACGCCGGAACACGTCTCTAGCCTAGACTTCTGTTGTGCGTTAGGTTCTGTTATCACTTAGAATTTCAGTCAATGTACTACAGTCCATGTACATAATGTTGTCCCAAACTAAAATTTTTCATTGTCATGTGTGATGAATGGTTATAGTCTTGTGTGTATTAGTTAGGGATCATGTTTTAAAAAGGTGTTGATCTGAATCATTGCAAAAAACCGTTAGTCAATCTCCATCATAATTCTTTAAAGCATGTCATGTCTTGTTTGCGTCATTGGTCCTTTGCGCAGTTTGATTGGCCAATTTGGCAGCGTAATGATGTTTCCGCCTTTTCGTAGCCTGTGATTTATCAGCCATTTCGCAGCGAAATCTGTCCATTTATAGCTGTTTGCGCTACGAAATCGGGGATTCGGGGTTTATGCAGCGCATTTTCTTGAAATTTCAAGTCTGGGGGGATGAGTCATCAGGTCCGTTCATAGGTTGTCAGTTGATGTCCTCTCCAAGTCATTTTTTGTCATCATTACGCTATGAGGTTCAAAACCACGCACATAAATATCATTCAAAGTGATTTATGATGTATGGTTGTATTATGATAGTTGTTATTAGTGCGGGAACTGTTTTGTTTGTATGACAAAATTATTGAAGCGAAACGGAGCCCGAGTTTTCATTTAAAAGGACCTGTTTGCAAGCGAGCCTGTATCCCAAAGTTTGAAGTTCTCTTCTGAGTTGAAGCTGCTGTTAGTTTTCTGTTCGAAAGTTTGCAAAGTGAAATGGAGAAAAGGGAACATCGATCCGGTAGGTGCCAAAGAACAGAACCTGTGGGGCTTGATATTACTTTAAAGGATGAAGGTGTAGCCAGAGCTTTTAAAAACGCTGGTTGCTAGAGGTTTTGTGAGAAGTTGCAAGGTGGGCACGCAGAGGTAACAAAAGCTTTTGCATTGAATTTTACTGGTTTAAACTCTAAGGTGTCAATGCTAGAATTCCCTGTATCCCCAGAAGCTATTTCTAACGTGACTGAGATCCCTAGAGGTGGAAATGAATGGTTCAAAAACTTTAAATTCGACATGAGCCCGTGTAAGGAATTTTTGAAGGAACCTTATGTAAATGAGGATCTCACGAAAGCTGTGCCAAGGAGTTACGTGAAAGAACATTTTGCTCTGCTCCTCACATGCATCCAAAAGTATTTAACATGCGAAGGGAGGTATAATAAAGTGTACTCATATCATTTTAAGCTTTTGTTACATTTCACAGGCAAAGCATCAATTGATATCCCTTTCTACTTATTCAGAAGCCTGAGTAAAATGTGTGATAAAATTCAGTTGAAAAAAGATGACTGTGAGACATCACTGTTCCATCATGGTTTGGTGAAGTTGTTAGTATTAGATGGTTTGCAGAAGATTGGAAGAGATTGGGACTCCTTTATTTTTATGGCGGGCTTTCAGCGCAAGACGGGCCTTACTCCATTGCCTGTTAGGGAAAGGGAGAAAACGATTGAAGAATCTACTCTTGCTGAGATCAGGAAGGAGGTGAAAGATCTAAAGAAGTCCAAAACCAAGTTGAAGAAACCAGTCAAGCCTGTGGTGATCAAGGAGACACCTAAATCATCATCAAAAGAGAAGGTCAAACAGAAGAAGGATGCACCTGCACCAAGTGAAGTTGAAAAGGGATCAAGAGTAAAAACCAGAGGTCAGTTGAGCAAGGAAAAGGGTAAGTCAATTGCTGTTGAAGAGAGTCCTGTGTCAAAAGCTAGTTTAACTGATTTACTTGAAGCAATTGAACTTGAACAAGATCAGTCAGTGCAGATTGAGCCAATGGAACTTGAACAAGATCAGCCAATGCAACCAATGCACATTGACTTAACCCAATCTTCACCAGAGAGCATGAAGAAATCAAAGGCTTCAAAGAGGTTACGGTTTGAGGAGCCAAGTGAAGAATATGTGTTTAAACCAAGGAGGCCAATTACAAGAAGACAAATGAAAGAGGCCGAGAAAGTGCATGAAGAGGAGGCAGCTGTAAAAATGCCTAGTACAGAGGTTATTGAAATTTTGACTAAAACAGTGCATGCAGCCAAGAGTAAAGACAAAAATAAAAAGGTTATTATTAGTCAAGGAGGGAATGTCATTGCTATCAAGAACCAGGCAGGAAAGACCCAGGAAAAGGTGGTTCAGACAAAGAGTTTTTCTAAAGAAAGTGCAATGAGATATGCTAGTTATAGGAGGGCTGTATTAAAAGGCAGCACAAGTCTACTGAAGCAAGCTGGCTCAGGGTCTGATGTATTCTCATGGATGATACCAGCACTTAAACAAGCAAAACACGTGAGAAAGCTGAACATGTGTCTGAGATCAGAAAATAAGGCTTTGAAGGAGGAGGTTAGCAGTTTGAAGAAGAAGCTAGGTAAACTAGCTCACTGACTTAAGAAGAAAGGTACTTTTCAAAGTTTTGATAAATTTTGGTTCAACTTCTATCATTTTGAAGTTATTTAGGTCCCTATGCACCTGTACAAATATCTGAAGAAGTCATGAGTTTAAGCTGAAAGCGCTGCAAGATGAATATGTTTTGTTTTGGCAAGAAACAGTAGTTTCGTAGCGCGCTACGAAACTACTGTAGAACGTTGTTTTATAAGGAAATAATGAAATTTGATGATGAGGTCAACAAATTTTGAAAGGAATGTCTCGAGGATAGGAGGGAGATTATACATGGATATCATAGCAGCTCAAATAGTGACAGGTGTGAGTTTTGAAGAAAAAGTGAAATATTTTGTTTTTTGCTAAAAGTTCTCTTAAAGGCACTTTATGACCGAAATACTAGGGTTCTGGTAGGGTTACTGATATTTTGGCTAGCACACCTGTTCACTCCACAAGGCATCCAGATCATGAGGCATATGGTATTATGCGTGGTTATTAAAGGATTAAAGAGCTTGGAGTGTGGTCTTTTAATAGTAAAGAAGAATGGAAGACAGGGACCGTGAAAATAGGGTGTTTAGGTTTACTAATTTATGAGCCATCTATACAGCTAGCACCCGAGGGTCAGCTCGTTCAGTGAATGTTCTTCAACATATCTCAGCCACAACAGAAATTGTACAGCTGTCAAGGATCCAAGGAGAATCATGCATACGAGGAGATGGAGTTGGACTTGCAATGTAATTGGGATTCTATGTATTTACAGCCCAACACTTCATGTATTTAATAAGTTGGTTTAGAAATAGATAAGGTTAATTAATGGTAGATCATTGAGTTCTCCCTTCATGCTTGTTGAGGAGACTCAAGATAGTTTTAGTTTTGGTTTTCCTATATATAGTGAAAACTCTGATGTAAGTAGGGTTGGAAATTTATAAAAAAAACAGAGTTTTTATCAGCTTGTGTAAGAAGACTTTTGACAGTAATACAAGAATTACTTTTTTCTTCCCAAGATTCATTATATGTTCAAGGCTCAGAACATGTGTGGTTTTGTCATTATCTTTTATGTATTTTACAGCTCACTAAATATACAATCACTCTGAATTCACCTAGTGCTCAGACTTCCTGTGTTTATTTATGAGTTGAGTTCTTTTTGAGAGATGTTTTGAGTGTTAAACGTTATATGCCTTGGCTTCTATGATTGAGTGATCAATAGTTTACTGCAGAAGTATTTGACCCCATGAGCCCAATGGAAGAAGTGTTGTTTTGTTTTTCCAACCAGCTTTATTTTCATGAAATTTGTGAAGAGTTAGTCATCTGTTTTTGTAATTGATTCTTATCAAAAGTCTGTGAGAGAGCCCTCTCTGACTAAGGAGGCTAATCCTTAGTCTAAAGTCTGGTTGAAATAGTTACATGAGATCTTGCTAGGTAGCAGCCCTTAGTACTGATTTTGTGATAACAGGTTCCAAAGCGTTTTTAGATTCATTGAATTTATTTTATAGTTGATCTTGCTTAAGAAATTTACCTTTCAGGTTCACTACGTGATGTAGATGTACAATTCCTAAAATGCAGTCTAAGATGATAAACAATCCTTTAATCTTCCTCTAGAAATGAAAATCCTAGCTACTAAGGAAAGAGTGATGATTTTTTTTCAGCATAGAGCATAGAGAACACACTATATGCACTGTCCTAAATCAAACCGACAAGCAGTCTAAATAAAAATTCACATGCATGTATTTTTTCAGCTTTCTTAGTGTATGTGATGATAAAAAAGCTAAGTGAAAATCTGAATTATTTCCAAAGCGACAATACTCAACAAATTTCTTTTCAAAATGAAGTGAAAGTAAGAGAGACACTTCGCGATTTCGAAATGAAAAATTGCTTTTTGACACTTTAAAAACTACCAATTCAGATCATATGCAATAGTAACTTGTATAATCGACTACCAAGAGCAAGGGGATTGTCTTCTATGGTTGAAAATGACAGCTACGACACTTTCAGATCAAAGAACGACAGCTCGATTATGCTACTTTTTTGCAAAAGAGAACCGAAAATGATGCAAAATACATAAAAACACTTACAGTTCTTTGCACTATGGAGGCGGAAAGATGTAAAGGAAGGGGGTTTTTACAGAGATACACTGACCATAGACAGCTAAACTCTAGAATAGGACTAAAAACAGTGAGTGAAACACCAAAGCCTTAAGGTAGAGTTAACCTTATCTGACCAGTGCACCTGTTACATAGGGATCTTTGCTTTCAGCGCACCTACTACACTCAGGAAGTGCGATGCAAGCAAACTGCCTTTAAGGCAGGGTGCGATGGTACCAGTACGAGACTTTGAACAAGTTTTTACTCACAATTTGCAATTCAGTTTGGGGATTTAAGCCAAGAAAGCAATGTTTAGTATATGCAAATCACAAAGGTGGATCTAAGGAGGTTACTAGAGCTACCACTTAGGGCAATTAGTCTGTTTGTAGATCGATTGTTTAATTCATAAACAAAACCTGGAGATTGACTGAAGCAGCATTGATCTACTTTGCATTCATAAAACAAATGCAGTTCGAAGGCTAGCTGGCTTGGCTTCAGGCTCCGTCTGTAAGTTTATAAAAGAAACAAAGATAGGCTAACAAACAATCTAGTCGCTCCCTAGCGGAGTCGCCATTTTGTTACCAGGAATAATGTCTATTCAGAACTACTAATCCCACTAAGGGTGGTAGAAACCTTAGAAACAAACAGAGTAAAGCTACTTTCGTATTCCTTTATAACTAATAGATAAGAGAGGAATGAAGGGACCAACCTCAATCTTGCGCTTGGTTCCTCACTTTGATTCCTCTCTCTTCTGATAGACCCTTGCCGCTTGCTTCCTCGTCAGCCCAGCTTCAAAGAGCACCTGTGGAATCAAAGCAGCACAATACTATCCTAGAATAGAGATCTACTAGCATAAACAATATAAGATCATATGTATATTGACCACACACAAACATATATCATAAAATATGCAAGAACATGGAGGAAAACTTGAATAGCTTTATTGATATCAAGAAAAGAGCAGGGGAGGATTACAACCAATTGTTTTGACCCAGCATCATCCTCTCAGCAAGAAGCCCTTCTTCACCTCATGAAAAGCTTAGATCACCCAACACTATGATGTTGAAGCAAGAAACCAACAGCACTTCCTTACAAGATACAAAATTCCAGCCTTCGGATCTCTGGGATGATGGATCCATAAATAGATGTTTGAAAGGAGGGTAAGTCAGCTTTTGGGGTTTGATTAGTTTCCTCTCTCTGATAGTTCTTGATTCCACTTGGAGAATGATGATCTCTTACTCATCCCTAGGCGAATTCAGGGAGGCTTCAGGAAGAAGTTTCTGGAAGATTCCATGATTTTCCACCCCGCACACTGCCTCTGCCATTTGTCCATTCTCGCCCATCGCACCCCATAGAAGGGCTTTTCAACATGCATCACACCCTCTCTGTGTATTTAGGTGGGATGCAGCGCACTTTGTTCATGGAGCAGGAGAGATGGCCCAGTTTTGACTAGTTTTATGTAGTTTTTCATGGAGAACTTCTGGGAGATGATGTGATTAGTTGACCTTGTTCTTTTAGGGGTTGGAACAATACTTTTAGGGACTTAGGAGCCCTTGGTTTATGGAAATTTAGGATTGGGGTTGCGCCCAAAAATGTCTATAACAAGCACGTGGGAGCTCTTTCATCCTAGTGTAGGAAGAGGAGGTCACCAGAAAGATACACTGGGTATATGGCTCTCATGACATAATTCATTGAGACAAAGGCTTCTTCATTTGAGAAAGAAATATCTCAACCAGTGTGGGTTGATGCCATGATGGAGGAGTATGACTCTATCATGAAGAAAAATGTATGGGAGGTAGTGCCAAGAGTAGAGAACAAGTCAGTAGTTGGTTCCACATGGATCTAAAAATGAAGCATGCAATTGATCTACAAGGCCAGATTTGTGGACAAAGGCTTCTCTCAGGTATAGGGAGTGGACTATGAGGAAACATTTTCACCAGTGGCAAGATTTTCCTCCATCAGAACCATTCTATGATTATTTTCACAGATGGGGTGAAAGATCCATCAAATGGATGTGAAAACCGCCTTTCTCAATGGTGTTGTTGAGGAAGAAAACTACATAAAGCAGCCAGAGGGGTTTGAGACATATGACAGGGAGACACATATATGTAGAATCAAGAGAGCCTTGGATGGTCTCAAACAGGTGCCCTAAGCATAGTACACTCGGATTGATACATATCTCAGTGGATTGGGCTTCACCAAAAGTGAAGCATATGCCAATCTCTATCACATTGTGGTAGATGGAAATTTTCTTATCTTGGTTTTGTATGTTGATGACTTGATACTTACAGGGGATGAGCAGTTGTTCCTCTCTTCCAAGGAGGACCTCGAGAGAGAATTTGAGATCACAAACATGGGCTTCATGCATTACTTCCTTGGGCTGGAAGTATGCTAGGGTGATGGTGAGTTGTTTGTGAGTCAGGGGAAGTATGCCTCTGAAATACTTCGGATATTTCACATGAAGAACTGCAAGCCTATCGACACACCTCTAGCTACAAACTAAAGGGAGTGCTTCTTCAGGAGAGGAAGTAGATGCCACCATCTACAAACATCTTGTGGGATCCTTAATGTATCTGGTAAACACAAGGCCTGCCATATGATATGCAGTTAATCAATTGAGTCAAGCCATGGTGAATTCTACCAAGTTATATTGGAAGGCAAGAAAGCATGTGTTTAAGTACCTCATAGGTTCAATCGAGTATGGATTATGGTACAAAAGGGTAGAGGGAGTGAAACTCCAAGGCTTCACTAATGCAAATTGGTTAGGGAGTCCATTAGACAAGAAAATTACTTCAAGTGCTATCTTCAGTGTTGGGTCTACAATTATTTCCTTGTATAGCAAGAAACATAGGTTTGTGGCGCTCAGCTCAGTAAAGGTTGAATACATGGCTGCAATTCAAGAAACATGTGAGGCCATATGGATGAGGAAAATACTTGTGGGTATTTTCAGTTAGGAGATGCATTCGATAGTGATTCATTTTGATAATCAGAGTTGTATCAAACTTTTTGAGAATCGAATATTTCATGACATGTCCAAGCACATTGATATCAGGTATCATCACTTGTAGGATTGACTGCAAAGGAGAATTATGGTGCTATAGTACATTCCAACTGAGGAGCAGGATGCAGATATCTTGACAAAGGCATTTTCAAGAGGCAAATTTGAATTCCATAGGTGCAGGATAGGGGTAGTGAAAAATCCCTTTCTTGATAAGAGGGAGTGTTAGAAATGTAGAAAGAAAGGCTAAATTTGACTTGTGCCTTAGTCAAATTTAGTAATTCGATTTCCCACATCAGCAAGATGACTTGGATTGCAGTTAACTTGTGTGACATGCACTTAATAAATTTGAGTTAGAGGCTAGAAGTAAATTATTGCATGAAGTGATTGCTAAAATTTAGTAATTTATTTAAGTTATTTTCAGTTTTACTCAGTTAATTGAGCTCAAGTACTCAGTTGAGTCAGTTGAAGGTCAGTTGAGTAGTAAAATTGTTGTTAACTTAAGGATCTCTCAGTTAAACCAGTCAATCAACTAAAAATGGCCTAGACATGCATGAAATTCGAATTGCCTAGCTGGAGTGGAGGAAAAGGCACATTGTAATTATCAATTTTATATTAGTTTAGTGTGTAGGCTTGGCAGTTAAGCAGGTGAATCATTCCTTTGTTCAAGAAAATAGGAGAAATTTGTATCTTTTAGGAGCTAATTTCCTCGAGGATTGCGCAAGGAAATAGGAGCAAGTTGGGGCCTTAAATTGGATAAGTGTTTACCAAAGAAGTACAATTAGTAGGAGAACATGTTTACATTGTAGGTTGTGCTTCAGGATTGAAGCAAGACATTGTAATAGTTTCTCACTCTCATCTGATTAATGAAAAGAAGCGAAGGTGTTTTCCCCAGTTGGGTTCCCCTGTAAATCATTGTGCTCTTGTGGTGTTTTAATGGTTGCATGTCATTACATGTGTTTCTAAATTATGATTTCCATTCCACGAAATAGTAGAGGAAATTTTTAATCTCTTGTTTTTAGTTTGAATACATCAGTAGTAGAAAATTTCTATTAATTTCTACAAGTTCCTCGCAAGGTTTGGACCAAACTAGATAGATTGTTTGGCAAGAAAGATGAGTTGAGAGGATGTCAGCAGGAGATTAATATGATTTATATATATCCCAACCATTTTGATTCCTTGTAGGAATTCTTCTAAGGATTTAAGAATCTTAAGGCATAGGTAAAATCTTGTGGGATAAATATGAAGGAGGAACAATGTATCCTTTCTATACTTTTTAATCTAGGTCCTTAATTTGTTGTTTCTGTCTCTTCTTTCCATAATTCTAAACTCTTCATGGGTTAAAAATGGATTATTCCATGTTTATATGATTTTATTAAGTCCTTGATAAATGAGCAGTCTAATATTATATACATTGGGGCTCTTAAGCATTCCAAACCCTATGCGTTTACATTGAAGGATGATAACAAGAAAGAGAAGTATAAAACAAGGGATCTTGATCACATACATGGAGAAAGATTCTAATCCAGTAAGGAGAGTACGATCCCCAAGGGAGGAAAATCTAAGAAGGAGAGAACAAAGTGAAACTACTTAAATGAAATGATTTCATTTGCAAAGTTCCTGTATGGTGAAGAAAAATTATCTTATGGCCAAATTATTTCAACAGCATAATCTAGAGGACCACATCCTGGACAATGTCAAGAAGAAGACTAGAGACAAACCACCAAAGTATCAAGTTATGGGTCATTTTTTTAATGTTATTACTTCATCATCTAATAGAAATATTTTGGACTCAAGTTTCTCTAATCATTGGACACATCAAATTATTATGATTTGGTAACTTGCACTAGTCCTACTACAACAACTTCTTTGACACCTCTTTCTGAAAGATATCTTCAAGATGATTTTTCATACTCTTCATACTAGAATGTTTATCATATTTTAGTATTTGATTTATAATTCCTTAAGAAACAAATTGCATTTCTATATTACAAGCTACAAAGGGCACATCATACTTTACAGATAACCGATGAGCTAGTGGGAGAAACTGCCAAGTCACAGAGAACTTGTTCTTAGTTTTTTAGTACTCCACAAAATCTCACTATTATTGTTAGCAAATACAGGTTCAACCAACAGAAAAAGGATTCTCATATCATGGTATAGGGTGGATACAAGGGAATATTTATGTTGGGGTTGATCAACAACACCATCCCTTATCACAATAATTACATATTTGACATTGTGTGCATTGTATTTTTAGCCATGATATTCTTCCCACTGGGTTTTCCCTCTTTACCTCACCTTTTTCATATTGTGTCTTGCATAAGTTGTTTCATGAGTACCTAACATGGCTACAAATTAGTGGGACTCATTGAATGTTTTATATAGATTTTGTACATGAGTACCAAACATGGCTAAAAATTATTGGGACTCATTCACTAACATACTACGTTATTATGCTTCGAGCGGGTGTTGAGGTACTTTACACTGAGGAGTTCATCAAGACCTCACTTCGGAAATAATTTAATCATATTCCATACATCGCTATGGGCACATATGACAACTTTTCATTCATTACTAGACCTTTCTTTCAATTTAGTATCTTCAGCTATTTTAGTCATTCTCTATTTTTATTAAGTCTATTGTTAGTAATGGGTGACACTTAGGATGACATATGGCAATGAATGGATACTGACATGGTGATTTCCTCTACATTATTTCATAGCTATGAACATTATACAAATTACCTTTCTTATTTTAGGAGACTACTTTATCCACAACATAATCCACTCACCTACCAACCTTATCCTTTAACTTTCAATTTTATTTTTGGAGGTTTCTAGCTATATCTAAGTTAGGAGTTGCATGAGAGAGTTTACACTTCAATTCCAAGGAATAATTTTCTCTTGTAACTTTCAGCTAATCCTATCATTAGATATTTTTATAAGTTAGGGTCTACCACTTCATTTTTGACTTGCTAAATATTCTAGGATTGCTAACAAGTTAACTGAGTGTTGTTAGAAATGTAGAAAGAAAGACTAAATTTGACTTGTGCCTTAGTCAAATTTAGTAATTCGATTTTCCACATCAACAGGATGACTTGGATTGCGGTTAACTTGTGTGACATCATTTTTTCTACAAATTCACTCAGTAAATTAGAGATATAGGTTATAAGTAGAGTTGTGCATTAAGTGATTGCTAAAATTTAGCAATCGAGTTCAGTTATTTTTCAGTTTGACTAATTTAACTGCGCTCAAGTACCTAGTTGACTCATTTGAAGGTCAGTTGAGTAGTAGAACTATTATTAACTTAGTGATCTCTAAGTTAAACTAGACAATCACCTAAAAATAACCCAGACATGCATGGAATCTGAATTACCTAGATGGAGTGGAGGAAAGGAACATTGTAATTATTAATTGTATAATAGTTGAGTGTACAGGCTTGGCAGTTAAGAAAGTGAATAATTCCTTGGGAATTGGCAAGAAAATAGGACAAAATTCCTATATTTTAGGAGCTAATTTCCTCCAGGATTTCCTAAGGAAATAGGAGCAAGTTGCAGCCTTGAATTTGCTAAGTGTTGGCCAGAGCAGGGCAGTCAACAAGAGAATAGGTTTATAGTGCAGGTTATGCTTCAGGATCGAAGAAAGACATTGTAATAGTTTCTCATTCTCATCTGATTAATGAAAAGTAGTGGAGGGATTTTTCTCAGTTGGGTTCCCCTATAAATCATTATGTTCTTGTGGAATTTTAATGGTTGCATGTCATTGCATGTGTTTCTAAATTGTGATTTCCATTTTGCAAAACAGTACAGGAAATTTGAAATCTCTTGTTTTCAGTTCGAATACATCAGTAGTAGAAAATTTCTATTAATTTCTACATGATATCAGAGTATAAATCACACTAGAAACTAGTCAATAGATATTCTCCTTTATAGAGTTAAATTTGCAAATTCAGTGAAGCAATTTTTCTTTCGTGCGAGAAAATGTCTTTCAATGGATTGAGATTGAAGTATGCCCTTGAGGGAACCTTGAATTTCATAGCCTGGAATGATAGGATGGAAGTAGTGCTCGATGATAATGGTGTGTTGGAGTACACCCAAACTGACATTCCAAAGCCAACAATATCAGATGCACAACAATTAGCCCAGTGGGAAAAGGATACCACAAAAGCTAGGAGGACCATCCTGGAGGGTGTGAGAGACCACATAGTCTCGAAATTATATGGAAAGGAGACTCACTTTTCTATGTGGAAGACACTCACCAAGCTATTCAAAAATGGTAGTGATTCCAAGAAATTGGCATTGAGGGACAAGCTCAGAAACATTTGCATGCATAAAGGAGAAACCATTCGAGATTACCTCTCTTGATTCATTCAGTGTCGAGATGATCACGGAGAGTTGGAGAAAACATTCCCTCTTCATTACTAGTGAACCTAGCTCTCCTAGGCCTTCCAAAATCCTATCACAACTACCAAGACTCTGTAAAGGGAAGGAAAAAAATCCAAATTGGGAGAGACTATAGTCTGATCTAGTGCATGAAGAAATTCAGCGAAACACCGGAGAAAGAGTAATATCCAAATCTGAGGAGGAAGATAATTTTTCCTTGGTTGGTAAGGGAAAGAAGGCCCAAAAAAATCCAGGGACCATCCAGAACAATGGCAAGAAGAAGGACTTGAGCAAGGATAAAAAATTTCACTACCATGAATTTGGGCACTATGAAAAAACGTCTTTGCACAAGAATTCTAACAAGAAGCCTTCAAGAGGAGTAGGAGGTGAAGCACTTGCCTCAAAATTTGAATTAGACTTCACCCTAATTGCATGCATGGCAAGCACTATAGTGGGGAGTGTGTGCTATCTATATTCAGGTGCCTCATTCCATATGACAGGATGCAAATAATTCTTCAGTAGCCTAGAGGAGAAGGATCTCCATATGCACGTAGAACTCGGGGATGATCAATGGTACAGTACCAAAGGAATTAGAACTTTAACCTTTAAGAGGGAGTCAGACTCCCATATTCATCTGAAAGATGTCTTGTATGTACTTGGGTTGAAGAAGAACTTGATCTTTGTAGTTGTATTGGAGGATCGTGGCTATGACGTTGTTTTTAGTAAGGGGAAATCGTTTCTGAGACATGTAGCTACCAGGAAGATTAAACATATTATATTTCAAGTGAATAATCTTTAAAAAGTTGAGGTGGAATCTTGTGTTGCACTGAGTAGCAAGGAAAGAGATGTGAATATTGGAGATATTGGAGAACTCTGCCACAGACGCATGGGACACTTACACCATGGGGCCTTGAAGATCATGCAGCATATTATCACCAGTCACCCAAAATGCACCCTTGACCATCATATTGTCTGCAAGGGATGCGCATTGGGAAAATATGTCAAATCCACCTTCCAGGGCCAAGATAGCATAGCTAGATCAATCTTGGAGCGAGTCCACTATGATGTATGTGGACCATTTTCTACAACCTCTAAAGAAAAACATAGGTATTATGTAATATTTTTTATGACTTTTCAAGTAAATGTTGGATCTTCTTCATGAGGAATAAGGATGAAGTTTTCTCAAAATTTGGTGAATTCAAAGAATTGATTTAAAAGGAGACTAGTCAGAAACTGAAAGCCATGAGAAGTGATAATGGAGGAGAATATGTTTCTAGCACCTTCAAGGAATTTTGTGCCAAAGAGGGCATTAAAAGGGAACCGATAACTCCCCATAACCCACAACAAAATGGGGTGGCTGCAAGGAAGAACATAAGTATAGTGGGAGCACCAAGAGCCATGTTGCATGATTAGAGGTTTCCATTACATCTATGGACAGAAGAATGCAATTCTGCAATTTATTTGTAGAACAAGCGCCCTCATAGAATACTTGGCATGATGACACCTAAAGAAGCTTTCTCTAGGAGGAAGCCAGATGTAGCTCATTTCAGGATTTTTGGAGCGACTTTGTATTGCCAAGTCTCCAATGATAACAGGAAGAACATTGAGCCTACAGTTGAGATGGGAGACTTTGTAGGATACGTAGAGACACCACATAACTATAAGTTGTATTTTCCCTCACTCAGAGTAACAATAGTAAGGAGAGATGTCAAATTTGATGAGGAGAAGGCTATAATATGCTCTCTACAGTGATAATTGAGTATCCCACTGAAGGAGTAGTTGTTAGTTCCAAAGGAGGAACCAGAGTGGAGGCACCCACTCAACCAAATTCTTGCAAAGAGGGGAGGAAGAGAACCAGAGAAGCTGACATATTGGTGCAGGATGCACATGAGCATGTGGGAGCTCTTTCATCTCAGTGTAGGAAGAGGAGGTCACTAGACAGATACACTGGGTATATGGCTCTCATGAAAAAATTCATTGAGACAAAGCCTTCTTCATTTAAGGAAGCAATTTCTCAACCAATGTGGGTTGATGCCATGATGGAGGAGTATGACTCCATCATGAAGAACAATGTATGGGAGGTGGTGACAAGACCACAGAACAATTTAGTAGTCGGTTCCACATGGATCTAAAAATGAAGCATGCAACTAAAGGGAGCATCGAGAAGTATAAGGCCAGATTTACGAACACAGGCTTCTCTCAGGTATAGGGAGTGAACTATGAGGAAACATTTCCCTGGTGGAAACATATTCCTCCATCAAAACCATTCTAGAATTATTGTGTAGATGGGGTGGAATATCCATCAGATGGATGTGAAGACTACCTTTCTCAATGGTGTTGTTGAGGAAGAAATTTTCATAGAGCATCCAGAGGGGTTTGAGACATATGACAGGGAGACATGCATAGCTAGACTTAGGAAAGCCTTGTATGGTCTCAAACAGGTGCCCTAATCATGGTACACTTGGATTGACACATATCTCAGTGGATTGGGCTTCACCAAAAGTGAATCAGATGCCAATCTCTATCATATTGTGGTAGATGGAAATATGCTTGTCTTGGTTTTGTATGTTAACGACTTGATACTTAGAGGGGATAAGCAGTTGATCCTCTCTTCCAAGGAGGAATTTACAAGATGATTGGAGATGAAAGACATGGGCTTCATGCATTACTTCATTGAGCTGGAAGTATGGCAAGGTGATGGTGAGTTTTTTGTGAGTCAGGGGAAGTATGCCTCTGAAATACTTCAAATATTTCACATGAAGAACTTCAAGCCTATGGAAACACCTCTAGCTACATGATGAGCCCCAATTTTTGGTACAATTTGGGCTCATTTGGCCTACTTGCTCTGCTCAAACCATTCATTTTTTATTTCTTATGCATTCATTTCTTGGTTTATTCATGTTTTTTGTAGGAAGAAGGGTAGGCATTCTATCCACGTGACTAATACATGATGATTTCAGGTTTTGGCATTAAAAGGGAGCAAAAACCACGAGAAAGGAGACAAGGAGACAGTGAGGTGGCACTGCTGGTTTTTAGGAGAGGATGTCCACGGTCTTGGGGACCTTCCTCGTGATTCCCACCATAGCTCCGAGCTCCAATCAATCTCCCCACCGAGCTTAGAGGTAGCCAACTGTTCTACAGGAACAGCAGTTATAACTGTTTTACAGGATCAGCAGTTTAACCTTCAGTTGGACAGCCGAGCTCCACAAATCAAGGACACCTGTTGGATGATCATTTTGCATAAATACTGAGGCCGTAGCCTTGGATAGAAACTTTTTGAACTTTGGTATTGCTCTTGTAATTTGGAAGTATGAGCTACAGCTCGGTGTTTTGTTCCTTTTGTAAGCCAGTTTTGGCATGACATCAGATTTTTGTTTATGAATAAAGGCAGGCAGATTTTGATTTCATTCTGAGTTTCTAAGGGAGCTATAGCTCTCAGGTTAGGGCCCAACCTGAGAGCAATAGATCTCCTCGGTGTTGTAATTTTGTTTGCATTTCGTTCCAGCACTTTGAGTTTTTACTTTAACATGCAATTCGAATTTACAGTCTGTTAATTTAGTCTTTTTCATGAGATTGAATAGGATTAGTTTATGGTGAATTTGTTTCCAGTTGCTTAGGTTAGAAGAGGATAGATATAATTCATTGGAGCTCCAGAAAAAGGTTGTTAGAGCTCACTGCCATCTCTGCTTAGGGATTGGGGTGCAGTCCATAACCAACCACCAAAAAGAAACGCAGTTCTTCTCACTTCCATGCAAGCTGCAACATAGTCATTTTCGTTGAAGATCCATCCATGCACTTTTGATATTGAAGCATACTTCTACATTCCACTTCCATGCACGAGTTTCTTTTCATGGTTTTCCATTGCTGATCATAGGTTTAATGGCACAGTTAACATAGGTTGATGAATTCTCGTTTTGGTGCATAAGTCATTTGTTTCATTTACGCTGCTCCATATCATTCCACTTCCTTCTTCTTCTTCTTGAACTCTCCTCAAGCCACCCACTCGGCCTCTGTCCAGCTCATTTACCCTCCAACTCATCCATTATTCACTTAGCTCCATCTACTTAAACTTTCGTTGATCCCATCCTTCCAACCATCAACCCACTGTATGCACTCTTCCTCCATTTGAATTCTCTGCTCCTGAGCCATCACTATTTCCATCTCCATCTCACCTATCCTCCCACACCACTCCAACACTTCACCATCTCCCAAAACTTCCTCGGTCAAATATCCTGTAGAATTGCACAGACTTCCTGTAGAAATCCCTGAGTTTCCTGTAGGATCCCCTGCAGACTTCCTGTAGAAGCCTGCAAACTCAGTTGCTGAGCATCCGAACGTGGTAGACTTCTATGGACTGATGCTAGAGACCCTCTGGGACCTCCCCTAGCCATCCTGACCTTGCCCATGCTTTCCTTCCATTCAAACCGCTCCTGCACAACCAAACCCTAATCAAAAGCATCATCACAATAAATCCAACCACTTAATGAAAAAATACAAAAACATGTCTTTTCAGATGCAAGTAGCTTAGATGCATGTATTTCAGTTCACTGCAAGTAATGGCATTATTGGTAATGGTTTCATTCACAGTTTTGCATAGTACGGGTCTAGCTAGTCAAATTAGGATTTACTAGGGTTTCCGTGCTTTGTTGGCTTTCAGTTTCCTTTTTGCAAAGTAGGCTTGCTTTCTTCGAGATAGCTTTCGTCCATCACTCATAAAGCTTCTTCTGAGAGCATATAGAAGTTGGCTTGAGCCCTAGCGGACTTGTGCCAGCTGACCAAGTGACAGCTGCGACAAGAGCTAGTACTTGTGCATACAGCACCGTCGCTTCCAAGTTTGTACGAACTACCGGGCTGATAAAATTAGAGATAGGAAGCTCCATGAGTTGTAGCATTATTGCTACAATACTGGAGCCCACCACTACAAACTCAAGGGAGTTCTTCTTCATGAGAGGAAATAGATAAATAAATGAGAGGTATGGTAAATAAATAAAGCATCTTTTATATTTACTCCATAAATCACCTTATATACATGCAAGGGTGTAAACAAATAAAAATATAAGTAAAGTGGAGGTATGGTAAATAAATAAAACGTCTTTTTGTACTTACTCAAAAGGTATGGTAAATAAATAAAAATATAAATAAACTAGACGCATGGTAAATAAATAAAACCTCTTTTTATATTTAGTCCATAACCCTCGTTCTATTTATGAAGGCTCAAGAAAGAGGTTTTATTTAAGTGAATCCTATGGGCCAAATACCATATTTGTAAAAGAGGTATGGTAAATTAATAAAAATATAAATAAGCGAGAGGTATGGTAAACAAATAAAACATTTTTTTATATTTACTCCATAAGTCACCTTGTATTTATGAATGGTATGGTAAATTAATAAAAATATAAATAAACGAGAGGTATGGTAAACAAATAAAACATTTTTTTATATTTACTCCATAAGTCACCTTATATTTATAGTATGGGACAAATACCATGGCCTAGATTGTTATTAATACCATGCAAAAAAACATTATTAACCCTAATATTAGTATTAATAAAAATAAAAATGGCACATGGTATTGACCCATGGTATTCACTTGGAATGTAGCCTATTTAAATGGGAGAATTAAACCAGCATAGATCCATCTTTACTCTAGATCTACTAACCCCCGAGAGGTATCAAATATCGTGATATGAAAACTAGCATAGAGTGAAAAAATATTTGATCCGATCAAGAGTAAAAATGGATGTTGTAATTTAATGTATGTTAAACATTTTATCTTGGTTAAAATAAAAATAAAATAAAAATCAACTATTAATTTTATTAATTTTTATAAATTACTAATAGTAATTTTTAAGCTCCAGGTTTATGATAACCCATGGTATTGACCCATGGTATTCATGTGAGCATAGACTATTTAAAGGGGAAATTCTATCTTAGATCCATCTTAATTCTGGGTCTACCAAGTGCTCAGAGGGATAAATAGATTTCATCCCCCTAAGAGTGGTAGATGTGGAGTTAAGATGGATATAGGTTGGTTTTTATGATAATGAACATATTAAATAGACTTAGGAAATTATATTGTAAAAACATCTTAAGGTGAATGGTTAAAGCATAGACATTGGACAAGTATATTTGTATACTTCTGTTTTAAACTAAAACAAATCCAGGGCTAAAAGGAATGGATTGATTGCACTAGTCATCCTTCTATAAATTTCCAACATATGCTGGAGTAAACAGATTCTGATTTGGGTAATTTTTCTAATTGCAAACGGGAACATACTTGTGTATTGGCAGGGTGGTTACGAGGTCCCTAGAAGTGGAGTAAACAAATTGTAATTTGGGTAATTCTTCTAATGCAGGGTGGTTACGAGGTCCCTAGAAGTGATGAATTTGAATTTTTCTTGGTTTTATATATAGTATTAGGTTTTTTCTCATGCTTTTTGTGAATGGCGCAGGTGACTTTTATCCTACACCCACTAGGTTATCGATATGTAATTTCGGTAATTTTGATTTCAAAAGATATTTTAAAGAAATGCAATGATTTCATTTGTGTATTCAATAAACACAAGATTTTATAATTGAGTAAAATATTCGCCATGCCTGGTGAGAGATTCGCCAAAAAATTATATATACATATCATATTATTGATAAAATCGCCTTCCATTTTTCCTATATACCGTGGAGATTCGCCCATTTATTATACATGTAAATTTAGGGGGGGTTCTTAAAATTTTCCCTATCCAAAACCTTTCAGCAAGATGCCCTTGCTTATGGAAGTAAGTGCAACACACGTGCATCCTTTTGACAGCATGATTTGCCTTGTCTTTTGGACCTTTGGCTGCTTGCTTCTTTTCCTTCAAAAGTTTCTTGTATGTGGCCATCCTCTTCCAACATCTAGAAACATAATGGTTATCCAAACCAAAAAAGGAACATGCAATTCATTTTCCATGCTTTACAAAATCAGAAGGAATGTGTTTAGAACTAGATTTATACTTGTCTCTTTCACCTTTATTACCTTCATGAGGAGGTGAAGCAAATGAAGAAGTAGCTCCCTTTGGAACACCATCACTTTTTTCAAGGCTATCAGAGTTTCCACAACTCTCTGGTTCAAGTATGTGCTTCTGAACACTTGCATCATGTGAATGATGTTTCGAGCTATTGTATTCCTCTTGAATACAATCCTCACACTTCTGAGGTAGAGGACCTACAATTTTTATAGCTCCAAATCTCACTCTTATGATTTGTGATGCTACACACATGGCCTAGGGCAACCCCTCCTTCCAGACCTGGTCCACAAATTTAAAAAACAGTGTTTTATCCCTTATACACAACTTTTCCCTGTGTTAAACACATGTATACGCAGGTAGGTATATACCCAACCCGCGTCTATGTATTAAAACACCTAAAAAAATATAAAACTCCTTAATTTCAGGCAGAGATCGCGGATTTTACCTGCTGATCACCTGTTAGTGCTCGTGGCCCAACTGTTCCCAACCAACTCCCAACTAAAAAACTACTTTGGGAGAGGTATAAATAGACCTCAATGGGAAGGCCTAACGGAGGAGAGAAGAAGAGAAAGGTTATTATGTTGATATTTTTCCCCTGATCAGGTCTGAAGAGCCTTGTGCCTCCTGCACTTCCCTCATTTGTACAAGAAACCTTTGTTTCCTTGTGTGTTGATGTTGATCCACTACTTTTGACATCATGGAGTGTAGAAATTTTGAATAATTTAACACATATTCACAGAGATAATCCTGATCATACAATTATAAGCGGAACATGTATAATACATAATCTCCTCGACGTTGATCATCAATTTACAGAAGCATCAATAACAATAAAACATCAAGAGCATTCACACATTAACATAGTATGTAACCCGGGGAAAGCATCTCGCTAAAAACCCCAACTATCTGTATATTAATGATTGAGACCATGTAACATTACAAAGTACAATTCTTATCACAAGAAATCTAGTACCATGCCCTTCTCTTACACACAATACAGCTCAGATTTGATCTCCAAATCTATCCCACTACTTGCCTGCCTCTGCTGCTCAATACCTGCTCAAGAACTGATGAGAATGGCTTCCCAAACTCGTTTTTCACCTGCAAATAGTCACACCCACAATGTTGGACGTGAGCAAAAGCTACAATACTGGGAAAATACGTGAGCAAACTCATTGGCATGCTCAATCCCTTGATCATGCAAGATCTCATGCACAACTATGGTCACAACTGATAGCAATCTGATTCTCTAACACCTGTCCCTGCTGAACTGAACATGCACTGACATGCAACTGAGTTAACTGATGTATTCATTAGTTGTATTATGAGTTAATAACTTGTGAATTAATTAATAACTAATTCACCCAACTCATCTTTAGTCTATTTTCCAGTTAGACTAAATACAACCAGTTTAACAAAGCTAAACTGAACACAACTCCATCAATTGTACCTCCAGTCCACTAAACTCAACTCGCTTGAGTTCTAACTGAAGTCATGCATGCAACAACTCAACTGACTCATAAGAAAAGCGTATTTCCTTCTGACAGCTGCATGGGCCACATCCGTAGCTCAAACTGAAGTGCTCCAAGAGAATAAGATCAAGTTTATAGTCCAAATATTATTATGAGCTAATAATATTTTGACTTTTCTATTTTTGACATCCAGTCTAAAAATAGACTTTTTCAATGATCAAAAATAGAATTCCATCTATTTTTCCCAACTTGATCAATCATCCATAAACAACAAAATTGTAATTCATAGACATGATCCATATGTTTAAAAATAGACATAGTCTAAAAATAGACTTGCGCCAAAAATAGCTTGCGGGCCCACTTAGTGAAGGCGACTCTTTTCACTAAGCTCCATCATCTTGTTGCAATCTCAACACTCCCTCTCGACAAGATATGGATTATCAGCAACCCCTATCCTGCCTCGGTGGTACTCGAATTTGCTCCTAGTGAGAGCCTTCGTCAGAATATCAACATCCTAATCCTCCGTTGAAAAGTACGAAAGTAACATGATCCTCCGTTACACACAATCTCTGATATGATGGTACCTGATGTCATCCATTGAGCTCCCTGCCCAATTTGCATCCTCCTGTCTATACCAAGATCCATATCCTGATGTGCCTCTCAAGTGGCTCAATACATGCTTGCCCGCTTTCCAGAAGAGCTTGGTAGGCTTAACCATAGCTTGTGAAAGCTGGTTAACTGCATAGCATATATCAAGTCGTGTATTGAACAAATACATCAGCGACCCCACCAACTGTCGATAAACAGTGGCATCCACTTCTTCTCCCGAAGTGGCATCCTCCTTCCTCCAACCTCCAGGAAGAGGAGTATCAACAGGCTTGCAGCCATGCATGTTGAACTTCTCCAGTATCTCCCGAGCATACTTGCCCTGAGAAACAAACAATCCACCATTGCGCTGCCATATTTCCAATCCTAGGAAATAGTGAAGGAGGCCCAAGTCCTTCATCTCAAACTCTGTAGCAAGATCCTTCTTGCATGACAGTATCAATAGCTCATCACCCGTTAGAATCAAATCATCAACATACAGTATAATGATAAGCAACTTACCCTCCACCACAATCTGGTATAGGTTCGGATCCTCCTCACTCTTGGAGAATCCAAGTCCTGTGAAATAACTATCTATCCGTGTGTACCAAGCACATGGTGCTTGCTTCAACCCATACAGCGCTCTCTTGAGCCTGCACACATGCGACTCGCTGCTGAAGACCTCAAAGCCTTCGGGTTGCTCAATGTACACCTCCTCCTCAATGACTCCGTTGAGGAACGCAGTCTTCACATCCATCTGATGAATGTTCCATCCCATCTACCTTGCGACAGGTGCAAAGGTCTCCTCATAATCGATCCCCTCTATCTGTGAAAAGCCTCGGGCAACAAATCTTGCCTTGTACTTCTCCACACTCCCATCAGCTGCTTGCTTGACCTTGTAGATCCATCTCGAACCCACCACTAATTTCCCTTCCGGTCTAGGAACAATCTCCCATGTACTCTTTTTGACAATAGAATCATACTCTTCCACCATGGCGTCTACCCATGCGGGATCCTCCACGGCTTCCTCGAAAGAGGATGGCTCAGTCACAACACACTTGCTCATAAGAGCCATGTATCCAGTGTACCGATCAGGTGACTGTCTCTGCCTGCGTTGGGCTGTAGGTGGTCCTACAACTTTCTCTGCATCTTGAGCCAGTCGCTCAGCTTCTGTCAAGCGCTTCCGCCCTCTGATGGTTGGCGCTGCATGAGTGGACTCTTCCACTACATGAACCTCATCCTGTGGCTGATCCACATCCTGAAGCTCATCCTTAGGAACTAATAGATCCTCATATGCATACAAGTGTAGCTCCCTCTCAAGCGAACACTTCATGGCTTTCTCCTCCTGAAATTTTATATCCCGTCGCACAACAGTTTTACCACTGTCTGGAAAATACACACGATAGTTGTGGGGCGTATCAGTGTACCCCACAAATATCCCAACCTCTGCGGTCGGCTCTAACTTCTTCCTGGCATCCTTCATCACATGCATGTAAACGTTAGCACCAAAAATCCTCAAATGAGAAAGATCAGGCTTCTTACCAGAATAAGCCTCCTCGGGTGTACTCATGCCAAGTATCCTATGAGGACAACGGTTCTGCACATAAACTGTTGTATTGCATGCTTCCACCCACAAGTGAAGGGGTAGGCCCTGATCATGTAACATTGCCCGTGCAACACCCACGATCGTTCTGTTCTTCCGCTCAGCTACCCCATTCTGCTGTGGGTTATGGGGAGCTATGAGCTCTCTACGAATCCCTTCTGCCTTGCAGAAATCCTTGAACTCGTCCGAGATGTATTCACCACCATTATCGCTCCTAAGAGCCTTCACCTTCTTCCCTGACTCCTTCTCGACCAGTGCTTTGAATTCACAGAACTTTGAATATGTCTCACTCTTCTTCTGCATCAAGAAGATCCAGCACTTACGAGAGAAATCATCAACAAAAATCACATAATACCTGTGTTTTTCTGTCGAAGCAACTGAGAAAGGTCCACAGATGTCTGTGTGAATTCTCTCAAGGATCGTCGTGGCGCGACTATCCTTCTCGTGAAAGGTGGATTTCACAAACTTCCCCAAAGTACACCCCTTGCACTGATCTGACTGTGCAAGTGTGCCTTTAGGAAGCCCTGTAGTGATCTGCTGCAGTATCTTCAAGGCTCCATGGTGAAGGTGACCCAATCTCCTGTGCCACAACTCGCCATCATCCCGGCTCACCAATCCTTCTGCCTTGCCCGCCATTGTTGCGCATCCATCTACATGCAACTGATAAAGGTTCCTCACTCGAACCCCTATCTTCCGGGTCTCACCAGTTGTCTTGCTACGCAGGAAGGCCTTTCCCTCGCTGAAAACAACATCATACCCCTTGTCTTCTAACATCGCCACTGAGATGAGATTCTTCTTCAATCCTGGAACATGCATGACTTCCTTCAATACGAAGGGTTTACCAGACTCCCTCTCAAAGGAAATGGTACCGATACCAGTCGCACTGTATCTACCATCATCGCCCATCTTGATGTGCACTCCAAGATCTTTGTCCTCCAGATCAGAGAACAAATCTCTATCTCCCATCATGTGAAAAGATGCACCACTGTCCAAGAACCACACTGATCCCATCACACTTGAAACCAAGCATGCGATCAATGAAAAATCAAGCTCAAACTGAGAAGCTAAGGCCTCTCCCCCTGCAGATCCAGCATCCTGCTTGTTCTTCTTCTTCTGCGGACAATTTGTGGCATAGTGTCCATGCTGGTGACAGTGAAAACACTTCACCTTGGACATGTCCTGCTTCTTGCCTTTCGCACCAGACTGAGAAGCTTTCTCGTTCTTCCCCTTCTTTTCTTTGGCAGCCAAAGCGCAATTCTCTTCATCAGATACCTTTGATGAAGATCCATTCTCATCCTTATTGTTTCTGAGTTTATCCTTGAGCGCCGGGTCGCTCTTGCTTTGGAATAACATTTGCAATCCGTTGAAAGACATTTCAACAACACTGTTGCAAATTCGAATTCCACCAGCACCAACTCAACTGCTTCCAATCTAAGATTCGTGAGAACACAATATTTCTCGTACAGAGATCGACTGTACGGGCATTCACCGGATATTTCACCTTCCAAAAGAAGGATGAATCCAGAGGCTACCTGGCCCGATTACAGACTATGCCTGAAGAAATAGAATGTAAACACTTCCTGAATAGTAGATCAGATGATCAACAACTCCGATACCATGTAGAAACTTTTTCTACAATTATCTAGCTCTAATACCATGTAGAAACATTTTCTACAGTTATCTAGCTCTGATACCATGTAGAAATTTTGAATAATTTAACACATATTCACAGAGATTATCCTGATCATACAATTATAATCGGAACATGTATAATACATAATCTCCTCTACGTTGATCATCAATTTACAGAAGCATCAATAACAATAAAACATCAAGAGCATTCACACATTAACACAGTATGTAACCCGGGGAAAGCATCTCGCTAAAAACCCCAACTATCTGTATATTAATGATTGAGACCATGTAACATTACAAAGTACAGTGCTTATCACAAGCAATCCAGTACCATTCCCTTCTGTTACACACAATACAGCTCAGATTTGATCTCCAAATCTATCCCACTGCTTGCCTGCCTCTGCTGCTCAATACCTGCTCAAGAACTGATGAGAATGGCTTCCCAAACTCGTTTTTCACCTGCAAATAGTCACACCCACAATGTTGGACGTGAGCACAAGCTACAATACTGGGAAAATACCTCAGCAAACTCATTGGCATGCTCAATCCCTTGATCATGCAAGATCTCATGCACAACTATGGTCACAACTGATAGCAATCTGATTCTTTAACACCTGTCCCTGCTGAACTGAACATGCACTGACATGCAACTGAGTTAACTGATGTATTCATTAGTTGTATTATGAGTTAATAACTTGTGAATTAATTAATAACTAATTCACCCAACTCATCTTTAGTCTATTTTCCAGTTAGACTAAATACAACCAGTTTAACAAAGCTAAACTGAACACAACTCCATCAACTGTACCTCCAGTCCACTAAACTCAACTCGCTTGAGTTCTAACTGAAGTCATGCATGCAACAACTCAACTGACTCATAAGAAAAGCGTATTTCCTTCTGACAGCTGCATGGGCCACATCCGTAGCTCAAACTGGAGTGCTCCAAGAGAATAAGATCAAGTTTATAGTCCAAATATTATTATGAGCTAATAATATTTTGACTTTTCTATTTTTGACATCCAGTCTAAAAATAGACTTTTACAATCATCAAAAATAGAAGTCCATCTATTTTTCCCAACTTGATCAATCATCCATAAACAACAAAACTGTAATTCATAGACATGATCCATATGTCTAAAAATAAACATAGTCTAAAAATAGACTTGCACCAAAGATAGCCTGCCGGCCCACTTAGTGAAGGCGACTCTATTCACTAAGCTCCATCATCTTGTTGCAATCTCAACATGGAGTAAGGCATGGAAGGAGTTTGTTAAAGGCTTGAGGTTGGGTGAATCCAGAAGAAGGCTTTTCTTGGAGCATTCGAAAGGGTGACTCAGGTGAAATTATTCCTTTTCTGTACTTTATTTGTCTATAATAAAAGAAACACATGTCTTGGTTCCTGATATGAATCCTCTTTATGTTTATGATATTCATGTTTAGAATTCATATGTGAATGGTTGTTTGAATTTCATAACTAACTACCTTTCTTTATAACATGAAGATGGTTTCTTTATAAGTTTTTGTCCATATATTGTTGTGCTCTCTGGAATTGGTTGTTTTGTAGGACAAAGAAGCAAGAGGAACTTGAAGAAGGGTTTGGACCCTAAAGGCCTTCTCAAACATAGGACCTAAGGTACACCCCCTTTACCATAGAATTTGCTTATAATAGCATAATGGTTGTGTGAATATGTGTTTCTCTGAATAGATAACCTTCAGTTTTCTAGGGTTTCAACCCAAAAAGCCCTAGGGGAACATTTCCCTCAAACAGAATTGGTGACTCCGCTGGGGACAACATACTTGTTGTTCCTAGTTTGGGTGTTTTCAAGCCAATCAGGGCTCAGCTACCTATTTGCTTGCTATTGTTGTATGGTATGTTCTTGAATTTGAAGTTTTGCCAGTTTCTTCAGTTTGTTTTTTATTTTTCTTGAAATCTTTCATATACGTTGTTTTTCTTAGTTACAGAGGCTTATATACGCATGTTTCTTTAAGTGAATCCGTGTATACGCAGGTTTCCTTAGACACAGTCACGTATACACGCAATCTGCACATAAGTACAGTTGCATATATCATGCAATTTTCAAGATTTTTAATTTCTGATTGTCTCTGAAGGTCTGTCATATAGTTTGATTCAGTATTAAACAGTTACTGTCCAGTATTAGTTTTTGTTTTTACAGCAAGCATCTCATTCTGAATTCTCTCTGATTATAAGGAGTATTGGTCTTGTTTTGTTTTTGCAAGCGTCATCGTTTCTTGCTCAAGCACGCAAGATTTCTTGTTTGGAATCTTGGTTTCTCTGATTTATCAGGGCAGGGAGATTGATCTCAATCTTCATGTTAAATCTTGCTTTTGGTGACTTTTTGTTTGATTGACAAAACCGCTTTTGTGACCATCCACTTCTTTGTTTCATGAAAGTTGTTGATTGATACTTTCTTGAGATTTGTCTTTTTGATCTTTTTGGTTTTTGTTGCCAAAGCTCTCATTGCTGCTTTTGATTGTTAAGAGCACCCTTAAACACACCTCTTTTTGTTGAGTTTTCATCCATTGTGTGGTGTAAATTTGCAAAAGTGTTTGTTGCCTATTCTTCAATCACAAGTTTCAGTGTTGTTGAGAGCATTTTTGAAAAGGATTTTTTGTTGTTGTTTTTGAGGAAAACTTTTGAAAAAACTTAGTTTTTCTTTCTTGAACTTGGTTTTGTCTTGGTTTCCTTTTAGTGAATGAAAGTGTTTTTGTTTGTCTTAGAACTTGTTTTTAGCGTTTAGATGAAATGAATGGTAGCATCTCATATTCCATCTAGACATTTTAAGTGGAAAGATAAAGATTGATAAGCAAAGCAACTTTCATTTTTTGTTTTTAGAATAGTTTTCAATCTTGCATCGGCATATATTTGTTGCATTAGGATAGATTTGCATATCTTTTAGGCATCCATAGCTTTGTTATCTTTTGTGAGTGTGAAGCGTGAATTGAAAGGAAAAGAAAAGTTTGTTTTATTAGAAGTTCCTCTGAACCCTATAGAAATTACTTTTCATCGAAAAACGAAAACAAGTGCATGTGCATGTAGTTAGGTTTTTATTAATTTCTTGTGCGTCAAAAACACCATTAGTTTCACTTCCGTTACCCCGTGACTTAAAGAACAGCCTATTTTAAAATCGAGCGCTAACTAAAATTCACTAAAACTTTTTTTTAAAGTCAGTTACACCAACAAGTTTAGGATTTTAGGGCCTTGGATTAAGCGAGTGGAGAGTTAACTTTCCAAGGCCATATAAATTGTCAAACATAGGAGTCTGAATAGTTAGTGAAAATCCAATAGCGTTACGAAGACCAGGAAAGCTCCGGATCTGGGAGTTAAGCACGAGGGTCTGTGAAGACAGGGAAGAGAGATACCCCCTCTCCTACTTGTCCGAACTTACCTCACGACTATTCCGCCTAGCTTCTGCGACGAGTTGGTACCCATAGTTGCTACTCCTAGGGATCTACACAGGTGGCTACAAAGGGGAATCCCGTGGCACCTGAGGTCAACATTGCATCACTCTCAACGATACTACTGGAGGGTACCCTTGCGAAGCTTGGGGGCTTGCACCGGCGCAGGCTGTTGTTAGGAGGTCAGCGTAACTTCCTCTGTTACCTTCGCTGATAGGACTGGGCCCTCATCATCCCAGACTATCTTCGGAAGGCCCCTTAATTCACTTTCTTGTATTTTGGTGTCCGGTCCTAATCACCCGGAGCGGAAATACTTGGAAGTTGTTTGACTGGCTGATATCTTTAGGGACTTTATAGTGTGTGCTCTGTGCTCTTAGTTGGCCTAGCTTTCAATTTTTTGAGTCTTTAGTTAGATCTTAACAAGAAATTCAAAGTGGCTGACCGATCACCTAGACGGTCTCGAAGACTTCGTGGGCTTTCACCACCAAGTTTAGATCTTTCTCCTAGAAGGCACAGAGATAATACTACTGGTGGGTTTCATCCCACGACCGTTGACGCATCGGGGATTGATCCTCCTCTCGGGGGCATTAGTGTTCAAGCAAGACCTCGCACTTCCACGGAACAAGAGAGGAACACTCTAGTTCTTTCTCAAGTTTTCTTTCAAGCGGAGAATAGCATAGAGGTAGAAGAACTCTCAGAGTCGTTAGCGGCTCCGAATTCTCCCCTACCATCTAGTCATCTGGATGTGTTACAATACGTTGGGACTCTGATGCATAGACCGTCAATTCTAGGTTACGCTACGCGCTTACCATCGATGACCACTACTGGAAGCATGGCTTCTACTACAAGTGTTGCAACTATGCAGACTCCAACATCGGTACAAGGGGGAGGAACCATTTCCATCCCCTCTGCTTCTTTGTTTGGATCTTTTACCAGCACATCTTTAGTTGGGTCTACCTCCAATCCGTCCACGAATGGAAATGCCCAAACCAATGCTTTTGGTACTGGATTTTTCCCATTTGGCACCCAGTCACAGAGTATTCCATCAGTTCCGTTTAGTGCCACCACATCCATGTTAGGTGGATCGGCTTCATTCCAGGGTTTTCCTTTCGGAAGCGGTCATATACCACATTCCAACCCGACAATAGGATCTATGCCTTTTTCTTCTGTAGGACAAAGCAATAGTCCTTTCCAAGGTTGGACTAACCCTGGGGTTAGTGGCGCCGGAACTGGGAATCCGTCTTTCGGCAAACAAGGGAATAGGCCGTACTCCACAGTTAGTTCGTTTCAAAGCATTCCTCCCTTAGCTTCGGCTTGGAATCTGTATCAGGGGTTATCAACTCCTTATAATCCTTTAGGAGGAAACTTTGTTGGTTATGGTGGCTTGCGGTCGGAGTTGGTCAAACTCCGAATTTTGCTGGATCACAAGGCTCGCCTTTTGGTTCTGCTGGTTACTTCGGACAGCCTGGTGCCTTTCAAAATCCAGGCCAATCTTTCCAGAACTTTGGGAGCTCCACCTAGTCCGAGTGGAATCCCCAAGGTCCTCCTAGGCTTCCATTTCTGGCAACGTTGAACTTGCCAAATCTCACTAAGTTAACAAATGATCCAATCAAGTACAATCCAGCCTAGCCTCAGGTCCCAACCAAACTCCCTTCGAACATTCCAAAATTCGAAGGAAAGAGCGGTGAAGACCCAAGCGACCATGTAACCACATTCCATTTGTGGTGCTCATCTAACTCCCTTATCGATGATTCAATTAGGTTGAGACTTTTTCAACACACCTTGACTGGTAATGCAGTCAAATGGTATATAGAGTTGCCAGGGGGCAGCTTTACATCTTTCGCTTACTTAGCTAATATTTTCCTAAATCATTTCCAGTTGCCTGTCCGTTATGACGCCTGAACTGAACTTCTGGCCACCTTCCGTCAGGATAAGGCAACTCACATTTCTGACCATATTCATGAATGGAGATAGAGAAAGAGGCTCATTAAAGCCAAAATCCCTCTATAGTACCGTCTCGAATGGTTTTTGAAATCGTTACAACCCGAGATCTCCAAGGATGTCTCCATGTCTGGATTTTATTCTGAGGAGCAAGCCATTTTTAGGGCCCAGCAATTAGAATTGATCTACTCTCAGTCTGGGATCCTACAAAAATACTTGCCAGATGCTCCTGGATCTAAGGTTGACTTAGCCAAGTCGAAGCCAGGTCCCCATGCGGACGGTATCATTGGGTTAGTAGACACAACTACCGTGAACTTGTTGAATCAATTGCAGCAGTTGTCTTTACAAACTGCTTCTAACAACCAAGTCACATCGTCTAACCCTCCAGCTTCCCAAACTTCTTCGATCAATGCCATCCAATCTGATAACCCCACAGGAAATCAAAATTCCAATGGGAAAAAGAAAGGAAGAGGTAAGAAAAAGAACCAGGATGGAAGCCTGATGCAAACAAATCCGGCAACAATGCTAGTGGTGGTAGAAATAAGTCTAAAAAGAAAGTGAAGTTTCCATGCAAGTTGTGCAGTGGAGACCATTTAACTCACCTCTGCCCCAAGGTTGAAGACGCTCAGCACTTGTTAGGATAGCAAGGGACTTCTAGTTCTCAGACTGTGTTAACCAACCCTTTTCCCTAAGGGCAGCAACTTCTTGCTGGCGCGAATTCAAACCCTGGAACCTCCACAGGGGGCAACCAAGAAGGGGAGAAATCATCAAATGTTTTCATGATGGGTTCTAACGTCTAAGTGGCTACTCGGTCACGTGATTATGGTGAAGCTGAAACTTCCAAGGACAAGACTGCTCCCGAAAATACTGACCTTCATATTGAGCGATCCCCTGTTGAGACTATACCACGGATACCGAAAGGTTCCGCTAAATGCACAACTATTAATCCTAATGCTAGGGCCACCCAGAATTACTCCGTTGTTGAGGATCTGGCTCAGATTCTGTGTGCCATGTCCGCTTTAGAGGTTCTCCAGTCGTGTCCGGCTCAACGAAGTGCTTTACTTTCCGCGATTGGGGCAGACGATCCAACTCACTCTTTAGTGCTCACTTTCGACATATTAAAAGTCAAAAGGTGACTCCCTCATCATATGGCTTTCCAAATAAAGTCTACATACCGGAAAGTTAATATTTTTCGTACCATTATTGATGAAGAAGCTTCCACGTGCGTCATGTCGATGTCATGCTGGAAGGCTATTGGATCACCTTCAGCTGTTCCTTCACCTACCGTCTTGACTACATTTGATGGTCATTCTCATAGACCGCATTGGATTATCCCGACCTTTCCTATATGTGTTGGGGGGAAGGTCGTTAATATTGAAGTAGAAGTCGTGGATGCTAACATAGACTACAATCTCCTCTTAGGAAGGAACTGGGTATACGAAATGGATGTCGTTGTTTCGACTCTGTTTCGTGTCATTTTCTTTCCTCATGAGGGGAAAATCGTTAAGGTTGATCAATTGGATTATTGTCCAGTTGATCCTCAAGCAAGCTCTGACTCTATTGTCCCTTTAGTGGATGACCCTCGTCCGCCTACTGAGAATTTAGGAGTAGGGATGTATTCCTCATTGATGGGTACTTTTGATCTTCCCTCTCCTTTCGCTAGAATCAATGTCGTTTCATCATCTAAGGAGTCTTCAAGAAGAGTTCTTCCGAACTCGTTATTTTTCAGACCCTTGGACCTTGCCTTCACCTATGACCACATTAGTTGAGGGACAAGTAAATGGAATGGCATTTCCTATATCTGCAGCTAAGATTAGATATCAGTCTATCATCCACTCTGCAGATGACCACTCTACTCCTTTTTCCGAAGAGGAATTAGATGGTGATGTGGCCCCGGCCTGGAGCCTTGATTCTACCTCTGCCTTGGACTGCTGCCTTGGACTACATAGATTCAGTTTTACCTTCTGAAGAAGCAATCCTCGAAGCAATGACAGGTATAGATTGACCTTGGGAAGATTTACACCATCGTTCATACTTTCTTCCTCCTTTGCAAGAAGTAGAATCTAGATTCTCTGAGCTCTGTACTAGTGGTGTTTGTATGGTATCAAATCCTTTGGCTCTAGCACACTTTCGTGCCAAAGGTAATATGTCGGTAATTTCAAAAATGATGCCTATAAACATCTCTAGGGACCCTAACATAATCAAGAATCTCTTCATCGGAATCGAATGTTCCCCTGAAGAAATTCAAATTTACACCGACTTGTTCAAGGAATTTCGAGATGTATTTGCTTGGTCTTATGAAGAAATGCCTGTCATTGACCCATCTATAGTTCAGCATGAGATCAAGACATATGAAAACGCCAAACCAATTTGTCAAAGGCTTCGGCCGGTTAACCCTAGGAAAGCGGCAACTATCAAAGCGGAGGTTGAGAAGCTGCTAAAGGCGGGTTTTAGATACCCTGTTCCTCTTACTGATTGGGTTTCTAATCCAGTCCCTGTGGACAAAAAGCAAGGAACAATCCTAGTATGCATCGATTTTAGGGACCTAAATAAAGCTTGTCCAAAAGATAATTACCCCACGCCATTCATTGATCAGATTATCGACGAGTGTGCGGGTAATGAAATTTTTTCCTTCATGGATGGTTTTTCTGGTTAAAATCAAATTTCTATCCATCTTGAAGATCAACATATGACAGCCTTTATATGTCCCTAGGGTACCTTTGCATATCGAAAGATGCCTTTTGGTCTTAAAAATGTTGGAGCCACTTTTCAGCGGGCCATGTCATATGCTTTCCATGACATCAAACATATCATCGAAGCATACTTGGACGATCTCGCTGCTCATTCTCGAAAGAGAACTGATCACCCTAGTCATCTTCGAATGGTTTTTGAGCGATGTCGTTTTTATAAAATCCGGTTGAATCCCAACAAGTGCATTTTCGCAGTTACGTCTGGTCGGTTGTTAGGGTTCATTGTGTCAACCGAAGGGATTCGGGTTCATCCCTTGAAGGTTGAGGCAATACTTTAGTTGCCTCCCCCGTCCTCAATTCGACACCTTCAAAGTCTTCAAGGGAAGGCTAATTTCTTAAGACGGTTTATAGCGAACTATGCCAAGATCACTAAAGGGTTCATGTGTTTGCTACAAAAAGGAGTTCCATTTGTTTGGGACGACTTTGTGCAGTGATCGTTTGATGCTTTGAAAAAGGCATTAGTCTCTGCCCTGCTTTTGAGTCCACCAGATTATGCTAGGGACTTCCTTTTATATCTCGCTGTAGCAGAATCAACTATTGGTATGGTTCTTATTCAGGAGGATGATGCTCTCACCGAGCATGTGATTTACTATTTGAGTCGAGGCTTAATAGGTCCTGAACTTCACTACTCTCTGGTTGAGAAGTTAGCTTTGGCAACTGTCCATGTTGTCCAGTGGCTCCGTCATTATATCCTACTATGCAAAACTATTGTCCTAGAGGCGGTCAATCCATTTCAATTTGTCCTCAGTAGGCGAGTGATTGGGGGCAAATATAATAGATGGATAGTCATTTTGCAAGAATTTGATCTCGATTTCTTATCTGCCAAGTCTAAGAAATCCATGGTTTTCACTGAGCTAATTTCTGAGCAGCCTTGTGGAGAGGATACTGTGTATGAGGAAAGTTTTCCTAACAAACATTTATTCCTCATCTCTTCACTCGACCCTTGGTATGGAGATATCATTGTCTATCTCCAGACTTCAAATTTTTCCTCTACTTTCTCCAAGGATGAACGCCGCAAATTACGTCACCTCGCTAAAAACTATGTTATCATTGGTGACACATTATACCGCCGAGGGGTTGATTCAATCCTTCGGCACTGTTTAACCTTAGAGGAAGTAGAGTCGGTTCTAAATGACTGCCACAGTGGAGCTTGTGGTGGTCACCTATCAGGGCTTGCTACAGCCCAGCGCATCTTACGTGCCGGCTATTTTTGGCCTTCACTTTTTAAAGACTGTGTGGAAGCGGTCAAACGCTGTCACCCCTGTCAAATTTTTACTCACAAGATATGTGCGCATCCAGCTCCTCTTTTTACCGTTGTTTCCATCGGTCCCTTTACTAAGTGGGGAATTGATTATACAACTTGTAATCTGCCTTCCGCGGTAAATCACAGGTACATTATCGTGGCTGTAGACTACTTTACAAAGTGGGCCAAGGCCATGCCCACTTATAAAAATGACAGTGACACGACAGCATTGTTCCTTTTTAATCAAGTTATCTCAAGATTCAGTGTCCCGAGAGAGATTGTCACTGACCATGGCACTCACTTCCAGAATCAACTGATGTCTGAATTGGCTCTTAAATTGGGTTTCCAGTAAGAGCATTCGTCTCCTTATTATCCTCAGGCCAATGGACAGGTCGAGGCAGTCAATAAAACTCTTAAGATGATCCTCCAATGGACAATCGACAAAAATCGGTCCAATTGGCACATTATGTTGTATTCGGCTCTTTGGGCATACCGAACCTCCGTAAAGACTGCTACTGGTTTTACACCTTTTCAGTTGGTTTACGGGATGGAATCTATCTTTCTGGTTGAATGTGAAATTCCATCTCTTAAGTTAGTTGTTGAGCTCCTTCCAGAGACTTCGAGTCTCGAAGAGTGCCTCCTTCACTTGGAACATCTCGATGAGTAGCGTCGAGATGCAGCCACGACAAATGAGGCTCATAAGAAAAGGGTTAAGACGCAGTATAATAAATATGTTCATCCTCGAGTCTTTTCTGAAGGTGACCTTGTCTTGGTCTATGACCAAGATAAAGACACCTTGGGGGTAGGCAAATTTAAGCCTATGTGGTACGGTCCTTTCATTATTAAACGAGTTTTAGAAAAAGGGTCGTATGAGTTAACTGATTTTGAAGGAAACAAGCTGGCGGAGCCCCGAAACGGGCTCTACCTAAAGAAGTACTTGCTTAAGTAGTTAGGCAATGGCTTCTTTATACATTATGTATATTTGTACATATTTCATTGAGAGTTTTTTTATATCAGCACTTTTTAGTCTGCTGTGGTAGGTGTTGATGGATGACTTGGTCTATTTTGGGTTCGCTGACGGTGCTAGTCAGCACACTCGGAATCTCGCTTCCACAGCTTGGGTACTATATTACCCAATTTGTCAATTGACGATATCAAGAGGCATATGCATTTGTCCCGCTTCAAACAATATGGCTGAGTATACTGCCGTTATTAATTTACTATCCGAGGAAATTTCTCATGAGATCGACTCGTTGGTAGTTTACCTTGATTCTCAATTGATAGTGTCACAATTAAACAACATTTATCGGGTAAGGGATCCATGTTTATATCGCCAGTATTTAAGAGTGAGGTTGTTGCAAAGATCATTTACTTATATTAATTATTTGCACATTCCAAGATCTCATAATTGGTTAGTTGATTCTATCACTAATCAAGCATTAGATTGGCACATCAATCATTCATCACAATAAAATCAAGCATCAAAAAGTCAAATTGTATATATATATATCCATCGGTACTCGGCAGCTCAGTCTTGTCAAGTGTCGCTAGACGTTATGGAGTGTCCGTTCTGTCTCAGCAGCCGCCTCTACGGCTCCTCGGCCGCGCCATCTATGTCGTGGGAACCCATCTGGTCGTACCGGCCCAATATCTGGAACATGATCATTATATTAGTCATTTGAATCCCATCAAAAATATTTTTCAAAATTCATCATTATATTTGAAAAAAATAAAAAATCCAAAAAATTATAAAATCAAAAAATGCTTACCAATGTCGCCCCATGCTATGTTCGGTGGCAATGCTAGATCAGGATCTCCTCGAAAATCCAAGCCAGCATAGGGATAGTCATCTACGGTGATGATCTGTTGATCCCACCAGGTGAAGAAATCATCTTCGAATGCAGTCTGTGGGAGCTCCCCACCCCCTAGACGTTTCATCAGGTCAGCCCACCAGCCCATCCATGGATCGCATGGGGTGTTGATGGAAACTGCTACCCTAGGGCGGAGTGCGGGGACCTTCTCGAAAAAGAAGGAACACAGGATAGTCCCATATCCAAATTTTTTGGTCTGTCCCCTCCCGATAGAAGTGAGCTGGTTCTTCATGTTGGCCAGAAGAGGAGTACACCAGTCGAACACAGTGGTAAGATAGTCAACTGCTACACTCATGGTTAGCCATGATGCTTGATGTAGAGAGGCCAATCCGTTCACTCGAGCTATGGTGAATAGGATGATCCTCAGTGATAAACTTTCCACGTGTGTGATGGAAATCTGGCTCCCAATCTTCTTGGGATGTCGTGGGCAATATATCTGTACATAGTCCTCAATCGTCAGACTACTCCGTGTCCTGCCCCGGGCATGTACTGCCTCTCCCCTTCGGGAAAGGCCCGTGATGAAATAGATATCCTCCACTTCTACCCTGAGTGGCATCTGGTCAATCATAAAGGCCTCCTCCTCGATGTCCCAATAATCAATGAGCATCTCCAGCAGACGTGTGTTTGCTTTCATATTCCGCAGTTTGAAGAATTTAAGCAAACCACATCCCCATAGGGCATCTAAAGCCTCTGGACTGTTCATAACTTCATTATCTACTGTTGCATGCTCTCTTTCATGCCAAGTGATCGTCATCCTGAGAAAAAAATGAATTTCAACCATTAGTTTTTGTTTAAAAATTGTTTACGGCGTATACGTGGGTCCCTGTGCACACAGTCACGTGTAGGGCCCGCGTGTACGCGGGTTTCATATTACCAACCCGCGTATACGCCGCGGAGAAATTTTTTACAAGAATTCAACGGTGAAACATCAATTAAAAATCTTAAAAATGATCACAATCAATTGCAAGCTAAGTATAAGAGTTACCTGGAGATTTTTGAGGAATTTGAACGGTCGAATTTGGCGTACGGGAAGTTTGCTCCTTTTGCTCCAAATTTTGCTCTCAAACTCAAATGGTGAAAATGGTGAGTCCAAAATCCCTTTTATAGGTTTTGAAAATGCAAAATTTTTTCAAAATTTTATTTTGTTTGGCCTCATGTGACTTTTAACTTGGGAGCTTGGAATGTCGAGAATGGTTTGTTTTTCAGGACTTTTTGGACATTTTTTCGACAATTTCGAGACGGTTCCATGACTGCTGACCCGTCATGGCAGGTATCGTTTTCTCACTGGCATATAGGCTAGGGACACCATTTTTCCGTTGCATTATGCATACTAGCCTCCATTTATCGATACACTAGCCATAGGGTCGACCCCATCATGTTATGGTTCGTAAGCCATTTTCACTCGCCGATTTTTTAAATCATGACGCGATGGTAGAGCCATCCTTTACATGGGCATCGTAGTTAGCACCTCACTGACATTTGTTGCCCATGCTGCTCTGATTTGAGTAGGCTCAGGATTCCTCTGTAGTCCCGCCATGACTTATGCATCGAAGACTCATTCTTCTTTGCTTCTTCGCTTCGTTCTGGCCTTATACCCTAGAGGCTCCTTTGTGTTGAGTTGTACTACTGTATTGCATGTTGACCACTTGCAACTTTTGGCCTAAAGTCGGCTTCACTTGGACTCGTGTTTAAGCCAACTTTTGACCGTGACGACTGCAAAATCAACCTCGCATACCTTTGACTTCTGCAACTTGACACACTTTGATCCATGGAAGGAACACACCTTTGAGTGTCACTGACCAGTTTTCACCTCCCTGCATTGAGCATAGGCACGTTCCATTCCCAGGAACTAGATCATCTGTTTCACCAACACTCATTCTTTCCACTGTACCATAGCATTCTTTTATTCTTTTTGCAGCTTAACAGAAAAAGACAAAAAAAAAAAATATTCCAAAAAGAGCGGGAACGGGACAGTATTTCCATTTATTGTTGGCAGCTAGAGTCGTGTTGCCCTTGAACAAAGCACAAGTCTCCTCCATTTGGGTGGGATTTAGATTGACTTAGGTATGCCTTGACCTTGTTATTGAGTCAGACCTCCCTTGATTGGTTATCTCTTCCAATCATATGGAGGGTTCGTTCGTGCCTCCTGCATGACGAACTTATACAGAGTCATCATATGCTACCATATAGTCACATTGAGTCGTGCTTTTGTTCAAGGGAAGTTAGCCTGAGTCAGCCTCTCTGTGGTGTCTCTTGACTCATTTTTCAGTCGGCCATCCCTGGTTGTCAGTATCATGTCTATCATTACATTAGCTATATTGGTCCTTTACTCATGCCAGTTTGAGAAGGTCTCCATTGACTTCTTGCTGGCAGGCCTTGTCCTTATCGACGATGACATCTTGCTCTGAGGACAGGCCTAGAGTTGCACCTTGGCCCTATTTTCATTATTGATAGGTCACCTTGTGCTCAGCATCGATCAGTATCATGGGTCTTTGACTGAGTGGTTTCCCTTGTGTTTGACATCAGCTTACATTATCACACATTGGGATTCTTTCAGTACCTTGGTTTCCATTTGACCCTATTGCTGGATACCTCGCCTCTATGTCAGCTTTCATTATTGGTTGGTTCAGAGGGTTTCTGTTGTGCGCTAGCTACATCTTGTGTACGCCAGAAACATACTTCGGTTGGGTTACTACATCTCTTTCATCTGATTCCTTCCACATTATTGGCCTACGGGTTACACTCGTGCTAGATTGATGAAGGATGCCTTAATGCCTTCCTTCTAGCGGATCTTTCCCTATCAACTCCGACTCATTGCTCTGGGGCAAAGATCTAGAGTCCATTTGGCAGTACCTTGGGGTTTGCAGTCATTAGTGGTAGATCCTTCACTATCAACAGTGGGAAACCATCATTGTCTCCTGATCGATAGATTCTTACAAGTGTTCAACTCCAGCTCATCTATTCACACTTGTTAGATTTTACTGGGTACCTTGACGCTCATTATCATTATCGGTGAGTAGTCTCGCGTTTGTTAACGGTATACATCAATGACCAGTAATCAAACAATTTCTCACATGGTCGACTTCAAATCATTCAATCCCATAGTGTAGAAATGTACCACGGCGGTCGGTGAAGACCTCAGGTTGTATCAGCATTCATTGGTTCACTTGACAATTGCTCTTGTTGCTGCTAGTTGATACCACTCCACCTTATATGTTGCAGTCAGTGATGGCGACATTCTATATGCTGGCACCTAAGTTTGCAGTGTAGTACCATCCTATTCCATCATCTTCAGTTGGTACCTTTTGGGATCAGTCTTTGATATCAGTGATCCCTTGTATCTTTTAGCATCATTGACAGTCTTATATGTGATATTCAGACATGTACTTGTTCGATCATGATCAAATGATCCATTATGTATTTTCCAATCATTTATACTTGTATACTTAGTGGATTCGATTGTACTTGATATGCGGACATGCTTTACTTTTTCTGATCATGGGTATGCCTGCCTCAGACAGTGTTTCTTTCTGATCTCCTTTTGAGGCTTGGCAGGCTGAATTCCGGTGAAGTCCTCCTCAGCTTTTGACAGAATTCCTTTCCATGTACTTGCTTAATATATTTCGGCCATCATGTACCCCTTCTGACCTCATATATTAGGGGGCATCTATTATAGCTCCAAATCTCACTCTTATGGTTTGTGATGCTGCACACATGGCCTAGGGCAACCCCTCCTTCCAGACTTGGTCCACAAATTTTAAAAATAGTGTTTTATCCCTTATACGCGACTTTGCCCTATGTTAAACACGTGTATACGTGGGTAGGAATATACCCAACCCGCGTGTATGTATTAAAACACTTAAAAAAATATAAAACTCCTTAATTTCGGGCGGAGATCGCGGGTTTTACCTGCTGATCACCTGTTAGTGCCCGTGGCCCAACTGTTCCCAACCAACTCCCAACTAAAAAACTACTTTGGGAGAGGTATAAATAGACCTCAATGGGAAGGCCTAAGGGAGGAGAGAAGAAGAGAAAGGTTATTATGCTGAGATTTTTCCCCTGATCAGGTCTGAAGAGCCTTGTGCCTCCTGCACTTCCCTCATTTGTACAGGAAACCCTTGTTTCCTTGTGTGTTGATGTTCATCCACTACTTTTGACATCATGGAGTAAGGCATGGAAGGAGTTTGTTAAAGGCTTGAGGTTGGGCGGATCCAGAAGAAGGCTTTGCTTGGAGCATTCGAAAGGGTGACTCAGGTGAAATTATTCCTTTTCTGTACTTTATTTGTCTATAATAAAAGAAACACATGTCTTGGTTCCTGATATGAATCCTCTTTATGTTTATGATATTCATGTTTAGAATTCATATGTGAATGGTTGTTTGAATTTCATAACTAACTACCTTTCTTTATAACATGAAGATGGTTTCTTTATAAGTTTTTGTCCATATATTGTTGTGCTCTCCGGAATTGGTTGTTTTACAGGACAAAGAAGCAAGAGGAACGTGAAGAAGGGTTTGGACCCTACAGGCCTTCTCAAACATAGGACCTAAGGTACGCCCCCTTTACCATAGAATTTGCTTATAATAGCATAATGGCTGTGTGAATGTGTGTTTGAATAGATAACCTTCAGTCTTCTAGGGTTTCAACCCAAAAAGCCCTAGGGGAACATTTCCCTCAAACAACAATGAAAATCCTTTTTGGAACTGTTTCAATGGCCTTCATGGCAGCTTTGGAACTCTCTCCATAAGACTGTCCATAACTAAGCCCCAAATACTTAGGCCTTTCCTCAACCGTTATTGGCTCAACAATACTTGTGTGTGTTTGCCCAATCCTTTTCCTTCATAGCCCATCTTGGACATTAGCTTGGAACCTATGCCTCTAGTATGTTTTTCAAAAGAACCAATACAAGCATTCTTAGAAGAATTTGAAGAAAAACAGGAACGGTTTACCTCTTCTTCAAGCTGATACTTGGCCAAGGCTTCTTTTGCAGCAAAGGGTTGTGATTCTAACTCATGCATCCTTTTTAGGTTCATATTTGCAATATGAAGTTGCCTCTCCATTTCCTACAATTTGTCAGAAAGCATTTTCTTCTCTTCCTCCACAGAATTCAACTGCTCTCTAAGTATGCTGCTCTTCCTTCCATCCTCATACATTTCACTCACCATATCCATCATGGTGGAAAAGTCTTGCTTCATGTCTCCATTAAAGGAACTTTGGGAGCAAGAAGAATTTGAGAACTCACTTGTAGAAGTTGTCATTATGCCAATGAGCAAAAGAACTTCAAACAAGATTAATAAAGAGCTTACTCAAGCAACCTTTTGCAACAAACCTCTTGTGCTTCAAGGGTTGCTTTGAGGTCATTTGGGGATAAGAAGAATGACTTCAGCCCTTCTTCCTTCTTTTCCTTCCTAGACTGAGCTATCAATAGCTTTCCCTTCACCTCTGCAAACTCAAACAATAGTCAGTCTGCAAACAAGCGTACAATCGATGAGGCAACCAATCCTTAACTGTCCAAACACCTTTTGGACAAGAAATCTTTGCCCTGTCAATCAAGCATTCTGATACAACCTTCTTTGAAGGTGGGGTTAATCAATCTTAAGCTCTGATACAACCTGATCTGAAAATGGGGATTGTTACACTAAAATCTGTCACCATGACTATTTGCAGTTAGTATGGCTCCATCCATTGTCATGCTACCCTCCTTGGCAAGCCTTGTACCTCTGCTCCTCATGTCAAACTCCAAGAAAAAGAGAAAAGTCCTTAAAAAGTCAATTAACTCTGGTTATGCAGTTTCTCTTAGCCTTACCTACATGTACGCACCTCAAGTTAACAATGCCTGCGTACTTGTACGCTCTGTATGTAAAGGGGTGGGTGCGTACCCCTGTAAAGGTCAAAAGGTGCGAGTTCTACTTCAAAAAAGTTACTTGTGGTCAAATCTAGAACATTCTAGAAGATGGTTTGACGTGTATTGAGTGCCTCCAGATGGTTCATGCATCCCAAATAAAGAGGAACTTATCCCATGAAGAGGGGAGCTATCCCATTGAAAGAGGGGCTTATCCCATCCATGGTGGACCTGAATAAATTCCTCTAGAGCATTATAAATAGAGGCATTGGGCCAGAGGGAGGGGAGGTTGAAAGCTGAAGATTCATAAGGGTAGATGCTGTTGGAATTAGGACTTCCTTGTAGAAGCTTGTGAGGAGAGATTCCCATCCTTTCTTGTTTCATTTGGAAGTGGGTGAGCTGATCAGAGTAAAGGAGAATTCTTGCTGGACCCTGGGAGGTACATGCACAACACCAAGGCTCAGGTTGTAAGGTTTCTTTTGTTTCCTATTAATAGAAATAAGTCCATTCTTCTCAACAATTTGTTATTTATGAGTTTTTTCATATACTCCTTGGTCTGTATGTTAAATATGTTTTATTTTATGAGATATTCAAGTGCTATTTAATCATTTGCTTGTTAGTGAATGCAGGTTTCGAAGAGAAGGAGGAGCTCATCTGGATTGGCGAGGTTGGACTACTACAACAGCGTTGGACTAAAGGTAGGATCTAAACACTTGATTACTTATATTGTAAATGAATATTTAGAGAAGGATAGTTCTTAATTGTCTTGTTTGTCACTAGAAACACTTTAGTTTCTAGGGAGGTCTGCTTTGTCCGCAAAGTCGACTCTTTCCGCGTGACAAAATGGCGACTCCACTGGGGAATCCATGAATGTGTTTGAGTTCTTTTTTATTTGTTATTTTGGTCTGAGAAAGCGATTTTTCTTTCTGATTTTTGGCTGTCTGACTGTGTATTTGGGTGGAATAGCTTAGGGTTAAATTAGATTTTCATTTTTCTTAGTTTTGCCAGCAGTCCGCAGCCTCTGAGTTAGGTACAATGCGTACTTGTATGCACTGCAGCTTTGCACACATAGCGTACCCGCACCTTTCAAACAAGTCGCCTGCGTACCCCTGTCAAATTTGAGAAAATCCGAATTTTTTCCATTTTGCCTTTTAGATTTTGTTTTTAATTTGTTTTTACTGCCCAGATCCACTGGTTGTCTGTCAGAGATCTTCACTTAAGCTTGTTCCGTTAGTGTCGAGAGTTTTAGTGAGATTCATAGAAGTTTTGCCTTAGGGTTGATTTTTACATTGGTCCTGTAGTGACTTTGGCGTTAGAAGTTGTAAGAACCTTAGATCTCCCTGGTTTTTGCAGCCTTCTTAGGAGTCGGACCTTTGATAAGATCTGCCTTTGTGAGAGACCTACCTTTGTGTCATCTCTTTGCAAATTTCGAGAAAGTTTGTCGTTTAAAGCTTTGAATTTCATTCTTGAGAAAAAAGACAAAAAGATTTCGATTTTTGTTTTTGATTAGTTTGTAATTCTGTACGAACTGATCCTTGATTGCATTTTGATCGAGTAAAACATCCTAGAATCACATTTGATAAGCTTTTTTCCTCATTGATTTTGTTTTTAGGTAATTTGCTTTTAAATTTGCTTTTAGGTAAAATTGCTTTGATTTTCATAGATTTGTTAAAATTGCTTTTTGTTAAAATAGTTTTATATGCTTTCTTAGTATAGGAAAAATATAAAAATTCTTTTGGAAAAAGTTTGCTTTAAAGTAGTGTTTGGAGTCTTTGAAAGAGAAAGGAAATTTTCGTGAGATAATTAGTGGTCATGAGTTGTATGCGTCGGAAAAGATAAAGAGATTGTTTCTTTGATTGGCTTTGCTACGAAAGTTGTCATTTTATAAATTTTGCATTTTCTCAACTCTCTTAGTTAGAATATTCATTGAAAAAGAAAAAATAGTTTTAAATCATCCTAGGTGCATATTTTTAGTGGATTTGAGTCGAGTCTACACACCATTCAGTTTCATTTCCACTACCTTTTGATTTAAAGAACAACCATAAAATTAACGCTTAAAGTAAAATTGACATAGTAACTTTTTATTTACTAGGGCTCTGAAACACCAATATAGATCAGGCTAGTGTCTTGGAGTAGGAGAGTAATTAACTCTCCAAGACAGTAAAACCAAACAAGTAGCTCATCTTGTGGTAGGATAAATCCAATTGTTACAATTACGCTCTGGGAAAGCTCCTCTTAAAGGAGAAGCACGAGATCGTGTCCGAACCAGTGAGGGGATCAATCCTCCTTCATTGGGAACGATGCCAGATATACACGTACTACAAATGGTAAACCTCGGATTATTGTCGAGGAGCCTGGGGTCACTTGTCGGTAAACCTTGGATTATTGTCAAAGAGCCGGCAAGAGGATTGAGCTTGCTACTCTGCCCTTGCGTGTGTATCGGATCGTAGACTATTCCCCCAGGTGTATTTGTTGCTGTTGGTGACCTTAGTGACCATTATCTTTAGGGCTCTACCCGAGGTGACGGTGGAGGGAAGATCCCACTCTACCTGGAACAGACGTCGGCTAGACTCACTTGGATTTTCTGGGGGGTTCACTTCACTCGAGACGGTTAAAAGTGGAGGAAATTGGTCCAGTCTATTCATTAAGCAGGTTGCCGGGGTAACTGTTTCACCCACCACTTCTGCACTGAATTCGACGACATTGGATTTCATCACCAACTAGTGTTTTCGGTCTAGAAGGTTACTGTTTGTGCATGGTTTGACGCCCTAGATTCTTTAGGCGTATGATTCAAATTTGTTTGGTTCTTTAGAGACTTTAGGTGGTTTTATTTGAGTTTTTACTTTGTTTGCGTGTGCAGTAGTTTAAAAGTTTTTAACTGTGGCTAAATTACCGAGACAGTCCCCTACCAATCGGGGCAAGTCTCCTGAAGTTGTCACCGTGGCCGATTTGTTGAGGAGGTCTCGTAGACTTCGAGGCCAACCTCCCGAAGAGGTTCCGAGTCATTTCGAAGGTTGGAAAGTCCTTGTAAATCCTAGTGGCAGTAGAGTAGGTTCACCTGAAGAAGGAGAGTCTTCAGTGGTAGTTCATCCAGATTACCAAGGTTTAGAAACAGGTTATAATCCTGAAGCTGTTGCAGTTTCTGAGCTTACTGGTAGTTTTTCATCTGCTAGTGATATAGGCGAAGAACCTAAGGTATCTGAACCTATTACTCCAACTTCTAGTGTTCCGGATTCACCTAGGGTAGAAAGAGTTATCACCGAAAATCTTCCTTCTGGTTTGATTGCTATTGAAGAACTTGCTCCAGAAGACGAAGAAATAGGCGTCCCTGTTCCTGAAGGTCAACCTGTTATTGATCTAAGGGAGCGTGAATCCATTTTCTACAGTCCTCCTAGAAGCACTACTTGGTATCTTTCGTTAACTAATTATTTAGACAACTCAGGGTCAAGTTTTTCTCCACCTCGTACTCCTTATCCTCCTAGAGGTTTTTATACTCCTGTAAATATGTCGGGTCAGTCATCTACTTTTACTCAATCATCTGAATCTTTTTTGTACGGCGGTCCTTCTGTTCCCTCTAGGTATCAGTCACTTTCTGGTACTTTTGCGGGAGCATCTCCTCAACCCATTGAACATGGCTTATTAACTGGAAACAATGGTAATAAACCGTTGGGTCTAGGAGACATTTACATGATGTCAGGTTCAACTCCCAGTTCTCAACCTCAAGGTGGGCAGTTACCGCCTGGGGGGCAGTCTCAAGTCACGCCTGGGGGGCAACCTCAAGGTACGCAAGTTGTAGCTGGGGGGCAACCTCAAGGACAATATGTACCTATGGTACAATACGTTCCTCAAGGTCAACCCCAGCCTCAATTTGTACCCCAAGGTCAACCCCAGCCTCAATTTGCACCCCAGGGGCAACCTCAGTACCAATTTGTACCTCAGGGTCAACCCCAGGTACAGTACGTGCCTCAGGGTCAACCCCAAGTACAGTACGTGCCTCAGGGTCAACCCCAGGTACAGTACGTGCCTCAAAGTCAACCCCAGGTGCAGTACGTGCCTCAAGGGTATCAACCCCAAGGTCAGTACTCGGGTCAAGGTTACCAGCCACCTCAAGGTCAATCTTATGTTCAAGGTATGGGAACTGTACCTTTCAATTATCAATCCTATCCTCAACCTGGTTACGGATCTCCATATCCTCAACCTGTTACGGGTCAATACCCCGGGGTAAATATAGTGTGGGATCCATCGCAAGTTCAACAAGTGTTGCAGCCAAGTGTACAGATGTCATCTCAAACTGGACAACCCTTAGTTGCTGGTTCAACCCAGCAACCAGTCCAGTCTAATATTCAAACTTTTGTACCTTCGGTAGTTACTCAGTCGCCTATTGCACCTAGCACTCCATCTCAAACGACTGCTGCAACTACCGCAACATCTGTTCCGTCTACCACACTTACTTCTGGAGTATCGACAGCTCCGGTTTCTACTGTCTCTGCAACCACCCCTCAGACATCTTTACCTTTGTCTGGATCTACGATTCAAACTACGGTTCAGATGCCTGTGGGGCAACCTGGTTTAAGTACGGTTGTCACTACTCAACCACAATTCGCTTATCAACCGTACCAGGGTCAGTACCAAGTCGGTCAAGCTGTCCAACAGCCAGTTTACCAGTATCAACCGTATCCTGGGTACACTTATCAACAACCTCAACAACCCCAGTACGGTCCGGTTAATCCTGGTTTCCCGAGAGGATACAATATCCCGAATGCGATACCTATTCCTAGTTATCCGGGGTATCCTCCTCCTGGGACTGGTCTTGTGACCCAGAGTTTCAGAGATCCTAATCGGCAATTACCGTTTATTGTAACTTTGGATTTACCAGACTTGTCGCGCCTGACGAACGATCCAATAAATTATTTACCGTTCTGGCTGCCAATGCCAAGTAAGTTGCCCAGTGACATTCCCAAGTTCGAGGGTAAGTCTGGAGAGGACCCGTCGAATCATGTGATGATTTACCACCTCTGGTGTGCATCTAACTCTATCTCAGATGATTCGATCCGCTTACGTCTTTTCCAGCGTACGCTCATTGGTCTCGCGGCCAAGTGGTACATTGAGTTACCACGGGCCTCTTTTTATAATTTCAGCCAGTTAGCTACCTCGTTCCTAACTCATTTTCAGTTGCCGGTCAAATACGATAATGGCACTGAGTTATTAACTTCGCTAAAAAAATCGACGTCCACTTATATTTCTAATCATATCCATGAATGGAGACGTCGAAGAAGGTTAGTGAAAGTTTTTATCCCGGACCAAATCTTAGCTGAATGGTTTGTAAAATCATTATTACCGAAGATTACTGAGGATGTAGCTAAGGCCGGAGTAGTTACTGAGGAGAAAGTGATTGCTCAAGCCCAGTACCTTGACTTAGTTTACACTCAGTCGGGTACGTTGCACGAGAAGATCCCAGATCTTCCTAAGACGAATCAAATCGTTGCTGCTCCTTTGGGATCTCATGTTGCTGATGGCATGATAGGTACGGTCAATACTAAGAGTAAGAAGAAATCCTCAAAGAATTCTTCTCCAATTATAACCTTACCGGACTCCCCGACAAGAGAATCTTCTCGTGAAATTTCTGCCGATATTCACGTTGTGGAGTCATCTACGGCTAAATCAAAAAACGGTGGGAAGAAGAAGGGTAAGAAGAAGAATAAAGCAGATAAGACTCCAAAGGAGAAAACTGAGAAGACGGAAACCAATGACGAAAAGCGAAAACCTCGTTATCCTTGTCTTATATGTGAAGAGGATCATTTTACGAGAGATTGCCCTCATCGGGGAGAGGTCGTGAAAATCGTCAAAGGTTCCCCGACTCTTGCTGTTTTGAAATATCCATTTCCAAAGCAGGAGAGTAAGATGATAGGTTCTTCCTCGAGTGCCAGTGAAGAACCCATATTGATGATGTCTCATGTGAGGGTTGCGACTCGGTCACATGATTATGGTAGTAAGAGTCCTATTGATGGCAAAGAAGCAGAATCTTCTCATTCTAACCCATCAACCTCAGCTCCTGGTTCCGATCCAGTACAGATTGAGAAACCTAACCCTGACTTAGTAATCAAACCGCCCGCCAAGGGTATACTTCGAAAGTCTGATTTCAATCCACATGCGAGAGCGGCCCAGAATTATAACATTGTTGAGGATTTAGTTGTTTCACCCTCAGCAATGTCGGCTTTGGAAATGCTGCAATCATGTCCATCACAAAGGAAATTACTTTTGTCGGCTATCGGAGTTGTTGATGCTCAAGACCCAAACATAATAATCTTTGACCTAGAAAATAGTACACCGCGGTTGCCTCATCAGATGGCTTTCCAGATCCCAGTGATAGTCAAAAACAGGCCTATTCATCGGACTGTGATTGATGAGGGAGCGTCTACGTGTATTATGTCGATTCAGTGTTGGAGATCGCTTGGTTCTCCTCCACTGAACCAATCCCCGACGATTCTTAAGGCCTTTGATGGCCGTGGGTTCCGTCCGTTTGGCATTCTACAGGAATTACCTATAGAGGCTGGAGGAAAAACTGTTAGTCTAGATGTGGAGGTGGTTGATGCCCCTCTAGACTACAACCTTCTCTTGGGTCGCAGTTGGTCTTACGCTATGACAGCGGTCGTTTCATCGGTCTTCCGAGTTATAAAGTTTCCACATAATGGCAAGATCGTAACAATAGACCAGCTGGCTTACTTTTCATCCGACCCAGCCTCTTCAGAGACTATCCAGCATGTTGGCAAAACGACTATCCCTTACAAGGATGTTGGCGTAGGATTAGTTAAAGATTCTGGTTTACTGGGAACTTTTCCTTTTCCTCCAATCAACGCAGACCCTTCATTTGCATTTATTCATATGATTACGTCAGAAACCATTATTTACGATGATCCTTGGATTGTCCCATCTGAATCTGAGATAGACTCATTTGGCGATGCTATGCCTTTGAGTCCATATGAACTTGCTTATGAAGCCGTGCAGTCTTTTACCAACCCGCTTTCAACCGAAATTGACCAAATGAATGTGGTCCGTGAAGAATCACTTTTCGCATCGACCTCAGAACGGATAGCATTTCCCGAAATTGTGTCATCTGACGAACAACTTCGTGAAATCCTAAGTGTAGGCGATCTACCATGGGAAGATCTCCATCACAGATCTTCGTTTTTACCTGAGAATGATGGTTTCGAAAATGATTTTTCATCGATTTTTACAGCTGAATATGTCAAAGACGCTCAGAATCCAATGAAACATCCTGATTCAGAGCTGAATTTGGGGAACATATCTCAAACCATTCCCATTGACATTTTAGTCAAACCTGGAGTTCTTGAGAACATTCATATAGGTGCCTCGTGTACGGATGATGAGATTCAAACATACAAGGCCCTATTCCAAGAATTCCGTGACGTGTTCGCCTGGTCATACAAAGAGATGACAAGAATCGATCCCTCAATTGTTGTCCATGAAATCAAGACTTACCCGGACGCTAAACCCGTCCGGCAACGTCTGCGTCAGATACACCCACGAAAAGCGGCTGCAATCAAAGCAGAAGTAGAGGAGCTGTTGAAAGCAGGTTTCATTTATCCGATCCCGTTAACGGATTGGGTATCGAATATTGTTCTAGTTAACAAAAAACAGGGAACAATAAGAATATGTATCGACTATAGGGATATTAGTTGTGCTTGTCCAAAAGACAACTATCCAACACCCTATATCGATCAAATAATTGATGATTGTGCCGGCAGTGAAATATTTTCCTTTATGGACGGTTTTTCCGGCTACAATCAAATCAATATTCTACCTGCCGATCAACCAAAAACGGCTTTCATTTGTCCATGGGGGACATTTTCTTACTGCAAATTACCTTTTGGACTGAAGAATGCCGGAGCAACTTTTCAAAGGGCGATGTCTTATGCGTTTCATGACATCAAACACATTGTGCAACCATACCTCGATGATCTCCCTGCTCATTCTTTACGTTGAGCTGATCACCTCGTCCATCTACGAGCAATCTTCATGAGGTGTAGGCATTATCGAATTCGGTTGAACCCACACAAATGTGTCTTCTGTATCGAAGTGGGACGATTGCTAGGTTTTGTAGTTTCAAAAGCCGGTATTCGCGTCGATCCCTCGAAAGTAGAGGCTATCATCAAATTGCCTCCGCCTTTGAGTCTTCGCCAACTCCAAAGTTTGCAGGGGAAAGCAAACTTTTTACGTCGATTCATACCTAACTACGCCGAAGTTACAAAGGGTTTTACCCGGTTGTTGAAGCAAAATGTTCCATACTATTGGGATGAGATAGCTCAGAGATCTTTTGATGCACTCAAGCACGCGTTGACCCATGCACCGTTGCTGCATCCTCCCAACTACAACCGGGATTACTTCTTGTACCTCGCCGCCTCCCATTCCACCATCGGAATGGTCTTAGTTCAGGAAGATGAATTCGAAATGGAACATGTGATATACTATCTTAGTCGGACATTGAACCCTACTGAGCTAAAATATTCGCATGTGGAAAAATTGGCACTAGTAGCCATTCAAGTTGTCCAGCGATTTCGTCACTACATCCTACTCCGCAAAACTACAGTCATTTCCGATTGCAACCCCATGATCTATATTTTGACTAAACAACTGCTAGGGGGCAAGTACTCCAAATGGATCGTTATCCTGCAGGAGTTCGACTTGGAGTTTGAAAAATCCAAGTCTAAGAAATCTTTAGTCTTTGCAGAGTTGATGTGTGATTTCCCGCGTGTTGACACAAAGACTGTGGCAGAGGAGCCCATTGCGGACGACTCTTTGTTTCTTATCAGCACTTTAGATCCGTGGTATGGGGATATAATCGTCTATCTCCAGACCCAATCCTTTCGGCCCGAACTTTCAAGGTCGGAACGTCGCAAAATTCGATTCCAATCCCAACAATACAAAATCATTGGAGATACTCTTTATCGTCGTGGGGTGGATTCGGTTTTTCGACGTTGTTTAATCCATGAAGAGGCTGAAAGGGTTCTGAATGACTGTCACTCTGGAGCGTGTGGCGGTCATATGTCTGGGTATGCCACAGCCCAAAAGATATTGCGCGCTGGCTATTTCTGGTCGTCTTTGTTTAAAGACTGTATTACTGCGGTCCGAAAATGCCACAACTGTCAAGTGTTTGATCGAAAGATGCGCGCACCACCTGCTCCTCTCCACCCTATAATTTCCGTTGGTCCTTTCGCTAAATGGGGTATCGATTTTATTACTTGTAACCCTCACTCGGCCGGGGGGCATGCGTATATCATCCTTGCGGTTGATTATTTTACTAAGTGGGCCGAGGCGATGCCTACATTCGAAGCAGACGGCAAGACAGCTGCGATTTTCGTATTCAATCATATTATTGCTAGGTTTGGTGTCCCACAAGCGATAATCACTGACCATGGGCGCCATTTTCGAAATGTCATGATGACAGAACTGACAGGCCAGCTTGGTTTGCGACATGATAGCTCAACTCCTTATTATCCACAAGCCAATGGTCTGGTTGAGTCCATCAACAAAGTTCTCGTTATCATGATCCGACGAATCATTGGTATTCATCGGTCGAATTGGCACAACATGTTATTTTCAGCGCTTTGGGCATATCGAACCTCAGTGAAAACATCAACAGGGTTCACTCCTTTCCAACTAGTTTATGGTTTGGAAGCTGTGCTACCCATTGAATGCGAAATCCCGTCACTGCAAATGGCCATCGAATTACTCCCAGCTACTTCCGAAGAGGAGAAGCGTTTGTTATACTTAGCTCAATTAGATGAGACTCGACGTGATGCTGCATTGGCGATCGAGGCTCACGCAAAACGTATGAAAGCTCAGTATGATCGAAACGTGACCCCGCGAAATTTTTCGGAAGGAGACCTAGTGTTGTTATATGATCAAGCTAATGATAAATTAGGTGCTGGGAAATTCGTCCCTATGTGGCATGGGCCCTACATTGTCAAGCGAAAGCTAGCAAAAGGGGCCTATGAGCTGGTGGACTTTGACGGGGACTCTTTGGGTAAACCCAGAAATGGTCTTTACCTAAAGAGGTATTATGCTTAAATGCTGGGTATGGAGATTTTAATTAGATTAGGTTTTGCTTTCTAGCTAGTGTGTTTGTTAGTTTAGACAGTGTGCTTAGCTTAGAGAGTGTGTTTAGAGTGTGTTTTTCGTCGTTATTCTGGCTTATTTTGGTTTTACTTGTATGGCAGATGTCGACGCCTCTTCAAACGTACATTGGATTCGCTGATGGTGCTTGTCGTAGTACACGGAATATCTCTTCCGCAACTTGGGTTATCTATTCGCCCTCTGACGAGTTAGTTTCTATGCATGGGGTGAGCCTCGGTCAAACGACAAACAACATTGCAGAATACAGTGCAGTGATTGAATTATTGTCTGAATCTATTTCATTTGGGATTCGACGTTTGATCGTCAGGTTGGATTCTGAACTCGTTGTATTACAGTTAAATAGAGTTTATGCCATTAGAAATCCAGTGTTACTTAGGTTATTTTTGAGAGTGCGTCTCTTGGAACGTGAATTTGATTATATTGAATATCAGCATATTCCAAGGTCTTTAAATACATTAGCAGATGCAATTGCTTCTCAGATGTTAAATAGACATTTGCGTTAATCATACATGTAAATTTATAAACATTTCATCACACATGTTTAACAAAATGAGCCGGTAATAATGATATATATATAGATAGGAGTGTGTCAAAAATATACATCGTCATCGATCATAGGTTGAAAAACACCTTATGATCGGCAAAAATGATAAGTACAAAAAGCAAAATGTCGTATGTGGCTACAATGACCATCCAATCACTGGTGGTGATCTCTGTAAGATACCACTGTGCGGGCCACCCTACACAGGAACCTCCTAAAAGGTCCTGGGACGCCGACTACATAGCGCTGAAGCCGGATAGGAATATCGTCTATAGACGTCTCTGGTATATCCGCCGTGAGACGCTCTAAGTCATGCTCCAACTCGGCCAAGGTCTCTGCAGCCTCGTCCTGTGGGGCTGGGGCTGGTGCAACTGGTACTCTCCTGTCGAATGGCCGGAGGTTGGCTGGACGATGTGGGCCCACATCTGCATTTTGAAAATTGTCACTGTCAGTTTTGAGACGATATAAAAACATAAAAATATATATATAATTTGAAAAACTTGTGAAAAATGAAGTTACCTGTATCGTCCCACTGTTCTCCCGCTGGAAGAACCATGTCTGGATCACCTCGGAAATCTACTCCAGCATACGGAAAGTCCTGGATCGCAAACACCTGGTTTTCCAACCAGTGAAAATACTCTGGCGTGAATCGAACGACCCTCGCCCCCTCGTCAGGATGACGGGCCATCACCGCAACCCAGCGCGTCAATTTAGGCTCTCAAGGAGCCCCAATCTCGACAGTGAGATGCTGAGGGATAAGCATCGGTACTCTCTCTAGGGCAAAGCTCACAACTAGAGGCCCATATCCAAAGGTCTTGAGTTGTCCGTTCTTTGCCCTGGTCAATTGGCCTTTCATGTTGGCCAATACAGCATCGCACCAGTTGAAAATGGTGCCTCGATAGCAATCGACAGCCATCCGCATTTGGGACCCGGTGGCTATGTGTAAAGCAGCTGCTCCGCAAAGTCTGGTCACGGTAAAGGCAATAACCATGAGCTCAGGTAATCTGATAGTGTTTATCTCTATGCCTTTCTCCTGGTTCTGTGTGTTGCACCACTCTAGTCGGAGACTAGCAATGGACTGGCCACCCGGCCTAGTCCCGAATAGAGTCAGATGTTCGCCCCTCTTGGGAAAACCAGTGAGAAAGTAGATATCTGAGGGCTCAATCTCCAGCTGATGCCCTCCGATGTAGAAACACTGATCCTGTACATGCCACCGCTCGACCAGCCACTCTAAGAAAGGCACCTGGGCCCTCATGCCAGGGATGGCCCAATATTTATACAGACCGCAAGCTTTTAGGGCATCAATGGATGGTTGGTGATTTATCGCGGCCAAATCGACGTCCTCGTGTTCTCTTTCGCGCCAATCCAGCATGGTGGGCAATCTACACACCATAAAACATCAGTTAGAATTCACTAAATTAAAAATCGATGGTTGAATTTGGAAATTTGGGGGTGGAAAATCGCTTTGCGCGGAGTACGCACCCCGCCTTCAGAAACAGAGCGTAGGTACGCAGCTGGTCTGAAGGTAGGTTGTGTACACCCGCCATTTTCCCAATGGAGAAAATGTCGGGGTACGCAGGTCACCAGTGGACCGCCTGCGTACCCCGAAAGGCGGACCTAGAAACCCCAAAGCCCCCAAAAATCCAAACTAAAGCCTAAAATGAAATTCTAATCCGATGAAAATGAAGAGGAGGATGTTGTGAAATACCTGGAGGTGACGGCGCTCGATTCCGATGGTCGGATTTTCCGCAATGTCCACGGGAAGTTTTCTTGTCAAAAGCCCTTTTCTCTCCCTCAACAGTAAAATGGTAAAAATGACATGGTAAAACCTCTTTTTATTGGTTTTTTGGGTAAATGAATGCTAAGTTTGTTTATTTTTCACCATGAAAGGATATTTTTCAATGTATTTTTGCCTATCTTAAACAGGTATGAGTAATGTGTTGTTTTTGTGCAGGATAAAGGATCTTCAGGGAAAATTTCATCATTTTTCGCAAACAAAAATATCAGAGTCATCTTTTAAGCCCTTTTCTGACTCCTAAAAAATGAAAAGATTGCCGAGCGTCTCTTTTGCACTCGTTAAAACGGAATCAAAAGACGGTCCTCTTATAGCCCTTTTCTGACCGTAAAAACACGAAAAGATTGTCGGATTTTTGTCGTTTCAAATTCGATACTGGAAATAAAACGACGTGCCCTTGATCGCTTTTTACTTTTCAGGTCAGAGGCACTAATCATGAAAGTACTCCTTGGTCGTAAAGATCAAGCGGTTCTCTCAAGTATTATTTTATACTTTTTCGGGCTTGGGAGACACAAATTTACGAAAAAGTTCAACCTTGGAGTCTTCTTAAGTTTTTCAAACTCTCCAAAATTGAAAAACGTCGAGTTTCTCCTATACTGGACTCGTTAAAATTTCACAGTAAAGGACCTGTTCGATTACAAACAGGAACGGACCACTCCTTCTTAGGGTCCGAATCTAAACTAAGTTGGACTCATCCGAAGGATGAGCTTATAATCAAGCATATGTTATCCTCCTCAAGCTTGTAAAAAATAAAGAGGTACTTGCCAGAAATGGTGGGGGAAAAGAGAGAAGAATGAGCCTATTTGTCATCCTCAGTTACAGAAAAAACCTTGTCACCACTCTTGAACACGACACTTTTTCATTCACCTGGGTTGGGAAATCCTTTGCCTCAAAAGTTGATCAAACCTCATTGAAAGCCTTCAACCGTTTCTGGGTATTAACTTTGGGTCATTTGTCACCAAGCCATCTATCGTGTCGTTATGTGTTCAAGAGGATGCTGCAAATCAACCATTCATCTGCAAAATACTTGTCATCCATTTTGACCATCCCTGAGTCAGTCCTTACAGCTTCGTTTCTTCAACTTGAACTAGGATTTCGCGTTGTGGGCTTGCCTGCAACAGGTCGCTTTCTATCGACATCAGCACATTATCTAGAAAGATGACCTAGAAATCATCAGTACCTTGAGGTCTGCATGCATCAATGGCAGGTTTCTCGCCTTTGACGACAGTTTACATCATTGACTTTCGATCAAAGGATTCCGTGACATGTTCGACATCAACACATCTATTCACATTTCACGGGTTGTACTGGGTACTTTGAGAACCATTGACATCACTGGTGGTCTCTCTCACGCTTGTTAACAGTTTACATCATTGACTGGTAATCAAGTGGTTTCTACCATGTTCGACATCAAATCATTTATTCACATGGATAGAATCGTACTATTTCGGGAAGTAGAAATGAAGACCCTGGATCTAGTTTCCACCATCCAGGCTGCGAGGAGTTTTGTATTCATTATATAGTAGACTAATCATAAACAAATGGCTGCGTCCATACTGCGTCTACATGAGTCTATGATTGTAATGTACTGCGAAATCATTCCTGTATCAGAGCAGTAGTTAGTTTGTTAGTTAAAGTTTTCAATCTGAGTATGGGAATGCCTACCTCAGCGATGATATGATCTTATATATGTATTTTGTGTTGAATATTTGCAGGTTCTGACCGGGCTCTCCACAAGATTCTCTTTGAAATGATAAAGTCCTTCACCCTTCCTAGATGATATGAAACCCTAATCTACTACAGGCTTCGCACTTTAGGGGGCAATCTGTTACACTAAAATCTGTCACAATGACTATTTGCAGTTAGTATGGCTCCATCCATTGTCATGCTATCCTCATTGGCAAGCCTTGTACCTCTGCTCCTCATGTCAAACTCCAAGAAAAAGAGAAAATTCCTTAAAAAGTCAATTAACTCTGGTTACACAGTTTCTCTTAGCCTTACCTGCGTGTACGCACCTCAAGTTAACAATGCCTGCGTACTTGTACGCTCTGTATGTAAAGGGGTGGGTGCGTACCCCTGTAAAGGTCAAAAGGCGCGAGTTCTACTTCAAAAAAGTTACTTGTGGTCAAATCTAGAACATTCTAGAAGATGGTTTGACGTGTATTGAGCGCCTCCAGATGGTTCATGCATCCCAAAGAAAGAGGAACTTATCCCATGAAGAGGGGAGCTATCCCATTGAAAGAGGGGCTTATCCCATCCATGGTGGACCTGAATAACTTCCTCTAGAGCATTATAAATAGAGGCATTGGGCCAGAGGGAGGGGAGGTTGAAAGCTGAAGATTCATAAGGGTAGATGCTGCTGGAATTAGGACTTCCTTGTAGAAGCTTGTGAGGAGAGATTCCCATCCTTTCTTGTTTCATTTGGAAGTGGGTGAGTTGATCAGAGTAAAGGAGAATTCTTGCTGGACCCTGGGAGGGACCTACACAACACCAAGGCTCAGGTTGTAAGGTTTCTTTTGTTTCCTATTAATACAAATAAGTCCATTCTTCTCAACAATTTGTTATTTATGAGTTATTTCATATACTCCTTGGTATGTATGTTAAATATGTTTTATTTTATGAGATATTCAAGTGCTATTTAATCGTTTGCTTGTTAGTGAATGCAGGTTTCGAAGAGAAGGAGGAGCTCATCCGGATCGGTGAGGCTGGACTACTACAACAACGTTGGACTAAAGGTAGGATCTAAACACTTGATTACTTATATTGTAAATGCATATTTAGAGAAGGATAGTTCTTAATTGTCTTGTTTGTCACTAGAAACACTTTAGTTTCTAGGGAGGTCTTCTTTGTCCGCAAAGTCGACTCTTTCCGCGTGACAGGGATCTCAGGATTCTTGTCTAACTTACAAGAACCTCTCCCACTTCCAAAACTCTAAATTTTCCCAAGTCTTAATGATTAACCAATGCGGAATTAAGAAATGCTTGAAAATAAGGTGTATGCTTGTATTTGTTTCCAGCTAATTATTTAATTTAAAATATGTTGTTTGTGTTGATATGGGAATGTGCTTAAACTGATATATAAATTTATATAACAGTAGTTAAAGCAATAGTAAAAAAAACAAACACATAAGACAAAAATATAATATGGAGTTCACCTTGATATCTTGGGCTACGTCTCCTTGTGCTCTAGTCAACTCGACTAGGCTCCCTGGGATTATGGAAACAGTTCTTGTACAAGTTCCACACTCAACTCCAATGTTTTACACAGGAACATTGGGCTCAGAACACCATCTTATCCCTTGGCTCTTGGAGCTCTTCAACTTTCTAGCTCTGGCTCTTGGAGCTCTTCAACTTTCTAGCTCTGGCTCTTGGCTCTAGCTCTAGCTCTTGCTCTGGCTCTTGGCTCTGACTCTGGCTCTGGCGCGGGCTATGGTTCTGGCTCTCAGCTCTTGCTTCTGGTGCTCGCTCTGGCTCTTAGCTCTAGCTGTGGCTCGCGGCTTTCTGCTCTGGCTTCTCTAAGCTCTTTCTCTCGGCCTTTGCATGCCTCTATCAGTTGCTCGACCTCCAAGCAACTTCAATAACAATATGCTGCTGCCAATTGAGCTCTCTGGCTTTGCAGCTCTTCCTCCAACCTCTAGTGGATCTGCCTATTACAGTGAGCTCGGCTCTGGTTTCTCTACTTCCAGGTCTGCTTACTGCTTCCTAGGCTACTCTCTTTTTTCCCCTGCCTTTTTACTCTCTGTCTGTTTGTGGCTTAAAGCCAGCCTGTCTCATGACTGTTCGCTTCCTCTTCCATCTCTACGAATTGCCTGCCTCTGTCCGCTTGGAATTCCCTGCTTCTGCGTCATCACCATTGTGTAATGTTTCACAAGGAGGTGGCCACTTGTCCCTTCACGAACTATGCGCCAGCTCTTCCTCGATGATCTGTTATTTCAATTACTCTGTGACATGATTCATCCACCAACTCAACAGTCAAATCAGACTTCAAACTTTTATGTGTTGTGTCTTATTTTCCCTTGTCAAATCCGATCATCCATCAGGTGCAATCTCCGTCGTTAGATCTGGATCCTCCAGTTCCTATGGTTATCGCTCTTATCACATGGATGACTTGCTCGAACGTTAGCCTGCAATGAGAGTGATTTTCTCTCTCATCCTCCGGACACGCGTCAATCAATGTATGGAATCGTTGGGTCCTCTGACAAACCCGCTTACCGCCTGAAATGCCTCGAATATTTTGCCGGTTTTGGACTGCGGGACCCACCTTCGGTTTTAGCGCTTTTCCCACAGTTTTTTGGCTTCCCTTGTGACCGTGTGCTCAAGGCTTTTCCTTCTCAAGGGGTATTGCCCAGTGATGCGCGATTATCAGAAACAACCTCCGTTTTTTTATTTGGATTTCCCATCTGCCAGTTTGTGCCACTGGGCAGTCTCCATGGGCCTCGGTCAGCGCGCTTCAATGGAGGTCCTCGTTGTTCCGTGTTGGCTACAAATTGTCGTTGTTCAGAGGTTATTTCTGATAGGCTTCAACATCCACAAGACTTTAAACTTTGGTATGAGTTTTTACAGAGTTCGGGTAGCTTTAAGAGAGTTTAAGGATCCAATTCGGATCATCAAGTAAGGAGAGTATGATCCCCAAGGGAAGAAAATCTAAGAAGGAGAGAACAAAGTGAAAATACTAAAATACATGATTTCATTTGCAGAGTTCTTGTATAGTGAAGAAAAATGATCTTATGGCCAAAGTATTTCAGCAACATAAGCTAGATGACCTCATCCTAGACAATGTCAAGAATAAGACTAGAGACAAGCCACCAAAGTATCAAGGTATGGGTCATTTTTTAACTTTTATTACTTCATCATGTAATAGAAATATTTTAGACTTAAGTTTCTCTAATCATTGGGGACATCAAATTATTCTGATTTGGTACCTTGCACTAGTCCTACTACAACAACTTCTTTGACACCTCTTTCTAAGAGAGATCTTCAAGATGATTTTTCATACTCTTCATACTAGAATGTTTATCATATTTAGTATTTAATTTAGAATTCCCTAATAAACACATTTCATTTCTATATCACAAGATACAAAGGGCACATCATACTTTACAAATAGTCGATAAGCTAATGGGAGAAACTGCCAAGTCACAGAGAAATAGTTCTTAGTTTTTTGGTACTCCACAAACTCTCACTATTATTGTTAGCAAGTACATGTTCAACCAACAAAAAAAGGATTCGTATATCATGGTATAGGGTGGATACAAGGGAAAATTTGTGTTTGGGTTTATCAAAAACACCATCCCTTATCACAATAATTACATATTTGATATTGTGTGCATTGTATTTTTAGCCATGATCTTCTTCCCACTGGGTTTTCGCCATTTACCTCGCCTTTTTCATATTGTGTATTGCATAGGTTGTTTCATGAGTACCTAACATGGCTACAAATTAGTGGGACTCATTGAATGTTTTATATAGATTTTGTACATGAGTATTAAACATGGCTAAAAATTATTGGGACTCATTCACTAACATACTATGTGATTATACTTCGAGCGGGTGTTGAGGTACTTTACACTGAGGATTTCATCAAGACCTTACTTCGGCAATCATTTAATCATATTCCATACATCACTAGGGGCACATATGACCACTTTTCATTCATTACTAGACCTTTCTTTCCATTTAATATCTTCAGCTATTTTAGTAATTTTCTATTTTTATTAAGTCTATTGTTAGTAATGGATGACACTTAGGATGACATATGGCAGTGACTAGATAGTGACATGGTGATTTCCTCTACATTTTTTTTTCGTAAACTTGGTATTACTTTCGCTATTTATATTAATTGGCCAAAATCAAGTTTCTCCATTTGTTCCAGGTGGCCTCAACCTACCTGTAGGAAACCAGGTTGGCCACCTGTCAGTATTAAAAGCTACCCAAAATTTGTAAGTCTTTCTCCATCAACCTAACAACATTGCCTATTTTATCTATACACAAAATCAACATTGGAAAATAAAAGCTAATCGCCATAAAACATTAAAAAAAATATATCTGGATCGTTGTTTTACTGCTCGTCTGAGGAATCCATGGCGACTAGGGCTTTAGCACTAGATCTCAGCATCTCACTTCTCCTCATATCCTACAGACTTTGTTCAATCCTTCCTAGTGCCAGGTTGTTTTGATATGTTTATATCTGAATTATTGTTATCACCCTGAGAAGCTCTGCTCTGAAGGGATCTTTCCCGTTGGTGTCCTCATGTGCCTCCTGACCTTTGTTTTCTACCTATTTTTTGTTGAGATTCATGGCCCAGGCCACAACATTCTTCATGACCCAGTATTGCTGGATCATTTGTCTGAAGAGGGTGTGCCAGTCGCGGGTGATTCCCGGGTCTTGAACCATGTCTTCCCATTATTCCATGGGAATATCTTAGTTGGTAATACTATCATTTAATTCTCTCTCCCAACCCACTATTTGGGCTTTGACCCCAGGTGGGTTCCCTACCATGTACGCATCAATGAGGGTATTCATATGCTCCCGTCCTGTCTTTCTCCCTCTCTTACGTTGTTCTCTATTGGAGCTTCCCATTCCCCCGGTTTTCTTTCTACTTATATCTCTATTTCTTTTCTTAGTCACTTATTTTATGTCTCTTCCCATTCTTGCATTGTCGTGGTTATCGTTTCCTTCTCCCAATTCACTTTCCTCTATGTTCTTGCTTGCCTTCACACTGTAATGGACGCAAATTATGATTAAACCTAAAACACTAGCATGAGAAGTATCAGTATTCTATTGGTATAACACCCAATATGTCTTACATTTAGTTGAGCCATGCTTGGTATCTCTCGCAAGACCTGATGGTCTGAGTTTTCTTATCATTCCCCTCAGCTTCCCCATGCCATCTCTTGGGTTTTCTCTTTTTTGCCCCTCAATTCTTCTTACCTCAAGTTAGTCTCTCCCTATCGCCCTTCGCGCAGAAGTTTTGACATAGACAACCTATCGGGGAGACAACTAGGGGGGACCATGTCCCTGTTTTGGACAACGCGAGGTATTTTTACCATAGAAATTCTACTGGGAGAACTATAGGGGAGGACCATGTTCCTGTTATGGGTAGCACAAGGTAATTTCATTCCATTCTCACTCCTCTCTACGTTCTTTACTCTAATTGAACTTCTGGTTTTCCTCTCGGTTTTACTCAGGAAATTCCAAGTAGGTTTCTCACAGGCCGCACTATCCCTTGTCTTATCTCCTAAAGTCTCCACGATGGATTCCTCCCTATTCCATTTACCTACAAAATCTCTTCCGAGCCTCAAGAGCCACCTGGCCAAAGTGGAATTCCTCAGACCTTCACCCTTTGCCAGGTTCGTTCTTCTCTCCCCGACTTCCATCCTTTTCTCTGTATGCCTTCTTTAGGGAAAGAATTTTGATTCTTGCTTCTCTCACCTTTTCGTCCTCACTCTTGACCTGGGTGGTGTTCTAGGAGATCCTGGTTTCAACTCTTTCAGAGTATAGACCTTTCCTGGTCTTTGGCCCAAAGACTATTGAATTTGACATAACTATAATTCTATGGTTTAGGAAATGGAGAAAAACATACTGTTGACCAGAGTTGGTGCAACTGGTTCCCTCGGTCTGCATCTTCGTCCTGAATCCACCACCTTTCTCTGCTCCTACTCTCGCTCTCACATTCTGCATGCAACTAACATCTATCTCTCTGCCCTTTTGTTTTACCTCCCTTTCCCTGCTTCCTTTCAATGTACCTACCACCTGTCCTTCAAATTTACTTGCCGCCCTTTTCCTCATTCCTTCACCTAGGAATGATGGCCCTCCGTCCCTTCCCACTCTGACTCTCATTAACTCCCTCGTGCATCCAGCTACTCCTACCATGAGTCCTTCTCCATTATCCTGCCACTTGCTGGCATCATTCTGCCTGCTCTCCCGCTGGCTCCCATGCCTTCCTCTCTTCCTACCCTTCTTAGCTCCACCTACCTCCTCTTGGGGCTTTCTCCCTCCCTACCTTGTCCTTCCACCTGCCCTTCCTGTTGTCCTCTTCCCCCACATCCCGAAGAGATCTCTATCCTTGCGCTCATGTGGATGATATCTGACATCTCCACTTCCCATCGCTGCTGGCCCACCTCCTCTTCTCTGCCACACCCTGATCAGGGGTTCTCCTCGTGCTCATTGTATTTTTCTAGTATTTTCACTAGTTTCTCCATTTCCTCCATTTGTAATAACTCTCCTGCTTTTATATCTAGGTTTTTTCCTACCTGGCCGCATCCCAATTTTGCGAGATTGTCTGCTGCCATGTTGTCCATCCTTCAGACATATATTGGGATAATGTATCCTATCTATTGAATAAGCTTGTTGATCTCTTGGACTAGCCATTCATTCCTCCAGCTTTGGTTGATTCTTTCCCACTGTGTTCCTTGTTATAGCTTCTTCACCATTTCTATCGCCATTTTGAAGTCTCCTTCTACTTGCAGTATTTGGAGTCATTCTCTTATCACAATTTCCATTCCCATTTTTAGAGCATGAATCTATGCTTCATTTTTGGTCGCATTTTTGCAGTCCATAGTGTAAACTCTGAGAGTTTTCCCCTTGTTATCTTTGAATAATCCTCCTGTCCCTGCCGCACCAAGGTTCCCTTTTGTAGCTCCTTCGAAATTAAGTTTGATAAATTCTTTCTGAGGCCATTTATAGCAATTTGCAGACTCTCCATTGGGGGTATGGTGCTTCCATAAGGATGTGTTTAGCATACTAGGTTTCAAGTTCAGGCCTTTCATTATTCTTTCTTCCTGTGGATTGCTTTTATAATCCTCCTCATACCATTTCTCTGCCAGTATTGTCTCTCTTATGTTCTAGATTATCTGATTCCATTTTTCTTCTTCAGTTCTTCTTTCTTCTTTGAAGATCGGGTTATTTATTTCCTTCCATTTTTCCCACAGGACTAACCCTAACAAAATTCTCCAGGGTCAGTTTAGGATTCTGTTTTGGTAAGGCTTTTTCCGCCAATTATCTATAGTTGTCTTCATGTTGTTTGGATTCCTATCACTATCTCTGAAGAGTTGATTATGTTTTTTCCACATGTTATCACTATATCTGCATGTATTAGTCATGTGCTCCATTGTTTCTTCTTGATCTCTACATAAGTTGCATATCGAGGGTCCTTGTAGCCCTTTTTTTTTCAGTTGATCCCATGTAAGTGCGCGCCTGTGGAGAAAGATCCACATGAAGAAGGCAACCTTTGGCCATACCTTTTCTTGCCATATTCTTTCCCAGATATTTGTCTCTTGATGTCTGAGATGTTCTGCTTGTAGTTGATAGCCCTCTTTAATTGTGAACATCCCTTTAATCCTATAACCCCATCTTAGTATGTCTAGCCCTTCTGCTTTTGTAATTTTCCGAGTTGCCATTTCATTTTCATATAACTTCCACTGGGGTGTTTCTGGTGCATTTGGCTAGTCCTGTTTTTGTTTCCACTTTCTCCAGTATTCTCTAGGTTCTATGCTCCAGAAGTTTTTAACTATTTTTTCCCCATGGATGTTGGTATATTGGTGGACTTCTTCAAGCTCAGGCTTACTGATTAGTTTTTCTCTCTATTGCCACGCTTCTTCCCAGAAATTGGCTTTGTCACCTCCTCTGATTTCCCAGAAACTATGGTTGCTGATCAAATTTTTGTTATCTGAGGCTAGGTTCCATATTGTTGAACCTTTCTTGTTGTCTTGGAGTCTCAGCTTTCCTTCTGTTGATCTAGGCATGTCATACTTCCTCTCCCATAATTGTTTCCATAGGTCTACCCCTCCCTGGATCCATATCCACCATAAATTTGCCCCCATCACCTGATTGAGTATATAAGGATCTCGAAGTCCTAGTCCTCCTTTTAGGGGCTTGTTGAGCCAATTCCATGATAGAAGAGCCCATTTTTTTCCGTTCTAGGCCCTTTCCATAAAAAAAAAAATTGAAGATGTCTATCATCTTTTGGCATACTATTTTAGGAGTCGCTTGACTAGTTAGTTGGTAAATCGGGATAGATTGTAATACTGATCTCAGTAATATTACGCGACTTGGCATATTTAGTGCCCTGAATGACCAGTTCTACATCTTTCTTTGGATTTTTCCCAACTGGGGTTTCTAGTTTGCCTCTCTATTATGCTGATCATTTAACTGGACTCCTAAGTATTTCGAGGGGAAATTTCCTATTCTGAATCCCATTAATCTTGCTAAGAAAGCTTGTGAGATTGTTGTTATGTTGAAGAAAAATATATCAGACTTCTCTTTGTTTTTCTTTGTCCCTGAAGCACTGGTGAAGTCTGTGAGAGTTTCCATTATTTTCCTAGCTTCCTTGAGCGATGCTTGTCCATACATCATTATGTCGTCTACAAATTGCTAGTGAGTTAATGGTAGATCATTCCCCCATAGTCTGAGGCCAGTGTACTGTTCACTTCGAACTTTCTCTTTTATGTACCTTCTGAGGCCTTCCGCTGCTAGGGTGGACAAAAAAGGGGAAAGCAGGTTGCCTTGCCTGAGCCCTCGGGTTGTGTTAAATTCCTTTGTGGGTGATCCGTTCAATAGAATTGACAGAATTAGAGTTGATACCATCAAAATTATCCAACTTATCCATCTTGCGTCAAAGTTGAATGCCTTCAATATTCCTTGTAAATAATCCCAATTTAGTCGATCATAGGCTTTTGACAAATCTAACTTAACCAGCATTCCTTTGGTTTTTTTTTGTTTTTAATGAATGAATTTCCTCTTGTGCCACCACTATGCCATCTGTTATTTGTCTTCCTTTGACAAACCCTGTCTGTTCATGATATATCAACCAAGGTAGTATATGTTTTAAATGATTAGCCATAATTGTAGCCATAATTTTGTATATGAAATTACAAAGTGCCATTGATTTGAACCCTTGCGATTCTTATGAATGATCTGTCTTCGGGATTAGGGCCAGAAATGTGGAATTCAAGGTTGGGTGCATTTTTTTGGTGCACCTGGACTCCTCCACTAGTTTCACTATGTCTTCACCCATGAATGGCCATGTCACCTGGAAGAATTCAACTGTGAATCCATCTGGCCCCGGTACTTTGTTTCTCGCCATATTCCTAATGGTTTATTCTACCTTTGTTTTAGATATTTCTCTTAGTAAGGCCATGTTCTGATCTCTACTCACCAGGTTGGGGATGTGTTGTATGATTTTGTTTATATTCTCCTCCCTTCTTATGTTTGGTTCCGTCAGCAACCCTTTGAAGTGTTGCACTAACAGATTCTCCATGTCTTCATTTTTGAGTAAGATGGTTGCCTTGCTGATCTACTAGGGAGAATATCCTGTTCTGTTGAATATGATAGATCTACTAGGGAGAATATCCTGTTCTGTTGAATATGATAGATCTACTAGGGAGAATATCATGTTCTGTTGAATATGATAGATCATTGCTTTGTGAAAAAACCTTATATTTCATTCTACTTCCTTTAACCATTGAATTCTGGATTTCTATTTCCATGGTATTTCTTCTTGTTGTCTCCTTTCCTCCATTTATTAATCAGCTTCCCTTCCTCCTCTGCTAGTCCTTCACTTTTGCCTTTGTTGATTATTTGTTGTTGTAGTTCCTTCATCTTTGCTTGGATCAACTCATGTTCCTTCTGTATGTTGTCGAATTCATCCTTATTGAATTTCTTTATTTCCCCTTTTATATCTTTTAAGTCTGAGTTGAAAGGTGTGCATCAAGTTTCTCCCTACTATCTCGCTCTCATTCCACCACTTCTTCATTTTTTCTATGAGGGTCGTTTCTCTTAGCAAAAATGCCTCAAACCTAAAAGGTTTGTTTCGGTTTCCTTGTTTCATTTCTACTTCAAGTTTAATAGGCTAGTGATCTGACCCTAGACATGATAGAATTGATGCCTCATAGTATACATCTTTGCTAATGAAGTGTTTTGTGGCCAAGAATCCATCCAGTCAAGAGGCTATTTGTCTACTCCCTCCCCTTCTATTATTCCACGTATATTTTCCATTTATTATTGGGATGCACACCAATTTTAGTTCTTCTTTTAAATCTCTGAATTTCTCCATTTACAACTCTTCTCTTTGCAGTCCCCCTTTTTTCTCCTCTATTGTTGCTATTAAGTTGAAGTCCCCTAGTACCAGCCACAGTTTTTCTTTGTGTAGTTGGCTAAACCTCTTTATTTTTCTGGAATAAATTTTCCTTTTCCACTGGAATGTGAGGGTCATATACTACAGAGACTAGGAAACATTATTTATTTCCTATCAGGCGGAACTGCCCCGTGAGGATTCTCTTCATACCTATCCAGTAGTCCACTGTGATCTCTGTTGGGTTCCACAGTATTGCTATTCCGCCCACACTACCTCTCGCATCTATGATCATGCATTCATACCTTGGTTTTATTTTACTTAATATATCTTCCATTTTCCCTCCTATAATATTTGTTTCTTGTAGCAACATGAGTTGAGGTTTTTATTTTCTTAGTCTCTGAGTTAAATGTCTTTGTTTACCTCTACTATTGAGGCCTCTTATGTTCCAGGATGTAATTATCATTGGGATACTTTGTTTATTTGTTGGTATACTACTGATAGAGGTACCACCCTACCTATATTCACCAACATTTCTCCCATAATCTGTATAGATTCTTGTAGGTTCCTCAGAGCTATTTACTTTCCTCCTTTCATTTTATTTTAATATTCTTGGGGTTGTCATGACACATCCCCAATTGTTTTGCCATCTCCACCTGTCCCTGTTTAGCTTGATATTGTTGGAATGTTCTTTGTATATTCTTTTTTGTTCTTCTGGTATAAATCTATCGTCTAGGTGTCTCCATTCATTCAACAGTTTCTTCATCACCTCTTCTTCCATGCGTAATTCCTCTCCCTTGCTTGGGTCGATTTCCATTGTGGTTTTTTCCTTCTTCTCCCTGTCTTCCTCATCCTCTTTCTCTGCCATCTCTCTTTGGGCTTTCCTCTTGGGGTTTGGTTTGCCTTGACTCGAACTTCTCTCCTTTCCTTTTTCCTGATAGTCTATAGTTTGGGCCTCATTTTCTTCTTCTTCTTCTCCCTGCAGCCTTCAAAGTTGTTTGTTCTGCTTGGCTGAGCTTGATATTCTTTTTTCCTTGCATTGGGTTTTTCTTTTGCTTGTCTTCTCTTGCTTTTCACTTTTTGAAACCCTTCTTTATCTTCTTGATGTTTCCTCTGTTGTTTGTTCATGTTCTCTCCCTCCTCTAGGTTCATTGGACACTCCTTAAATAGGTGACCATACTTATGACATCTACGACATCTGAATTGGATGTGTTAGTAGTCTAGGGTTTGTTTCCATACCTCTTCATGATATTCTAGTTCCACTGAGTCTAGTATAGGTTCAGCTATGTTCATGTATACGCATATTCTCACATATGAAGTGTATCTTCCTTTTTTTCATTTCTACTATTTTGAAAAATATGTCTATCGTATTTCCAATGACCTCCAGTATTTATGGGTCCCAGAAATCCATTGGGAGACCGAATAACCTAACCCAAACCGAGGTTGCCAAAAAAATTTCCTTGTCTGGGTCGTAGCATTCTTCCCAGTATCTCATAAACAAACTAGCATTATAATGAAAGTAAGGACCATTTTCAAATACTTTTTATTTGTCTTGTAGGTTCAAGAATATTACCATGAAGAAGCCTCTAGCTCCTAGCTTGAGCTCAATATGACCTTTAGGCTACCATTTTTGATGTATCCATTGGTGAGGTCCTTCTCCGTCAGCCAAACTCTTATGAACTTACATATTAGAGCATGGTCTTTCATGTAGCTTCTGTATCGCTCTAGTTTGTTCATCGAAATGATGAATCTCAGTTTCTTCGTCGCACATGGTAAACATTTTCCTCTGCTACCTACCTGCCATCGCGCCCCGAGGACAAGTCCTGACATTTTGTTGGTATCTCCTATTAGTTTCGGATTACTTATATTCTCGTGGGAATCCCCTGCCACCGCATCTTGGTAACAGGGGATCTCTCCCCCCCCTTCCTCCTCTGTCATTCCGACCTAGTTACCGACCTCCTGGTTTGCAGCTTTGCAAATGTCATCAAATTTTAAGGGAAGGATGTCTTGCAAGTACTTGGGTTGAAGAAGAACTTGATCTTTCTAGTTGTATTGGAGGACCTTGTCTATGATGTTGTTTTCAGTAAGGGGAAATCCTTTCTAAGACATGTAGCTACCAGGAAGATGAAACATATTAGATTTCCAGTGAATAATCTTCAAAAAGTTGAGGTGGAAGCTTGTGTTTCACTGAGCAGCAAGGTAGGAGAAGTGAAAAGTCGAGATATATGAGAACTCTGAAACAGATGCATGGGACACTTGCACCATGGGGCCTTTAATATCATGCAGCAAATTACCACTAGTCTCCCAAAATGCACCTTTAACTAGCATGATGTCTCCAAGGGATTCACATTGGGAAAATATGTCAAATCCACCTTCTAGGGTTGAGATAGCATAGTTAGAGAAATATTGAAGCGAGTCCACTCTAACGTATGTGGACCATTCTCTACAGCCTCTATAGCAAAACATAGGTATTATGAATTTTTTTTTTATTTTTCAAGAAAATGTTGGATCTTCTTCATGCGGAAGAAGGATGAAGTTTTCTAAAAAAAAATGAATTCAAAGCAATTGTTGAAAAGGAGACTGGTCATAAACTGAAAGCCTTGAGAAGTAATAATGGAGGAGAATATGTTTCTAGGACCTTCAAGGAATTTTATGCCAAAGAGGGCATTAGAAGGGAACTGATAACTCCCCATAACCCATAGCAAAATGGGGTGGTTGCAAGGAAGAACATAAGCATAGTCGTAGCACTAAGAGCCATGTTGCATGATTAGGGGTTTCCATTACATATATGGGTAGAAGCATGCAATACCGCAATTTATTTGCAGAACAAGAGCCCTCATAGAATACTTGGCATGATGACATCCAAAGAAGCTTTCTCTAGGAGGAATCCAGATGTATCTTATTTCATGATTTTTTGAGCTACTTTGTATCACCAAGTCTCCAAGGATAACAGGAAGAAAATTGAGCCTACATTTGAGATGGGAGTCTTTGTAAGATACACAGAGACACCACATAACTATAGCGTGTATTTTCCCTCACTCAGGGTAACAATAGTGAGGAGAGATGTCAAATTTGATGAGGAGAAGGCTATGAGATGCTCTCTAGAGTGAGAATTGAGTATTCCAAAGAAGGAGTAGTTGTTAGTTCCAAAGGAGGAGCCTCATACATATCCTTAGGATGTTGTGGACTAGCCACATGTAAAGGAGTAGACAGGAGGCAGAGTGGAGGCATCCACTCAACCAGAATCTTCCTAAGACAGGAGGAAGAGAACCAGAGAATATGACAAATTGGTGCAGGATGCACAAGAGCATGTGGAAGCTCTTTCATCTCAGCGTGGGAAGAGGAGGTCACTAGAAAAATACACTTGGTATATGGCTCTCATGACAGAATTCATTGAGACAGAGCATTCTTCATTTGAGGAAGAAATTTCTCAAAGAGTGTAGGTTGATGCCATGGTTGAGGAGTATGACTCAATCATGAAGAACAATGTATGTGAGCTGGTGCCAAGACTAGAGAACAAGTCAGTAGTTGGTTCCACATGGATCTAAAAATGAAGCATGCAACTAATGGGAACATCGAGAAGTACAAGGCAAAATTTATGGACAAAGGCTTCTCTCAGGTATGGGGAGTGGAATATGAGGAAACGTTTTCCCTAGTATTAAGATATTCCTCTATTGGAACCATTTTATAATTGGTTGTGTAGATGGAGTGGGAGATCCATCAGATGGATGTGAAGACCGCCTTTCTCAATGGTGTTGTTGAGGAAGAAATTTACATAGATCATCCAGAGGGATTTGAGACATATGACAGGGAGACACATATATGTAGACTTAGGAGAGCCTTTATGGTCTGAAACAAGTTCCCTAAGCATGGTACACTTATATTGACACATATCTCAATGGATTGGGATTTACCAAAAGTGAAGCATATGCCAATCTCTATCACATTGTGGTAGATGGAAATTTTCTAATATGTTGATGACTTGATACTTACAAGGGATGAGTAGTTGATCCTCTCTTCGAAGGAGGACATTGCGTGAGAATTTGAGATGAAATACATGGGCTTCATGCATTACTTCCTTGGGTTGGAAGTATAGCAGGGTGATGGTGAGTTTTTTGTGAGTCAGGGGAATTATGCCTTTGAAATACTTCAGAGATTTCACATGAAGAACTGCAAGCCTATGGACACACCTCTAGCTACAAAATGGAGGGAATGATTCTTTAGGAGAAGAAGTAGATGCCACCATCTATAGATAGCTTTTGGGATCCTTGATGTATATGGTAAACATAAGGCCTGGCATATGCTATGTAGTTAATCAATTGAGTCAATCCATGGTGAATCCTACCAAGTTATATTGGAAGGAAATAAAGCATGTGTTGAGGTACCTCGTAGGCTCACTTGAGTATGGATTATGGTACAAAAGGGAAGAGAGAGTGAAGCTCCAAGTCTTCACTGTAGATTGGGTAGGGATTACATTAGACAGGAAAAATACTTCAAGTGTTATCTTCAGTGTTGGGTCTGCAACTATTTCCTAGTATAGTAGGAAACAAAGGTTTGTGGCACTTAGCTCAGCAAAGGCTAAATACATAGCTACAATTCAAGCAACATGTGAGTCCATATGGATGAGGAAAATATTGGTGGGTATTTTCAGTTAGGAGATGCATCCGATAGTGATTCATTGTGATAATCAGAGTTGTATCAAACTTTTTGAGAATCCAATATTTCATGACAAGTCCAAGCACATTGATATCAGGTACCATCACTTGCAAGATTGAGTTTAAAGGAGAATTATGATGCTATAGTACATTCCAACTGAGAAGCAAGATCCAGATATCTTAACAAAGGCATTTTCAAGAGGAAAATTTGAATTCCATAGGTGCAGGATAGGGGTAGTGAAAAATCCATTTCTTGATAAGAGGGAGTGACTTGGATTGCAGTTAACTTGTGTGACATGGCTTTTGGCTACTAGTTCACTTAATAAATTCGAGTTAGAGGCTAGAAGTAGAGTAGTGCATAAAGTGAATCCTAAAATTTAGCAATCTATGTCAGTTTGAATCAGTTAATTGAGCACAAGTACTAAGTTGAGTTAGTTGAAGGTCAGCTGAGTAGTAAAATTGTTGTTAACTCAAGGATCTCTCAGTTAAACTAGTCAATAAGCTAAAAATATCCCAGACATGCATGAAATTTGAATTGCCTAGCTTGATCTGGATTTAGACAGGAACGCAATAAATTACAGAGATAACCATAAACATAGAGATGTGATAATCATAAAGACAGATATGCAGCGGAAATAATACTTCATTTCATTACTGTAAAATACTGAAATATGCTTACAAATAGAAATAACCCAGCTAGGGCGATGGTAGCTTATCTCTGAGAAGAGATGTGTCGGCTACATGCCTCTAAACTATTCCGAACTATGTTTACAATGAGGCTCGAAGGCCTATTTATTATTGAGAAACAATGGAAAACCCATCACATTCCAAAACCTAACCCTAGAAGATGAAACGCCAAATTGTGGGCCCCGTTTTGGGGTGAGGTTGACAGCCAACTTCCCGGGGTCGCGAATTGGTCGTATTATCTCCGTTTGACACGCATGATAGCCCATTGGAAAGATCTCTCTGAGGACTACGATGAAAAAGACGATTTTTATCAAAAAATCGCTGGCGGTGGATTTCCCAAAAAACGTCGTTTAGGGCCTCAAAACAGCTCCGGAAGTTTAGGACCCGAAAAACTGCTAAAAATAGTAAATTGTGCTATAATTAGGAAACTGAAAAACTAAAAGAGACAGTTGTGGGGGTCCAAATGGGATAGGTGGGTTGCCACCAACATCCACCTGGATTATTCCTCCCCCCTTAGGAAGCAATGGTCCCCATTGCGTTGAGTTCCTCCCTGAGATGAGGAAGCTTCTGCTGAGCTGGGTCTCTGGTGAGCTGTTCTGCAATCTCTGATGTGTCCAGAAATGGTGGGGAGAATGGTCGGCGACGATCCACATTGAACACTCGGTGCAAGCGAAGGAATGGAGGAACGATGTGCTTCAAAGCATTGTTTCCCGTAGCCTTGTTACTGGTGTAAGGACCATGTCGAAGTGGTCTGAGTTTCTGATGGGCTCTGGTAAGGCACTCCCTCTGCAAATGTAACCAAACTTTGTCGCCCACCTGAAACTTGCGTGGTACCCCTCTGGGTAAGGAGAAGTTGTTCCTGTGTTCTATCATGATTGTATCCCTTTATTGCTGCTGCTGCGTGGAGGAACTCTTCGCGAGGGTCATGGATGTAGTAACGATCTTCTCCTTACTTTGGGAGCGAACCAGACAGAAAATAAATTTCCTAGTCTGTGAGATGAGCTTGTTGCCTTTCTTAGCAGTGATCAAAGAGGTGGCGGTAGGTGGAGCTACCTCTGGTGTCCTGTATAATGAATTATCCAAAGAAATAATGACAGCACGAGGCCTTGACTCATACACAAAATGTCGTCTCCACAAGTATGGCTGGCCTAATAGTACATCGCAAACATCCAGAGGTGTAACATCACACAATACCTTGTCTATGAAGGGCTTGATGCTGTAGGGAAGGCGGCACTGCTGGCGAAATTTGAGATCTCATCCTTCGTGAAGCCACCCGATACTATATGGTTGTGGGTGTGGCGTAGTTGGTAGGCCCAACCGCTTCACGACCTCTGTTGAAACGAGGTTCTTTTGGTTGCCACTGTCGACAATGAATTGCAGCGGCGAACCCTTCACCCACATCTGTGAGTGGAAAAGACGTTCCCCCTCCTCTGGCTCCTCAGGCTCATTCTTCTGGATCTTGGCAGTGGCAACTGTGGCACTAGGATCCGCATCAATGATTTGCTTCCCTTTGCCATCCCCCTTGTCGAGTTCTGGCTCAGAGTCGAAACATGCATCTGATTCGGAAGCCTTCAACTCGGCCACCAGCGACTGCTTGGTCTGACACTCACTTGTGTTATGAGTGGGACTCTTGTGGAACTCACACCACTTTCCTGTGTCCTTCTTCGGCTTCGTGGTGTTGTTCTTTTCTTGCAGCTTTGAGGGGTTGTCTTGGGTCACCCCGCCTTGGCTTTGTTCTTTGGGCTTCGGATTTGCAGATCCAAAGTCTCGCTTCTTCTGTTTGAACTTTTGCTCGATTTTCACAGCGTATCGGTATGCTGTGCCGAGTGAGGATATGTTCAAGAACTCCATCTCTTCCTGGATGTATCCGTGTAGGCAGTCGCGGTATTTGAGTACCAGATGCAGCTTAGAACCTTTGATACCCAACTGTGTGCGAAGGGTATGAAAAATATTTGTGAACTCTGGCACATCTTGGTCTCATCCCTGCCGCAGTGTGGTCCATTTGATGTATTTGTCCTCATAGCTTTTGACAGGGTAGTACTGCTCCTTGATGGCATCCCGGAAGTCATTCCAAGTGGGGGTGGCTGAAAACAGTGAGCCTGTACTTTCATCCTTCTACTCGCAGTATGTTTCCCACCAGTCCTTGACGTGGGGGGCTGCTTTGAGAAGAGCGAAAACAATCTTTTCCCGACTTGAAAATTCATGAACAGAAAAATACCCATCTAGCAGATTTAACCATTTATCTACGGCATCTGCATCTATTTGACCCTCGAAGATGGGGATTTCAAAATTGACTTGTACCTTAAACGATGTGGCATTTCCAGAGTAGCTATTGGAAGCCGATGCGTCGCCTCTGGGTAGTCGCTGAAGGATCTGCGCAAAGCTATCCATCATCGCGTTCCTTTGCCGCTTGAGGGCTTCTTCGAGCAATATTTTGATAGGATCTCCTGCCCTCTCGTCTTTCTTCTCATCCGCCATGGGAGGCCGTCGAGATTTGTGAGGCTGGTCTTGCAAAGGTTCGACCAGTTCAAGCCCTAACTCCTTATATCCCGACCTCGTTGGGGACATGCAAAGAAAAACAGAGAAAAAGCAAACCGCTCTGATACCACTGATCCGGATTTAGACAGGAACGCAATAAATTACAGAGATAACCATAAACACAGAGATGTGATAATCATAAAGACAGATATGCAGCAGAAATAATACTTCATTTCATTACTGTAAAATACTAAAATATGCTTACAAATAGAAATAACCCAGCTAGGGTAATGGTAGCTTATCTCTGAGAAGAGATGTGTCGGCTACATGCCTCTGAACTGTTCTGAACTGTGTTTACAATGAGGCTCGAAGGCCTATTTATTATTGAGAAATAATGGAAAACCCTTCACATTCCAAAACCTAACCCTAGAAGATGAAACGCCAAATTGTGGGCCCCGTTTTGGGGTGAGTTGGACAGCCAACTTCCCGGGGTCGCGAATTGGTCGTATTATCTCCGTTTGACGCGCATGATAGCCCGTTGGAAATATCTCTCTGAGGACTACGATGGAAAAGACGATTTTTATTAAAAAAATCACTAGCGATGGATTTCCCAAAAAACGTCGTTTAGGGCCTCAGAACGGCTCCGGAAGTTTAGGACCCGAAAAACTGCTAAAAATAGTAAATTGTGCTATAATTAAGGAAACTGAAAAAAAAAAATGAAAGAGACAATTGTGGGGGTCCAAATGGGATAGGTGGGTTGCCAAGAACATCCACCTAGATCATAGCTGGAGTGGAGGAAATGCACATTGTAATTATCAATTGTATGCTAATTGAATGTGTAGGCTTGGCAGTTAAGCAGGTAAATAACTCCTTGGGAATTGTGCAAGAAAATAGGAGAAAATTCCTACCTTTTAGTAGCTAATTTCCTTGAGGATTGTGTAAGGAAATAGGAGCAAGTTGAGGCCTTGAATTGGATAAGTGTTTACCATAGTAGTATAGTGAGTAGGAGAAAAATTTTACAATGCACGTTGTGTGCCAGGATCGAAGCAAGACATTGTAATAGTTTCTCACTCTCATATGCTTAATGAAAAGAAGCGAAGGTGTTTTCCCCAATTGGGTTCCCCTGTAAATCATTGTGTTCTTGTGGTATTTTAATGGTTGCATGTCATTACATGTTTTTCTAAATTATGATTTCCATTCCATGAAATAATAGAGGAAATTTGTAATCTCTTGTTTTCAGTTTGAATACATCAATAGTAGCAAATTTCTATTACTTTCTAAAATTGCATCCATAAGGGAACCCAACCTCATTCGAATTGTGTTTCTCTCATGGAAACATTATTTATTATATTCATGTTCGACAATAATATCAAATTAAAGTTTCATGAGTAATTCAAATTGTCTCTTTTGTTAGTCAACTTTCTTTTTTATTTTATTCTCTCTTCTCTCTTATTTTGTAGTAGCTAGTTTAATATTTTTTTCAAACCTACATTAATATAATATTATGAATGTATGCATGATGAATGGAAAGAAAACACACACACACACACACAAACACAAAGGTAAACAAGAGAAACAATGTGCATTTAAAAAATAAAAACATTAGAAATTGTTTCTCAAATATATTTGACAAAAAAAAGGGACAAAAGAGGTGATTTCGAACCTACACTTGATGGAAATGAAGACTTGTGGACACTTGGCTAAGCTGCTAGTTAAGTTATTCTCTTATTTATTCTTGCACCCCAAAGGAAGAGGGGTGTTTTTTTGTTAAGAATGAGGGGAATTGCTATCCAAATTCCCATGTGAAGACTAAGATTGGATTAGACATCTTGAGAGTATTATAATTTGCACATATCAAAGAAATAAAGAACCTAGTGAAATCCCATTGAATGTTGGTTTTTCCATTTAGATTTCTAGGAATTCCAACTATTTTAGTATGCACACTATTGGTTTATCTTTCATATTCAAGATCAATGGCTTAAACAATATGGATATTAACACTATTGTAGAGAGTTTCCAATATTTTATTTTATTATTTATAACTATTGCAGAAGGGGAAAATGTCATTGTTGCTTACAACCGCTAGTGAAGTCCATCTTCTTTCTTTTTTAACTTTCATTTTTTTAGGCCCTAGATATTGATGTATTGCATTCTATTGTTATATTAGTATTGTTAGCTATACCTTTCAATTATAATTGTAACTTTTGTCTCGTATATATACCAAGGAGACCTAGTTTTAGAAATCATCCCATCTTGTAAATTTCTTCTATTGTTAAAGGGGGATTTCCCTCAAAGAAGATTCACATTCATTATTATTTCTCATTCTCAAGGCGTGGACTTACTCATATTTCTATTTTTATGCCATTTGAGTGTGTGGTGCACTCCGTTGGGTTTCAAAGCATGAAATCCTTAGGTTTGGCTCCTTCAAATGAGTCATCTTGGTGTTTTCACTATAACATTTTTTTAGGATGGTTTAGACTAGGAAATTTTTGAGAGCCTAAGAAGACATAACATTAAAGGAGTTTTTCTCTCACTGATCACACTGAGGACGCGAACATAGCGGAACCAAGTAGCAGGAGTCGGGGCAACACTGGTGATCAGAAAGCTGATGAAGGTTGAGCCACCTTACATGGTAAAGCAATGGCTGGCAATCAGCATGCTGAGAAGGGCAAGCTAAGTTACACGCAGGCATCTGGTAGTTGCGAGGAGACACGTCAGGAACGCGTGTAGGAGCTTGCAGCATTGAGGGAGACCATCCAGCACATGGACGTGGCGCTTCGGATGAGGATGACGATTCAGACAAGTACGCGTGTCCGATTGTGGAGGAACCAGCCCCAGACAACTGATTGCCAGATGTCGAGTTTGCCAAGTGGACGTTTTGTCTTGCTGACGGTTCAGTTTCTGTTCAGTATTTTGTGTCTTCTGGTTAGGATTATGATATGGTTAAACTGTTTCTGTTATGTTGTGATCAAACTGGTTACCCCTGTGTGGGTTATTTTTGAACTCATATTTTTTTGGACTGGTTTCCCCTCTGTTGGGGTAGTCAAAGATAGTTATTCTGACTGTGTGATGAATGATGCTCAGATCCTCTAAGGCTGAGCCTCACTGTAAATCCTTTTTTGTATCATATTAATAGATTAAACTTACTTAGAAAAAAAAACATTAAAGGAGTTTTTGAGGTAAAAAATTGGGCTCAAAACAAAATTTATATTATCAAAATCAACTTTAAAATAACCAATAGGATTCAAGATGCATTTTTTAGGAAAATGAAGTAAAATACTTTTTTTATTTGTATTTTCAACTTATCTCCTTATAGGTTTACTCAAATTTCAAATGTAGGCTTTCGTTGGAGATGGAATTTAATTCCGCATCCACTAAATACCCACTATGTATACTTTTGTTAAACTCACAGTGAGAAAAACTAGAAACACATTTCGAAAAGGATTGTTTTCATGTATTTCTAATTTATCTCATTATGGGTCTACAAAAAATATGCAAAGTGATAGTCATTAGATGCAAAATTTAATTCCATGTCCAACAAGGTCCTACACTTGAAATTAGAGTAAACCTATGAGGAGATAACTTAGTAAAAAATGAAATATAAAGAGGTAGTTTTATTTCCTTCCTTTGAAATTTAACAACTCTTAGTGTATTATTTAACTATTATTTTATTATTTTCCTTAGGAGGCACATTTTAGACTTGCAATTTCCCCTAACGAAAAACATTTGTTTTCAAAATGTCAAGTTCCTTAATTTCTATACTTTTGAAGATATAACCTATGGAAATTAGGGTGTTTTACTAACCTTAAATTTAGTCCCAAATGAGCCATCTAGGAATTGTTTCTATGAATTTTCTTGAGGATGTTTCAAATATTTAAAGTTTGGGGAGACTAAGGAGACCTATCAAGTACCTATGGTAAAAATTTTAGGATATAGTTCACTTTGCTTTAGACATACTAGTTGTGGAAATTAGGGTTTTGGACTAGTCTTGAAACTAGTCTCAAATAAGTGTTCTTGGTAAAAATGTCATATCTAAAGCCCTAAATGTTTAAAATTAGTGTCACTAAATTCTTTGAAAATAATACATGACATAACTTTTGGGTACAAGTTTCTGGAGTTGATATGAAAAATAGCACACAAGGTGGATCAGATAAGTTTTCTCTCTTGAAAAGGGTTAAAAATATAATTTTTGGGGAAGTTACCGTAAATTTATCTCTACCCATCTTATGGAATTGCAAAGAACAAGTATTAGGCTACTACAGATCAAAATTTTAACCTCACAAGGGCCAAAATTTTAGAGGCCTTTCATGAGGGACTTTGGCAAACAATACAATCTACAAACTACAATTTTTCTAAGTATGTTAACTTGAAATTATTTTAGTTTTCAATTATAAGATCTAATTTTTTAATTGAAAAAGTGTGATGCAAGATATGCATTATTCGAGATTCTACTCAAGACTAAGGAACTAATTAATTCCCAAGAAATATATGAGGAAGTTTGATGGTAAAGATATTGTTACATGGATATTCTAGATGGATCAATTCTTTGGTCTACACCAAGTTCCAACTTTACAAAAGGTAACCAACTTCCTACTTTACAAAAGGTGACTATTTCATCCTTTTGTTTATAACTTGATCAATCTATCTAAGATCAATAGCTTTGTGAATGAAAAGAACATTTTGTTCTCTCTTGATCCACTTTTACAAATATTGATAACACACCATGGGGATATTAAGAGCAACACATTCTTGAGATAGTTGATAAATATCCAACAAAGAGGTCCAATGAGCTATTAGCAATTTCAAAAGTCGAACATCAGAGTAAAGAACATTCTAGAGGACAATCTGTTAGATCACTTTATAGGAACTTTAAAGGGCAACATTCAACTTGGGGTGTACTTCTTAGAACCTAAACTCATGGAGAATTCTTTTAGTGTGGAAAGGAAAGCTAAAAGTAAAAATATGGCTACTAAAAGGGTAATCAATAATAACTACAAAGAACATTATGTTCCCTCTCCTATAGAGATATTTTATTTAAATTGTGACAACAAATATAGTAAGGGGCATAAATTTGTGAGAGGAAATTATTCTACATAGTTTGAAGATGAAAAAGATAAATAAGTGAAACCATCACAAGATCTAGAATTAGAAGAAACTACTCCAACCATATCTTTTCATGTGTTTGCAAGCATCAACACTTCTCAAACTCTCAAGATAGGAAGATATATCATAAAGAAAGAGGTTCTAGTATTAATTGATTCTAGTAGTACCCATAACTTTATTAAATACAAATTGGCCCTTACAGGTTCCCATATGCATAAAAGAGTGAGATTGCGTATACAATTCAACAAATGTTAAAAGGTTTCATTCAACCTAGCCAAAGTGTTTACTTTTTACTAGTGATCGAGTTTTTAAAAAAGGAAGGTTCATGGCCTATGTTTCTAGATTTATAGATAGCTCAGCAAAATGACTATTAAAGATAAGTTTCCTATTCAAGTGATTTATGAACTATAAGATGAATTGTAAGGAGCAAACTTATTTACCTAGTTAGACCTTTGTTTTGGATATATTAAAAGCAAATTGTGCGAATAAAACATCCCTAAACCGATCTTTAGAAAACATGAAAGTCATTATGAGTTTTCTAGTGATGTCATTTTCCCTTACTAATGCATCTTCAATATTTCAAAACTTGATGAATTTGATTTTCAAACCCACCCTTATAAAAAAAAATTGTTATTTTTTTTATAATATACTAATTAAGCCGATAGGCCTTCCTTTGAAAGAGACTTTCGTCGTCCTTTTGATTCTCAGGCTGACACCTGGCGGAGTGGGCAATTTACTTTGTATTTGTTCAGGCTTGATTCTCAGGCTGACACCTGTGCGCATTTTCAAAATATTCGTCATGGTCTCCTTCAATTATTCATTTCCGCTCATTCTGGAACCGTCTGCATTAACTTGGGCGATGTCGGTGCCATGGCTTACAGTCACTCGGGCCAGCCTCTACTCACACCCAGGCATGCTTTCTGTGCCCTGCTCGGCCTCGACGTGGTCTTGACCGACATCGCCCCCGTTCTGCCCGCCCTCAAACGCAACGTGAAGAAAAACACGGCGGCGACCTCCCTCGCCTCGGCCGGAAAACCAGGATCCGGCATTGGAAGAGTGAAGATTTCTCATGGAATCTGATGATCGGTGAGAATATCAAGCAAGGGCGGTTTAATGAAGCCCTTGATATCTATTGCCAAATGTGTGCAGTGGATGTGGATATACAGGCGGATGAGTTCACATTTACTCGTGTTCTCAAGGCCTGTGGAGCAATATCAGCTCTCCGACTAGGTAAGGAGATCCATGAGCGTATACTTAGAAGTGGGTTTAGTTCATATGTTTTTGTAGGGAATGCTCTCATTTCAATGTATTCCAAGTGCAGGCGTATAGAGGATGCACGCAAAGTGTTTGACAATATGTCTGAACAGAATGTGGTCTCCTGGAACGCCATAATTGTGGGTTATGCTCAGAAAAATCGTGGTGAAGAGGCATTGGAATTGTTTCGTGCGATGCAAATCTCAGGCACTGCACCGGATTCAGCAACCATGGCATGTGTTATTCCAATCTGTGTTAGACTAACATCTGTGCAGCAGGGCAAGGAAATCCACGCTAATGCAGCACAAAGGGGATTTGGATCAGATGCATTAGTGGGGAATTCACTCATTGACATGTATGCAAAATGTGGAAGCTTGACGGAAGCACTCCAGATGTTTGAGAAATTCTCACAGCAAAGTGTGTCTTCCTGGACTTCTGCCATTAGAGCTTATGCTTCAAATGGTAATCATGTCAAGGCATTGGACCTGTTTTATAAAATGAATCTGCAAGGTTTCAGTCCCGATGTGGTAACCCTTACAAGCATCCTTTCAATCTGTGCCCGATCAGGAGCTCTGCAGCATGGCAAGGACATCCATGACTATATAACTAGATATGGTTTTGACTCTGTTATTGCTGTGGGGAATGCACTCATAGACATGTATGTCAAGTGTGGGGATATGGAAGGTGCTCATGGTGTATTTTGTAGAATGTCTCAAAGGGATGCAATCACATGGAATACAATTATAGCAGGTTACTCACAGAATGCATAGCCTGAAGAGGCATTGCAATATTTTCGGCACCTGCAACTAACACTGAAGCCAAACCCATTAACCATTTCATGTGTTCTCCCAGCATGCACCAGCCTAGCAGCTTTGCAACTAGGCAAGGAAATTCATGGTTACACAATTAGAAATGATTTATTATCTGATGTATTTGTGGGAAACGCCCTGATAGACATGTATGCTAAATGTGGGAGCATAAAATATGCACGCAAGTTGTTTGACAACCTGTCTCAAAAAGATGTTGTCTCATGGACCATAATGATTGCAGTGTATGTTAAGAATGGGCATGACCAGGAGGTTTGTGGATTGAAATGGTCTCTTTCTGGCCAACAAATTGCAAGTGGGGGGAATGAAAATCTACTGTACATTTGGGATCAGAGCATGGCATCCCATAATTCTACCTCTCAATATCTCCACCGCTTAGATGAACACTGTGCAGCAGTCAAGGCCTTGGCATGATGCCCCTTCCAAATCAATCTTTTAGCATGTGGTGGAGGGAGTGCAGACAGGTCTATAAAGTTTTGGAGTACTCACATAGGTGCCTGCTTAAATACCGTAGACACTCATTCCCAAGTTTGTTCATTACTCTGGAATAGGCATGAACGTGAGTTACTGAGTTCACATGGATTTAGTCAGAACCAGTTAACCTTATGGAAGTACCCATCTGAGGTGAAGATTACTGAACTTACAGTAAATACTTCTCGAGTTCTTCATCTGGCACAGGTATGGAAATTGATTTATTTTTATGAGTACTTATGCATTCATCTTTCGTTTTATGAATGGATTTGTCCTCATGATCCTTCTTATGCCTTACCTCTTCATAGCCCTGATGGGTACACAGTTGCATCAGCTGCAGCAGATGAAACACTCAGGTTTTGGCAAGTATTTGGAGTTACTGATACCTCAAAAAGGGCGAAGAGTAAAGATGAAAATGGGGCTTTCAGCAAGTGTCATACTTACATCCGCTAATAAGCATCTTTCTATATTTATGAAATGAGGATGTTTAACTCAAGGTAGTAATTAAATGTTCTGTTTTCTATTTCACATAGCTCTTCTGCAGGCTGTTGGATTGCCATGGAGCATGTTCCACTTTCTTCAATGTAATATGCTACAGTTTCTTCTTTCTTTCTTCTCATATACCATGAACTTTGAATTTATCTTTTGTGAAACCTGATGGAACAATGTTGCAACAACTTTCTGAGACAAGAACCACTCCTTCAGCTGCATCGTAAAAATTAAAATGGTTTTGGCAAGTCTTTGGAGCCCCATATTCTTCAATGAAGGTTCTGAAAATGATACATTATGAGTGTCAGCAAGTATGTCATTCACATCAACAAAGAAACCTCCACGCCTCCTCCACTCATGGAATGATTCACATTCTACAAAAAGCCTTCACGCCTCTACTCAATCTTATAGGTAATTCTTGAATGATTTATCTTCTTCATTTTGCTATGACGCACTTATTATGTAATTTCTTACCTGAGATAAATTCTATATCTATATTGCTATAGAATTTTAGTTCTGTATCTATATTGCTATTTCATTTGTATAATTTTTTTGTAATATTTTACATTGTACCATAGTTCAGTTCCTTAGGCTTGTACCGTAGTTCAGTTCCTTAGGCTTGCAAAATTCATCTCTCACATATATTCATTCAAGAGATCAGTAAAGCATTTTTTAATAGACATTAATCAGAAAAATAGTCACATACATAGGTGCTTGAAACTTGAAAGAACTCCATGAATTACCCTGACTTGTGGCTACAACTCTCAACCTTACAAAAATATTGACTGCGACAGAAGAACTGAAAAACTTACTAAAGACCTCCATGCATACCAGGTATTGATGATATAGCCATGAATGAGTAGACACTAAATTGAGAGCTTCTAATGTGCTGCTAGGACAAGCGATATTCATCATCATTTGTTGTGCCCTTGTTGCAAGATCCTGTCTCATGGAACTGTTGGTCTGATCAGTTATCTTTGTCCTCTAACACCTTGCATATTTTGAATGTTTGTTAAAGAACTGAAAAACTGACTAAAGACCTCCATGCATACCAGGTATTGATGATATAGCCATGAATGAGTAGACACTAAAGTGAGAGCTTCTAATGTGCTGCTAGGACAAGTGATATTCATCATCATTTGTTGTGCCCTTGTTGCAAGATCTTGTCTCATGGAACTGTTGGTCTGATCAGTTATCTTTGTCCTCTGACACCTTGCATATTTTGAATTCCATCATGGTTTCATCTATTTATTGCCACTTTCCAGTACATTTTGGTAATGAATTCATTTATTGATGAGTAAGAAATAACCAGATGAAAACCTTGTTTTCCCTATTCGTAAAGTTCTAAGGTAATTAAAAGGAGATACTTGTTAGGTTTCTTAAATTTAATGTGGCAACATTTAGTCACTTAGTTTTATTCAGAGTTTGCAGATGATCTGTAATTTATTATGCATGGCTGATTGGTACTTCCTTTTCCCCTTCTTTGCAGGGGAAAGCTACAGGTCTATACTGTCGATGGCTTCCACAGTGCAACCATGGCGGTAACAATTTCTCCTTACCCCGGAAGTGAACCAGGTCATTCTTGTGGCCATGTTTCCTCTTAGTCGCCAGGCTTCTCCATCGCTTACCTCACATTTTCTCGTTCCTTTACACAGGACAATTAAAACAAAAAGTAGATTCTTTGGTTCAAATTTCTTTGGAGATTTGATCAAGCATTGAAATTTCAGAAGTTGGGTTTATTGTGCATATGAAATGGCATGTGTTCATGCTTTTGAAATTTTACTCAGAGAAAAGAAAAGATGGATTTAGTATTGCATATGAATGAGATGTATTCTTCGTATATGCTTGGCCATCTATAGAGGTTTCTTGATTTTGGGTAATTAACTTAACCTCTTGATTTTGGGTAATTAACTTACTCTAAAATGAAATAAGACATTCAATGTGTTCTTGAAAAGTAATTGCACAGTGCTCCAGTCCAAGAAAACAAGGTTTTCCACAAACCAATTAACTCTTCTAGAAAAGTTCAACAATTCCAATTTAATAATCCTATCGGCCTCTCTTTGTACCTTGTATCTGAAGTTAAATGTGACTTTATGAGTTAATTGGTATTTGGATTCTGTGCTAGCTCAATGTGGTTTCCAGCAGGCAAAACGTTTTTAAACTAATTCCCCTCTCTTTAGGGTCGGTAGTCAGCCAGAAAAAATAATCTGAATTGTATTCCATGCTTAAGACTACTTTAAGAACAGAGATTTGTGTTTTATTTTCGTGTCAACCCTTTCTTTAATATATATCTATATGTGCCCTCTTCTAGGAAGCAACTTTTTAACTTTTCCCCAATTATTAGTAATGAAATTAGTTTTGTGATTTTAAAAAAATTATGTTCTGGACTAGCATGTTTTGTAATGTTGTTTAATTTGAAAGATGGAATTTTCTCTGAAGCTTAGAGTCTTCATGCTTTGGCTTGATAAACGTGACAAAAATTGTTCGCAAAATCTTTTTAGATTATTGTCTGTGATTATTGTCTGAAACTTACACTCTTCATGTTTTGGCACGATGAAAGTGACAACAAGTTTTTCTAGATTGCAGCATGCAAAAGCACATCTGAATGAAAGGGTTCTGCTAGAAGGAAAAAACAAAATTTCATTGAGAGTTTAAGAAAAACTTGATTCCCTTGAGTGTAGTTGGCAACCTTTATTGGATGTTGAGAGTTTTCCCACAGAAACTGGGATCATAGGGAAATTGGGAAAGAGACCACAGCTTCTTCAGCAATCTCCCATCCACCAACCCTCTGATAAATCCAGTGCTCTCATATATATGTGTGTGTGTGTTGTGCCATACATGAGCTCTTAAGAAATTTCAAAAGCCTTCACCTAATGCAATCCTCCAGGTTTTTCAAGACACCAAAGAAAACTACTTACAGTCAGTTTCTTAAACATGGAAATTTTACAACACACTGCTTCCAAAATAGCCATCCAAAAGGTCATTACTATAATAGCTTGATTAGAAATAGATTGAATGAGAAGGTCCAGATGGGGTATTCAATCATCTCCATCCATCTGTTCTGCATCCTCAGTGCTTACTTGGAAAATATATCAGCCTTCATATTTATCCCTTGCAAACATGCTGAAAAGATAATGACATGGAATTTTTCCTTGCTTCTCTGATTCCGTCCAATGATGGGCCAGCTGCAAATTTTCCTGATTGAAATTTCCATTTGACCTCTCTGCAATGTGTTTGGAATCTCTTTTCACCAGTAGACAATTTAAATCTTTCTCTATTGCTATTTTCAGAATCTACCAAAAAGCATAAAGTTATGCTCTGTTGTTTGATCCATCTCCTACAGCTCTGCTTTGAAACTGATCTTGTAATTGTCTCTTAAAGTAATGCCTCATGATCCACAATAGTTGGGATTACCTTGACAAGCCTCGTTGAAATAACTCCACACTATTGTTATATATATATATATATATATATATATATATATATATATAGATATATATATATATATATATCTGGGGATCTTAGTATTATTTGTTTCTTTTCCTTTAAAGGTGGTTGTGTCCCTTAATATGCATATCTATTCTTGTGTCAAACTTGATTAGTAATAACATCTTTGTTTTGAATTCTTTTCATTTCTTTGCTAGCCAAATAGCTTAAGTCACTGTACAAGGATAGTCTGATGCCCACATGCAGTTAATACAGAATGTATTTTGAAAACTAGGATTTAGCTTTATAGTGCTTGTTGTTGAAGATGAGAAGCAGCACAAAAGTAAGTCATTCCACAACTACTACAAACTTACAACAATATTAACATCCTGCAAATATTCTCATCTATGAGGAGCTTTGGGGGCCTATAGAGTACAAGAGAATGACAGAAATTCTTCACTAAACATGTTAGTAGCGTACTGATCATCTTGGCGGTTGGAGACAGAACTGGTGTTGAAGCTCTCTTTCCTCACAAACCCAGCAGGGGCTTTCTTTTCATAATTCTGAGTACAAAATTTGACTGTCATTTTCTGCATCTTTCTATTTATATACATTGTTTGAACTCCTGTACAAAATATCCCACAGAAGAGAAACAAAAGATATTACAATCATATTGTAAGAGAAATGATCTGGCTACTAACAAATGAAAACCAATATCTCCACTTATGAAGCAGCTCTCCACTGTGATAGCGTTCTTTGTAATGTCTCTGATAAATCCTTTAGACTTCTATTTCATTCTGTAATATGATGGGATTCACTCTACAAGATTAGGGGATTCACTCTACAGAGTCCATGTCATACCTTCTAAATTAGCTCTCCACTTATGCTAATTTTCTCTGTAATGACCCTAATAAATCCTATATAATGAGATTTCATTTTGTAATATGATGGGATTTCACTCTACAAGATTGGTTTCAGTTTTACTTGTATTGTGGTATATGAAATTTCTCAGTTTTACTTGTAATAGGATGGGATTTCATTCTGTAATATCATGGGATTTCCCTCTGCAATATTTGCTACTAAATTTTACAATTCCAAATTAATAATCCTATCGGCCTCTCTTTGTACCTTTTGGGACAATTGCTAGTTTATAACAAATCCTGAGAAGACCATGTACAATAGGTTGACATGGACTTAAAAATATTAAAAGAGTAACAAATATATGATGATGATGATGGTTAACGTCCACTGAGACCAAACTTTGGTCTATCGGACCTAAAGAAACGAATTATTTAGTTTGATTTAAGATTTTAATCCTATGCTCAAAAAGCTTGGAGAGAATCCCCCCGAGCTCACTATAATTTTGACAACGTAAAAGGCTAGGAAGGTCAGTATTGTAACAAATATTTTGAAACTGAGATCTAATGTGGTTGTGTGCAGGGCGCTCTAAGAGGAAGTGATTTTCATCCTCGATGTTCGTATTCTCACAGAGATGGCAAAACCTTTCCATCCATGGTGTTTTAGGAACTACCCAATGACCCGTTTCACTATGGAGCTCATGAGAGTTCGTTCTAATATTGGCTATATTAATTTTCTTCTTTGAGCTAGTTAAAACAGAGAGATACTTTTGATCTTCTAGGGTGGGGTTGATGACCTCCTTATAATATCTTAATTTTCTTTTAGCTGCTAAATATTTCTCACACCACATTTTTTCTTTGAACTTAGAAGTAACAATATTTTTAATGTTATTAATGTTTTGCAATGCAACATTCTCGTCGATCTCCCAATGGTTTAACTAGGCCCTGGTGTCTTTATACCAACCTCGTTTGAGCCTTAGGTGGTTTTGGCTGGAATTTAAAGCTATCTTAGGAAGTCTATGGTCTCCTGTGTTATTGATTTTGTGCTTGTACAACAAAAGCCTAGTCATAGCCAGGCTCTTGATAGGGGAAATACCCACTTCTATAAGGAGAATAGGATAGGGTGTGTTTCTTTTAATTTTGAGGTTATACATTATAAAATGCTTCTGGAGTTGCTTAATATTTCTCCAGGATTCTCTAGAGATGCTACAACCCCAAACCTCACATCCATATAAGATAACCAGAGTGATTAAAGTTTCAAAGAGGAACTTCTTTCTATCCCACATTATGAGGTTTGTCGTTTTACAACTATTTTCAAGACCAAAATAAGCTTTCCATCCCCCATTAATCCTTTTCTCAATGCTATAGTTCCAGTTGAGCTTGTGATGAATATCAATTCCTAGGTACTTGTTGGAAGACACTTCCTCCAAGTTACTATTTTCATACATAAAATTAGCGTAAGTGTCCTTCTTGGATTTGATAGTCATAACTTTTGTTTTGTCAGTGTTAACAATCATACCCATGGTAGAGTAGAAATCCTTAAGAAGTATAAGTTTCTTATCAAGATCAGATGGGCACCTTGCGAGAAGAACAATATCGTCAGCGTAGAGAAGAAGGATGATGACTAATCCAGCTAAGATCGTGCTAGCACATCCTGCTTACTCTAAACAACCTTCTAGCTTGTCAATGTAAATGCCAAATAGGGTAGGGGAGAGGGGGCAACCTTGTTTAACTCCGATATTACACTTAATATCTTTTGACCACCCCTCATTGCTCTTTAACTTGGAAATTACATTCTTGTATAACCTTATAGTGGCAGCTCTCAACTCAAAAGGAACCTTTAGCTCTTCTAATCTGTTCCAAAGGTTGTTTCTAGGAACCGTATCGAAAGCCTTTCTAAAGTCCACAAAGCAACAAAAGAGATTGGATTTATCATTGCGACATTCCTACACAATGATCCTAAGCGTAACGAGGTGATCTGTTGTTGAGTGCTGCTTTCTAAAACTGGCTTGGCCTTTAGCCTGCTTACCTTCACTTTCAAGCCATATGCTCAACTTCTTTTCCAAAATAATACCATATAACTTGGCTAGGAGAGCGCTGATCATAATTGTCCGATAATTAGAGGGATTATATGCATCTAAGTAACTACAAAAATAGACATCAACTATAATGCTTTGAAATATATTCTTTAAACTACAATGTCACGAAACAAAAATTTCTAAACTAACAACACTATAATTTATAAAAAACTTATTTTATAAAAAAAAAAAAATTAATTGTGAAAATAATTTAAATTTTATAAAAACTTATTTTATAAATTATTTTTTTAATTGTGAAAATAATTTAAAATTTATAAAAAATTATTTTATAATTTTTTTTTTAATTATGAAAATAATTTAAAAATTTTAACTGAGAAATAAATTTATTAAAAATTATTTGAAAATCAACCAATTAAATTAAATTATTATTTTTAAATATTTAACTCAATTTAAAAATATTAAATTAAATAAAAATGAATTAAAACATTAAAAATTATGAAGCGTTATGATCCATCCTAAATCATTTTACTTTATCTTATGCCTCTCACACCTATTCACCAAACCTCTTACTCTCTAAGTTACAACTATTTCAACGTCATAACAAACTATTTCTTAATCACACAAAGCAATGAAACATCAAATAAAGTTAGTATAAGTAAACCTAAGGTTTCTTTAAATAATTAAATATTATTTTCTATGCATTTTCATGAAAATTAAAGAAGAAAATTAGTGTTTCTTCATTACCATAACACACAAATATATGCTTCGATTAGCTTGGCTGGACTGACCAAAGAGTTGTATGTATTATTGGCCGTTGAACTTCATTCCCATTTTGATAGCTACCTTCACCACTTAATTGTAGCAATTGAAAAAGGTGTGGATTTGGCTCTTGTCCAATACGTATAATTACTCTTGTAGGAACAATGCATTATTGGTTCAAGTTTGTTGGTACTGCTGGATTAGTGCATGAGGTTGGGTTTCTTGATATGTATTTTATCAAGGATTGTTTCAAGAAGAGTTGCCAAATAACCAACTGAGGATAAGAACTTGCGATGGAAGTTTTTTCTGTCATATTAGAATTGGGTTATGTATTTTCATATGAATTCTCGAGGTTTCTAGATTTTTTTATTTTTTTAAGTTTCTTTTAAAATATGTCTTTTTATAAGGTTTTATTTTTATTTTTTGGAGTCGTAATTCTTGCTAAGTCATAAATTCTTGGTATAATTAATTTACGAGTTATTGGATATACCCTTGGTGTTATAGTGGCAACTGCTAAGTTTGATCTTGGGCTTCGCCCAGATTACTTCAATGAATTACCGATTCACCATAGTTAAAAAAGAAACAAAATAATGTGTTTTCTATACTAACTATGTATTGGTTAACAAGTTTCGACATGATGTGTTAGCTTAGGTTGTTCTATATGTTACCAGAGTACCTAAAATAATTTCAGACCAATTTTTACCAACTTTGTTTTAAGTTTGACATAATCCTAATTAAGAAGGAAATCAACTATATGTAGAAGAGATATTCAAGACAAAAATTAATTAAGATTAATGGCATATCTAATAAGAATAAGTGAAATATAAATAATGGCAAAGAATATTCTATGGTTTTGTTTATGACATAGTCTAATGGTTCTATGTTTTGATTTTTAGTCATTGGGATTAAACAATATAATTTATTCATTGGGATTAAACAATATAATTTTTGGTAAGGTTATGATTTTCAATATTTAAAATGTATTTTTGAATGTATAAATGGATTCAACACTTTGAAAACCCCTTGGGACACTTTGATTTTGTAGACTACACAACTCAAACTTGTGATTCCTGTTAGCTTTGTTGGCGTTTGGCCCAAAAATGGATCCAAAACACTCCCAAAGTCTCCAAAGTGCTTAAGATCATCCAAACATAGAAACAAGCGACGGAGGATAGCCCTTTGAAGGGCAGAAATGCACTATCAGGAGGCCAAAAAACGCATTTAAACATTCAAAAAACCATTATTGCAGGCTTAAAAATGAGAAGGCACAACAGCCGTTAGATTTGGCCGATCAATGGCCCAGATCTAAGTGGCGGATCACATCGGCGGATCTGATCGGCACAGACGGGCAGTGGCAATCGGCGCAAGACACTGCCGATTAGCGATTGCCAATGATCGGATCGGTGGGTCGCTATCGGCGGGTCACATCGGTAGAGGTATCGGCACAGACAGTGTGCAATAAGCGGTTGAGATCGGCGATTCAATGTGGACCATAGATCGCGCGTGCAGTTCGATAGCCCACATCCCATCGTCGGATCACAATCGGAAAGCAAAGGGGCAGAACCTTTACACCTTCATGTGTGTGATGCGATGATGCGGACCCGACGGTGTTATAGATAATATTGTATAAAATTTCAGGTCCGCAATAAGCCTGTTTTAAATACATTTTAATGTATTTCGTTATATAACGAAATACAAAGGGAATAGGGCAATGCCGATAGCGATGAAGCTCGGACCCAAAAGGGTCTAGGAAGTGAAATATATATATTTTGAAGTCCGCCAAAGGCCAATTTTCCCATGTTTTCAGTGTTTTTCAAGCGTATATCAAAATACAAAGGAAGCAAGGGACCCGGGCTACTTACGACATGCGATAGCGACCCAAGGGCGGACCCGATAGATAATTAAACCATACTTGAGGACTTTTGAAGTCCACAAGAAGAAGAACGGCAAAGATTTCTCAGTATTACAATGTTTTCTATATACAACAGAAAACAATCATTATTAAGTATTTTCAAGAGATCACAAAGGCCCGAATAGACATTCCATCACTTAAAAGAGGCCGAGAGACAGACAGAAGGTTGGAAGTGGAAAAGCGACAACGCAACATGATGAAGCCCGCAACAAAAGTGATCAAGGAGCATAGACAACGCAACACATCCAAATCAACTAGAAACGATCATGGAACAACAACACAACACAGCCAGAACAAACAAAATGATTGTGGAGCATATCTGGCACGGGAGAACTCCCAGACAACGCAAAAAACTACCCAAAATATCTGAAAGCAGTTACTCTTCTGTCAGAAGAAGAAACCTCTGAGCCCATGCTTGCCTAGAGGGAATCAAATTTGTTGAAGAGATAGAGGGATAGATTAAGACCTCTCGAGCCTCAGAATGCTCAAGAGCATTGTAAAGAACTATAAATATCTGAAAGTAAGATGTAATACAGGTTCAACTTTTGGAGACTAATGAGACTTTGCTACTCAAGCTTCTTATCTTAATTCATTAGTAATACAAGCTTCTTTTGATGTTATATGTTCAATGTTCATTTTCTCTTCTGTCCTAAGCTTGCACTTGAAGAGGTTGTTCATGTTTCTTTTGTGTCTAATCCAAGATAACTGTCATCTTATCTCTGCGTTGATGAATTAGATTTGAAAGCTTCTTTACTGCCTGTAGCAAGCCATTCATGTGTGGTCATATATGCATTTGCCGGTACAGTTAGTATTCTCTTTTGTTACCTGTAGCTAGCCATTCATTTATGTTTAAGTATGCATCTACCGGTATGGTTAGTATTCTCCATCCATTCATTGAATCTACAAATTATTGAGCATTAGTGGTCTAAAGCCTTGTAAGTTGAGGGTGTTCATGCATGTCTTCAGTAAAACATAGTTGAAATGGTTATCTGGCTTGATCCAATCCATCATTTATTCCAATAGTTCAGAGAACAATATTTAAGATTATATGTTACCAGGCATCTCCGAGCTGTAACCTAGGAGAGTTTCCTGGAGTGATAACATAATTGGCACGGCTGCCGAGGAGAGGAAACTGAAGCTTAGCTTCCCTAGGAAATGACATAGATTTAGCTTTCATGATAGACAAAGTCTGGGCACTTTTTTGGTTGTAATCATCTATGTAGCGACTCTACTGGAAGCCAAACAAGAATAATTTTAGGGGCGAATGTTCGCCCTTTGGCGAAATTAAGGGGTTTTAAATTCTTAGTGGGCGAATATTTTGTTTCATAGTACATTTTTACAAATCACCTCAAATAGCCCACCTTATATTAAGGGAGAGGGTAAAAAAGGTAAATTTAGCCCTTGAAATTAAGAGTTACAACCTTCCATTCGCCCATTTTCAAGAATAGGTTTTATTTAAGTGAATCCTATGGGCCAAAGGCCCAAATACCATATTTATAAAAGATGTATGGTAAATTAATAAAAATATAAATAAATGAGAGGTATGGTAAATAAATAAAACATTTTTTATATTTACTCCATAAGTCACCTTATATACATGCAAGGGTGTAAACAAATAAAAATATAAGTAAAGTGGAGGTAGGGTAAATAAATAAACGCCTTTTTATACTTACTCAAAATGTATGGTAAATAAATAAAAATATAAATAAACTAGACGTATGGTAAATAAATAAAAATATAAATAAACTAGACGTATGGTAAATAAATAAAACCTCTTTTTATATTTAGTCCATAACCCTCGTTCTATTTATGAAGGCTCAAGAAATAAATTTTATTTAAGTGAATCCTATGGGCCAAATACCATATTTGTAAAAGAGGTACGGTAAATTAATAAAAATTTAAATAAACGAGAGATATGGTAAACAAATAAAACATTTTTGTATATTTAATCCATAAATCACCTTGTATTTACGAACGTTCAAAAAATATATTTAGGTGAAACCTATGGAAAAAATACTATGGGACAAATACCATGGACTAGATTGTTATTAATACCATGCAAAAAAACATTATTATTAATAAAAATAAAAATGGCACATTGTATTGACCCATGGTATTCACCTAGAATGCAGCCTATTTAAATGGGGGAATTAAACCAGCATAGATCCATCTTTACTCTGGATCTACTAACCCCCGGGAGGTATCAAATATCATGATATGCAAACTAGCATAGAGTGAAAAAATATTTGATCCCTCTCGGGGCTTGGTTGAAATAAAAAATAAAATAAAAATCAACTATTAATTTTTATAAATTACTAATAGTAATTTTTAAGCTCCAGGTTTATGATAACCCATGGTATTGACCCATGGTAATACCATGGTATTCATGTGAGCATAGACTATTTAAAGAGGAAATTCTATCATCTTAGGTCCATCTTAATTCTGGGTCTACCAAGTGCTCAGAGGGATAAATATATTTCATCCCCCTAAGAGTGGTAGATGTGGAGTTAAGATGGATATAGGTTGGTTTTTATGATAATGAAGATATTATTTAGACTTAGGAAATTATATTGTAAAAACATCTTAAGGTGAATGGTTAAAGCATAGACATTGGACAAGTATATTTGTATACTTTTGTTTTAAACTGAAACAAATACAGGGTTAAAACGAATGGATTGATTGCACTAGTCATCCTTCTATAACTTTCCAACATATGCTGGAGTAAACAGATTGTAATTTGGGTAATTTTTCTAACTGCAATTAGGAACATACTTGTGTATTGGCAGGGTGGTTACGAGGTCCCTAGAAGTGATGAATTTGAATTTTTCTTGGTTTTATATATAGTATTAGGTTTTTTCTCATGCTTTCTGTGAATGACACGGGTGAATTTTAGCCTACATCCACTAGGTTATCGATATGTAATTTCGGTAATTTTGATTTCAAAAGATATTTTAAAGAAATGCAATGATTTCATTTGTGTATTCAATAAATACAAGATTTTATAATTGAGTAAAATATTCGCCATGCCTGGTGAGAGATTCGCCAAAAAATTATATATACATATTATATTATTGATAAAATCGCCTTCCATTTTTCCTATATACCATGGAGATTCGCCCATTTATTATATATATAAATTTAGGGGGGTTCTTAAAATTTTCCCTGAAGCCAAACCTCTTGGCGACTCCACGTCATAGTTCTGGCTTAGTTTGTGAGGCATAATCGGAGAAATCCTCAGAAGCTACAAGCTGACCCAGTACCTAACCCTGAAAAAATCATCAAAGAGAGAAAGGTATTGCAGAAAGGAGCATCAGGTTTAAGTAAACCTAAACAATCTCCTTTATCTCTTCAAGAAAGGTCGGTAATAGAATAAATATATGTTGAGAGTATAGCTTCTAATACTAGCAGCGAAGACAAACTCTTAGAGATTCATAAATCTCCTTATTCTTTAGGTTCTCCTTTTTTTGTAAGCCCAAAGGAAACCTCACCTCCTATCCATCATACTCCTTTAATATTATCAGTTACTCCTCAACCCTCTATTATTCAAACTACCAGTACTCTTTTAGCCACCACAACTATGGTAGGTCCACAAGCACCTACCAAAATGGAAAGAATCATAGCTGCTAGGTATGGACCTCTAATACTGCCCACTCCTTTGAATGCCATGCCTACTAGAGAATATCATAAGTATATGCCTAAGTTCACTAGAACTGAAGGTGTTTCAGCTGAAGAACATCTCGAGTCATTCTATAGATATGTTGATAACCTAGACATTAGTGAAGATGATGTCTGGATGAGAATATTTGTCCAAAGCCTAGATGGAGAGGCTAGAAAATGGTTCAGGGAGCTAACCCCAAGATCTATAGCAGATATTGAGGCCTTAGATGATGCATTCCTAAATCATTGGGGGGATAAGAAGGATCTCCTTTACTATCACACTGAGTTTGGGAACTTAAAGACGAAAAATGGTGAGCTTCTGTCTGATTTTAATAAGAGATTTAACTGCATGTACAGCAAGATACCAGCTGAAGTAAAACCCACCACTACCTCTACTAGACTCATCTATGCCAATGCCTTTGATTCTGAATTTTGTTTACTATTGAGGGAGAGGCGATGTGCTTCTTTGGCTGATATGCAAGATGCAGCCCTGGAAGTAGAATCAAACATCATGGTTGCAAAAAAGCTCAAAGGTAATGCTAATAGAAGGAGACAGAGGGGCGAGCCTTCATCATCTTCAGATCCCAAGATCGATAAAATGGCCAAGATGATAGAGTCATTAGCCTCTGAAGTTTCCAAATTAAAGGTTGAGCAGCATTTTGGGAAAGGAAGGGTTCCTAATACCTTTGCTCCTCCAAATCCAAATCCATATAGGAGAGAAAATGACCAGTTGCAGATCTTGCAAAGGAACAAAGATGCCAATAAAGACCAAAGGGTGAAGACCCATTTTCAAAATGCAGTCATGGAAGAAGAGCAGTTTGAGGAAGATGATGAGATCCATTGTATGGAAGACAAAGGCAGCACCACTTTTTTAACCAAAGCTACCTATGAGAAGTCATTATTCAATGACCAGATCAGCCAAGAATGGGATGGTGAAGTTGTTCTACAAACTAGAGATCAACACCAATATAATCTGAGGTCGATGATGAATAATGTCAAGGAAACTCCTATTATAAAGTTGTTGTCCCTGCAGATCAACAAGCTAATAAGCAAAAGCAACCAGCAGTTGATCCTATCATCCTCAAAGGTCCATCCATAGAGGTAAGAGGCCTTGACAAGTCCCATTCTTCTTTCAGTTTTCAATCAGAAACTCAGAAGCAAAGAATACCTATGCCTCTGATTGAACCAGTGAAGAATGAGTCCTTTAAGAAATCTATACTTGAGGCTCTTGAGCCTAATGCCATCCAAGCTTCCACTGACTATGTAGATCTACAAGATCACCAACCAGCTATTGTTCTCAGCCCAATGATTGAAAATTGTGAAGACACCTCCCCATCATTCTATGTCTCTCTGGCTATTCATGATAAAATCCTTCATAATTGCCTTCTGGACACTGGAGCCAGCCATAATCCAATGCCCAAGGCTATCATGGATAAGCTCGGTCTTGACATTACCAAGCCCTATCAGTTGGCCCCTACACAGCTTAGAAAACCAATTTTCCAGATCACAGAGGAAGTTGCAGGAATAGGTGAAGTCCTTGTGTCCCCCACACAAGAATGCATTGATTCATCTTTTATATTAACTTTTCAGGTCACAAATGACACAACAGAGTATGAAGTAGACCTTATCATTCAGCAGGTGTACAAAACCTTCCAAGCAAAACATCCAAGGCTGAAAGCATATAGAGATGAGGTGAAATATAGACCATCTCTGCCTGATAATGTCAAATGCTGGAATTTTTTTGAAGTAGATGATCAAATTAATAGGCTTTTGCAAGTCTTTGATGAATTTGTTGATATGCACATTGACCAAGAGAAAGAAACCTTTGATAGAAAGGTAAAAAGGGTCAATTTTCAATTTGGTGATTGTTTTCTCAAAAGGGATGCATCAAAGGAAGGATATGTTTTTGATGGCCCAGTCAATGGGTTGTTCTTCGAACTTTATTTCAGTTAAGGCTTTCAAGCCTTGGTATTGTAAATATGTTGTTTTCAAGTTTTTATTTCATGCTAAATAGACTCCATGGAATTGATCTGTGATACTTGAAATATCACAGGGAGGATTTCATCCCCAGAAGGAGCCATTGTTAGCTTTGTTGGCATTTGGCCCAAAAATGGATCCAAAACACTCCCAAAGTCTCCAAAGTGCTTAAGATTATCCAAAGATCGAAACAAGCGATGGAGGAGAGCCCTTGGAAGGGCAAAATTGCACTATCGGGAGGCAAAAAATGCATTTAAACAGTCAAAAAACCATTATCACAGGCTTAAAACTGAGAAGGCACAACAGTCGTTAGATCTGGCCAATCAACGGCCCAGATCTAAGTGGCGGATCACATCAGCGAATCTGATCAGCACAGGCGAGCAGTGGCAATCAATGCAAGACACCGCCGATCAACGATCACCGATGATCAGATCGGCGGGTCACATCGGCGGAGGTATTGACATAGAGAGTGTGCAATGAGCGATTGTGATCGATGATTTAACATGGACCGTCGATCACGCGTGTAGATCAACGGCCGACATCGCATCGATGGATCACAATCGGGAAAGCCAAGGAGCAGAGCCTTTACACCTTCATGTGTGCGATGCGATGATGTAGACTTGACGGTGTTATAGATAATATTGTATAAAATTTCAAGTCCACAGTAAGCCTATTTTAAATACATTTTAATGTATTTCATTGTATAACAAAATACAAAGGGAAACATGGAAGCGCCGATAGTGATGAAGCTCAGACCCAAAAGGGTTCGGAAAGTGAAATATATATATTTTGAAGTCCGCCAAAGGCCAATTTTCCCGTGTTTTCAGTGTTTTTCAAGCGTAAGTCAAAATACAAAGGAAGCAAGGGACCCGGCCTGCTTGCAACATGCGACAACGACCCAAGGGCGGACCCGATAGATAATTAAACCATACTTGAGGACTTTTGAAGTCTGAAAGAAGCAGAATGGGTGGGATATCTCAGTATTACACGTTTTCTGTATACAACAGAAAATAATCATTATTAAGCATTTTCAAGAGATCACAGAGGCCCAAATAGCCATTCCATAACTTAAAAGAGGTCGAGAGACAGAGATAGAAGGCTGGAAGTGGAAAAGAGACAGCGCAACACAATGCAGCCCACAACAGAAGTGATCAAGGAGCATAGAAAGCACAACACAACCAAATCAACCAGAAATGATCATGGAACCACAACACAACACAACCAGAACAAACAGAATGATTGTTGGGCATCTTTCGCATGGGAGAACTCCTAGACAGTGCAACAAACTACCCAAAATATCTTAAAGCAGTTATTCTTCTGTCATAAGAAGAAACCTCCGAGCCCATGCTTACCTAGAGGGCATCAAAGTTGTTGAAGAGACAGAGGGATAGATTGAGACCTCTCGAGAGCATTGTAAAGAGCTATAAATATCTGAAAGTGAGATGTAATATAGGTTCAACTTCTAGAGACTAATGAGACTCTGCTACTCAAGCTTCTCATCTTCATTCATTAGTAATACACGCTTCTTTTGCTGTTATATGTTCAATGTTCATTTTCTCTTATGTCTTAAGCTTGCACTTGAACAGGTTGTTCATGTTTCTTTTGTGTCTAATCCAAGATAACTATCATCTTATCTCTGCGTGGATGAATTAGATTTGCAAGTTTCTTTACTGCCTGTAGCTAGCCATTCATATGTGGTCATATATGCATTTGCCGGTACAGTCAATATTCTCTTTTGTTGCCTGTAGCTAGCCATTCATTTAATGTTTATGTATGCATCTGCCAGTATGGTTAGTATTCTCCATCCATTCATCGAATCTACAAATTATTGAGCATTAGTGGTCTAAATCCTTGTAAGCTAAGGGTGTTCATGCATGTCTTGAGGAAAACATAGCTGAAATGGTTATCTGGCTTGATGCAAACCATCATTTATTCCAATAATTTAAAGAACAATATTGAATATTATATGTTACCAGGCATCTTTGAGCTGCAACCTAGGAGAGTTTCCTAGAGTGATAACAATTCCAAAAATCTTTGTTGGATTTCTGGCAAAATTTACCATAAATATACCCAAAAAAAGACCAAAATGTAGAAGAGTTAGAGTATGCATTTGTTTATTTTATATTGTTGCATAAATTGTACTTAGTACAATTTTATAAGAAAAATGTCATTTTTTATCTTCAACATTGATACCTCACTCTAAATCTACCAAGGTTGACTCAAGTCAAACTCAATTCTTTCTATTGATTAACTAATCCAAATTACAATCAAAGTAGAGGTGAAAACAATTGCAAAGATAAAAAAATACTCAACAAAGACTTATTATACAACTTAATCTTAAGATCCCTAACATTTATGGAGATTCTCTATCGATTTGCCACATAACAATTAAAACGGTAAGTAAAATCATATTTTGAACTCTTGATTTCTTCTACAAACATTTCTTTCTTTCGAAACAAAAATAATAAAGATAAATAAAACTTTATGTACATGTTTATGGAAGAGTGGTACATTAGCAATAAGTTACCAGTAATGACCATTCATCTATTACACAAATAATAGAGATAACCAAAACTTTATGTACATGTTTATAGAACAATGATACATTAGCAATAACTCACCAGTAATGACCGTTCATCTATTACACAAGAACGTCACGTATATCCAAATGAAGAGTGACTATGGTGAAAAAGTTCCTAATTCAAAATAAAATATTGAGAAATTTTAATAACAATTTCATATGTATCCACCTAAATAGATAAATTTCCTAACTTAAAATAAAATCTTGAAAATTTTTAATAACAATTTCATACGTATTCCACCTAAATTAATTAATTAATGAATCATTACTTAACCACAAACATAAGCATCTATCATACTCAAGTCGCATAAAACAAAAACATTTAATACTTTAATTTTTATTAAAATTTTAATAAAAATAAATTATTCAAAAAAATTAAACACATTAAATTTATATATATATATATATATATATATATATATATATATAATTAATTAATTAAAATATAGGGAAAAATCTTCTCATATAAATTACACAACAATACTCGTTATTAGAGTAATCGAATACAAAGTATGTTATTACTTTAATCGACAAAAATATTAAGTATCTTATTACTTTAATCGACTAAAATATTAAGTTTTTTAGTGAAATGTTAGGAGAAAGAGTTAAATCTGGAAGTTATTTATGGTGGAAATAAACCATCCCCAGTAATGTCGAAATTTATTATTAAGTGTTACATAATCCGAATGATATACTAATGCTCAAATCTCTCTTATTTTGAGTGGTATTTTAGAGGTTGAAAGGTCTGAAACGTTTCCCATCGTGTCTGGTAAGAGACAAATGGAGACCTGCGACAAAGATTGAGGTGGGCTTCAGCATGTGAATGCGTGTGGGGTCCATCTGCATCCACTAACCAACGCTATGACCGACGCCATGCGTGTGGGTCCACCTTCCATCTACCTCCACTTTAATCCTAACTAATGTTATGACCGGCGCCATGCATGTGGGGTCCACCTGCACCTTATTTTTAATTGAAAGCGTGTGGGGTTTCAAAACCGCGTTGAAAATTGGATTACCGATGCTATCCTACCCTGAACCCTGAAGAAGAAGATTATGTGCATCTTTTCTTTAGTTGAGTGCGTGAATGTGCACAGGCTGTACACGCAAATAAATCGCTTGATGGTCACTTTAAGAAAACGCTGGATAGAAGTTTTAAAGTTTTTGGCATATTTTTTTTTCCTGGGGGGCTCAAATTTGTTTTTTAAAAAAAGTTTTGAAGTTTTTAGGTTGCTCTTTTTTTTGGGTTAAATTGGTCTAGAGTCTCTTCAATTCTAAATTTTTAAGATTTTTCTCTATTCAAAATAAGTATCTTAAAAAAACAGAAAATTACAATTTGACCAAAATTTGGTTTGTTAGATTCAAACCAATAAAACATATAATAGTGAAACATTACTTAAAAACCATGGGGCCTTGAATACCATGCAACAGATTACCACCAGTGACCCAAAATGCACCCTTGACCATCATATTGTCTGAAAGGGATGCACATTGGGAAAATATGTCAAATCCACCTTCTAGGGCCAAGATAGCATAGCTAGAGCAATCTTGGAGCGAGTCCACTATGATGTATGTGGACCATTTTCTACAACCTCTAAAGCAAAACATAGGTATTATGTAATTTTTGTTGATGACTTTTCAAGTAAATGTTGGATCTTCCTCATGAGGAATAAGGATGAAGTTTTCTCAAAATTTGGTGAATTCAAAGCATTGGTTGAAAAGGAGACTAGTCAGAAACTGAAAGCCCTGAGAAGTGATAATGGAGGAGAATATGTTTCTAACACCTTCAAGGAATTGTGTGCCAAAGAGGGCATTAAAAGGGAACTGATAACTCCCCATAACCCACAACAAAATGGGGTGGTTGCAAGGAAGAACATAAGTATAGTGGGAGCACCAAGAGCCATGTTGCATGATTAGAGGTTTCCATTACATCTATGGGCAGAAGAATGCAATGCTGCAATTTATTTGCAAAATAGGAGCCCTCATAGAATACTTGGCATGATGACACCTGAAGAAGATTTCTCTAGGAGGAAGCGAGATGTATCTCATTTCAGGATTTTTGGAGCAACTTTGTATTGCCAAGTCTCCAATGATAACAGGAAGAACATTGAGCCTACAGTTGAGATGGGAGACTTTGTAGGATACATAGAGACACCACATAACTATAGGGTGTATTTTCCCTCACTCGGGGTAAAAATAGTAAGGAGAGATGTTGAATTTGATGAGGAGAAGGCTATAAGATGCTCTCTAGAGTGATAATTGAGTATCCCACCGAAGGAGTAGTTGTTAGTTCCAAAGGAGGAGCCTCAGACAAAGCTTTAGGATGTTGTGGAATAGCCACATGCAGAGGAGCAGACAGGAGGCAGAGTGGAGGCACCCACTCAACCAAAATCTTGCAGAGAGGGGAGGAAGAGAACCAGAGGAGCTGACAGATTGGTGCTGATACACATGAGCATGTGGGAGCTCTTTCATCTTAGTGTAGGAAGAGGAGGTCACCAGATAGATACACTAGGTATATGGCTCTCATGACAAAATTCATTGAGACAAAGCCTTCTTCATTTGAGGAAGCAATTTCTCAACCAGTGTGGGTTGATGCCATGATGGAGGAGTATGACTCCATCATGAAGAACAATGTATGGGAGGTGGTGCCAAGACTAGAGAACAAGTCAGTAGTTAGTTCCACATGGATCTAAAAATGAAGCATGCAACTGATGGGAGCATCGAGAAGTACAAGGCTAGATTTACGAACAAAGGCTTCTCTCAGGTATAGGGAGTGGACTATGAGGAAACATTTTCCCCGGTGGCAACATATTCCTCCATCAAAACCATTCTAGCATTATTCTGCAGATGGGGTGGAAGATACATCAGATGGATGTGAAGACCACCTTTCTCAATGGTGTTGTTGAGGAAGAAATTTACATAGAGCATCCAGAGTGATTTGAGACATATGATAGGGAGACACACATATCTAGACTTAGGATAGCCTTGTATGGTCTCAAACAGGTGCCCTAATCATGGTACACTCGGATTGACACATATCTCAGTGGATTGGGCTTCACCAAAAGTGAAGCAGATGCCAATCTCTATCATATTGTGGTAGATGGAAATTTGCTTGTCTTGGTTTTGTATGTTAATGAATTGATACTTAGAGGGGATGAGCAGTGATCCTCTCTTCCAAGGAGGAATTTGCAAGATAACTGGAGATGAAAGACATGGGCTTCATGCATTACTTCCTTGGGCTGGAAGTATGGCAGGGTGATGGTGAGTTTTTTGTGAGTCAGGGGAAGTATGCCTCTGAAATACTTCAAATATTTCACATGAAGAACTGCAAGCCTATGGAAACACCTCTAGCTACAAACTCGAGGGAGTTATTCTTCAGGAGAGGAAATAGATGCCACCATCTACAGACATCTTGTGGGATCCTTGATGTATCTGGTAAACACAAGGCCCAACATATGTTATACAGTTAATCAGTTGAGTCAAGCCATGGTGAATCCTACCAAGTTATATTGGAAGGCAGCAAAACATGCAATGAGGTACCGCATAGGCTTAATCGAGTATGGATTATGCTACAGAAGGTCAGAGGCAGTGAAGCTCCAAGGTTTCTCTTATGTAGATTCGTTAGGGAGTTCATTAGGCAAGAAAATTACTTCAAGTGCTATCTTCAGTGTTGGGTCTGCAGTTATTTCTAGGTATAGTAGGAAACAAAGGTTTGTGGCACTCACCTCAGCAAAGGTTGAATACATGGCTGAAATTTAAGCAACATGTGAGGCCATATGGATAAGGAAAATACTTGTGGGTCTTTTCAGTCAGGAGATGCATTCGATAGTGATTCATTGTGATAAGAAGAGTTGTATCAAACTTTCTGAGAATCTAATATTTCATGACAAGTCCAAGCACATTGATATCAGGTATCATCACGTGTAGGATTGAGTGCAAAGGAGAATTATGATGCTATAGTACATTCCAACTGTGGAGCATGATGCAGATATCTTGACAAAGGAATTTTCAAGAGGAAAATTTGAATTCCATAGGTGCAGGATAGGGGTAGTGCAAAATCCCTTTCTTGATAAGTGGGAGTGTTAAAAATTTAGAAAGAAAGGCTAAATTTGACTTGTGCCTTAGTCAAATTTAGTAATTCGATTTCCCACATCAACAAGATGACTTGGATTGCAGATAACTTGTGTGACATGTCTTTTGTGTACTAGTTCACTTAATAAATTTGAGTTAGAGGCTATAAGTAGAGTAGTGCATGAAGTGATTGCTAAAATTTAGCAATCTATTTCAGTTATTTTCAGTTTGACTCAATTAATTGAGCTCAAGTACTTAATTGAGTCAGTTGAAGGTCAACTGAGTAGTAAAATTGTTGTTGACTCAAGGACCTCTCAGTTAAACAAGTCAATCAACTAAAAATAGCCCAAACATGCATGAAAATTTGAATTTCCTAGATGGAGTGGAGGAAAAGGCACATTGTAATTTTCAATTGTATACTAGTTGAGTGTGCAGACTTGGTAGTTAAGAAAGTGAATCATTCCTTGGGAATTGTTCAAGAAAATAGGAGAAAATTACTATCTTTTAGGAGCTAATTTCATCGAGGATTGCGAAAGGAAATAAGAGCAAGTTGGGGTCTTGAATTGGATAAGTGTTTACCAGAGAAGTACAGTTAGCAAGAGAAAAGGTTTACAGTGAAGGTTTTGCTTCAGGATCAAAGCAAAACATTGTAATTGTTTCTCACTCTCATATGATTAATGAAAATAAGTGAAGGTGTTTTCCCCAGTTGGGTTCCCCTATAAATCATTGTGTTCTTGTGGTGTTTTAATGGTTGCGTGTCATTACATGTGTTTCTAAATTATGATTTCCATTCACGAAACAGTAGAGGAAATTTGTAATCTCTTGTTTTCAATTTGAATACATCAGTAGTAGCAAATTTTTATTAATTTCTACAAGTTCCTAGCAAGGTTGTAAAATTCCTCGTAAGCTTTGGACCAAATTGGAAAAATTGTTTGGCCAGAAATATGAGCTGAGAGGATATCAACAAGAGATTGATATGATTTATATAAATCCCAACCATTTTGATTCCCTATAGGAATTCTTCTAAGGATTCAAGAATATTAAGACATAGGTAAAATCTTGTGGAATTAATATGGAGGAACAACTTATCCTTTCTATACTTTTTAATCTAGGTCCTTAATTTTTTGTTTCTATCTCTTCTTTCCATACTTCTAAAATCTCCATGGGTAAAAAATGAAATATTCCATGTTTAGGTTATTTTATTGAGTCCTTGATAACTGAGCAGTCTAATATTATATACATTGGGGCTCTTAAGCATTCCAAACCCTAGGCGTTTACAATGAAGGACGATAACAAGAAAGAGAAGTAGAAAACAAGGGATCTTGAACATATACATGGAGAAAGAATCTAATCGAGTAAGGAGAGTATGATCCCCAAGGGAAGAAAATATAAGGAGAGAACAAAGTGAAACTACTAAAATACATTATTTCATTCGTAGAGTTCTTGTATGGTGAAGAAAAATGATCTTATGGCCAAAGTATTTCAGCAGCATAAGCTAGATGACCTCGTCCTAGACAATGTCAAGAAGAAGACTAGAGACAGGCCACCAAAGTATCAAGGTATGGGTCATTTTTTAACTTTTATTACTTCATCATCTAATAGAAATATTTTAGACTCAAGTTTCTCTAATCATTGGACACATCAAATTATTTTGATTTGGTACCTTGCACTAGTCCTACTACAACAACTTCTTTGACACCTCTTTCTAAGAGAGATCTTCAAGATAATTTTCCATACTCTTCATACTAGAATGTTTATCATATTTAGTATTTGATTTAGAATTCCCTAAGAAACACATTTCATTTCTATATCACAACATACAAAGGGAACATTATATTTACAAACAGTTGATGAGCTAGTGGGAGAAATTTCCAAGTCAGGGAGAACTATTTCTGAGTTTTTTGGTACTCCACAAAATTTCATTATTATTGTTAGCAAGTACATGTTCAACCAACAAAAAAAGGATTCACATATCATGGTATAGGGTGGATACAAGGGAAAATTTGTGTTGGGGTTTATCAACAACACCATCCCTTATCACAATAATTACATATTTGACATTGTGTGCATTGTATTTTTAGCCATGATCTTCTTCCCACTGGGTTTTCCCTCTTTACCTTACCTTTTTCATATTGTGTATTGCATAAGTTGTTTCATGAGTACCTAACATGGCTAAAAATTAGTGGGACTCATTGAATGCTTTATATAGATTTTTTACATGAGTACCAAACATGGCTAAAAATTATTGGGACTCATTCGCTGACATACTGTGTGATTATTCTTCGAGCAGGTGTTGAGGTACTTTACACTAAGAAGTTCATCAATACCTCACTTTGGAAATCATTTAATCATATTCCATACATCGCTAGGGGCACATATGACCACTTTTCATTCATTACTAGACCTTCCTTTCCATTTAGTACCTTCAACTATTTTAGTCATTTTCTATTTTTATTAAGTCTATTGTTAGTAATGGATGACACTTAGGATGACATATGGCAGTGACTGGATAGTGACATGGTGATTTCCTCTACATTTTTTTTTGTAAACTTGGTAGTACTTTTACTATTTATATTAACTGACCAAAATCAAGTTTTTCCATTTGTTCCAGGTGGCCTCAACCTACAAGTAGGAAACCAGGTTGGCCACCTGTCATCATTAAAAGTTGTCTAAAATTTGTATAAGTCTTTCTCTATCAACCTAACAACATTGTCTATTTTATCTATACTGAAAATCAACTTTGGTAAATAAAAGCTAATCCTCATAAAACATAAACAAAATTATCTAGATCGTTGTTTTACTCCTTGTCTAAGGAATCCACGGGGGCTGGGGCTTTAGCACTGGATCCTGGCATCTCACTTCTCCTCATATCCTGCAGACTTTGTTCAATCCTTCCCTGTGCCAGGTTGTTTCAATATGTTTGTATCTGAATTGTTGTTATCTCCCTGAGAAGCTCTGCTCTGATGGGATCTTTCCCTTTGGTGTCCTCATGTGCCTCCTGACCTTTGTTTTCTACCTGTTCTTTGTTGAGAGTCATGGCATGGGCCACAACATTCTTCATGACCTAGTATTGCTGGATCATTTGTCTAAAGAGGGTGTGCCGGCAGCGGGTGTTTCTCGGGTCTTGAACCATGTCTTCCCATTCTTCCATGGGAATATCTTGGTTGGTAATACTATCATTTAATTCTCGCTCCCAACCCGCTATTTGGGCTCTGAGCTTAGGTGGGTTCCCAACCATGTACGCATCAATAAGGGTCTTCATATGCTCCCGTCCCGTCTTTCTCCCTCTCTTGTGTTGTTCTATGTTGAAGCTTCCCACCCCCCAGTTGTCTTTCTACTTGTACCTCTATTTCTCTTCTTAGTCACTTATTTTTTGTCTCTTCCCATTCTTGCGTTGTCGCGGTTGTCGTTGCCTTCTCCCAGTTCACTTTCCTCTGTGTTCTTACTTTCCTTCACATTGTAATGGACACAGATTATGATTAAACCTAAAACATTATCATGAGAAGTATCAGTATTATGTTGGTATAACACCCAATCTGTCTTACATTTAGTTGAGCCATGCTTGGTATCTCTCTCATGCACCGATGGCCTAAGTTTTCTTATCATTCCCCTCAGCTTTCCCCCTGCCATCTCTTGGGTTTTCTCTTTGCTACCCCTCAATTCTTCTTTTCTCAGGTTATTCTTTCCCTATTGGCCTTCGCATAGAAGGTTTTCCATAGATAACCTATCGGGGAGACCACTAGGGGTGCCTATGTCCCTGTTCTGGACAACGCGAGGTATTTTTACCATAGAAAGTCTACCGGGAGAACTATAGGGGAGGACCGTGTCCCTGTTCTGGGCTGCACAAGGTAATTTTATTCCATTCTCGCTCCTCTCTACATTCTTTACTCTAATTGAACCTCTAATTTTCCTCTCGGTTTTACTCAGGAAATTCCAGGTAGGTTTCTCAGAGGCCGCACTATCCCTTGTATTATCTCCTGAGGTCTCTACGGTGGATTCCTCCCTATTCCAGTTACCTACGAAATCTCTTCTGAGCCTTAGGAGCCACCTGGCCGGAGTGGAATTCCTCAGACCTTCTCCCTTGCCAGGTTCGCTCTTCTCTCCCCAGCCTCCCTCCTTCTCTCTGTACGCCTTCTTCAGGGCCGGAATTTTAACTCTTGCTTCTCTCACCTTTTCGTCCTCACTCTCGACCCAGGTGGTGTTCTAGGAGATCCTGGTTTCAACTCTTTCAGAGTCTAGATCTTTCCCGGTCTCTTTCCCAAAGACTATTGAATTTGACATAACTATAATTCTGTGGTTTAGGAAATGGAGAAAAACGTACCGTTGACCAGAGTTGGCACAACTGCTTCCCCGGGTCTGTGTTGGAATCCTGCATCCACCACCTTTCTCTGCTCCTACTCTTGCTCTCACATTCTCTATGAAACTAACATCTATCTCTCTTCCCTTTTGTTTTACCTCCCTTTCCCTGCTGCCTTTCGACGTACCTACCACCTTTCCTTCTAATTTACTCGCCGCCCTTTTCCTCATTCCTTCACCTCAGAATGATGGCCCTCCATCCCTTCCCACTCTAACTCTCATTAACTCCCTTGTGCATCTGGCTACTCCTGCCATGAGTCCTTCTCCATTATCCTGCCACTTGCTGGCATCATTCTGCCTGCTCTCCCACTGGCTCCCATGCCTTCCTCTCTGCCTTCCCTTCTTGGCTTCACCTGCCTCCTCTCGGGGCTTTCTCCCTCCCTACCATGTCCTTCCACCTGCCCTTCCTGTTGTCCTCTTCCTCCACATCCCGAAGAGATCTCTATCCTTACGCTCATGTGGATGATATCTAACATCTCCACTTCCCATCACCGTTGGCCCACCTCCTCTTCTCTGCCACACCCCGATCGGGGGTTCTCCTTGTGCTCCTTGTCTTTTTCTAGTATTTCCACTAGTTTCTTCATTTCCTCCATTTGTAATAACTCTTCTACTTTTATATCTAAGTTTCTTCCTACCTAGCCGCATCCTAGTTTGCTAGATTTTCTGCTGCCATGTTGCCCATCCTTTGGACATGTGTTGGGATAATGTATCCTATCTGTCAAATTATCTTGTTGATCTCTTGGACCAGCCATGCAGTCCTCCAGCTTTGGCTGATTCTTTCCCACTGTGTTCCTTGTTGTAGCTTCTTCACCATTTCTATCGCCATTTTCGAGTCTCCTTCTACCTGCAGTCTTTGGAATCATTCTCTTATCGCAATTTCCAGTCCCCTTTTCATAACATGAAGCTCTGCTTCATTGTTGGTCACATTTCTGCAGTCCATAGCGTAAACTCTGAGCGTTTTCCCCTTGTCATCTCTGAATAATCCTCCTGTCCCTGCCGCACCAGGGTTCCCTTTTGCAGCTCCATCGAAATTAAGTTTGATAAATTCTTTCTGAGGCCATTTATAGCAATTTGCAGACTCTCCATTGGGGGTATGGTGCTTCCACGAGGATGCGTTTAGCATACTAGGTTTCAAGTTCAGGCCTTTCATTATTCTTTCTTCTTGTGGATTGCTTTTCCAATCCTCCTCATACCATTTCTCTGCCAGTATTGTCTCTCTTATGTTCTGGATTATCTGATTCCATTTTTCTGCTTCAGTTCTTCTTTCTTCTTTGAAGATCAGGTTATTTCTTTCCTTCCATATTTCCCACAAGATGAACCCTAATGAAATTCTCCAGGCTCGGTTTAGGATTGTGTTTTGGTAAGGCTTTTTCTGCCAATTATCTATAGTTGTCTTCATGTTGTTTGGATTCCTATCACTATCTCTGAAGAGTTGATTATGTTTTTTCCATAGGTTATCACTGTATCTGCATGTATTGGTCATGTGCTCCATTGTTTTCTCTTGTTCTTTACATAAGTTGCATATCGAGGGTCCTTGCAGCCCTTTTTTTTGTAGTTGATCCCATGTAAGTGCGTGCCTGTGGCGAAGGATCCACATGAAGAAGGCGACCTTCAGCCATATCTTTTCTTGCCATATTCTTTCCTAGATATTTGTCTCTTGATGCCTGAGATGTTCTGCTTGTAGTATTCTCCAGGTTCTATGCTCCAGAAGTTTCTCTAGTATTCTCCAAGTTCTATGCTCCAGAAGTTTTTAACTGTTTTTTCCCCATGGATGTTGGTATATAGGTGGACTTCTTCAAGCTCAAGCTTATTGATTATTTTTTCTCTCTGTTGCCACACTTCTTCCCAGAAATTGGCTTTGTCACCTCCTCTGGTTTCCCAGAAACTATGGTTGTTGATCAAATTTCTGTTATCTAGGGTTAGGTTCCATATTTATGAACCTTTCTTGTTGTCTTGGAGTCTCAGCTTTCCTTTTGTTGATCTAGGCATGTCATACTTCCTCTCCCATAATTGTTTCCATAGGTCTATCCCTCCCTGGATCCATCTCCACCATAACTTTGCCCCCATCACCTGATTAAGTATATAAGGATCTCAGAGTCCTAGTCCTCCTCCTTTTAGGGGTTTGCCGAGCCAATTCCATGATAGAAGAGCCCATTTTTTTTCTGTTCTAGGCCCTTTCCATAAAACTTTTTGAATATGTCTATCATCTTTTGGCATACTGTTTTAGGAGTCGCTTGACTAGTTAGTTGGTAAATCGGGATAGATTGTAATAATGATCTCAGTAATATTACGCGAGTTGGCATATTCAGTGCCCTGAATGTCCAGTTCTACATCTTTCTTTGGATTTTTCCCAATAGGGGTTTCCAGTTTGCCTCTCTGTTTTGTTGATCATTTAACTGGACTCCTAAGTATTTCGAGGGGAAATTTCCTATTCTGAATCCCATTACTCTTGCTAAGAAATCTTGTGAGGGTGTTGTTGTGTTGAAGAAAAATATATCAAACTTCTCTTTGTTTATCTCCGTCCCTGAAGCACTAGTGAAGTCTGTGAGAATTTCCATTATTTTCTTGGCTTCCTTGAGCGATGCCTGTCCATACATCATTATGTCATCTACAAATTGCTAGTGAGTTAATGGTAGATCATTCCCCCATAGTATGAGTCTAGTGTACTGTTCACTTCGAACTTTCTCCTTTATGTACCTTTTGAGGCCTTTCGCTGCCAGGATGAACAAAAAAGGGGAAAGCGGGTCGCCTTGCCTGAGCCCTCGAGTTGTGTTAAACGCCTCTGTGGGTGATCCATTGAGTAGAATTGACAGAACTGGAGTTGATACCATCGACATTATCCAACTTATCCATCTTGCATCAAAGCCGAATGCCTTCAATATTCCTTGTAAATAATCCCAATTCAGTCGATCATAGGCTTTTGACAAATCTAATTTAACCAGCATTCCTTTGGTTTTTTTTGTTTTTAATGAATGAATTTCCTCTTGTGCCACCACTATGCCATTTGTTATTTGTCTTCCTTTGACAAACCATGTCTGTTCTTGAGATATCAACCCAGGTAGTATAGGTTTTAAACGATTAACCATAATTGTAGCCATAATTTTGTATATGACATTACAAAGTGCCATTGGTCTGAACCCTTGCGGTTCTTCCGAATGATCTGTCTTCAGGATCAGGGCTAGAAATGTGGAATTTAGGGCCGGGTGCATTCTTTTGGTGTGCCTGGACTCCTCCAATAGTTTCACTATGTCTTCACCCATGAATGGCCATGTCGCCTGGAAGAATTCAGCTGTGAATCCATTTGGCCCTGGTGCTTTGTTTCTCGCCATATTCCTAATGACTTATTCTACCTCTGTTTTAGATATTTCTCTTAGTAGGGCCATGTTATGATCTCTACTCACCAGGTTGGGGATGTGTTGTATGATTTTGTTTATATTCTCCTCCCTTCTTATGTTTGTTGCACTAATAGATTCTCCATGTCTTCATTTTGAGTAAGATAATTGCCTTGCTGATCTACTAGGGAGAATATCTTGTTCTGCTACCTATGATAGATCATTGCTTTGTGAAAAAACCTTGTATTTCGTTCTCCTTCCTTTAACCATTGAATTATGGATTTCTGTTTCCATATTATTTCTTCTTGTTGTCTCCTTTCCTCCATTTTATTAATCAGCTACCCTTCCTCCTCTACTAGCCCTTCACTTCTGCCTTCGTTGATTATTTTCTATTGTACTTCCTTCATCTTTGTTTGGATCAACTCATGTTCCTTCTGTATGTTGTCGAATTCATCCTTATTCCATTTCTTTATTTTTCCTTTTAGATCTTTAAGTCTGAGTTGAAAGGTGTGCATCAGGTTTCTCCCTACTATCTCGCTCTCATTCCACCACTCCTTCATTTTTTCTATGAGGGTCGGTTCTCTTAGCCAAAATGCCTCAAACCTAAAAGGTATGTTTCGGTTTCCTTGTTTCATTTCTACTTCGAGTTTAATAGGTCAGTGGTCTGACCCTAGACACAGTAGAATTGATGCCTCATAGTATACATATTTGCTAATGAAGTGTTCTATGGCCAAGCATATGTCCAGTCGAGAGGCTATTTGTGTGCTCCCTCCCCTTCTATTATTCCATGTATATTTTCCATTTATTGTTGGGATGTCCACCAATTTTAGTTCTTCTTGTAAATCTCTGAATTTCTCCATTTCCAGCTCTTCTCTTCGCAGTCCCCCTTTTTTCTCCTCTATTGTTGTTATTAAGTTGAAGTCCCCTGCTACCAGCCATAGTTTTTCTTTGTGTAGTTGGCTAAACCTCTTTATTTGCTGGAGGAAATTTTCCTTTTCCACTAGAATGTGAGGGTCATATACTGTAGAGACTAGGAACCATTATTTATTTCCTATCAGGAAAAACCGCCCCATGAGGATTCTCTTCATACCTATCCAGTAGTCCACTGTGATCACTGTTGGGTTCCACAATATTGCTATTCCACCCACGCTACCTCTCGCATCTATGGTCATGCATTCATACCTTGGTTTTATTTTACTTAATATATCTTCCATTTTCCCTCCTGTAATATTTGTTTCTTGTAGCAGCATGAGTTGAGGTTTTTCTTTTCTTAGTCTCTGAGTTAAATGTCTCTATTTTCCTCTACTATTGAGGCCTCTTATGTTCCAGGATATAATTATCATTGGGATACTTTGTTTATTTGTTGGTATACAGCTGATAGTAGTACCACCCTGCCTATATCCACCAACATTTCTCCCATAATCTGTATAGATTCCTGTAGGTTCCTCCAACCTCTTTTCTTTCCTCCTTTCATTTTATTTGAGTATTCTTGGGAGTTGTCCTAATGCATCCCCAATTGTTCTGCCATCTCCACCTATCCCTATCCCTGTTTAGCTTGATATTGTTGGAATGTTTCTCTGTATAGTCTTTTTTGGTCTTCTGGTATAAATCTATTGTCTAGGTGTCTCCATTCATTCAACAGTTTCTTCAGCACCTCTTCTTCCATGCTTAATTCCTCTCCCTTGCTTGGGTCGATTTCCATTGTGTTTTTTTCCTTCTTCTCCCTGTCTTCCTCATCCTCTTTCTCTGTCAGCTCTCTTTGGGCTTTCCTCTTGGGGTTTGGTTTGCCTTGACTCGATCTACTCTCCTTTCCTTTTTCCTGATAGTCCATAGTTTGGGCCTCATTTTCTTCTTCTTCTTCTCCCTGCAGCACTTCAAAGCTGTTTGTTCTACTCGGCTGAGCTTGATATTCTTTTTTCCCTACGTTGGGGTTTTCTTTTGCTTGTCTTCTCTTGCTTTTCACTTCTTGAAACCCTTCCTTATCTTCTTGATGTTTCCTCTGTTGTTTGTTCATGTTCTCTCCCTCCTCTAGGTTCATTGGACACTCCTTAAATAGGTGACCATACTCATGAAATCTACGACATCTGAACGGGATGTGTTCATAGTCTAGGGTTTGCTGCCATACCTCTTCATGATATTCTAGTTCCACTGAGTCTGGTATAGGTTCAGCTATGTTCATGTATACGCATATTCTCGCATATGAAGTGTATCTTCCTTTTTTGTCATTTCTGCTATTTTGACAAATATGTCTATCGTATTTCCAATGCCCTCCAGTATTTCTGGGTCCCAGAAATCCATTGGGAGACTGAATAACCTAACCCAAACCGGGGCTGCCAGAAATTTTTCCTTGTCTGGGTCGTAGCATCCTTCCTAGTATCTCATAAACAACCTAGCATTATAATGAAAGTAAGGACCATTTTCAAATACTTTTCTTTGTCTTGCAGGTTCGAGAGTATTACCGTGAAGAATCCTCTAGCTCCCAGCTTGAGCTTGATATGACCTTTAGGCTACCATTTTTGTTGTATCCATTTGGTGAGGTCCTTCTCCGTCAGCCAAACTGGTGATCTCCAGTATTGTAGCAATAATGCTACAACTCTTGGGGCTTCCTTCTCTAATTTTATCAACCTGGTAGTTCGTAACAAACTTGGAAGCGACGGTGCTGTATGCACAAGTACTAGCTCTTGTCGCAGCTGTCACTTGGTCAGCTGGCACAAGTCCGCTAGGGCTCAAGCCAACTTCTATATGTTCTCAGAAGAAGCTTTCTAAATGATGAATGAAGGCTATCTCAAAGGAAATTAACCTACTTTGCAAGAATGAACTGAAAGCCAACCAAACATGGAAACCCTAGTAAACCCTAATCTGACTAGCTTAACCTTTATGATGCAATGGTGGGAATGCAACTTCCAGAAATGATGCCATTAATTCTAGTGAGATGAGATGCATGAATTTAAACTACTTCCATTGAAGAGAACACGCTTTTGTATTTTTGCTCGAGTGGGTGGAGTTATTATGATTGTGCTTCTTACTGGGTCTTGACTGTGCAGGGGTAGTTCAAGGGGAGGAAGGCTTGGGAAAGGTCAGGAGGACTCTGAGAGGTTCCAGGGGATCCCTCACATCATTCCACAGAAGTCCACAACGTTCAGGTGCTTGGCAATCGTGTTTGCAGGCTTCTACAGGATGTCTGCAGGGGATCCTACAAGAAACTCGGGATTTCTACAGGAAGTCTGCTAACTTCTACAGGATGTCCTACAGTCGGAGTTTTGGGTGATGGAGGAGTGAAGGAGCTGTGTGGGTGGATAGGTAAGATGAAAGAGGAGCTTGTGATGGCCTATGGACAGAGAGATGAGATGGAGAGAGAGTGGATAGAGCTGGTTTGTCGATAGAAGGGTAGAGTAGTGGAAGGTCAAAAAGATCAAGCAACGTGGACAATAGAAGGGTTGGAAGGCAAATGAGCTGAACAGAGGATGCGTAGGTGGCTTAGGCACGGTTTAGAAGAATAAGAACACGATGAAGTGGTGTTGCGCAGTGTAAATGAAACAAATCACCCTTATCTTACATGTAAACGAAAGTTCACCAACATATTCTAATTGTTTTATTAGGAATCAAAGAAAAACAATGTAAGTTGAAAGGAATTCGTGCATGATGCTGAACCAAGGAGTCATTACTCAAGATACAATCGTATGGACAATTCTTCAATCGAAAACATTACATCAATACTTGCATGCATATGTTAAAACAGTGTTTTTGGCAGTTGGCACGGTCTACACTTCCGGTCCCCAAACAGAGGTGAAAGTGAGCATGCATTCAACCTTTTTTGAACTCAACGTAACTTCGATCTCCCTACGCTAATTCTGAACTACTGAAACAACTGCATTCATGAAACTAACCTACATAACCAAACCAAAACAGTCAACTCATCAAACTGTATTTTTCAAGTGCATGTAAAGGAAAGAAATGCAATGATAAAAGAAAGACAAGTAACAATACAAAAAGAAGGAGGTCTATTGCTCTCAGGTTGGGCCCTAACATGAGAGCTATAGCTCCCCTAAGAACTCAGAATCGAATCCAAATATGCCTGCCTTTTATTAAAAGATCATAATCATGAGTCTAACAACATGCCAAAATTGGCTTACAAAGAGCAAAAACAGAGCTACAGCTCGTATCCAAAATCTACAACAAAAGTTCAAGAGTCTCATCGAAGGCTACAGCCTCAATATTTATACATGATGAGGGCCAAGCTGGCCTCCTCAATTAGTGGAGCTTGGCTGTCCAACTGAAAGTAAACTGCTGTTCCTGTAGAATCTGTTGGCTGCCTTCTAGCTCGATGGTGATAGCTATTAGAGCTCGGAGTTGGGGTGGAGATCACGAGGGAGGTCATTCAAGGCTGTGGACAACCTCCCTATAAACCCGCAATGCCACCTTGGTTGTCTCCTTGTCTCCATTTGCGTGGTATTTGCTCCATTTAATGCCAAAAAACCTGAAATCATCATGTATTAGCCACATAGGCATAATGACTGCCCTTCTTCCTACAAATAACACGAATATACTAAGAAATGATGCATAAGTGGTAAAAAATGAAGGGTTGAGCAAGGTAAGTAGGCCAAATGAGCCCAAATTGTTACCAAAATTTAGGGCTCATCATCACCCCCCAGCTAAAATATTTGCTCATCCTTGAGCAACTAGTCCAACTCTTCATCATTCATTGCCTTTACTGCTACCCTTACATCCCAAGCCTATGTAGTAGTGTCCTCCTTGCTGATATGAAACCCAGCCCTTCTGTCTACCTCTTCCCACTGTTCATTATCATCTGTCTCTGTGCTGCCTTCCATCAATCCTAGCAGCAATGGTGGCCTGAGTTTAAGTCCAATCTAGCTGGCCTGGAGGTTTTGCATGGATTTCTTATAGAGGGCTACCCTTACCAGAGCTTCCCTCATCCGAGTTGGGGTATGGTACTCTCGGATTTTCAGACTGTGTGCCAATGTATTCCATCTGTGTGTGCATGCTTGGACAACGTTGTCTCCTAACAGTCTCTCCATGTCCTCAAAATGAGCTATGGCTTGGGCCTGATGATCCATATATCTTAATGAAGCTTGAGGTTCAGTGGACAAATGTTGGTGTGCCGTGATTAGTGCAACTGGATCCCCTGGTTCTGGTCTGATGAGCAATGGCTCGTTCAGCTCTCGGTTCATGATTGCTTTGGCTTCTGCTGCTCTTTTGTCCTCATGGTTCAACCATGAGGCAAATGCCAACAATTGCATATCTCCCAAGGCCATATTGGGATCCCATGAAACTTCATTAGGCAGGGCCAGATTATGGAGGTAGAACTCCGCTAATTTGGCCCTATCCTTTGATGAGCTAGTACTGCAAACTTCAGTGAATTGCTGCGGGTCTTGGAGCTGAGAGATACCTCTTTGCACCAAGGTATTGATCTGAAATTGCAGCCATTGGTCTTTCAAGTACAAGCCATAGGATTTGGCTGACTGTCTGCATTGGATAGCATCCATGGCCCAGCTGGCCATGCAGGCCAATTGTGCATCTTTCTGCTGCAGCTGTTCTCTGAGAGCTTGCACCTCAATTTGTGCTTGCTGTTATGCTTCCTGTAGAAGTGTGGTTGGCTCCCCAAGAACGGTGTTCAGTTCCTTTTTGCCTTTCTATTCCTATGTGGTGTCCTTTGAGGATGTACCTGTCCCTGCCCTCAGCTCCTGTAGCTGCAATCTCAGCTTCTGGTTTTCTTCCTATAGAAACACGCGTTGGCAATTTGCCACGTGTTTGGCCATGGACAATTCACTTCTGGCCTCCTTGAGCTGCTCCTATAAGGGACCTATGTCCGCCACACTCTTTGACTTGGCTATTTTCATCCACGTGTGTGTACAGACTCTTTATTCCTCTAATGCAAAAAACAGTGGCACAGTAAATTTCTGAGGTATAATTTTGCCAGCCTCTAAAAAGTTGTAATATGAACTCAGACTTGGCTGAGGGCTGGGCTCTGGTATATGCTCTTTCTCCACTTCCTTTGGTGGCTCTACTTCACCCTCCCTTGGTGGTGATAAGGGCTCTTCTTCCATTCTCTCAGTTTCTTTAAGCCTGGCTAAGGTATCCTGTAGAGCATTTTCAGCATCCTGTAGCTGAGCTTTTTCAGTCAATTGGTCTAATCTTTCTTGCCACGTAGTTTTCTTCGGGCTTCTCCTCTCATAGGTGACTGATATCCTTGAGGGGGACCTTTCCTTGGGTGAAGTAGGGGCATCTTCAATGATGATCGGGCTGCTGGACGGAGGCTGTGGCTTGCCCGTCTTTATTCTCACACTTCTTCGAGCTTTAAAGTATAGAGGGGTCTCCCTCTTTCTCTTCTCCTTTGGCTTAGGAGGTGTGCTGAGGGCGGCCAGCACAGCTGCTGCCTCCCTTTCACGAATGTCAGCTTTCTTCTCCTTGGGTTTCACTTTTTTGGGGCTTCCTGTAGAAGACCCTGTTTTAGTCAATTTCGGGCTTCCTGTAGAAGACCCTTTTTCAGTCAATTTCGGGCTTCCTGTAGAAGACCCTTTTTCAGTCAATTTCGGGCTTCCTGTAGAAGACCCTTTTTCAGTCAATTTCGGGCTTCCTGTAGAAGACCCTTTTTCAGTAATTTTTGGGCTTCCTGTAGAAGCCGGTTTCGGCTTTCCTGTAGAAACAGGTGTCACCGCCTTGGTTTTCTTTGCTGCATGAGTTTTGCTTCTTGACTTGGTTGCGGTCGCTGTCGAGGCACTCTTGCTGATGTGGACCTTCTCAGCCTTGTCCACTCTGCCTTGCAACCTTTTCTCTCTTGCTGTCAAGATGGGTGTGTCATCTTTCTCCTTGTCACCCTTTTTCTCTTGTTTCTTCTCTTGATTTTTCTTCTGCTCTGTGGTCGGGGTCTTTTGGCCTTTTTCTTTCTTTACTGCGGCCACTGACTCTTTCTCCTCACTGCTAGAAGAACCGAGCTCTTCGGTTAGCATCTTTATGTCCCCGTCCTTTGTCAAATTTCTGAAGGCTTCCCATGAGAGAGGAACCTTGTATGTGTGGAGCGCATCCTCCACGAGGAGTTTGATCAGTCCATGGTGGGCTACCTAGTCTGGTATGCCTTCTTTCAGCTTGGTTGCACACTCAATCAGAGACTGTAGTAGAAAGTAAGGGAGACTGAGCTTGTTTTCTACAGGTAGCTCCATCTGGTGCCGTAATTCAGTGAGTAACCGAAAGTGGTACCCGTATACAATGCTAAAACGGCCTTCGCAGGTGATGTACTTCATAATTTGCAAGCTCACTTCATTCCATGGTGGCAGTAAACTGGTTCTACGAACCCCATTTTTGTCTTCTGAGAATTCCTCCTCTAGTGGAAAGAATTCTTTCTTAGCTTGTTGGCTCAATTTCCTTTCTTCTTTATCCCATGGTAATCCCATTGGGAGCTTCGTAACTCGGCTGATGAATTGTGGGGTGAGTTTGAGGCTCAGACCCCTGAAGGTAACGGTGGCCAACGTTTAGATTTCGGCCTCAGAGCTTGCAAAAACTCTTCTGCCACTTCGTCGTCATAGCCCTGCAATTTGTCACAGAAGGATATCCATTGTGCTCGTGTGAAGAGATCCACCACCTCAGGATTTTCTCTTAACTTCGCTGAATCAGTGGGCTCCCTTTTGATGAACCCACCCGGCATGGTGAAAAACTGCTGTGTTAGCTGGAGGTGGCAAATGGGGAAGAAATTCGGTCTACTGGGACAGAGCGTAGGATTACGCCTCTGTTATGCACATAATTCACAAAGCTTACCCCCTGAGAACCTTTAACACAGCCAACTACACTGACATCCTGTAGGACGACAGTTCATGCACGGCAGACAACAATTGCAACAATTTTCTACGACCAGATTGTAGACGACGATTCTGCCACCTTCAGAAACCAATTGCATGGAGAGTTCAGGCTTACCTTTTTAATCTGCCACCTTTTGACGTGAGGAACCCGACTTCCTATAGAAACAGCTTTCCTGTAGGAGCAGCGCGCGATTTTCGGGGGATACTGCAGTGGGTCTGCGCTCTTGGTGTTGCTTCACAGGCGTTCTGATGGCCAAAGACTCAGAGTATCGAACTGCAGAGGGATCGGGATGATCGCTCGAGTCTCAAACGGTGAATGATAAATGCATGGGGGTGATAATCTTGCCGATTAGATTTGAATCGGCGGAATCCGTGGCGCGGGGGTGAGCTGTCCCTGCCGGACCATTGGGCGACGTCACACCATCATTCTTCTGCAAGTTCCCTTACTGCCGCATCATTCCCCGCAGATCCGCCACCGCCATTCTCGTTAGAACTCGTTTCTCCCCGAGTGGACGGTTCTCACGTGTCCACTGCCCGTTTTTTCCACGGCCACCATTCACACATCTGGCTCGACCAGCTGACTGGTCGACGTGGCCAATCGATTGACCATACAACCGCTCAACCCATCCATTTCACACTTTGCAAACATTTTCAAAGTAAAATCCATGCAATTCATCGGAAGAAAGGGTCGAGACACTTACCTGTGTGGCCGCAACACGATTGTTCAGGCTCTTGGACGACGATGAGTGGATTTATTTGCTGCTGGTGGATTTGCACAGGCCCGGAGGTTCATATTCACAGGTCGCTGGCGATGGATTTGATGCTTCAGCTGCATGCGCCCGCGTTTTCATTGTTTATGGTGTGCACTCTAGCGGGCTTAACTGTTACGGGACTCCTACAGGAGGTCCTATAACAGTTTCTTCCTCCTCGGGTGCATGCTGCACGACGAAGGCAATGGCCCCACGATCACGCTCACAGAGCTCATGGATGGTTGGAATGGATATGATATGACATCTCAACGTTTTTTTTCGTCTCAAAAATTGCTTTTCTCTTGATACTCAATGATTTGCTTTGATGGTGCAGGTAACTTCATTGCATGTCGACAGGGATGGTAGAAGGAGGTGACAACAATGTATAAGGGTGACAACAGTAGCTTGCATGCGTCCAAACCGATCCTTTGTCGTTAGATCTCCTCATAAAATGAATTCTGGCCCGTCCCGAACTTCTACAGGAAGTTTCCTGTAGAAATACAGAACTTCCTGTAGAAAAGTTGTGTTTCCTGTAGAAAGTCTGCACCTTCCTGTAGAAAGTCTGCATTTTCCTGTAGAAGACTCAAGCCATGATGAAATTGTGCACATACCTTGGAGAAAATGAGTATTCTTGGAGGAGGTGCTGGTGAGGTCTCCTGGCAGCATGATAAGGATCTTTGGCTTTGCATTAAAAGACCTCCTCTCCTTCATAGAACACCTGCAACTTGCATGCATCTTCACATTATAAACTTGCTATCCCTATTGTTTTTTCTCTCTTTTTTTTTTTTTTTGAAAGATAACAGGGGCGCCTCAATGAGGTTTTCACCCTTACCATCTGCCTTAAGTGCCTCAAAGAGGTTTTCACTCAAGGATTTTTTTCAAATCTCTTTCTTTTTTTTTTGAAAGATAATAGGGGCGCCTCAATGAGGTTTTCACCCCTACCACCTGCCTTGGGAGCCTCAGAAAGGTTTTCACCCAAGGATCTTTATTATTTTTTTTTACTTATTTATTTATTTATTTATTTATTTTAAATCTTTCAGGGTATGCCCAAAGCAGAGGCAGAACCCTTCTCTATGACCAACATTGATTTCTCCATAGTTTTGATGAACTCTTGTCTTGAGAGAGGCTTCCTATAGATCTTCAAGCGATGCCCATTGACAAGCATGGGGATGGCTTCCTCATCAATGGTTCAAATAAAAACAGATCCATTGTCATGGCATTTTTCCACTGCATATGGTCCTAGCCATCTGGTTCTCAGCTTCCCCTTGAAATCTTTGTATCTGGAGTCATACAACAAGGCCCAATCTCCCGGCTGGAATTGCTTGTCATGGAGATGTTGGTCATGCCACACCTTTCTTTGAAGTTGAACCACTTCTGAGTGAAGGAGGGCCTGCGTCCGGTGCTCATCCAGTCCATTCAGCTGCAATAACCTTTCTTGTTGTGCATGGCTGAGATCTAGATCTAGCTGAGCTGCCATCCTCAAAGTGTTGTATTCAAACTCAATGGACATCAAAGCTTTCTTCCCATAGACCAGCTCATAGGGTGTGAAGCCGGTGGTGGTCTTCCAGGTGGTGTTGTAAGCCCATGTGGCCTCAACCAGGCGATCTGTCCAATCTTTCCTGCTGCTTCTCACCACCTTAGTCAAAATACCTTCCAATGCTCTGTTGGTGACTTCCACTTGCCCATTTGCCTGTGGATGATAGGGGGTGGAAGTCCTATGCTTGATTTTGTGGAGAGCTAGCAGGTCTTCAATCAAGTTGGATGTGAACTGGCTCCCTTGATCGGTGACTAGCTCTCTTGGGTAGCCAAATTTGTAGAAGATGTTTTCTCTTAAGAACTTAGCCACCTTCTCTTCTGTTGTTGCCTTGATTGCTTTAGTCTCTACCCACTTTGTCAGGTAGTCAGTGCACACAATGATGTAAGACCTTTGCCTTGAAGGAGGGTTGATTGGACCCACAAAATCCATACCCCACTTCTCAAATGGCTCGAGAGTCACTTGAGGTTGGAGAGGCATCTCATCCCTTGGAGTCGGTTTCCCCATTCTTTGGCATCGGTCACATTGGCTGATATATCTTCTGACATCTTGATGAAGTGTGGGCCAATAGTAGCCTGCCTGCAGGATTTTGAAGGCAGTCCTCTTTGCTGCAAAATGTCCTCCACAAGGCCCATCATGACAGGTGAGGAGGATATCAAAGACTTCCTCCTCCCTTACACAACGCCTTAAGATTTGATCAGGGCCAAGCTTGAACAGATTGCCCCCGATCCAAGTAAACGAGGCACTTTTTCTGATGATTCTGCTCTTATCTTTTGAAGATAGGTGCGAAGGGAACTGTGCTGAAACAAGGTAGTTTGCTATATCAGCAAACCATGGAGAGAGTACTGAGATAGCAAACAGATGTTCATCGGGCATCTGGTCATCCACTGTTCCATCCTCATCTGCAGACAAATCCAATCTAGATAAAAAGTCAGCAACAACATTTTCTTTACCTGGTTTGTCAACAATGGTCAAATCAAACTTCTGCAACAAAAGTAACCATCTAATAATACGAGCATTCACATCTGTTTTATTCATTAAATATCTAATTGCAGTATGATCCATATGTACAAAGGTTTGATAGCCAGTAATATAATGTCGGAACTTGTTCAATGCATGGACCACAGCCAAGAATTCTTTCTCGGTTACAGTGTAATTCAGCTCGACTTTGGACAAGTTTTTGCTAACAAAGTAAATGGCATATGGAAGTTTCTGTTCAACTTGTCCTAAAGCTGCCCCTATGGCTTTGTTCGAGGCATCAGTGTGGATGTGGAAAGGTAGGGCCCAGTTTGGGCCTCTCAAGATTGGGGCTGACACCAACTTGTCCTTTAATTCATTCAAAGCCCTCTGACAATCGTCAGTCCATTTAAACTCCACATCTTTTGCCAACAGACCAAACAATGGCGAGGCTAACTTGCTGAAGTCTTTAATGAATCTCCGGTAATACCCTGCTAATCCTAAGAAACTCCGGACATCCCTTACCTTTTGGGGAGGTGGAACCTTCTTGATGAGAGCAATTTTGTTAAGATCCACTTGTAACCCTTGGCAAGAAATGGTATGGCCTAGCACAGTCCCTTCAGTCATCAGTAATTCACATTTTTCAGGACTAAGGGACAGGTTCATCTCAATGCATTTGGTTAGGACCTTTCCTAGATTGGACAATGCTTCCTGGAAGTTGGACCCATAAGGAGTGCAGTCATCCATATAGATTTCCACCGCATCATGGACCAGCTCCGAGAAGATGCTCAAGACAGCTCTCTGGAAGGCAGTAGGAGCATTGCATAGTCCAAAGGGAAGGACTCGGTAGGCAAAGGTACCCCAAGGACAAGTGAAGGTGGTCTTATCTTGGTCTTCCGGGCTGATTTGGATTTGGTTGTACCTGCTAAACCCATCCAGGAAAGAGAAAAACTTCTTTCTTGCCAGTCCATCCAACACTTGATCTATGAAAGGTAGAGGGAAATGGTCTTTCTTGGTAGCTTTGTTTAGTTCTCGGTAGTCCACACAGATTCTCCACTTCCCATTTTTCTTGGGAACCAACACCAGAGGGGACACCCATTCACTATCTAAGATGGGGTAAATGAATCCGACATCCAACAGTTTTTGCAATTCTTCCTTGACAATGTCCTTAAGGGCTGGATTCATTCTCCTCTGAGGTTGCCTAACCGGTTTACAACCCTCTTTGATGTATATGTGATGGGTACGGACCGAAGGATGGACTCCTTTCATCTCCTTGTAGCTCCAAGCAAAAGCATCTAGGTGACTGGCCAACAGGCTACACAGCTCCTTTTCCTGGGAAGGAGATAGGGAGGAGCTGATCTTTAACGTTCTCTCAGGGCCGAACTCCACATTCTTGACTCTGGGAGTGACAGGGTTGGTGGCACACAGGTCCACTAAGGTGCTGGCTTGGGCGTCTTCCACCAATTTCTCTAAAGATAGTTCACTGGAAGGTGGATTCTGGATCAAAGTCTCAATCAAGTCATCCTCGGTTGGGGGGTCTCTTCTAGTGGTATCTAGGGTGCACAAAGGTGCTGAGTACACCTCATCCTCTTCTCCTTCCTCCAACCACAGTGGTAAGTCATGCTCTAAGGAGGGTTGGGCAGGAGGATATAGGACTAGCTGCTTGGACATAGGACCGTTTTTAATGGTCATGTTTCCTGCACAGCAACTTATGTAAGCATCTGCAGTGGCTAACCAAGGCCTTCCCAAAATAAGAGGGTATCCAGTAAGCTTTGCCTTGGGTTGCAGAACCAAGAAATCTGCAGGGTATTCCCAAGAGTCGACAGAGACCAAGACATCCTCCACAATCCCTTCGGGAGTCACAGTGGACCGAATTGCTAGTTGCAGTACTGTCGAGGTCTTCCTCAAGGAACCCTGAAGATTGAGTTTGAGCATGGTATCCCTGGTCATCACATTAATGGCAACCCCCAGATCAATCAAGGTGTGAGGTATGATGGTGCCCTTGATGTGGACATCTACTACAGGACTCCCAGGATCTAGGTACTTTGGGCAAATGACTTGTCCTAACATAAGGTCAGACAGTTGTCCTAAGACATTGATGGTTGAAGCATCTCTCTTTCGCCTACCTGGGTGTTTAAAACACTTTTCCTTAACCAGTTTGTTGTATATTGGCACATCCTTGATGGCTTGGAGAAGTGGTATTTTCACACACAACTGCTTGAGCTCTCCCAGAAGCTCATCCTCCTCTGGGTCGGGTTGTGTGGTGGCTGTTAGTCTCTCAGGAAAGGGTGGAATAGCCTTTGGTTCACTTTCTTGTTTGTCCTCCTCATCCTCTGGGGCAGGGGGTTGGCGATCTGGAAGAGTCTTTCCAGATCGAAGATTGATCTCCTGGATCTCCACAGCATAGGTAGGGCATGATGTTTCCCCAGTGTATACCTGCTGGGCCTGTCTATTGTTGGGGTTGGGGTTCGGTTGAGCAGGCATTTGAGGTTGCCTTGGAGGAGCAGGAGGTAATGGTTGAGGTTGAACTGGTGGTGGAGGCAAAATGGCGGGAGGAGTGTTGTATTGGGGCCTCCACCCCGACTGAGGTGCATTCCACTGAGGTTGTGACTGGGCATGTGAATGATATGAATGAGTAGTGGGTTGAGTAGGGTACTGAGGTGGATAAGACCATGGAGGAGGCATAGACCAGGAAGGATGAGCAGGGGGACCCCAGGACGACATAGGAGTCGACTGGTGGGGGTTGTAATAAGCTTGAGGTGCCCCTTGCATCCCCTGCTGGTAAGGTCTAGGTCCTTGTGGCCTCCTTTGGTTGAGGAAATAGAGAGGTTCAGTGGGAGCTTCTGTCCCTTGGTACATAGCTTTAAACCCAGGTAAGGTTGGACATTGATTTGTGGGATGGTCCTCCTCACAAACGAAGCACACTTCAACCGAATGCAATGGGCATTCGTTCTTAGGGTGTCTCCTTGTACATCTAGGGCAGAAGATAGCCAAGGCCCTCTCAGCTTATTCCTTCTTCTGCTGGATCCTGAATGTGTCCAGTTGCATGGCAATGGTCTGTCTCACCTCACTCTTAAGATCTTCTAATTGATTTGCAAACTCATGCTTGGAGAAAGGAATACCAGCTGAGAGAAGGTTTCCTCTACCTCGTTTCCGGGCTGCCCTAGAGTGGTTTCTGAACACAGTCTTGATGTCCTCATAAGGCAGCTGGTAAATATCTCCCCCAGCTAACATGTGAAGGGTATCTAAAAGGTCTTCAGGGACTCCTCGGAGCAGGACCAACTTGAGGGATTCAGGGTCAAGTGTGCACCTGGCCCGCTTATAGCTAAGTTGGAACCTCTCCTCATAATCCTCTAAGGACTCATCACTTCCTATGGTCATCCGAAAGATTTCTCCCTTGGTTTCCTTGGACCTACAGTAGTCCCGGTACTTGGTATTGAAAGCTTGCTGCATCTGAGCCCAAGTGGTGATACTATTCCTAGGTAAGCCCATGAACCAGCATAATGCTGCATCCTTAAGAGTGGAAGGGAAGAGTTTCAGCTTCTACTCATCTTCAGTATAGTCATAGGCTCTACAAAGGACAACAAACTCAAAGAGGAAGGTATCAAGATCTTCAGTAGTCAGTCCATGGAAGTGAGGCAGAGCGGAGGGGCTAATGTTTTTCATTTTCATTTCTCCATTGGTTTCTCGGATGGGGAAGGCACCTTCTATTCTCTCATCTTCTCTTCTATTGTCAGCCATAGCTTCAGATGGGATGGTCTCTAATTCTTCTTCTGCTATAGGATCTTCGTATATCTCAGGAGGTTCACCTATAGGTTCTTCTGGATCACTGTCACCGAAGAAGAGAGAAGGGTGACTCAGAGATGTGGTGGGGGTGTTGGGTAGGAATTTGCCTGTTTTATCTTGGTTCCTACGAGGCATGAAATGGAAAGACTTTTTGATTGCTTTTGCTTTCTTCTTTGGTACCTACAAAACTGAAACAGATTGATCTACAACTAACTATCTTGCTGAAATAAAAATGCAGAATTGAAATGAAAGCAGGAAAGGACTAATCTACTTTGCTCAAATGGAATTGCAGGAATGGAAATGCTAGTCTACGCTTGTAGAATTGAAAGGCTAATCTATGCTTGCAAAATTGAAATTGCGGAATTGAAATGCTAATCTATGAAAGCAGGAAATGTCTATGCTACTTTTGCAGAATGGAAATGAAATAAACTACTTGGCAGAAGGCGAGAGTAAGAAAATAGAAGAAAAGCAACAATTACTAATACTCTGATGCTTCCCCGGCAACGACGCCAAAAAGATGGTGAGCTCCAGTATTGTAGCAATAATTCTACAACTTCTGGGGCTTCCTTCTCTAATTTTATCAACCTGGTAGTTCGTAACAAACTTGGAAGCGAAGGTGCTGTATGCACAAGTACTAGCTCTTGTCGCAGCTGTCACTTGGTCAGCTGGCACAAGTCCGCTAGGGCTCAAGCCAGCTTCTATATGTTCTCAGAAGAAGCTTTCTAAATGATGAATGAAGGCTATCTCAAAGGAAATTAACCTACTTTGCAAGAATGAACTGAAAGCCAACCAAACATGGAAACCCTAGTAAACCCTAATCTGACTAGCTTAACCTTTATGATGCAATGGTGGGAATGCAACTTCCAGAAATGATCCCATTACTTCTAGTGAGATGAGATGCATGAATTTAAACTACTTCCATTGAAGAGAACACATTTTTGTATTTTTTCTCGAGTGGGTGGAGTTATTATGATTGTGCTTCTTACTGGGTCTTGACTGTGCAGGGGTAGTTCAAGGGGAGGAAGGCTTGGGAAAGGTCAGGAGGACTCTGAGAGGTTCCAGGGGATCCCTCACATCATTCCACAGAAGTCCACAACGTTCAGGTGCTTGGCAACCGTGTTTGCAAGCTTCTACAGGATGTCTGCAAGGGATCCTACAGGAAACTCGGGATTTCTACAGGAAGTCTGCTAACTTCTACAGGATGTCCTACAGTCGGAGTTTTGGGTGATGGAGGAGTGAAGGAGCTGTGTGGGTGGATAGGTAAGATGAAAGAGGAGCTTGTGATGGCCTATGGACAGAGAGATGAGATGGAGAGAGAGTGGATAGAGCTGGTTGGTCGATAGAATGGTAGAGTAGTGGAAGGTTAAAAAGATCGAGCAACGTGGACAGTAGAAGGGTTGGAAGGCAAATGAGCTGAACAGAGGATGCGTAGGTGGCTTAGGCACAGTTTAGAAGAATAAGAACACGATGAAGTGGTGCTGCGCAGTGTAAATGAAACAAATCACCCTTATCTTGCATGTAAACGAAAGTTCACCAACCTATTCTAACTGTTTTATTAGGAATCAAAGAACAACAATGTAAGTTGAAAGGAATTCGTGCATGATGCTGAACCAAGGAGTCATTACTCAAGATACAATCGTATGGACAATTCTTCAATCGAAAACATTACATCAATACTTGCATGCATATGTTAAAACAGTGTTTTTGGCAGTTGGCACGGTCTACACTTCCGGTCCCCAAACAGAGGTGAAAGTGAGCATGCATTCAACCTTTTTTGAACTCAACATAACTTCGATCTCCCTACGCTAATTCTGAACTACTGAAACAACTGCATTCATGAACCTAACCTACATAACCAAACCGAAACAGTCAACTCAGCAAACTGTATTTTTCAAGTGCATGTAAAGGAAAGAAATGCAATGATAAAAGAAAGACAAGTAACAATACAAAAAGAAGGAGGTCTATTGCTCTCAGGTTGGGCCCTAACCTGAGAGCTATAGCTCCCCTAAGAACTCAGAATCGAATCCAAATCTGCCTGCCTTTTATTAAAAGATCATAATCATGAGTCTAACAACATGCCAAAATTGGCTTACAAAGAGCAAAAACAAAGCTACAGCTCATAATCCAAAATCTACAACAAAATTTCAAGAGTCTCATTGAAGGCTACAGCCTCAATATTTATACATGATGAGGGCCAAGCTGGCCTCCTCAATTAGTGGAGCTTGGCTGTCCAACTGAAAGTAAATTGGTGTTCCTGTAGAATCCGTTGGCTGCCTTCTAGCTCGGTGGTGATAGCTGTTGGAGCTCGGAGTTCGGGTGGAGATCACGAGGGAGGTCATTCAAGGCTGTGGACAACCTCCCTATAAACCCGCAATGCCACCTTGGCTGTCTCCTTGTCTCCATTTGCGTGGTCTTTGCTCCATTTAATGCCAAAAAACCTGAAATCGTCATGTATTAGCCACATAGGCATAATGACTGCCATTCTTCCTACAAATAACACGAATATACTAAGAAATGATGCATAAGTGGTAAAAAATGAAGGGTTGAGCAAGGTAAATAGGCCAAATGAGCCCAAATTGTTACCAAAATTTAGGGCTCATCACAAACTCCGATGAACTTACATATTAGCACGTGGTCTTTCATGTAGCTTCTGTATCACTCCATTTTTTTCATCAGAATGATGAATCTCGGTTTCTTCATCACACATGGTAAAAAATTTCCTCTGCTACCTGCCTGCCATCGCGCCCCGAGGACAGGTCCTGACATTTTGTTGGTATCTCCTGCTAGTTTCGGATTACTTGTATTCTGGCAGGAATCCCCTACCGCCGTGTCTTGGCAGGAGGGGACCTCTCCCCCGCTTCCTACTCTGTCATTCCGACCTGGTTACCAGCATCCTGGTTTGCAGCTTTGCAGATGTCATCAGATTTTTGGGTCGCGGTTCAATTTAGCTCATGGTTGCCGCACCATTAAGGTTGCAGAGCTCTGATAAATCCCGATGATTTCCTCTACATTATTTCATACCTATGGTCACTAATACAAAATCCCTTTCGAAACAATTGAAGGTTGGTAGAGACCGGAGAAATCAGAGTCGGTTTTGAACATGAACCCTAGCTCTCCCGTCGACGCTGCCTCGGCCTTGGCCGCCGTCAGGCCTCTGGTCTGCCAGTCTGAAGCTGGAGAGGTGCGTCTCAGGCCAGGTATCCGGGACCATTCCACCAAGAAACGCCCAATCACACCAAGAGCACCGAAGGCATCCAAGACTGGAGCTCTGGAGAGCGTGATTTCTGTTGTGGATGGAGCTTCCAGCGGGGGTGCTGTCAGGGCAGCCGATGCACAGAGGGATGGGAGGTGCGTTTTCGTGGCTGCCATTAACGGAAAACAGCAAGGTATGATAACGCACGTTGAGGCTATTTTTCACGCCGATCTCCCGACTCTGCAACCACCTGCACAAATCAGCCCAGATCTGATCGATCCCCCTATTGGGGGTTACACCCAGAAGACGATGACTGTCGATAACCCCAGAATCGGCACAAGCGTGTTGTGTGACAGTGCGTCAGGCCGCCACCACGACATTGTTGACATCGAGAACAAATCTGGCGAGGGAGCGATCTTCTGTAAAAATGGAGCCCTCAGGAGGGAAAAAAGCCGATGGTATATAAGGTATGAAGGAAAAACCCATTTGATAAAATATCAAAGTTTTGTTCTGATTATATATGTTGTAGATTTGATTACCTACAGACCATGGGGCTCTGTCTGGGAACCATTGACAAGAGACTTGTATAAGCCAGATCTGGAAACCCCATGGAATGCACAAAGGGAAAAAAACAGGGGAACAATTTCTTCTTACCAGAAAACACTCAAACTACCGAAGCTCAGCCACAAAGAGGCTGAAAATTTCTGCCAGGGTAAAGATTGGATCCGGATCTTCATTAAACAAACAGGGGGCAGCCACTGTTGCATGCGACTTAGCAAGAATTTAACCATACAAGAGTTAAAAAACAAAATCCAAAACCAATCTGGAATATCCACAAGACACCAGAACCTGATTTGTGCAGGTCGTAGCTTACAGGACCATCTTACTCTACAGGAATATGGGATCTGTCAGGATACAACCATATACGTTAACCTAAGACTGCGTGGAGGCAGCAAAGGATCTGGCTCAAAGACCACAGGCTCCTTTCGTGATGCAGTAAAGGGGAAAGGAAAAATGCAGGACAAACCGATGGTACCACCAGAGCAACCTGGGCCACATATAGTAGAACAAAAACTGGAACACAAAATGCTCCAAGTTACTATACCAGAGGTAACTGCACTACACTCTGACTTCACAAAACATGCTGCAATATGTAGATTCAATGGTTTCTGGCCAAAATCTGATGCTTTACAACAATGGATAAATTCCCACTGGACACTAGAATGTAATATATACCTATGTTCAAAAGGATTTTTCATTGTAAGCTTCCACACAAAGGAAGAAAGGGATAGCATCATCAATGAGGGGCCTTGGTTTTGGGGTAGTGCAGGTCTTTTTGTTACCCCTTGGTTTGCCGAATTCGACCCAAACACTATGAAAATCTCAACAACGCCTGTTTGGGTGAGGCTTCACAACCTCCCACTACATCTCTGGCACCCCATAGTAATATATGCCATTGGGAATTCCTTGGGTAAATTCCTAAAAGTTGATGAAGACAGATATAGCAGAGGGATTTATACATTTTCCAGAATTTGCGTTGAAGTGGACTTGAGTCAGGGGCTGCCTGATAAAATATCATTAAACTTTAATAACACTGAGTGGATACAGCCCCTAGACTATGAAAACACAACATTCAGATGCCGCAGCTGCCGACAAACAGGACACCTACAAAATTCTTGCCCACTGGCCAGAAAGAATACAAAAGGAAACAAGAAACAACCAAAAAAGCCAAATGGGTGGCAGAATACAGAACCGCCGAAAGAAGAGGACATTCAGCCAGAACATAAAGTGAATCAAGAGGAACCCGATACAAATATGGAACAGAATGGCACACATGAAGGAAAAGCACCAGACCCACAAATGGAGGACCATGTTCGGCAGCCGGAAATGCCACAGCCGGAAATTAGTGGCAACAAAAGAATCCATGGATCAGAAGGATCAGAATCCGACAAAGAACCTCCAGGGAACACACAAGAATACTCACAGGCCATTATTGTCCCCCCTTCCGACTCACAGGGTTGGCGTAGGGTGGAGAAGAAGAAAGGCCGAAAAGTATAGGCTCTGCAAGTAATTGTTAACTTTTTTATTTTTTATTTTTTTTACTAGTGTACTTGTCCTACTCATGGACAGCAAACTGCATATGCTCCAAGCATCTACAAAATGTAATTTATTTCAATATGAATATAAATTACGACTTTTTCTACGGGAAAAAAAAAATACAAAATCCCTTTCTTATTTTAGGAGACTACTTTATCCACAACATAATCCACTCACCTACCAACCTTATCCTTTAACTTTCAAATTTATTTTTGGAGGTTTATAGCTATATCTAAGTTAGGAGTTGCATGACAGAGTTTACACTTCAATTCCAAGTAATAATTTTCTCTTGTAACTTTCAGCTAATCCTATCATTAGATATTTTTTTAATTTAGGGTCTACCACTTCATTTTTGACTTACTAAATATTCTAGGAATGCTAACTAGTTAACTGAGTGTTGTTAGAAATGTAGAAAGAAAGACTAAATTTGACTTGTGCCTTAGTCAAATTTAGTAATTCGATTTTCCACATCAGCAGGATGACTTGGATTGCAGTTAACTTGTGTGACATCATTTTTTTCTACAACTTCACTCAACAAATTAGAGATAGAGGCTATAAGTAGAGTTATGCATTAAGCGATTGCTAAAATTTAGCAATCCAGTTCAGTTATTTTATGTTTGACTCAGGTAACTGAGCTCAAGTACCTAGTTGAGTCATTTGAAGGTCAATTGAGTAGTAGAATTGTTGTTAACTCAGTGATCACTCAATTAAACTAGTCAATCACCTAAAAATAACCCAGACATGCATGGAATCTGAATTACCTAGATGGTGTGGAGGAAAAGGAACATTGTAATTATCAATTGTATACGAGTTGAGTGTACAAGCTTGGTAGTTAAGCAAGTGAATCATTCCTTGCGAATTGGCAAGAAAATAGGACAAAATTCCTATATTTTAGGAGCTAATTTCCTCCAGGATTTCCTAAGGAAATAGGAGCAAGTTGGGGCCTTGAATTTGCTAAGTGTTGGCCAAAGCAGGACAGTTAATAAGAGAACAGGTTTACAATGCAGTTTATGCTTCAGGATCGAAGCAACACATTGTAATAGTTTCTCATTCTCATCTGATTAATGAAAAGTAGCGGAGGGGTTTTTCTCAGTTGGGTTCCCCTATAAATCATTGTGTTATTATGGAGTTTTAATGGTTGCATGCCATTACATGTGTTCTAAATTGTGATTTCCATTCTGGATAACATTAGAGGAAATTTGAAATCTCTTGTTTTCAGTTCGAATACATCAGCAGTATCAAATTTCTATTAATTTCTACATGGTATCAGAGTAGAAACCACACTAGAAACCAGTAAATAGATCTTCTCCTTTAGAGAGTTAAATTTGCAAATTCAGTGAAGCAATTTTTCTTTTGTGCGAGAAAATGTCCTTCAACGGATTAAAATTGAAGTATGCCCTTGAGGGAACCTCAAATTTCATAGCCTACAATGATAGGATGGAAGTAGTTCTCGATGATAATGGTGTGTTGGAGTACACCCAAACTGACATTCCAAATCCAACAATATCAGATGCACAACAATTAGCCAAGTGCAAGAAGGATACCACAAAATCCAGAAGAACCATCCTAGAGGGTGTGAGAAACCACATAGTCTCGAATTTACATGGCAAGGAGACTCCCTTTTATATGTGGAAGTCCCTCACTAAGCTATTAAAAAATGGTAGTGATTCCAAGAAATTGGCATTGAGGGACAAGCTCAGAAACATCTGCATGCATAAAGGAGAAACCATTTGACATTACCTCTCTAGATTCATTCAGTGTCGAGATGATCTTGGAGGAGTTGGAGAAAATATTCCCTCTTCAGAACTAGTGAACCTACCTCTCCTAGGCCTTCCAAAATCCTAGCACAGCTACCAGAACTCTGTAATGGAAGGGAAAATTTCCAAATTGGGAGAGACTCTGGTCTGATCTGGTGCATGAAGGAATTCAGCGGAACACCGGAGACGGAGTAACATCTAATATCTGAGGACGAAGATAATTTTTCCTTGGTTGGGAAGGGAAAGAAGGGTAAGGGCAAGAAGGCCCCAAAAAATCCAGGGACTAGCCAAAACAATGGCAAGAAGAAGGACTTGAGAAAGATAAAAAAAATCGCTGCCATGAATTCAGGCACTATGCAAAACATGTATGCACAAAAATTCTAACAAGAAGCCTTCAGGAGGAGTAGGAGGTGAAGCACTTGCCTCAAAATTTGAATTAGATTTCACCCTAATTGCATGCATGGCAAGAACTTTAATGGGGAGTGTGTTGTATCTATATGCATGTGCCTCATTCCATATGACAGGATACAAAGAATTCTTCAGTAGCCTAGAGTAGAAGGATCTCCATATGCCCATAGAACTCGAGGATGATGGGCAGTACAATACCGAAGGAATTGGAACTGTATCCTTTAAGAGAGAGTTAGACTCCCATATTCATCTGAAAGATGTCTTGTAGGTACTTGGGTTGAAGAAGAACTTGATCTTTCTAGTTGTATTGGAGGATCTTGTCTATGATGTTGTTTTCAGTAAGGGGAAATCCTTTCTAAGACATGTAGCTACCAGGAAGATGAAACATATTAGATTTCAAGTGAATAATCTTCAAAAAGTTGAGGTGGAAGCTTGTGTTTCACTGAGTAGCAAGGCAGGAGAAGTGCAGAGTCGAGATATAGGAGAACTCTGGCACAGACGCATGGGACACTTACACCATGGGGCCTTTAAGATCATGTAGCAAATTACCACCAGTCTCCCAAAATGCACCCTTGACCAGCATGATGTCTCCAAGGGATGCACATTGGGAAAATATGTCAAATCCACCTTCTAGGGATGAGATAGCATAGTTAGAGAAATATTGAAGCGAGTCCACTCTAACGTATGTGGACCATTTTCTACAGCCTCTATAGCAAAAAATAGGTATTATGTAATTTTTGTTGATGACTTTTCAAGAAAATGTTGGATCTTCTTCATGCGGAAGAAGGATGAAGTTTTCTAAAAAAATTGAATTCAAAGCAATTGTTGAAAAGGAGACTGGTCATAAACTGAAAGCCCTGAGAAGTAATAATGGAGGAGAAAATGTTTCTAGGACCTTCAAGGAATTTTATGCCAAAGAGGGCATTAGAAGGGAACTGATAACTCCCTATAACCCATAGCAAAATGGGGCAGTTGCAAGGAAGAACATAAGCATAGTGGGAGCACCAAGAGCCATGTTGCATGATTAGGGGTTTCCATTACATATATGGGCAGAAGCATGCAATACTGCAATTTATTTGCAGAACAAGATCCCTCATAGAATACTTGGCATGATGACATCCGTAGAAGCTTTCTCTAGGAGGAATCTAGATGTATCTTATTTCATGATTTTTTGAGTTACTTTGTATCACCAAGTCTCCAAGGATAACAGGAAGAAAATTGAGCCTACATTTGATATGGGAGTCTTTGTAGGATACATAGAGACACCACATAACTATAGGGTGTATTTTCCCTCACTCATGGTAACAATAGTGAGGAGAGATGTCAAATTTGATGAGGAGAAGGCTATGAGATGCTCTCTGGAGTGAGAATTGAGTATCCCAAAGAAGGAGTAGTTGTTAGCTCCAAAGGAGGAGCTTCAGACAGATATTTAGGATGTTGTGGAGTAGCCACATGTAGAGGAGTAGATAGGAGGCAGAGTGGAGCCACCCACTCAACCAAAATCTTCCTAAGAGGGGAGGAAGAGAACCAGAGAATATGACAAATTGGTGCAGGATGCACAAGAGCATGTGGGAGCTCTTTCATCTTAGCGCGGGAAGAGGAGGTCACTAGAAAAATACACTTGGTATATGGATCTCATGATAGAATTCATTGAGACAGAGCCTTCTTCATTTGAGGAAGAAATTTCTCAACCAGTGTAGGTTGATGCCATGGTTGAGGAGTATGACTCAATCATGAAGAACAATGTATGTGAGGTGGTGCCAAGACTAGAGAACAAGTCAGTAGTTGGTTCCACATGGATCTAAAAATGAAGCATGAAACTAATGGGAACATCGAGAAGTACAAGGCCAGATTTGTGGACAAAGGCTTCTCTCACATATAGGGAGTGGAATATGAGGAAACATTTTCCCTAGTGGCAAGATATTCCTCCATCAGAACCATTCTAGAATTAGTTGCGTAGATGGGGTGGAAGATCCATCAGATGGATGTGAAGGCCGCATTTCTCAATGGTGTTGTTGAGGAAGAAATTTACATAGAGCATCCAGAGGGATTTGAGACATATGACGGGGAGACACATATATGTAGACTTAGGAGAGCCTTGTATGTTCTAAAACAGGTTCCCTAAGCATGGTACACTTAGATTGACACATATCTCAATGGATTGGGCTTTACCAAAAGTGAAGCATATGCCTATCTCTATCACATTGTGGTAGATGGAAATTTGCTAATATTAGTTTTATATGTTGATGACTTGATACTTACAAGGGATGAGTAGTTGATCCTCTCTTCGAAGGAGGACATTGCGAGAGAATTTGAGATGAAATACATGGGCTTCATGCATTACTTCCTTGGGTTGGAAGTATGGCAGGGTGATGGTGAGTTGTTTGTGAGTCAGGGGAATTATGCCTCTGAAATACTTTAGAGATTTCACATGAAGAACTGCAAGCCTATGGACACACCTCTAGCTACAAAATGGAGGGAGTGCTTCTTTAGGAGAGGAAGTAGATGCCACCATCTACAAATAGCTTGTGGGATCCTTGATGTATATGGTAAACATAAGGCCTGACATATGCTATGCATTTAATCAGTTGAGTCAATCCATGGTGAATCCTACCAAGTTATATTGGAAGGCAGCAAAGCATGCGTTGAGGTACCTCATACACTCACTCGAGTATGGATTATGGTACAAAAGGGCAGAGAGAGTGAAGCTCCAAGGCTTCACTGCAGATTGGGTAGGGAGTCCATTAGACAAGAAAATTACTTCAAGTTCTATCTTTAGTGTTGAGTCTGCAGCTATTTCCTGGTATAGTAGGAAACAAAGGTTTGTGGCACTCAGATCAGCAAAGGCTGAATACATGGCTGCAATTCAAGCAACATGTGAGGCCATATGGATGAGGAAAATATTGGTGGGTGTTTTCAGTCAGGAGATGCATCTGATAGTGATTCATTGTGATAATCAGAGTTGTATCAAACTTTTTGAGAATCCAATATTTCATGACAAGTCCAAGCACATTGATATCAGGTACCATCACTTGCAGGATTGAGTTTAAAGAAGAATTATGATGCTATAGTACATTCCAACTGAGGAGCAGGATGCAGATATCTTAACAAAGGCATTTTCAAGAGGCAAATTTGAATTCCATAGGTGCAGGATAGGGGTAGTGCAGAATCCCTTTCTTGATAAGAGGGAGTGTTAGAAACGTAGAAAGAAAGGCTAAATTTGACTTGTGCCTTAGTCAAATTTAGTAATTTGATTTTCCACATCAATAGGATGACTTGGATTGTAGTTAACTTGTGTGACATGGCTTTTGTCTCCTAGTTCACTTAATAAATTCGAGTTAGAGACTAGAAGTAGAGTAGTGCATGAAGTGATTGCTAAAATTTAGCAATCTATGTAAGTTTGACTCAGTTAATTGAGCACAAGTACTAAGTTGAGTCAGTTGAAGGTCAGCTGAGTAGTAAAATTGTTGTTAACTCAAGGATCTCTCAGTTAAACCAGTCAATAAGCTAAAAATAGCCCAGACATGCATGAAATTTGAATTTCCTAGCTGGAGTGGAGGAAAAGGCACATTGTAATTATCAATTGTATACTAGTTGAATGTGTAGGCTTGGCAGTTAAGCAGGTGAATAATTCTTTGGGAATTGTGCAAGAAAATAGGAGAAAATTCCTATCTTTTAGGAGCTAATTTCCTCGAGGATTGTGTAAGGAAATAGGAGCAAGTTGGGGCCTTGAATTGGAGAAGTGTTTACCATAGTAGTATAGTGAGTAGGAGAACAAGTTTACAATGCACATTGTGCGCCAGGATCGAAGCAAGACATTGTAATAGTTTCTCACTCTCATATGATTAATGAAAAGAAGAGAAGGTGTTTTCCCCAATTGGGTTCCCTTGTAAATCATTGTGTTCTTGTGGTATTTTAATGGTTGCATGTCAATACATGTTTTTCTAAATTATGATTTCCATTCCATGAAATAGTAGAGGAAATTTGTAATCTCTTGTTTTCAGTTTGAATAGATCAATAGTAGTAAATTTCTATTACTTTCTAAAAGTGCATCCATAAGGGAACCCAAACCTCATTCGAATTGTGTTTCTCTCATGGAAACATTATTTATTATATTCATGTTCGACAATAATATCAAATTAAAGTTTCATGAGTAATTCAAATTGTCTCTTTTTTTAGTCAATTTTCTTTTTTGTTTTATTCTCTCTTCTCTCTTATTTTGTAGTAGCTAGTTTAGTATTTTTTTCAAACCTACATTAATACAATATTATGAATGTATGCATGATGAATGGAAAGAAAACACACACACACACAGATGTAAACAAGAGAAAAAATGTGCATTTAAAAAATAAAAACATTAGAAATTGTTTCTCAAATATATTTGAGAAAAAAAAGGACAAAAGAGGACAATTCGAACCTAGACTTGAGGGAAATGAAGACTTGTGGACACTTGGATAAGCCGCTAGTTAAGTTATTCTCTTATTTATTCTTGCACCCCAAAGGAAGAGGGGTGTTTTTTTGTTAAGAGTGAGAGGAATTGCTATCCAAATTCCCATGTGAAGACTAAGATTGGACTAGACATCTTGAGCATATTATAATTTGCACATATCGAAGAAATAAAGAACCTAGTGAAATCCCATTGAATGTTGGTTTTTCCATTTAGATTTCTAGGAATTCCAACTATTTTAGAATGCACACTATTGGTTTATCTTTCAGATTCAAGATCAATGGCTTAAACAATATGGATATTAACACTATTGTAGAGAGTTTCCAATATTTTCTTTTATTATTTATTAACTATTGGAGAAGGGGAAAATGTCATTGTTGCTTACAATGGCTAGTGAAGTCCATCTTCTTTCTTTTTTAACTTTCATTTTTTTAGGCCCTAGATATTGATTTATTGCATTCTATTGTTATATTAGTATTGTTTTTTTTTTCTCGTTAAACTAGACTATCTATTATATTATGTACAATAAAACTTTACATCCAGAATGACATGTGGCTCAGGGCCAACTGAGGCTGTTCATGATTCAAAATAGGCCCGCGCAGGGGCTTCCTAACCAGACTTACTCGCTCCCAGCCTTTGACAAAATATAAAACTGTACCCACAACTTGCATCAGCGACCCACGCAGGGGTTTCCATCCAAAATCAGAACTATACCCACGCAGGGGTGACCGCGGATCCTTGACAAACATTGACATAAGCCGAACTGGCAGGACTATGATAACCACGACATACGGAAAAACAAACAAGACCCAGACAGAGATACTTGGCCTATAGCCGACATAGATAAAAACAAAGAGCTGATACCGGACCTGAGCTAAAGAGGATGGAGACGGAGCTTGCCGAGGGTTGTCATTCCTCAGGCTTTTTCTCGAGGATTCGGCTCCATCCATCTCCTTCAGGGCGGCCTTCCCACGCGTCCACTTCAGCCTGCTTGGAGGACGACGCTTCATTCGCTTGCGGATGGGAAGGAGTCTGCTCCAGAACTCCCACTTGTGCTTCCTCAATGATTTCCTGCATGTCCTCGGATGGCTCCTCCTTGCTACCTGAGCCTCCCTCCTCATCCTCAGGGTCCTCCGTGAAGAGAACAGATATATGTGCATTGATCCGAGCGTTGTTCCTTGAGCCTCCCAGAGTGAAAACAACGGTGCCAAACGCTGGCAGCGGAGGCGGCCCGGCACTGGGACTGCCGGAATCCATATACTGGCTAACCCGTAAAGGAGAGGCGCCTGACCTTCGGTGGCAAAATTGACAACAGCAATGGTGATGAGGGTCTGCGACGGTGCTGCGCGAAGAGCCTCCGCGAGCTGAGCCTCGCCTGCTAAGCAGTCGTTGCCTTGGAGCCATTTTCCCTCCTGGCGCTTCTGAGGAACAATTCTCCACCCTGCGACGCCCCCCTGTGGATTCGAGACCTCCTCTGTCAGCTCCCGAACCGAATTCACACAAATGACTCTCGCCCTTGAGTGCCCACTGTAATGGTTCCGCCACCTCGTGCTCCAGAGCCAGCACCATACAATGCACACAATACAAATGAGCCTGCAATACTCCCTTGCCGCTCTTAACCTGTTCGTCATTCTCTCGAGAATAGCCCGCCATAACTGCCCTCTGCAGCTCCAGCATTTCAACCTGTGCGGCATTGAATGCAAATGAGCCCGGACATACCGTCTTCATACCTCGACGGCAGCGTTAAGAGCCTGCCTTAATTCACCACGGGGCGGCACATGCATAGCATGTGGCCCTTCCTCGGCTGTCACATTGGCACCCGCATCCGGGGTGTTATATTAGTATTGTTAGCTATACCCTTCAATTGTAATTGTAACTTTTGTCTCATATATATACCAAGGAGACCTAGTTTTAGAAATCATCCCATCTTGTAAATTTCTTCTATTGTTAAAGGGGGATTTCCCTCAAAGAAGATTCACATTCATTATTATTTCTCATTCTCAAGGCGTGGACTTACTCATATTTCTCTTTTTATGATATTTGAGTGTTTGGTGCACTCCAGTTGGTTTCAAAGCATACAATCCTTGGGTTTGGCTCCTTCAAATGAGTCATCTTGATGTTTTCACTATAACATTCTTTTAGGATAGTTCAGATTAGGAAATTTTTGGGAGCCTAAGAAGACATAACATTAAAGGAGTTTTGAGGTAAAAAATTGGGCTCAGAACAAAATTTATATTATCAAAATCAACTTTAAAAGAGCCAATAGGATTCAAGATGCATTTTTTAGGAAAATGAAGTAAACTACTTTTTTTAATTGTATTTTCAACTTATTTGTTTATAAGTTTACTCAAATTTCAAATGTAGGCTTCCGTTAGAGATGGAATTTAATTCTTCATCCACTAACTACCCACTATGTATACTTTTGTTAAACTCACTGTGAGAAAAACTAGAAACACATTTCGAAAAGGATTGTTTTCATGTATTTCTAATTTATCTCATTGTGGGTCTACAAAAAATATGCAAAGTGATAGTCATTAGAAGCAAAATTTAATTCCACATCCAACAAGGTCCTACACTTGAAATTAGAGTAAACCTATGAGGAGATAACTTAGTAAAAAATGAAATATAAAGAGGTAGTTTTATTTCCTTCCTTTGAAATTTAATAACTCTTAGTGTATTATTTAACTATTATTTTATTATTTTCCTTAGGAGGCACATTTTAGACTTGAAATTTCCCCTAACGAAAAGCATTTGTTTTCAAAATGTCAAGTTCAATATTTCTATATTTTTGAAGATATAACCTATGGAAATTAGGGTTTTTTACTAACCTTAAATTTAGTCCCAAATGAGCCATCTAGGAATTGTTTCTATGAATTTTCTCGAGGATGTTTCAAATATTTAAAGTTTGGGGAGACTAAGGAGACCTATCGAGTACCTATGGTAAAACATTTAGGATATAGTTCACTTTGCTTTTAGACATACAAGTTGTGGAAATTAGGGTTTTGGACTAGTCTTGAAACTAGTCTCAAATAAGTGTTCTTGGTAAAATTGTCATATCTAAAGCCCTAAATGTTTAAAATTAGTGCCACTAAATTGTTTGAAAATAATACATGACATAACTTTTGGGTACAAGTTTCTGGAGTTGATATGAAAAATAGCACACATGGTGGATCGAATAAGTTTTCTCTCTTGAAAAGGGTTAAAAATATAATTTTTGGGGAAGTTACCGTAAATTTATCTCCACCCATCCTATGGAATTGCAAAGAACAAGTATTAGGTTACTACAAATCAAAATTTTAGAGGCCTTTCAGGAGGGACTTTGGCAAACAATACAATCTACAAACTACAATTTTTCTAGGTATGTTAACTTGAAATTATCTTAGTTTTCAATTAGAAGATCTATTTTTTTAATTGAAAAATTGTGATGCAAGATATGCATTATTAAGAGATTCTACTCAAGACTACGGAACTAAATAATTCCCAAGAAATATACAAGGAAGTTTGGTGGTAAAGATATTGTTACATGGATATTCTAGATGGATCAATTCTTTGATCTACACCAAGTTCCAACTTTACAAAAGGTAACCAACTTCCTACTTTACAAAAGGTAACTATTTCATCCTTTTGTTTATAACTTGATCAATCTATCTAATATCAATAGCTTTGTGAATGAAAAAAATATTTTATTCTCTCTTGATCCACTTTTACAAATATTGATAACACACCATGGGGATATTAAGAGCAACACATTCTTGAGATAGTTGATAAATATCCAACAAAGAGGTCCAATTATAGCACATATTTAGCAATTTCAAAAGTCGAACATCAGAGTAAAGAACATTCTAGAGGACAATTTGTTAGATCACTTTATAGGAACTTTAAAGGGCAACATTCAACTTGGGGTGTACTTCTTAGAACCTAAATTCATGGAGCATTCTTTTAGTGTGGAAAGTAAAGCTGAAAGTAAAAATATGGCTACTAAAAGGGTAATCAATAATAACTATAAAGAACATTATGTTCCCTCTCCTATAGAGAGATTTTATTTAAATTATGACAACAAATATAGCAAGGGGCATAAATTTGTGAGAGGAAATTATTCTACATAGTTTGAAGATGAAAAAGATAAATAACTGAAACCATCACAAGATCTAGAATTAGATGAAACTACTCCAACCATACCTTTTTATGTGTTTGCAAGCATCAACACTTCTCAAACTCTCAAGATAGGAGGATATATCATAAAGAAAGAGGTTCTAGTATTAATTGATTCTAGTAGTACCCATAACTTCATTAAATACAAATTAGCCCTTACAGGTTCCCATATGCATAAAAGAGTGAGATTGTGTATACAATTCGAGAAATGTTAAAAGGTTTCATTCAACCTAGCCAAAGTGTTTACTTTTTACTAGTGATCAAGTTTTTAAAAAAGGAAGGTTCATGGCCCCTAAACTTGAAGTAGAGGTTGGGCTGACTGACTGAACAAGCATTTCTTCACAGGGGTTGAAGAATGCAACTTTAGTATAACTCTTATCAGAACAAACTGAATCTTCAGCTGGTATAAACTTGATCATATTGATATGAAAGTCTTGAGATGACTTTCCATGAGGGTTAGGAGGGTCATTTGAAAACTGACAATATGTCTTGGAACAGTGAGGATGATCGCAAACTAAAGATAAGGCATTCTGAGAAGAAGAAGGATTGCTGAACAGATTTTTTAAAGCTTCAAAAACAGCAGGGTCAATGACGATCTGCTGAGGATTTTGTACAGAAGGAATGATATTTGAAGGATTTGTATTTACAGTAGGTATAGAAGTGACAACAGTGTCAGAAGGATTTGATCTGGGAAATCTTGTGACAACTTTGTCATCCATTTCGGTTATTACAGATTGAGCGGCATGTACTGTTTTTCTTGCAGGCTTTTTCCAGTTAGTAACCCAATCATCTGGAGGACACAAACGTTTTCTTGAAACAGAAACTGGGGCAAATGGGTTACAGGATGAATCATATTGAATAAGAGTAACTTTTCCATCATCCTTGTCTGGAGTATGCAGAACTGCAGGAATAGTAGTATTGTAGAACCGAATACAAGTGATATAGAATATGGCTAGATTTTTGGATTTAGACTTAAAATTCTCATAGCCTTGTGTCTGTATACCAAGAGTCAAACACTGTAGAATATTTACATCATCAAGTGCAACAAAAAAATCTGGAAAAACATCATACTGTACAGGGCCATCGAACAAACTTGTTTCTATCCCACCTATCAAGGCTTGTGTAAAGGATGACCATCTATTATCAAAGAGGGCTGAGAAAACATAGGCTTTTTGGCCTTTTCGATGGAGTGCATTCAGACCGACTCTCACCATCCCTAGATGGGCATACTGATAACCTGCCTTGCGGGCTGCTTGAATATGGTGAATTTCAAACATAGGGATTGTCATCATAGTATTGAGGTTTAACTCAGTCTTTATGGATTTTTCTTTAATCTTTATTTGACTATACGCGCGGAGATTAAAAGGAGTTAATCCGCGTTAAACCTCAGAAGGGGAGACAGGAGGAAGTCTCCAATTGACAGAAGGATTTGGTTCTTCCTTTTCTATAAGAGAAGAATTTGCAGGGGAATCTTCTTCAGAACAAATATTTAAACCACTATGCAATTCATCTTCATTTTGTATTTTCCCTAAATGCTTAGAACCAAATCTTCCCATAAATGCAGAGGAACTAGAACTTGTAGAATCCATTTTGGAATATAAAGAGAAATACCCGTAAAATGATTTCACAAAAACGAGTATTGCTTGCTGATTTCTGTGAAGAAATTGCGGCTTTCAACTACAAACAAATCGCAGCTTCCTCGAATCTAGCTCTACGCCAAATGCTACCCTTCAACGCCTCCAGCGGCTCCACACGGGCTTTATGCACTATTCTCAGCCTCAACGAAACTAGTGATCCACTCAGACGATATGTTACCAATAGTCTTCTACTCATACAATAGCTCACCAACAGAAATCTTTAAAACAACAACACAGGCTCTGATACCATTAACACAGGACCATTAACACAGATGCGGAATAGATGAAGATAGCCAGAGGCTTAGATTTATATTATCAGAAATAGGATTCAAATACAAGATCTTTTACAAAAATCTCTTCTTGTGAAAATGAATTGAACTTTGCAGATGAATCTTCCTTAGAAGAAGAAGAATACTGCAGAGACCCCTATTGCACAAATTGCAATGATTGTGACTGCAGTGACCCTGATGTTTGTAAGTGCAATATGATAAGTATGATGAAAAGTGAAGATGATGAGATTAGCAGAAATCTTTTCACTCAGATGATGGCAGCAAGTGATCAGCAGCTAAAAGAAATGTACAGATCTATGCTAACAGATCACCTTTCAAAGAAAACCTCAAAGTCATCTTCAAATTGAGGTTATGTTCCCCCTGCATCATTATTTTCAGTAGAAGCACTAACGAGACAATTCAAGAATGAAGAATTTGGCGAAGATCTACCACAGACATTGCCTGCTATGCATATGGCTATTAAAGAACTGAGAAAAACAGTAAAAGAGAATAAAAGACTATGCATAGAAAATCACAGAGATCTTTCTGTCAAATTACTTCATGCAAATGAAGCTTCTACTTCATATTCAAAACCAGAAGCCTCCAAGAAAGAAGAAAACTGGACTTATATTGCTAAACCAGGTCCTGAAAAGAAAGATTCAGATGATGAGTCTGAAGTAGAAAGATCGGGTTTGAGTTGCCACTATGTAAACCAAGATGTAATGTACTGTGTCAAACTAAAGGTACAAGTTGGCAATCACACAGAGTTTTGGAAAGTTTTGATGGACACTGGATCTCGCCTAAACATTGTCAGCGATACAGTTGTTCCAGCACATCTAAGGAGGCCTACAGACTGTCCAAAGGTAATAACTGCCAGTGGAACTATTCCTACAAAGCATGAAGCAGATGTAAATATATTTTTGACAGAAACCACTGGAGTTCATCTTGTCTGTCCAATAGTCCCAGGAATAGACTGTGCCATGTACCTTGGGACTCCCTTCTTCAAAAATTTTGAGAAGCATGGCGCCAAGCTAGATCGAGCATCAGGAAGGTATGGTTATTTTGTTAGCTTGGATGAAAAAGAAATTTTCTTTCCTTTTATTAATCTTAATTCTCCAAATAGAATATCTAGAATTTAAAGGATGGAACACCTCTTAGCCAAAATGGAGGTGAAGAAAGAAGTTCTGAAAGCAGAAGAACTTCTTAACAATGGAAAATATGCCAGAGAGATTGCAGATATCACAGCCAAATTCAGAGAATGTTGCTCTGATGATCCGAATGCATTTTGGCATATAAAAAAAGAAGAAGTAGAGTTGCCACTCAAGAAAGATTTTAATGGCAAGCTCAGAAGATCTAAAGTTGTTGCTATGAATGAAGAACAGCTAAAGACATGTAAAGCGGAAATCAAAGATCTCTTAGAAAAGGGGTTAATCAGGAAAAGCAAGAGCCCCATAGCTTGCTTTTCATTTTATGTAAATAATCATGCTGAACAGGCCCGGGGTAAACCAAGATTAGTTGTTAACTATAAGCCCCTGAATTCTATTTTAGATTATGATGCTTATCCATTACCCAAACCATCAAGAATTCTGGCACAGATTTCCAAATCAAAAATCTTTTCTAAGTTCGATTTGAAGTCTGGATTCTGGCAGGTTGGGATTAAAGAAGAAGACAAATGGAAGACAGCCTTCTCTGTTCCTGAAGGTCATTTTGAATGGAATATTATGCCATTTGGCCTGATCAATGCTCCATCCGCCTTCCAAAGGATTATGGACGAAACATTCGAAGGTATGGATGAATTTCTAAAGAAGTATATAGATGATCCTTTGATTCATTCTGATAACATTCCTGAACATATCAATCATCTAAAGATCTTCTATAAAAGAGTAAAAGAAATGGGAATAGTCCTCTCTGCGTCCAAAATGAAGCTTTTCAAAACCATGATAGACTTTCTTGGATATAATATTCAGTATGGTTCCTATAGTGTGATCCAAAGGAGCCGTAATTTTGTTGATCATTTTCCTGACGAGATAATTGATAAAAATCAGTTACAGAGATTCTTAGGCAGCTTAAATTATATTTCAAAGTTCCTAAAACATTGTGCTCAGGAAAGGAAACTGCTAAATAAGCGTTTACAGAAAGATCCTATTCCCTGGAATAAAGATTGCACTGAAGCAGTCCGAAGAATTAAAGAAAGAGTGAGAAATATACAACCCCTCTCACCTATCAGAGAAGAATGGAAAAAGATCATAATGACAGATGCAAGCCATGCCGGCTGGGGTGCAGTTTTATGTCAGGAAAACCCCACAGATAAAAGGACACTAGAGGTTTGTCAATACTCCTCTGGTCTTTGGGCTAAAAACCAGTTGAACTGGTCTAGCCTTAAGAAGGAGCTGCGAGCAGTATGCCTTGGCATTTCCAAGTTTAAAGATTTTGTCATTTACACACACTTTATAGTAAGAACAGACTGTCAAGCCCTGAAGTTTGCTATTCAGAAGTGTGAGTTTGAAGACGCAGCCATGGTGCGCTGGGTAATGCAACTCAGCCAGTACTCTTTTGATATTGAGTTTGTCAAAGGCGATAAAAATAGCTTTGCTGACATGCTCAGCAGAGAATTTCTTGAAGAACATTCAATGCATGCCTTATCCCTGAATTTTATCTGAAGAAATCCAGAAGACATAGAAATTGAAACATCAACTGGATGGGTTTCTTTCAATTTACAGAAGAATTTGTCAGATCATGAGCATAACTGGATCCCAATCAAAGAAGTCAGACAGAGAATTGGTATACCATACAAATGGACAGATCCACTTCAAGATGAAATGAATGAAGAAGCCTTGGAGGCTCTTGACTATCTAAGACACATTGGAAGTATTGCCTACAGGATAGAAAGAGATGAAGAAGACAGTTCTCGCATCACCAGTTGTCATATTACTCTTAGAAGATTCTGCAATTTTCTTGATCGTGACAACTTTGATGAAGAACGACAAGAACAGGCATTCTACACAGGTATGGGATTACAAAATTTTGTAACTAATCTGTTCTATTCTGTGCAGTTCTCTTTTTGGTATGAGCATATGCCAGTCGAAGATATGGAAGAAGACGACCCACTTCCAGAATGGTTCATGGACTGGTGGAAGATTTATGGATTATCCCCATTAATCTTAAAACCATATTCTTTCACCTTATTAAAGATTCCTAACTTCACTCCGCAGACACCATTCCTGACAGATGTCCTAAGAAAAACAATCAATGATCTTGTCAACTTGAGTGATCTTGATTTCCTACAAGGAGTACGAAGATGTGGCCATGTGCGCTGGTTCGTAATGAATCACTACAAAGAAAGAATACTTCGTACCAGCAATAATTCCAATTATGAAGATTTTCATCAGCAGATAAATCCAGAACACAATCCATTTCTTCATCTTAGCTACTTGGAATTACCAAACCCTCATGACACGAATACTTGGGAAACAGAGAAAGAGATATGGGTCCAGTACTTTTCAAATTACTTGATTGAACGATGGAATCTCCAGTACTACAGCTGGCCTCAAGTAGATTATTACACCATGTTGTAAAGTCTTTCCAACCGACAATGGAGTTGGACGGGTCTTGCGTAGATTCCCCGATCAAGAATATCTACTGTGTAAATAATGAGATGTGAAAATCTCATCTTTTCAGTCTTTCGAGGATTCTCTTGTACGAATCTCCTCTGTGTAAACATAAAGTAAATCCGGTCCCCATATGCCTCTGGCTTTCCGTATCGGAATAGGGATGAGATAACATGAGTAGTCCGCTCATGCCCAGATTTGGTTCTTTCAAAGCATCTTGCTTTTGATTTTGTCAGTTTGTACATAGCCCACTCACGGATGTTTGTTCCCTCCAAGATCTATAAATACATGAGAACTTCGGAGTAAGAGGCATTCGGGTTTTTGGGAAGTTGATAATATTTGGCTATGTTTCTAGATTTATAGATAGCTCAACAAAATGACTATTAAAGATAAGTTTCCTATTCGAGTGATTTATGAACTATTAGATGAATTGTAAGGAGCAAACTTATTTGCCTAGTTGGACCTTTGTTTTGGATATCTTAAAAACAAATTGTGCCAATAAAACATCCCTAAACCAACCTTTAGACAAACATGAAAGTCATTATGAGTTTTCTTAATCACACAAAGCAATGAAACATCAAATAAAGTTAGTATAAAGAACTTGCGATGGAAGATTTTTCGGTCATATTAGAATTTGGTTATGTATTTTCATATGAAATCTCGGATTTTTCTATTTCTTAGCGTTTGAAGTTTTTTTTAAAATATGTTTTTTTATAAGTTTATTTTATTTTATTTGTGGAGTCTCAATTCTTGTTAAGTCATAAATTTTTGGTATAATTAACTTACGAGCTATTGGATATATTCTTGGTGTTATAGTGGCAACTGCTAAGTTTGATTTTGGGCTTCGCCCAGATTACTCCAATAAATTACCGATTCACCATAGTTAAAAAAGAAACAAAATAATGTGTTTTCTATACTAACTATGTATTGGTTAACAAGTTTGGACATGATGTGTTCGCTTAGGTTGTTCTATATGTTACCAGAGTACCTAAAATAATTTTAGACCAATTTTTACCAACTTTGTTTTAAGTTTGACATAATCCTAATTAAAAAGGAAATCAATTGTATGTAAAAGACATATTCAAGACAAAAATTAATTAAGATTAATGGCATATCTAATAAGAATAGAATAAGTGAAATACAAATAATGGCAAAGAATATTTTATGGTTTTGTTTATGACATAGTCTAATGGTTCTATGTTTTGATTTTTATTCATTGGGATTAAACAATATAATTTTTGGTAAGGTTATGATTTTCAATATTTAAAATGTATTTTTGAATGTATAAATGGATTCAACACTTCGAAAACCGCTTGGGACACTTGGATTTTGTAGACTACACAACTCAAACTTGTGATTCCAAAAAATCTTTGTTGGATTTCGGGCAAAATTTACCATAAATATACCCAGAAAAAGACCAAAATATAGAAAAGTTAAAGTATGCATTTGTTTATTTTATATTGTTGCGTAAATTGTACTTAGTACAATTTTATAAGAAAAATGTCATTTTTTATCCTTCAACATTGATACCTCACTCTATAAATCTACCAAGGTTGACTCAACTCAAACTCAATTCTTTCTTTTTCTTAATTTTATTTTCACTTATTTCTAAACTATATTGATTAACTAATCCAAATTACAATCAAGGTAGAGGTGAAAAAAATTGCAAAGATAAAAAAATAATCAACAAAGACTTATTATATAACTTAATCTTACGATCCTTAACATTTATGGAGATTTTTTATCGATTTGCCACACAACAATTAAAACCGTAAGTAAAATTATATTTTGAACTCTTGATTTCTTCTACAAACATTTCTTTCACAACAAAAATAATAAAGATAACTAAAACTTTATGTACATGTTTATGGAAGAGTGATACATTAGCAATAACTCCCCAGTAATGACCATTCATCTATTACACAAATAATAAAGATAACTAAAACTTCTAAAACTTTATGTACAGGTTTATGGAACAATGATACATTAGCAATAACTCACCACTAATGACCATTCATCTATTACACAAGAACATCGCGTATATCCATTTGAAGAGTGACTAAGGTGAAAAAATTCCTAACTTAAAATAAAATCTTGATAAATTTTAATAACAGTTTCATACGTATCCAACTAAATAGATAAATTTCCTAACTTAAAATAAAATCTTGAAAATTTTTAATAACAATTTCATACGTATTCCACCTAAATTAATTAATTAATGATTCATTACTTAACCACAAAATATTAAGTATCTCAATATTTTTGTATCTTATTACTTTAATCGACAAAAATATTAAGTTTTTAAGTGAAATGTTATGAGAAAGAGTTAAATCTGGAAGTTATTTATGGTGGAAATAAACCATCCCCAGTAACGTCGAAATTTATTATTAAGTGTTACATAATCCGAATGATACTAGTGGTCAAATCTCTCTTATTTTGAGTGGTATTTTCGAGGTTGAAAGGTCTGAAACGTTTCCCATTGTGTCTGGTAAGGAGACTCCTATTTCCACCTCTATTGCAAAGTTAATGCCCCCTGGCGCCGTTTTTTTTTTCTCTAGTCATCACGGCGCGCGTTATATCTGGCTATCGCTCTCACATGTCAGGAGGCATTAACTTTGCAATAGAGGTGGAAATAGGAGTTTCCGTCTAGTAAGAGACAAATGGAGACCTGCGACAAAGATTGAAGTGGGCTTGAGCATGTGAATGCGTGTGGGGTCCATCTGCAACCACTAACCAATGCTATGACCGACTCCATGCGTGTGGGTCCACCTTCCATCTATCTCCACTTTAATCCTAACTAATGTTATGACCGGCACCATGCATGTGGGGTCCACCTGCACCTTATTTATAATAGAAAGCGTGTGGGGTTTCGAAACCGCGTTGAAAATTCGATTACCAATGCTATCCTACCCCGAAGAAGAAGATTGTGTTTAGTGTCCATGTGCATCTTTTCTTTAGTTGAGTGCGTGAATGTGCACAGGCTGTACACGCAAATAAATCGCTTGATGGTCACCTTGAGAAAACGCTGTACTTTTCTGGATAGAAGTTTAAAGTTTTTGGCATATTTTTTTTGTGGGTCCTTTTTTCTTTTTTTTCTTTCTTTGTGGAAGTTTTTAGCATATTTTTTTGTCAAATTTGTTTAGAATTTAGTAGGAATTTATTAGAATTACAAGTTTAAGTGGAAAGTCTCTTCAATTCTAAATTTTTAAGATTTTTCTCTAGTCAAAACAAGTATTCTAAAAAACAGAAAATTACAATTTGACCAAAATTTGATTTGTTAGATTCCAACCAATAAAACATATAATAGTGAAACATTACTTAAAAACCAGATTGTCTACATAGAAAACATATAATAGTGAAACAATGCACTTAAAAACCGATTTGTCTGAGGCGGCAAATTTGCCCAAGGACCAAATATGGCTGACATCCTGCATTTTTTTTTGCAAAAAATCTAGCAGTAAGAACCAATCGTGTTCTAATGGTGGAAATGGATTCAGCACCACCAAAAACCCATGAAACACCCAAAATCTTTAAGTTTGACAGCTGTAACCTGGATTTACAAAGAATTCTATCAAATTTTATCAAAATCTTGTCAGAATTTCAATGATTGTCTCTGAAAATTTGAAGCCTAGCTAAACTAGGGCCTTAAAAACGGGTTAAATGGTTAAAAATATTTTACTTAAATATTTTAATTTTTTATTAAAAAGCCATAAAAATTTTATTAATTTTTTATTTAAAAATGGTAAAATTTATGATAATTTAATTATTTAATGATGGTGGGATTTGTGTTTGTAAGTTGATTCATGAGTCTTATTTATGGAAAATCACTTTACATTAAAAAAAATTTATTAGTGTTTATAAGAGAGCAGACTTTCACTATTAAAAAATGTCTCTAAGTTAAAAATAATTACTCTATTTCTTTATATTTAAAAAAATGATATCTTAATTAAATAAATAATGTTTTAGTTATGTCTTCACGTTTCTCAACACAACCTAATATTCCATAATATCATTGTACAATATCAACCTAAATTATATTTAAAAAAACTCAATATTTCATATTATTATTAAAGTTGAGTTTTCAAGTGGCATCTAGACATAGTCTAATACATAATAAACGCTATTTTCATAGCAAGCTAACCCTTTTTTTAAGAGGAATATTTCATTTTTTCCTCTCTTTTTAAAGGTAGCAAAACCTGAGATAATCGTGGTTAATTGTTCTTTACAAATATAAGTTAATTTATCGATATTAAATAAAATCATATCATTTAAAATGATTAATTCATAATTCATGAAAAAAATAAACTTTTAATTATATTAATTTAGTTATATTGTTAAATTAATATATTATTATTTTTTAATTATATTATTAAATTAACATATTTTTTTTTAAGATAAATAATAATAATAAAATAAATAAATAAAAATTATTTTTCACCTTATTTTATTTTATTTAAATTATTTTAAATATAAATAATAAAAATATATGAAGGCAAAAATAAAATCAAATTGTGTTACTTTATACGCATGCACTAGACATTTTGAACCGAAAGCCTTGTCTTGTTTTAATGAAATATTTCTTTGGGAAAAGATCAGAGTTAAAATTAAAATCAAATTGGGTTACTTTATAGGCATTTTGAACGGAAAGTCTGATCATGTTTTGGTTAAATATTTTAAGGTAATTAAGGCAAATATAAAATTTAAAGATATGTTAATATTTTTTCTCGGGGAGAGTATATATATTTTTAAAATAACTTTATGAGGTAAGTGTTTTTTGGATTGCATTAATTTCATTTTAATTTTCCGTTTTATATTCTTATACGTTGAAAAAACCATTATTATTATTGGATGCGTTTATTTGTATTAGTTATATATATATGTTATATTTATTTGTTTTTGATTTTTAATTAAGTTGTATTTAGGTTAGGGTCAATTAGAAAATAATTTGTTTACTAATAGGATGTTGTTATTACATTGGCTTGAAATTTTGTTAGTGCAACTTTAGAATTGACTTTTATCTTCCATCTTTCTTAAGGGATTTGATGAATATGAATATGTGATTTCATATGAATTAAATTATGTAAACTAATTATATTTTGAGTAAAAAATAATATATTAATAAAAATAATATTAAATTATTTATTTTAATTTTTTATTTAATGAATTTTATTTAATAGAAAAATTATTTTTTAGATAACTATATTTTTATGTAGATATTTCGAGTTTAATTATTATTATTTAGATTAATATAGAAAATTTGGAAATTGCACTAAACAACATACATGTATATTAAATTAAGAGGAAAAATGTTAAAAATAAAAAGGTGTTTATGTTAGTGCATAGCACATATCATACATATGCATTATATAAGTTATGGGATGATAAGGAGTTGGAGGGGAAAAGGAAGCTAAGGTATTATAAGGAGGTGACTAACTCCATTCTTGCTAACCAAGATTATTTTTATGTTCTGACCAATGTTAAGAAGAAAATGAACATTGTGAAGATTAGAACTAATTATCATGAGCTTTGAAGTGAAATCGGGCGTTGGTCTATACCCAAAATGCCTTGGGATGAAATAACCCGTCACCTTTGTGATACTAAGAGGGTTAAACATGAAAAACACTTTATCTTGGATTGTCCGACTTTTACTCACATCCATTCTCATTTCCAAAAAATTTGCCACACTACCAACCTTCTTGACTTGTTAAGCCAACAAAACTATAGTGATATAGGAACACTTTTTTCTCTTTTTCTTGATCATAGAAGTAAAATATTAAATAGCCTCAATTCATCTCTTATCTTAAAATTCGATAGACCACATTAGTCTTAGTATATGTTAATTGTCATCATCATAATTGTCCAAACTAAAAATACAAGTAAATGACCTTTTAATACGTACATTTTATCTTTTTTATAAAAATAAGTATCAAGTTATAAAACAATTATTTATAATTAAATGTATTTTTCAATAAAAAGAAAAAATCACCAAAATTTCTATTAAAAAAATAGTTTACAAAAATCTAATCATGGAAATACATTATGTTCCAAAAAATCAAAATCTCATGTGCATAACATGTTCCAAAAAAGTCAAAATCTCATGTGCATCACCACCCAATAGTTGGATATCTCTCAAACTGATGATAATGTTTACTATAATGTACATCATCACATTATTTGTAGTTAAGTGTATATTATAATGTGTATTAGCCATACACAAAGAGATAGGATTGGCACGATTACTGGTCGATCTCCTTGCCTCAATGAGAAAATGCATTGAAACCATATTCATGGGTATTCGATGCACTCCCTTTAATGTGCTAAACATAGTGCTCATCCTTGCCCTTTCCTCTTTTTGTTAGGGAACCTTTGGCCCCCATTAATATTCATGAGACAATGGGCAATGACCCTTATGTGGTTTATGATATAATGTCCTTGGTGGGATTTTGTCATTTTTGAAGAGCGGTGTTGTTGGATGGTTATTTAAGGGTTTCAAGGCGTCGTCTTGAAAGCTCTTTAGCATTTTATGTCCCCAAACAAACAAAAAGCACTATGTATGCCAAGTCACAAATCATGACACATACAACTACAAAATTCTTAGGTGCTATGTGTGCCAACAATGTTAATAGTTTTTTAAAAATTGAAACTACAAAATAATTAGAATTAGATATTAATGCATTGGTTACTTTAAACATGGTTTTTATTATTATATCAAAGGAGCTAAAAAATTTCAAGTATCCATGATTACCTATACATTTAAAAAATTTAGTTAATTTAATTCATTTTTAATATCTCATTTATAAAATGTTTGTAATAATTTTGTAAGATTAATAATTAAAAAAATATATATATAATTTTTAAAAGAAAAATTAGTGGTTTCTGAAGAAAAATAATTATATCTTATAGAATTTAGGCAAATCGTTTATAGTAAAAAATGGAATTGGTAAATCTTTTTATGAGAAAAAATGGAGGTTAGTCAAATGGTGAAAGTTAGCCCTTAAAATTTTTCTTGTCAAAGGAGATTATTTGATGAAAAAGAAGCATGATAAGATGACAATTATTTGATGAGAAAGAAGCATGATAAGTAGCCTTCAATTTTTTGTCATTGAATCAATCTATGGTGATACTTATGAGGAGTGCTTGCATTTCCATATGGCATGTGTTGGGCATGGAATCCCCCCAATGCATGTTTTGGGGCTTAAAGCCCAAGTTTTGACCAAATCTTTTCGTAAAAGCTCTGCGAATTGCGGGCGCGGGGCGCGAAAGTATAATAGAGTCACAGAGTTGTCCACCCTAGTTTTTGTAATGCAATGTCGGCTAGATAGACCTACCCATGGTCCGCGGACCATGGAATTGTATAAATAGAGCGAGGCTCTAAGTGTAGAAAATAAGAAATGAACTAATAGAAGGGAAGCATAAGAAGTCTAAGTGATTGAGTCGAAGTGTAAAGTGTGTTTGTGGGTGGTAGAGTAGGAGAAGGCTCTGCAGCTGAGTGCGCAGAGGCCTAGTAGTCCGTAGCTGAGTGTGTGGACTCTTGCAGATGAGTGTGCAGGGCAGGTCGAGTTTGTAACCATTGGGAGAATCAATAAAGAGAAGTTTTGTTATAATTCTATGTATATTTTCCTGGTTTAATGCATGATTGGATATAATTTGCAAGTATATTGTTTATTTACTGCACGATCGTGTATGAATGTTTTCTATTGCTAATTATAACTTAAGAAATTCAAGTAGGCGAAGGTAATTAATTAACACTGGAAGATAAGTAAGATCCCGGGTAATAGCGTAGAGCACGGCACAACCCCTGGTTAGGGTTGCACGAAGGCAGTGTATCAAGCCGCGAGGAACAGGAAGTGCACAAGGCGACCTGCGCGCAGGAACAACCAAAGAACCAGTCGTACCTCTTAGACATCTCAAGGGTGCGGAAACCTGGTTCTAGCACCCTCCCATACTACTTTAGGTGAGACCTCAGTTCGCGCTCCGCGGACTGTTGCTGAAAGGGCCAGTAGTACAGGAATTTGTTTGGTTAATTAACTCCGAACCTGGGTCAGGCCCCAACAAACCAACAAATGGTTCCGTTGCCAGGACCGGGATCTGCATAGAGATGTCTGATGTCATATCACTGGAATCTGACAAAGAAAGGAATTAAAGATTGGTTGGACAGAAAGATTCACGAGTTCGCGGTGCAGGAAAATAGGAATCCGTGACTATCAAAGGAAGAGTGGTTAGACTGCTACTTGTATATGGAGATCCACAAAATTTTCTTTGCATCCTTCCCCACTGAATTGTACGAATGGATCGCGAAGCTAGCAGATAGCCAAGGAAGGTGTAAACTCGACAAACCTATTATGTGGACTCCAGAATTGGTGCGCAGACTGGAAGCATCAGAAGATAAGATCGTGCATGCTGTCGATAACTAGGTCGATCGAATAATAGGAGGATTCATCACCGAATTCGCAGTAGATACTTCAGTCAGCTATAGCAAGGCAGAACGACGCTTCCTCAAGGGACTGCGAGGTAAGTACGTTAAATCTTTGAACACTTGGATTAAAATGCTATTGTGTGAAAAGCGGGTTATACGAATAAATTGATGTTTGGGGCTACGCGAAGTGGGAGAATCTACAGAAACGAAGATAACACAGAACTAGAGACTAGCCCCTTGATTTCACCTCCGTGAGGGGGCGAAGAAGAGCTCGCGAGGGTCTCGCCAAGAAGTGCGATCAATCTGATAAGACAGAGAATTCCACGCATACCACCCCCACCCACGCCACCACCAGTTTCACCGTCTTCACCCCCATCTTCACCCATACCACCTCCACCACCACTGCGAAGCAGTATGACAAGCGTGATAAAGCTACCAGTGTTCAAGGGAGTAGGGAATGAAGATCTAGACCAGTTTTGGTTCGTAATAAAAGTTGTATGGGAAGCACAGGGTGTCACGAACAACAATATAAAGAAGGCAACGTTGGTCAACACTCTGCAGGATCGCGCACTGACCTGGTACATTAAGCATTCCAATGATAATTCGAATGTGGGGATCACGGATATCTAAGCTGCACTAAACAAAGAATTTAGCATACCAAAGTCTGAGGCACAGTCGATCATTGGATTCAAGGAAATCACAATGCTACCAGGCGAGACCCCATGGGAGTTGGATCAAAGACTGAAGTTCACAATTCGCGAAGCGAACATGACATTAATAGATGGGAAACACCGTGAATGGTTTGTAGCATCGTTAACGCCGCATCTATGGAACGCGCTGTCGCAACAAAGGCTAACCACTCAGGCTAAGGCTTTGGAGGTCGTGATGAGATTGCACAAGACTCCAATACAAGATCCTAACCTGGGAGTTCAGCAGATTCACACGCAGTTGAAAAACTTGTGCCTGGAGATGCAGAGTCTGAAACATGACAGGACAATTCGCCTAGAGATGTGCGATGAGGTATGGTGCGTAAAATGCAAGGGCCAGAGGCACGACAAGGATCATTGTCTGATGTTCGCGAATTACCTTACGGGAGGAGGGCCAATGCCATTAAGACTGGAGGCACAAGCAGGACCAAGCACGGCGCCTGCATTATGGTGCACGATTTGTCAGATAGGAGGAAAGCATGCTATGGATAGCTGCCATTTATTACAGAAGTATACGCAGAATTCACAACAGTTGTTCTGTAATTTCTGTAGATCAGTAGACCATGATGAGCGCACCTGTAGAAGTTATGAGCTGATGATGGATCAGACTCCTACCTATAGAGTTCAAGCCGAAACGCAACCCCTTGACTAGAACACAGGGATGGCACAAACTGGATTTCAAGGGCGCGAACGAGGCCGAGGTGGAGGAGGGCCAAGAAGAGGTCGCAGAACACTGCTAGCAAGGTTGCGCGATAAAGGAGCACTCCAACCTCCCCCGACTCATAACCTGCAAATGATGAGGTCTGAGCTGCGCGAGGAGGACCCTAATGTAAATATCATGCTCCGGAGTGGTATTACGATAGGGGATGACAAAGGCAAGAAACCTGAATAATGTACCTGGGTTCGCAAGGCTCCAATGAAGGAACTAGAATTTGATTTGGAGTGCACTAAGGAGACCTTCATGGAAGCTAAGAGGAGCTTCGTTGATGCCTCCACTTCAGGAAGTAAAGACAAACTAGAGCCAGAAATGGACCCATTGATGCTCACTACGTTCTTGGAGACATGAATGAAGCTACTGTGCGACATCAAGGCTGTAAAGGGGCTGCAAGAAATCATAACTAGATGTGCTAGGACCATGCTAGGAGAACCATGCGTAGTCCGGAAGCTCGGGAAGCACATGACATGAACAAGAAGGGAAATGAGATTGACCACGCAGATCGAGGAATATGAGATGGACCAAGTGATTCTGGTACTAGGATCGGAGGCGAACATCCTGCCCAAGCAGACATAGGAGTGCATGGGCAGGTCTGCGTTGCAATGGTCTCCTATCCAACCGCGAATGGCGAACTAGCAAAAGATCCTACCTATGGCGAGATTACAGGGAATCAAAGTAGATATTTAAGGAGAAAGTGTGCTAGCAGATTTCGAAGTGATAGAGATTGTTGATGATAGCAATCCCTACCCCGCACTATTGGGAATAGATTGGGCCACTCACATGAATGGAGTGATAAATCTAAAGAAGTGCAAGATGATCTTTGAGAAAAAGTCACTGCACGTAGTGGTACCTTTAGACCCTGCAGAAGGATCGCGCTACACGGAGCCAGTGCGCGACTACGATAGCGACGATGACTTGGACTGCATCTACAAAATAACTGTGTGGGAGCAGAACTGGGTAAATCCAACCGCGGATGGTCAAATCTCATGGGAGCGCGAAAGCTCTGGCACATCAGATTCTGACGAGGAGATAGAACAATGGCAGAACCGATTACACGAGGTAACCACGCTCAACTGTAACATGATGACAAGGTTGTTGCACTGCGTAGCAACAGAGGTAAGAGATCTGCCTACGTATGATGGGTTAAGCGAGGTGGATGACCTCCAAACAAAATTTGAAAGAGAAGTACCAGAATAGCAGTGTTTCGACGCTCTAAAATGGGTACTACGAGCTACACCCGCAAGATGGTGGGGTACGCACCAACGAAGTTTTGAGGACTGGCGCGAATGCAAAAGGATGATGCGCATGCATTTTGGGAAGCCTCAAATGCAATTGAAAGACAAGTATGACAGACGAACCAGCCTGCACACCCACCTATCCAGGTGGATACAGGTATATGGTGTGAAAACTGCACGAATGCACATCGTCCTCATGGTAGGAGACACGATCAGTAAGTAGGTGTGGGTAAGGCAATGGCATGAACGACCCCTCCGGTTGGGACCACGAAGTATGGAAAGACCAAGTACGCAGAAGAATATCCACGCAGAAGCCTTTAACAAAGTACGTGAAGCACTGAACAAAGTCCACAAGGTGAAGTAGACTGATTGGGACCTGTGCGTACTAGCGGTTCTCTGGGCTTATAGGACTGTGTGAAAAACCCTGATTGCACATACACCACTAAGGGTGGAGTATGAAGCAACCACAGTAAGCCCTATAGTACTTGGAGAGCTTAGACCGCGCATGATAGCACCGGCTGATATGACGGTTCGCGGAACCTTAGAAGCAGAAATCCAACAGGGAAATTTTAGACTCCAAGAACTTGAAGAAGAAAAGGTACGTTTAAGGAAGAAAAGCGCTCTGGTGGACGCGGAAGTCAAGAAGCTAGAGGACGAGATAACAGAATATTTTCTTGGCAAAAAGATCAGAGTGATAAGGCAGGATGTGTACGATCACGATGACGTGTTTAAGGCTTATCATCATGAATTGATCAATCTGATGTCTTGGGTTGGATCGCACATTGCTAAGTGTAATGACCAGGGTAGCACGTTGCAGATGGTAAAATGTGCGATGCTGACCGTAACAATAAAAGGTGGGTATTCTCCAGGAAACATGATGAATGACAGGATGGAACTTTACACGGGTGGTGCGACCACCTGACTAGCCGAAGGAAGAATAGTCTTAGCGCCCCAAGCAGTTGAAAGGGAGCACGAGACTATAAACTATTCTGCCCAGGAGCTGCGTGATGTTGGAGATGCGCGCAGAAGAAAAGAGTCACAAGTTCCACGACCGCGCACGAGGGGCAGCGCTGCCACGCGGGTTAGCCAGAAAGTGACCATTGAAGTCACTATACATGATGGGAGGCTTGACTTGAGACCAAATGGAGCGGGCGGCAGGCATTTAAGACGCGATTTATGGGCAAGATTTGGGAAAATCTGCTAACAAGGGAGCATTAATGAACTGGATTTGGGGTGAACGGTCGAATTCAAATTCAAGAAGCACTATAAATTACAAAGGACTACCTAGCAAACAACACTTGGTCATTTGTGAATTGAGGTATTGAGCAGAGCCTTGATTGTTGTGTGTCGAGCGTTGATTGAGCCCCTAAGTTCGCGAGTGTTAGATTTATGGATGGACACAATGGAAACAACTGAGGACGTTATGGAGATAACAGAAATGACCGCTGAGGAGGCCGCGTAGGCCCTGACTATGGGGGATGCTCTTGAAGGTGCCGGGATTGTGGCAGAAATCTTGAAATCACCGCGCACGCCAAGACCCAAGAAGGACAAACGAGCTATGGTTCCCATACGTGTGTCCCCGTGGAACCCACTGCGTGCCAAGTTGTCAATGGAGGACAAAGGGAAAGTCGTCACCATAGAAACCGATGAGAAGAAGAAGATCTGGAGGACCTAACTATCGAAGAGGACGAGGACGAAGACATGGGGGAGGAAATTGAGCCTGCGCACCCCCCGACAAAGCTGCTCGCCTATGTCCCCCCACAGAAAGGAAAGGCTAGAGTGCCCAAGGACCTTGACGAGACCAAGAGCTCGCTCCAGACCCCGCTCCTCCCAGACAATATTATTTTTGAGGGCATGCACCTAGGACGGGTGCCAAGCTTAAAATTCGAAGATTGGGACCTCGATGACCACGAGAAGTTCCCTCACCTTGTGACCTCACACCTCATGAAGCCCAAGCAGAACACCATGGCGGGGGTTACAAAATTAGTGTCGCGAAAGTGGTTGCGTGGAGTGGAAAGGGCTAGGCTACTGAACCTGCTCTAGGTGCCGCATTTCCACCACGCCCCAATAACCATTTTTGTCATCAGGAAACTGCTCTGCCTGGTGCATGATGGGTGTTTGTGGCTGGAGGAGCCCATCCCTATCACGATAAACTTGATTCACCACATTTCCTAGCTTCCATGCAAAGGAAAGGACCCCACGGACATCTCAGAAGGGAAAAGAAGTGACTTGGCCATTATGGAGGCCATGAAGAAAAAGTACAAGCTGGCAAAGAAGAAAAGGGGCTACGCCATATCTAGCAGCAGTGACAAAGTAGTGAAAGTGGCAACCCAAATACTGGCCAGTAAGGTTATGTGCAAGTGTCGCGTAGACGAGGTACCCACGTCGGTGGTCGCACTGGCTGAGCAGTGCACAGAGGGGGTCCAGTTTAACTGGTCTGAGTTCCTCTGCAAGGAGTTTTTAGAGAATTGCTGTGAAGCTCAGGAAAAGGGAAAACGTTCCACTATGCATGGCTTCTATTGTCCATAGTGCTCGTGGCAGGGGAATTACCGGAGGATAATCAATTCTCCACAATTGACAGAGATCTGCCGGAGGCCATGAAGTACACTTCGCTTTGGGCCATAAAGGATGCCACTAGGATCTGTGACAGCAAAATATTCTGGGTTTTCATGGAGATGAACCTCAGAATGGGGATCAACCGCAAGTCGCAGTTGTCACCCACTGTCTACAACAACCTTCAGAGTTTTGCGAAATTTAAAGCGGACATCCATAGCATTTACATTAGAGCGCACAAGGACCCGACCAAACAATGGAGGAAGCTACCCTTTGTAGCCACAGACGATGTCATCTTTAACATCTTGGAGACATGGCCACTGGAGTGGTGCACTCTAGACATTGCAGAAATAGAGAAGTCAGTGGCACAAAGAAAGAAAGACGAGGCCAAGCTGCGCATCGCACAGTTGGCAGAAAAGAGAAGGAAGGAGGCAACAGTAGCAGAAGTGCGGGCGGCGCTAACGCTGCATAGATAGCAACTGAGCAGGAAAAGGTTGCAACAACAACACAGGAGGCAGCCGCGAAGGAGCGCGAGGGCCAAACGTCGCCTTCGCATGGGCAGGAAGTAGAGGAAGAAGAGGGAGGCACAGACCCACAAACCGCATCAACATAATTGAAGCACCAGCACCCAACCAAACGGACAGGGTCGTGCAAGAAGGTCAAGGCTTCGAAGTTGTCTATTGACCTGATCACCCTAACCGAGGGTGATCTACACGACATCGGTGAGACAGTGCGTAAAGACACCTCTGAGGCCCTCCAAAATTTCATGCAAGAGAACCAGATTGTGTTGGGGGGCCTTAGAGCGTAGCTATAGGAATTACAAGTGCACCCTCCTCAACCTGGTACCCTTTTGACCAGCCTCGTAGTTGGAACAATGACAACATAACAAATGTTCCGCGCGTGGATGAAGAATTCCATATTGCTGCCGGAAGGGGCACTAGTGACAACAAATGAGGCCAACAGTCCTACGATTAGCACGCTGAAGGGTCTCGGCATCAACCTCGCTGCACTCCCGCGGGACACCTTATATGTTTTGTAGGATGGCATAACTGCAGAGCTGCAAGCTAGGGAGAGTCGCACACTACAAGTCCTCAGCGAGCAGAAAATCAATATGGAACAATTGAGCTTGCAGCACGACGAAGTTGTGTCATAGAATCAACAGCTGGTACAAGTAATAGATGCAGCTTGCCAAAGTGTCCTGGAGCTGGCCATCCCAGCAGGCATAACAACAGAGGCGCGCATCCACAGGTTAGCAGCAAGGGTGTGTGAGGCGTGGGAGGAAATGACAAAGGTTCAGTTGGAGCTGAACCTTTAGATCGCTGAGCTACGGTTAAAGGCGTAGCTATCCACCCCTCCGGAAGTCAGAGAACAACACGCTAGTGCTATCACAGCGGGCTGGACGAAATTGGCAGTGCAGTGCGAGACTGCACCAGCATGTTGGAAGAATCTTTTGAGGTCCTCACAAATCTACAGGAGGACCCCAACATCCAGTGCTTAGAGACAGAGGCACAAGAACTCCAACAGCAGTATGACAGGGTCAAAGGAACTACACAGACGGTGGCCCTCACTTAGAGGCTTGCGTGGATGCAACAGGCTAAAGCGCTGAAAGAGCAGGTGGACTTGGCATGACACAAGGAAGCAGTCTTGAAGGCGCGCGTTCAACCTTGGATCGACAAAACCTTCACCATCGCAGAAGAAATTGAAGGCAAGCTTGCACACATGCAGGGGATGCACACACTGATGCAGAGAAGCACTTCTGACAGAGAGGTCTCGGAACAACGTATGATCCAACAAGCAGTAGCTCAGTGCGCTGCTGACCTTGCCACAGTTCAAGAACAGTTGGATGGACTCTGTGCAAAGATCTCTACACCGACAGAGTGACTCGAGGGCGAGTCACGATGTTTGTGTTGGGGGCTTGTTGGGCATGGAATCCCCCCAAGGCATGTTTTGGGGCTTAAAGCCTAAGTTTTGACCAAATCTTTTTGTAAAAGCTCCACGAATTGCAGGCGTGGGGTGCGAAAGTATAATAGAGTCATAGGGTTGTCCACCTATTTTTGTAATGTAATGTCGGCTAGATAGACCTACCCATGGTCTGCGGACCATGGGATTATATAAACAGAGAGAGGCTCTAAGTGTAGAAAATAAGAAATTAACTAATAGAAGGGAAGCATGAGAAGTCTAAGTGATTGAGTGGAAGTGTAAAGTGTGTTTGTGGGTCATAGAGTAGGAGAAGGCTCTGCAGCTGAGTGCGCAAAGGCCTAGTAGTCCGCAGCTAAGTGTGCGGACCCCTGCAACTGAGTGCGCAGGGCAGGTCGAGTCTGTAACCGTTGGGAGAATCAATAAAGAGAAGTTTTGCTATAATTATGTGTATATTTTCCTGGTTTAATGCATGATTGGATATAATTTGCAAGTATACTGTTTATTTACTGCGCGATCGTGTATGAATGTTTTGTATTGCTAATTATAGCTTAAGACATTCAAGTAGGTGAAGGTAATTAATTAACACTGGAAGATAAGTAAGATCCCGGGTAATAGCGCAGAGCATGGCACAACCCCTGGTTAGGGCTGCGCGAAGGCAATGTATCAGGCCGTGAGGAACGGGAAGTGTGCGAGGTGACCTGCGCGCAGGAACAACTAGAGAACCAGTCGTACCTCTCAGACATCTCAAGGGTGTGGAAACTTGGTTCTAGCACCCTCCCATACTACTTCGGGTGAGACCTCAGTCTGCACTCCACGGACTGTTGCCGAAAGGGCCAGTAGTACAGGGATTTGTTTGGCTAATTAACTCTGAACTTTGGTCAGGCCCCAACAAGCCAACATCATGAAAATTTTGATCACGAGCATTTCATACCTTTTTTTATTCTACAAGGAATAAATACCACCAATTGCTCATTTAGGAATACATGTTGAGCCACTCTATGGATGATTGGCCCTTCTTCATAAATGTTAATAGTATTTCAAGTTATGGAGCCCATGGTATGACAATTTTGTATAAAGAAGGTCATGAATGCATCATACATTTCAATGTGAAACCTGAGAATAATCTTCTTAGTCATAAGTCTAGTGCTAAGCTATCAAAAACAGAGAGGAAAGACATATGGTTTGTTCTCTTTAGTTTTATAGCATATATTACTTTAATTTTCTTTTATTTGCATTTAGGACATCTAGAGGTGGATGCATTCATAACATAGATAGTCACTCAAAATTACAAGGTAATTGATGTAATTTCTTTTGTAAAGATGTTATGTTATTTTTCATTGTCTCCCAACAAAAATGAATGATTTTAAGCATAAAATAGATTTTGCACATATGATTCTTCTCATTTTAAGCATAAAATAGATTTCACGCATATGTTTTTCTCAATTCTTAATTGTCATTAGAATATGTTTCATAGAAAATAAATTTCTTAACCTTTTGTAGTTGAATTTTTATATTTTCCTTTAGATTCCATTTATATTCAACCTAAGTTGTAATTGAGGTATAAAAGTAAATATTTTATTAAATTGTTGTTTCTTAGTTTACATAGCATTGAACTCAGCCTTATTTTGCTCAATTAAGGTTTGTTGACTTTTTTAAAGTTATCCTTCTTTGAATTTGAGTTCTACCGTATTTAGAGATACTTTCAAGGCATTCTCATTTATCAATGTGAATTTGGTCTAGTTCACATTTTTTTCTTTGAAGAGTGTGCACTTTGAATGTATGCAAATCAAAAGTCTTTGACATGTTTTTTCTAAATTTGAAAAATGGAGTTGGATTCAATCGACAAGATATCTCGAAAACTATCTATCAATAAAAAACATTTTGGTGTGGTGGAATGTTGCACTTTAGGGTGACCATATTCTCCATTAAACATTTGTTGTCAATTACTAGAATCAACAACCTTACCATTTGTTATTTTTCTTCTTCTAGTTTTCTTTATTTTTAATTTACATCATAATCGTGTAGAGAGAGAATGAATCATGTTGGATCACAAGTACAATAAGTGAACTATTTACAACTACTACTATGAAGACATACTAGTACTAGACCTTTATTCTACATAGATTCATCATCTTGATGTTCATCCTTGTGTTGGTTTTTCTTCTATTTTTGGTGTGGTAAGACTTTCTTATTTCTTGGTCATTTATGTCATTAAAGTTATTAGGTATCCAACAACTTTGCATCCTTATGTTGGTTGGTTGGTTAACACTGTGGATTTCCAACTTATTTTGGACCAATTATTGAGGATGTTAGTAATAGAGTATGTATTTCTATTTTACATTAGAAATTCAATTGCAAGTGGTGATGGACATTACCATTACTAAGGTTCTATTTTGACATAGGAAAATATCGAAATTGTCTACATGGAAGCAACGTGAAGAAGAAATGGGTTGTTCAATCTACATTCATGACACTATATGCATTTGAAGCGGTTTTAATATGCTTTCTCACTTGAACCTATAAAATATAATTTGGTGATATAATTACATCCTTTAGGGAAGAAACATCATGGACTTGGCTAAAAATTTATCATTAAACATTTTTTTTTCTTTGTAAAATAGTCCACCATTTTAAGAATGGAGGAGTGGAGACATAGTTATTGAGTCTCTTTTTCCTAAGGATACACTTTTATTTTCACAATAGCCATAAGTCTAGTCCTACATGTTGGCTATTAGCATGGAAGCAAGATGTCAATACATGCATGAATTTTGTGCCACTTTGACTCACATTTTCATATAAATGGGATATTTCAAATTATGGGGTGGATGCTTCCTATTTTAGTGTGTAGTCATTGATTTTTCTAGTGGTTACTTAATTCATATATCTTTTGGAATTGTAGGTTATGTTGCGCAATTTATTGTGTTTGCCACACTTTATTCATATCCCTTACATGTATAACCTACATTTACAAAATATCATGAAAGGATTCCTCCAAACAATGTGTTTCTTATAGTGACTGAAGTAGGACTTTAGTGAATGATTTGGCGAGGGTTTAATGAAGGTGGCCCTTATGTTGGTCATTGTTGTTTCATCCATGGTAGTCTTGAATAATAGAATATGCACAGATGCCAACTGTATGTACTTGTGTGGATATTATATTTTTCAAAAAATGGTTAGTCATTAGAAATTTTAGGAAATGATAACCAAACTTATCTACATCACCTTGAGTGTTGGTAAGAGAATTTTTCATATTTTTTTCCTATATAGTATTGTGACAAACAAAAAGGTAGATTTGAGAGGAAGCTTTTATACATACCCTCCTATATTTGGGTTCTATTCTATCACACCTTTGTAGGAATTGAATCGATTTATTAATCCCTACAGACAATGAGTATATATTTCCTCCAAATCAAGCATGCCTTGTCTTTCCTTATTTTGTTTAAATTTCATTCTTGTTCATGGAAAGCATGATTATCCATTACTCTTATGATGCATAAGGAATTTATATAAGAAAATTCTAGCTACCCTTTCTTCCTATTTACAAACAAGAAATGAAGCATCCATAATTTCTAGCTACATTAAGTTCAAATATCATATTTGCACTATAATCAAACATATTAAATCAAGGGGATAATGTAAGGAAAGAAACATTGGAAATTATAACTAAATAGAATGACAAATACCCACCTTCTTGAACATTGATAAATCTCAGACAAGAAGTTGTCAAATATAAAACTTGAAAAGAAAAAAATCAATAATTGTTTCATTCTTGTTAATATGTTCTCCAAGATTGGGTTGCAATTGTAATAATAGGAGTGTTATCCAATATTGTTACATGTTTCACAACGAAGGGACTTCAAAAGTGGTCAAAAATGTTATAGAAAGTTGACGATTAACTAGATCCATTCCATAAATATGCATCAACAAGACTATTTGGTTGAGCACCCACTAGGATTTTCACAAATCCCACTCTCTATTCTCCTTTTCTTTTGAGTGAGAAATTCAAATGAAGTATTTATGTTTTCCATCATAAAAAAAGGAAAAACTACATAACTTTATTTAAATAAACAAGGTTACAACCCTCGCATGATTTGAAGCATGTCTTATGCAATTCACTAACATGACCAAATTTTCCAAATATCCTTCCCACTATTTACAAAATATAGGCTAACAACCTTAAAAATTACCAAGCACGAGGAGACCTACACATTGCATATACATCCATTACAATTAGCCCATGGTGTAAGTTGGACACGGAGGCTTCACTGGGGAAGAAATACCATACCATGTGGGTTCATATTGGGGGATATATATTGAGGAAAAAATGACATAATATATTGGGGGATATATAGGGGGTAAAGGATTTTTATATTGGCAGGTATAAATAATGAAGCTCAAAGTTAATGGAAAAATAAAAAGTGGTATAAAAAATGTTAAATGAAAAAATGGATGCCTACAATATCTAGTGAAAATAGGAGTTTTTTAAATTGGGAAGGTGTATTAGGTTCATATTGGTAGGGAGTTAAATAATGTGATTTTTAGAGGTATTTTCCAATATGTAGTCAAATTAGGGGTATTATTTAGTATGTCACGAACGTGATATGTTAGAGGTTCATTGAGTGAAGCCCCTGTGAGGTTGGAACTTATCCAAAATAATTAAATTAAATTGCATATAATTTTACATAACTATCCAAGAAATCCCCACTCCATATAAAACCATAAAATCACCTCAAAAGGTATCACATCATACCATAATTCAATTATTTACAATATTAATATAGGACACCATAACACTATTAAAAGAAAGGAGCATGATCGTATTTATCTTGTAGACCATCCAATTCCTCTAAAATATACCAAATACCAACATCCAATAGACTTTCATAGTTGGATAAACCATCAACCAAGGAGTATCTTTACTTATAGTCATGTTGAAGTGAGATAGAATCAAAATTACAAATTTAAGTTGAATATTCTCTTATAATGGTCTTGATATGAAATTATCCAAAGTAAATAAGCCCTTCATCCAACTTATCACTGGAAGAGGGTCCCAAAATATTCCAATTTTTTTAACACCATTTTCTATCACAAGAGTTGGTATTAGTTTTGATTCTATCAGTATCAAAAGAAATTATAGTCAATACCTAATCCTACTTTAAGTCTAATTTAATGAGCTTCCATCATATATAGAATGCTCCTAACCCCACAAATGTTGGGATCACCTTCAGCTACTCCATCGAAATAGGCCCATGCCCTTGATCAATCCACTTATTCCATGACAATATTCCTACAAGGCTTCTTCTATTTTGTCCATTTAAAACATCTAAAAATATTTAGGCTTTGAGATGAAAACTAACGAGATGGAATGATCTTGTCTTTAAATAAAGTATAATTCCTTGCAACCCAAATGTACAAATTCCTTGTAGATTCAAACTGTTAATTGTAATTTACTAAAACAATAGACTTGAATCTACTCTACTCATCAGCGGAAACAATTAAACGATCGCAAAATCACGAAGCATACAAGAGAAAGAATTCAATCAATGCATTACACAATCATTTCCTAGGGAAAGTCACAACTAAAAACCTCTGATATCTGTATATTGCATTAGTAAAAAAATATGAGAAGATTACAATGCTTTGTGCAAGCCCAAGAAACCTCTCGACTATCTCTATATGTCTCACTGCTTCCTAGAAAATCCCAGGCCAATAATTAACCAAATTTTGGCTTGCCCAAGTCCCTATTTCCTTGCATTGTTTCCTTGGAATTAGCCTCCTATTAATTAGGGAAAATACTCAATATGAATTGCACAATCCTCATAGGCTTTCCTCTGACTGCATGCACCACCTGTACAATTCAGATGATTATACAACTGATAGTACATTGTCCCTGAACTCCAATCTCAACTGGTTAACTCTCAGATATGACATGCATGGGTTATTTATGAGTGAATCATCAGTTAACTAGTTGAGCACATGAAGTAGCACCCCACTATCTGACCTCCTACAAGTTCCTCCATATGTTGGAACTAGTTTAACTAACTTTAACTCAGTTAAACTGAATTAATTAATTACAACTCAAAATAAAGTCAAACAGGGCTCCTATAATGTAGGAGACACTCTACATGACTCAATTTAGACCCTCAACTCGAATTAACTGAGCCAAATAAGTCAATTTAACTTATTTAACTCGTACAAGTTGCCTTATGATGTGGAATTACAATTTTATTCCTAATTTAATTCAAGGACAAAATTAAATTAGGATTTTTTTGTTAAATTTTTAACACTCCCTCTTAACAAGAAAGGGATTATCAGATACCCCAATCCTGCCTCTCTGGAACTCAAATTTGCCTCTTGATAGTGCCTTAGTCAAGATGTCTACATCCAATTCCATTGCAGGAATGTACTTCAACAACATTATTCTCCTCTGCACACAATCTTGTAGATGGTGATACCAGGTGTCAAAATGCTTGGACCAATCATGAAATACTAGATTCTCAAAAAGTTTGATACAACTCTGATTGTCACAGTAAATCACTATAGGATCCATATACTAACCAAATATCCAACAAGGATCTTCCTCATCCAGATAGCCTCACAAGTTTCTTGACTAGCATCCATGTACTCTGCTTTTGCTAAACTGAGTGTAATTGATCTCTGCTTCCTATTGTACTAAGAAACTACTGCTGACCCAATACTGAAGATTCCCCCTAATGTGCTCTACCTGTCAGATGGACTCCCTGCCCAATATGCATCTGTGAATCCTTGCAACTTCACTCCCTTTGTCCGTCTTTACCAAAGAGCAAACTGAGTGGTGCCTCTGAGGTATCTCAACACATGTTTAGATGCCTTCCAATAGAGTTTGGTTGGCTTAACCTTTGCTTGACTAAGTTGGTTAACTGCAAAACATATGTTCGGTCATGTGTTCACCAAATACATAAGTGAACCCACAAGTTTCCTATAAATAGTAGCCTCCACTACTTCACCTAAAGTAGCATCTTCCTTCATCCAATTCCATGCTAGAGGAGTCTCCACGTGCTTGTTTCTCTCCATGTGGAACTTCTTCAATATCTCATTGGCATACTTTCCCTGAGAGATAAACATTTCATCATATTCTTGCCATACTTCCATACCAAGGAAATAATGCATGAGCCCTAGGTCCTTCATCTTGAATTCTCTTGCAAGATCCTCTTTGTAATATTTTACCAACTTCTCATCACCTGTTAGAATTAAATCATCGACATATAATATTATAATAAAAAATTTACCTTCAACCACAATATGCTAAAGGTTTTCATCTGCTTCAATTTTGGTGAAGCCCAACCTGGTGAAATAGTTGTCAACCCTGGTGTACCAAGCACGTGGTGCTTGTTTCAATCCATACAATGCTCGCTTGAGTCTACACACATGAAACTCTCTGTTGATGGTCCCAAATCCTTCCGACTACTCAATATACACCTCTTCCTCAATCACTCCATTAAGGAATGTTGTCTTCACATCCATCAAATGTATCTTCCATCCCATCTGCGTTGAAAGTGCTAGAATAGATCTAATTGAATAGTACCTTGCTACTAGAGAAAAGGTCTCCTCGTAATCAATTCCCTCCAACTGAGAGAACCCTCTGGCCACAAATATGGTCTTGTGTTTCTCCACACTCCCATATGCTACTTGCTTTACCTTGTAAACCCATATGGAACTCACCACTGACTTGTCTGCTAGTCTTGGGACCACTTCCCAAACGTTGTTTCTAATCATGGATTCAGACTCCTCTACCATGGCATCAACCCATAATGGTTGTTTCACTGCGTCCTAAAAATAGGATAGCTCAATCTCTACACTCTCGCTCATTAGATCCATGTAGCTAGTGTACCAAACTAGTGACCTCCTCTGCCTACATTTTGATGTGGGTTCTCCCACGTTCTCTCTATCATCATGCATCAATATTTTAGCCTCTCTGGTGTGCTTACTTCCATCTCTTTAATTTTCTGCATGAGTGGGTGCTTCCACTCTCTGCTCCTCTGCATGTGGCTGCTCCACATCATCTCGAGGTTCTTCTTTTGGAGTTAAAATCTTTGCATATGCATGCAACTAAAGCTCCCTCTCAAGGGAACAACGTGTGGCCTTGTCTTAATCAAACTTCACATCTCTATGGACAATTTTCATCATGTGAGATGCAAGTTACACCTGATATTTGTGAGTTGTATCAGTGTACCCCACAAATATGCACAACTCAGTTGTTGGCTCTAGATTTATCCTTGCATCCTTGGTAACATGACAATAAACTAATGAACCAAAGATCTTGAAGTGTGCTACATATAGTTTCTTACCTGAAAAATCTTCTTATGGTGTACTCATCCCGAGAATCCAATGAGGACTCTTGTTATTCACATATATAGTTGTATTGCATGCTTCAACCCACAAGTACAATAATAGGCCCTGATCATGTAACATCGCCCTTGCAGCTCCCACAATACTTTTGTTCTTTCTTTAAGCCACCCCATTATGTTGTGGGCTATGGGGTGTTATTAACTCATGTCGAATGCCTTTTGATGCACAAAATTTCTTGAATTCATTCAACACATATTCTCCATCGTTATCGCTCTTGAGAACCTTCACTTTCCTACCAGTGTCTTTCTCAACAAGTGCTTTAAATTCACAAAATTTAGAGAACATCTCATCTTTCTTCTACATGAAGAAAACCCAACACTTGTGTGATAAATCATCTACAAATATTACATAATACCTGTGCTTGGTCGTGGAGGCTGTCAAGAACGGTCCACACACATCTGAGTGAACTCTTTCAAGGATCACTTGCACTCGATTGTCCTTATCATGAAAGGTATCTTTACTGTACTTCCCCAATGTACACCCTTTGCATGTATCTCTCTACTCTAGTGTACCCTTGGGAAGTCCTATAGAAATATGTTGCATGATCTTCAAAGCTCCATGGTGAAGATGGCCCAATCTTCTATGCCATAATTCATCGATGTCTCAACTCTGCACCTTCTATGCTTTTGTGCTTAAAGTAGCACAATCTTCTACATCCAATTTGTAGAGGTTCTTCAGCTGAACCCCAATCCGATTAACTTTTCCTGAGGCTATGTGATGAAGGAAATCCTTTCCTTTTCTAAATATCATGTCGTAGCCACAGTCCTCCAACATAACAACTGAAACCAAATTCTTCTTCAGACCTGAGAGGAGAACCAGACTCCCTCAGAAAAGTAACAGTATCGATGTCGATCATGTGATACCTTCCATCATCTCCCATTTTGATGTGCATCTGGAGGTCCTTCTCCTCCAAGTCACTAAAGAATTCTTTATTGTCGGACATATGGAATGAGGCTCCACTATCTAGATACCACACACTGCCCATCACCGATGACACCATGCAAGCAATGAGGGTGAAATCTAACTCAAATTGTGAAGCAAGAGCTTCACCTGCCGCTCCTCTCGAGGGCTTCTTGTCGGCCTTATTATGCAAACACTTCATGGCATAATGTCTCAGCTCATTACAGTGAAATCATTTAATCTTCGACAAGTCCTTATTTCCTACCTGACTATAATCTGATTTGGAATGGGATGACTTCCCTTTCCCTTTATTTTCCTATCCATCCAAGGCACATTTCTCCTCATCATCATGCTTGGATGAGGATCCATCTCTGGTGTTCCACCGAATCTCTTCTTGCACCAATTCAGACCACAAATTCTCCCACTTTTGTAGGTTCTCCCTCCCATTTACCGAATCTTGGTAGTTGTGCCATCTCTTGGGAAGTTCTAGAAGTGTTATGCTACTAGATCATCTTCAACAACTGTAACACCAACACTTCCAAGCTCATCCTGACATTGGGTGAACTTTCTCAAGTATTGTGGTATTGTATCGACCTTCTCCATCTTGATTCTCTAAATCTTGTCCTTCAGTGCCAACTTCCTGTGGTCACTGTTGTTTTGAAATAGGTCTGTCAAGGCCTTCCACAAGCATATGGTGTCTCCTTCCTGTGGAGGTTCGAGACAATATGATCTCAAACTCCTAGTATGATCCTTCTCGCATTTGTAACCCATTTCCTCCACTCTACCAGATCTTAAGCATTAGTTGCTGGAGGCTTAGGAATATATTTGTCTATGAATTCCTTCAACCTGTTGTCTTCCAACAATGCCTCCATCTTGTCCTTCCAAGAAATATAGTTCAAACTACCATCAAGGGCATATTCAAGTCTCAATCCGTAGAACGCCATCTTGCTAGCTCTGATGAATGATACTGCAAATTTGATTTCACCTACAAAAGACAAACTTGTATTCTCCTCTTCTAGAGCGATTTCAACTTTGATACCATGTAGAAATTCCTTGTATATTCAAACTAATAATTGTAATTTACTAAAATAATAGACTTGAATATACTCTACTCATGAGTAGAAACAATTAAACAATCGCGAAATCATGAAGCATACAAGAGAAAGAATTAAATCAACACATTACACAATGATTTCCTAGGGAAAACCACAGCTAAAAACCCCTACTATTTGTATATTGCATTAGTTTGAAAATATGAGAAGATTATAATGCTTTTCTCATGCTTGAGCAACCTCTGCACTATCTTTTTCTATCTCACTACTTCCTAAACAAGCCCAGTCCAATACTTAACCAAATTTTGGCTGGCCCAAGTCCCTATTTCCTTGCGTTGTTTCCTTGGGAATTAGCCCATATTAATTATGGAAATTCCTCAATATGAATTGTGCAATTCTCATAGGCCTTCCTCTAAATGCATGCACCACCTGTACAATTCGGATGATTATACAACATATAGTACATTGTCCCTGAACTCCAATCTCAACTGGGTAACTCTCAGATCTGACATGCATGAGTTATGTATGAGTGAATCATCAGTTAACTGGTTGAACACATGAAGAAACACCCCACTTTTTGACCTCCTACTAGTTTCTCCATCAGTTGGAACTAGTTTAACTGACTTTAACTCAGTTAAACTGAATTAATTAATTACAACTCAAAATAAAGTCAACTAGGGCTCCTATAATGTAGGATACACTCTACATGACACAAGTTATACCCTCAACTTGAATTAACTATGCCAACTAAGTCAATTTAACTTAGTTGATTCGTACAAGTTGTCTTGTGATGTGGAATTACAATTTTATTCCTAATTTAATTCAAGGAAAAAATTAAATTAGGATGATCCGGATTTAAATAGGAACGCAACAAATTACAGAGATAACCATAAACACAAAGATGTAGTGGAAATAATACTTCATTTCATTAATGTAAAATACTGAGATATGCTTACAAACAGAAAATGGAAATAAACAGCTAGGGCAATGGTAGCTTATCTCTGAGAAGAGATGTGGTGGCTACATGCCTTTAAACTGTGTTACAATGAGGCTCAAAGGCCTATTTATTGTTGAGAAACAATGAAAAAAACCCTAAACATCCAAAAACCTAACCCTAGAAGATGAAACGCCAAACTGTGGGCCCTGTTTGGGTAAATTGGTACATCAACTTCCCGGGGTCGTAAATTTGGCATACAATCTCCGTTTGACGCGTACAATATCTTGTTAGAAATATTTATTCGAGAACTACAACTTTGGGAAGAGCAACATTGGTTGGACCAATGTTGCTCCCAGTTTTCCCAAAAAACGTTGTTTAGGGCCTCAAAACGGCTCTGGAAGTTTAGGACCCGAAAAACTACTAAAAATAGTAAACTATGCTACAATTAAGGAAACTGAAAAGTTGAAAGAAACAATGGTGGGGGTCCAAGTGGACTTGGCGGGTGGCCACCAATATCCACCTGGATCATTCCTCCCCCCTTAGGAAGCAATGGTCCCCATTGCATTGAGTTCCTCCATGAGATGAGGAAACTTCTGCTGAACTTGGTCCCTGGTGAGCCACTTGCCCTGGTGAAGGAGTTGGCCTGCTTTGACAACTCGATACAGTTGGATGTTTTGTTGGTGAGTGTGCTTGATTTGTGTGTCCATGATCCGATCAGTTGCAGCTTGTTCCATGCAATCTGGATTTAACTCTGTGGGTGTGAGCTGTTCTGCAATGTCGGATGTGTCTAGTAATGGTGGAAAGTATGGCCGAAGGCAGTCCACATTGAAAATTGGGTGCAGGCTAAGGAATGGCGGAATGCTGAGCTCAAATGCATTGTCTCCCACAGCCTTGGTAATGGTGTAAGGACCATATTGGAGTGGTTTGAGTTTCCGATAGGCTCCGATAAGGCATTCCTTTTGCAAATGCAACCAGACTTTGTCACCCACCTGAAACTTGTGTGGCACCTGATGTTGATCATGTCGCTGCTTGTACTTGGCATTTGATTTCTTTAGAATGTCATGGACTTGCTGGTGAATATGTTGGATGTGCTCAATGAAGCTGTTTGCCTTATTTGTTTTGGACTGGACATGAGCCAGTGGCTGGAATCCCAAGCCCACCTGAAAAGGTCTGTGGAGAGCCCAGTTGTAGTTGTGCTGAACATAGGGGAGGCTCTCATCCCATGTGCGTGGATGCTTTGAGTTGTACATGCGTAGAATGTGTACAATCATCCTGTTGACAACCTTTGTTTGGCCATCAGTTTGAGGATAGAAGGTTGTGGACTTAGTGAGTTTGGTGTCCAGCATCGACCAGAGACTGGACAAAAATGTACTGAGGAACTTGCTATCCCGATCTGAGATGATAGACTGTGGGATCCCAAAGTGCACCCACACTCTTTCATAGAAGAGTTTAGCAGTGGCTTCTTTTATGATATTCTTCTTGTAGGCCGACATAATGGCCATCTTCAAGAACCTATCGACGACCACAAAAACACAGTCGTTTCCATGCTTAGTGGAAGGAAGGCCTGACATGTAATCCATGGAGATGGATTCCCAAGGTCGATTAGGGGTAGGCAACAGGGTATAGAGGCCTTGCTTCTTGATTGTCGGTTTGGCAATGGCGCAGGCAATGCATGATGTGATGTACTTCGCGATATCCTGTCGAAGATTCGGCCAGTAGAAATACTTCTGTAGTACTGCCACCATTTTCTTGACCCCGAAATGCCCAACAGCCCGACTGTAGTGTGCTTCCCAAATCATATTGGCACACTCGCTTGAAGGAACACAAAGGTGACCTAGGTGGAATAATAGGGCATCCTGGAGGTGAAAATCTGGAACATGCCGACCCTCCAAGAGTGTCTGGTATGTGTGGCCAAAGTATGGGTCGCTTTTGTAGAGAAGTGGCCAATCAGAAGTCTCGTGCCCACAAGAGTTGAGCACAGTGGTTAATGACATGATTGGTGGTCAATTGAGGTAATTTGCAACATTATTGGTGCTGCCCTTCTTATACTTGATATTCAAATGGAACTATTGCAGGTATGTGGACCACTTCTGATGGCGATCATTATGTAATTTCCCTTAGGTCTGTATGAACTGGAGGGGTCGGTGGTCTGTGTGGATGACCGTTTCCTTCCCCAAAATGTAATGTTTCCATTGTCGGCAGGCCTGCACAATGGAATACATCTCTTTGTCATAAGTGGGATACTTCCGGACTGTGTCTGAAAGTTTCTCACTGTGATATGCCATTGGATGCCCATGTTGAGTAAGGACTGCCCCAATAACATAGTTAGAGGCATCTGTCTCGGCCTCAAATGGTTGTTGCAAGTCTGGCAATGTGAGCACTGGTGTTGAGCAGAGGCGGTCTTTCAACTCTGTGAATGCCTTCTGTTGAGAGTCAGACCAAAAGAATTTTTCTTTCGCTCCTCCGTTGGTGACCTGACTCAAGGGCCAAGTGATATGAGAACATCCCAACACGAACCTGCTGTAGAAGTTGGCAAGACCTAGAAAGTTGCGGAGCTCCGTTAGAGTGGTTGAAGAGGGCCAATCCTGAATGACTTGGATCTTGGCTGGATCAACATGCACCCGCTGTTCATCAATAATGTATCGGAGATACTGAACCTGGGTCATGCCAAAAATGCATTTCTCCAAATTGGCACATAACTTGTGTTGCCACAGTGTTTCGAGAACCCATCGGATGTGCTAGAGGTGCTCTTCCCAACTCTGGCTGAAGATTAGGATGTCATCCAAGTATACCACTACAAATGAGTTGGTGAATGGCCGCAAGATGTCATCCATTAGCCTCATGAAGGTTGCAGGAGAATTCGTCAATCCGAAAGGGATAACCAACCATTCGAAAAGGCCCTCCTTGGCTTTGAAGGCAATCTTCCACACATCGAAGGGTTCGATTGGTACCTGGTGATATCCTGACTTCAAATCGATCTTGCTGAAATATTTTTCCCCCTTTAGTTGGTCGAGGAGGTCATCGATCCGTGGGATTGGGTACCTATTACGAACAGTGATCTTGTTCAGCGCCCGATAGTCAATATAGAGTCTCCAAGTCCCATCCTTCTTCTGTACCAACTCGATCAGGTTCCCACAGGGCGATGAACTCGGACGGATGTGACCTTTCTATAGCAGCTCTTGAATCTGCCTCTTGATTTCATCGTTCTCTAGCATGGAGAGCCGATAGATTGGTCCATTAGGCAACGGCACACCTGGGGTTAGATTGATGGAGTGCTTGACCTAACAGTGCAGAGGGACCCCTGCGGGGGAGGTGAATATGTCCTCATACTCCTCCATGACCTTGTCCATCTGTAGTTGTCATGTGGAGGGGCCCTGTCTGGAGGTCGTGGCCACCGTCTTCTTCTTTCCTTGAGGGCGTATCATCAAGAAAACAAATTTCCCGGTTTTGGAAATGAGCTTACTGCATTGTTTTGCAGTAACCAAAGAGATGGTGGTAGGTGGTGCTACCTCCAGTATCCTGTACAACTTATTTCCCAAAGTAATAATAACAGCACGGGACCTTGATTCATACACAACATGTTGCTTCCACAAGTATGGTTGTCCTAATAATACATCACAAACTTCAAGGGGAGCAATGTCACACAATACCTCATCCGTGAAGGGCTTGATGTTGTATGGAAGGTGACACTACTGGCTCACGCGAAGATCCCGTCCTTGGTGAAGCCACCCGATGGTGTACAGTTGTGGATGTGTTGTGGTTGGTAAGCCCAACCGCTTCACGACCTTTGCCGAAATGAGGTTCTTTTGGCTCCCACTGTTAACAATGAACTGTAGCAGGGATCCCTTTACCCACATCTGGGAGTGGAAGAGACGCTCCTCCTCCTCTGGATCTTCGGGTTCCTCCTTCTGGATCTTCGTGGTGGCAACGGTGGCGTTGGGCTCCGCATCGATAATCTGCTTCCCTTTGTCATTCCCCTTGTCGGGTTCTGACTCAGAGTCGGAACATGCATCTGATTCTGAAACCTTTAGCTCAGCCACTAGTGACTGCTTGGCCCGACACTCACTTGTGTTGTGAGTGGAGCTCTTATGGAACTCACACCATTTTCCTGTGTCCTTTTTCGGCTTCGCGGCACTGTTCTTTGCTTGCAGCTTTGGCGGGTTGTCTTGGGCCACCCTGCCTTGGCTTTGTCCTTTGTTCTGTGGTTTGAGGGCACCTTTCCCTTGCTTCGGATTTGTAGATCCAAAGTCTCGCTTCTTCTATTTAAACTTTTGCTCGACCTTGACGACATATCGGTATGTCGTGCCAAGCGAGGAGATGTTCAGGAATTCTATTTCTTCCTGGATGTACTTGTGCAGGTAGTCATGGTATTTGAGTATCAAACGCTGCTCCGAATCCTTGATACCCAACTTTATGCGAAGGGTATGGAAAATATTGGTAAACTTCAGCACGTCTTGGTCCCTTCCCTGCCACAGCGTGGTCCACTTTATGTATTGATCCTCATAGCTTCCGACAGGGTAGTACTGCTCCTTGATGGCATCCCGGAATGAATTCCAGGTGGGTGCGACTGAAAATAGTGAACCGATACTTTCATCCTTCTGCTCGCAGTAGGTTTCCCACCAGTCCTTGACATGGGGGGTGTTAACACCCAGGTTGTTCCCTATGACTCCCAAGGGAATACGGCCGGGGTAACCACTAACCAATCTTTTGATCACTGTTTCTAGCCAAACTGTGATCAGAGAGGGCTCTCTCTTTATGATTTGTATCTGTAATGATACTGTTTAGGCTAGGTATTAAGCACAGGTTTTGTTTATGTTTTGGTTGAAGAATTTCTTTCAGATCTTTGTGATGTATTATTCAGAGAGTCAAGTATCATTGGGCAATGGAGTCTATGGCTGTAGGTGTCTAGAAACTTTGAGATGAACTGGTGAAACTTACAGGGCCATTTGGGTGCTTTATAGAACAAACTTTTGATTAATAACATGAACAGGCTAAACAAGCAGTGAAAGCATTTAAGAATTTTCACTCAGCGTTTAAGTATTCCCGCTCTACTGGTTACGAGAAATGGATAGATGTCTCAGGGGCAAACTCGAAACCCTGGAAATGTCTATCACTGTGAAAGATATAGTTTTAAAGTGCAGCAATTAAGAATTACACTTCTGTTACTGTATCTAAAGAAAACATGGATAATAGCTCAGTTTGAGTTCAGGGTAATCATAGATTAAATCCTGGAACCATTCTTCTACTTTGCTATTAAGTGTAAAACATTTAAACAACAAAAGAGAACAAAAGACTCGAAAAAAACATGAAATACAGAGATTTAAGAAAAACTTATTGTTTTATGAAACACTCTGGAATCCTGCAACATTCACCATTCATCACGACGCATCAAATACACCAAGCTTTTGGAAATTCCATTCTCCCTTTGTATTACTTCTCTGAGGATCTTACAGCAAATGAGACTTCTGAAAGGAAAATAACAACAACCCCTGCTCTATTCTGCGGAGGGGTCTATATAGTACTCTGTATACAAAATATCTCAGGTATTGAGTCATCTGAGAGAGAGAAAATATCTTTAGTAGTGTTCAGAAAGTAGGCCGGAAGTTATTACAACGTTAAATGCAGAGTAAATGCCCTTTATGTCTGTCAGATGATTGTTTTGACTTTAAGGAGTCACTGAGTCGGTTACATTACTATGTATCGATCCTGTAGGTACGCATTTACTTTTGCCTGCGCAATGAGTTTCTCGGCTTTGCCAGCTGCGTTTGTCTTTCTTGCTTTGTTGGCTGCTTCATCTGCTGAGTTGGCTCAGCTTTGAATTTATGATGCCTGCTGATTTTGCTGACTGTTCTTTCCATCTAAATTTATAGAAGAAACAGGAATTGATGCATGGCCTAATGTTTACAAAATTCTTTGGATGGCATCTGTCCACCATTCCTGTGTAGGGAGCTGATGCCTGAGGATGGCCTGCATTGTCTCTTCAGCTTCTGTATACTTGAAAAAGTTGGGAGCTACATCAAACAGATGATTCATTTCATTCATTATAAAAAGTAGATTTTCTATCTTACCATAGAAAATCTGTCCTGTGATAGGCCCTGTGTCTTCTGAGGTGCTGGCCTTCTCATTTACCTGTGATGAGGCAAAAACATTCACTCTCTTGGCATATTCTTCATGGGTGAATAATCTCCCTCCGTTGTTCAACAAGCTGGGGAGTCCTTTACTTTCCAATACCCGAAACCTCTCAATGAACCTGTTTACCTCAGTTTGCATATCTTGGGTTCTTCTGTCTAACGTTTGCACCAGACTTCTAAGAGTAAGAACCCTCTTGATCATTTGGATAGTATCAGTTCTGTTTGCGATTCCCATGATGGTCAACTGAGAACTTGTCTTATGATTGAGCACATTGATCATTTTTGTTGCAATTTCAGGCATGTTCCCCAATAAGGCCCTTGATGTTCTGATTTCCCTCTGTGCCTTTGGAATGAGCTCCAGTTGCTCATGGATTGTCTCAATGTATGGCCATTGGTTATTGATGGATTTACCAATATTGGACCATATCATTGCTCTGATTTCGGCTATGATTTTATCTAGTTTTAGCTCTTTCTCAAGCTCCTTAATTTTGTCTTTAAGAGCTTTGATTTCCCTGGCCTTCTCTCCTACTTCTCTCTTTGTTTTGTCATGCCTTTCATTCACCTTGGCCAGCTGCTCCTTAGTTTCATTTAGCTGCATCATTTGTGCTTCTAGAGCTTGTATTTCGCTCTTTAGCTTTTGCATGTCTAAGCTCTGATCTGTGCTGGTGGGTGCTGCTGAAGTAGATGTGGCTGGTTGTTCAGCCTGCTGAGGTGGAGGTGCAGTAGTAGGAGCAGTCTCCTCAAGATTAATGACCTGTGGAGGGGGCTGAGATGTTTGCCCCTCTTGCGCTTGTGTTGATGATCCTTTCAGAGGTGCTTGTGTGGCCTCATATTGCCCCAATTTTTCTTGTGCCTTTATAAGTTCTTTGTAAACAGAAATTAATAGAGCAGTGGAATCCTGCTCATACCTTTGTTTTGCCACTTCATCGGTCTGTGGATGGATAGTGGCTGGAAGTTTAACCTTCTTCCTTAGTGCAGCCATATCAGCATCTCTGATTTTTAAGATCTCTTGTATCCCTTTGATATCATTGGGATTGTGCCCAATTTCTATGATGATTTCTTCCAGGGTTTTGATCCTGTTGTCTTTGGCCTGAGAAGAGGCTCTCTCTAGCTCCAGCTGGGAAGCTGTAGCATTCAGACTGCTTGTTAACTTGTAGTTGTCCAAGGTCTTATCGGCCAATGAAGCATACACCATTTCCCCTGTTTGTTTATGCAACTCAATTTTGTCCATGGGGTGTATGTCTTTGGCAAGGACCTCTAAATTGGTCCTGAGATAATCAGCAGAAGACTGTGGCTTGAGTGTCGTAGGCATAAAATGACTCAATGTCAGTTTGCCCTCACCTACATCAAAAGCAGACATGAGTCTCTGCTGATTGGAAGGAGCCATGTTAAGTAGGTGATTATATAATTGAACTTTGATTGGGTCACTCCTCCTCTTAATGTCTATGAACTGCTGCTTTATGCTCACTCTTTCCTCTTTCTGCTGGCTGGAGGAGCTGACTTCCCCTCCCATTGTCCTGTCTAGTTCCTGCTGGGAGGAACTTGCTGAAATTTCTTGATTCAGTGGGCCCATGCCCAGTGCTTCTCTGATGGCTATATCCTCTTCTGGAAAATCGTTGAGTCTTTGCCTTTTCTCTCCTTGATTTATAGAGGATGTCAAGGGAGTTTCTCTTTCCCTCTTCCTAAAGACAAATGTGTCCTCCTTTTGAGGGGTTTGGAGGACCGAGGCATCAGATGTAGTGTCTTGCCTTGTAGGCATGACTTTTTCAGTGGTCTGAGGAGTATCCACTGTTTCTTTTTGCTGAGCAGGTTGCTCTTGTCCTTGTTTTTCTTGCTGCTGTTCCTCTTGCTGTCCTATGTCTTCTTGTTTCCCTTGCTATAGCCCTTCTGCTTGTTCTTGTGCTTGCTGACTTTGATTTTGCTGTTGTTCCTGCTGTTGCTCTTGCTCCATCTCTTTTTCTGCCTCCATTTCTTTTTCCTTTCCTTTTTCTGATACTTTTCCAGCAACTCTTGTAGTTTGATGTGGAGTAGTTGAAGAGGAGGCTGCTGGTCCAATTTGTGTGCTTGGCAGTGAGGGGACCTGTGCATAAAATTCAAGGTCAGCCATCTTCTTTTGATTGTTCAGAGCTCTTTGATTAAGCTCTTCTTGAGTCATATTTTCTTCTAGAGTTCCCCTTTTCCACTTGCTTTGATTGGCATATTTTTCAATTTGGGGGAGGCTATAATGACCGTAAGCAGACAGTTTATATTTGAGTCTCCTCATTGTGATGAAGTTGTTGGGGTCATAGGGTTTCCATATAAAACTGTACTTCAAACCAAATCCCACCAGTATTCTATCTGCCTCCTTCCACCCTTCATCCCTTTCATTGTAGACTAAATGGCCAAGTTGGCTCTTGATTTTCAGCTGTGCTTTCTTGCCTCTGCCTGAGAAGTGGAACATATCCACATAGCCAAACTGCCTGAAGTATTCTAAGGCAAATAGCCTCATGGGCACAAATTTGGGTAGTCTAAATGGGGGTAATTCACACCCATATATTCTGATGACGGTGTGGTGTTGGTAGAGATACCAATCCCCAATACTGTATACTTTTGACAAATGTAGGCACCTTTTCATGTCATCTGTCAGTCTAGGAGGAGGTGAACCAATCAGTAGAGTCAAGGCTGGATGGATGAAAAGATCAATAAACTCACAGTAGGTGTATGGAGAGTGGCTTGATATGTGGAAAACAGATGTCCAATATACTACTGATCTCAGATTGCCCTGTGCACCTACTCTCTTCTTTGGGAAGGAAAATTTATCATGCTGGAAGTATATGAGCAGATGATATAGGTAGGAGGTGTACCTAAACACTCTTTCTCTTGACAAATTCATCAACTGTTCATGCATTTTGTCTGATATGTATGTTGCATAATCATAGTGGATTGGCTTTTTTCCTGGGGAAAACATAAGCATCATTTGTATAATTGTTTCATCCACATGTTCTATCGAATCATATCCCAGAATGGGACTGATCATGTCAACCAGGTCTAGGCCCAACTGGTTAAGATAAACATAGTTGATAGGAGGAACTTGCAGAGTGCTAGCCTTGATGAAGAGCTGGTTGACCTTAATGATTTGGGCCTCTGTGGTTTTGGCTCCCTGTACTATTAGATCAGCTAGTGACAGTGGGACCAACTTTTGCTCTGTCTGGAATTGCAACATCTCCCTGATGGCTTCAGGGGTAATGAGAAACAGAATTGAACCTTCAGCATCTAGCACTGCCCTCTGGGATGCATCATAGTGTTCAGCAACTATGTGCACAAGCTCAGGGAATTGATTAACCTGAGGAAGCTTGAATATTGGGAGGAATGAATCCCAAATTCCCAGGATGTCTGTCCCCCTCTCATGTTTGATCTTTATCTCGTTTAATATTTGCAGATGGAACCTGCTTCTGCTCATCATTTCCTCTGTTATCTTGTAGTCCAGGTCTGCCAATGCTCTGGTGTCAAATGTTCTATTAGGAACATTCAGGGGAGCCACATTGAGGGCTATGGGAGCTACAGGGGGGTCCATGACTTTCCTTTGAGGTTTCTGTTTTGCTTGGGGATTGTGTCACTTATGTAGATCAATAACAACAGAGTTTCTTTGCAGAGAAGGGTGAAAATGCCTGAGAAAAGGTGAATGCAGGGTCTGCAGCAGTTGAAATGCTGCTTTATGGTAATTAAGAGCGAAGCTTAGCTTTTCTGGCACCTTTCAATGGTAAAATTTGGTTTCAAATGCGCCTGCCACGATTGCGCAGACAGGACCTGGTTTCTTAGCAGAATGCCACTGGGAAAAGGCTCGGCTGGTGTTTTCCGAAGTGATAATTGGAACTTCAAGGCTTTGCTGAGGAATTCAGTGATGAATTTCTGATTTTCGGCTTTCTTTAAGCTTTCTAAAGCGTTAAATAGATAATTGCAGGCGCACAGAGGATGAATAATGAGGAATACCTGGTAAAACAACGAGCAGAGGTGGTGACCGCAGGTTGAACTGGTGCGCTGGAGGTCTTCTGGTCAGTTTAGCAGGTTGGTAGACAATTTGGACGTTGTTTGCATGCAGAGCAGAATAACGACGAACACACAAAATGACCAAAAAACGCGAACTTTTGGCTAAAATAGACCTTTTTACGTTTTTGGCGCGAACTCATGCTGACGTCAGCATGACGTCATTGGTGGGGTCAAGGTCGGATGACGTCATGCTGACGTCATCGGGTGACGTGGCGCTGTCTGGTTGGTACACGGTGGCGGTGACATGGCAGGACAGGTGGACTAATGGCAGGACGTACATGGGTGACGGGGCGCTGACGTGTTTGCTGACGTGACGGTGATGTGCGGGTGGGATGGGGAAACCGGAAACCAGCGATGGTTTCATATCGCACCGCCTTCTGTACGGGGGCGGTATCCATCGGCTGTACCTCCGACGCGTGGTGGTGAGGACACGTAGCAGTGGGATGACGTCCTCCAAATACGGACGTCGGAAGATAACGTTCGGTCATCGGATGAGTTCCGACGTCACGATGATCGTTGGATCTGCGGGTGATGATCGGACGGCGGAAGGACAGCAGACGTGACGTGGGGTTAGTACGGGTAATGGTCAGATGACAGATGCAGTCCGATGCGATCAGGGCCGTCGGATCTGTAGGCCTTTGATCTGACGGTCGTCGGGGAGGTGACATGTGTGGAATATACGGATGAGGGCGGAGGCAGATAAACGTGGTTTGAGCGCTTTTCTAATGTATTATGATAAAAATAATTATATGCGCCAACCTTGGCTAACAGGCGGAAAGTGGGTTTTTATGCTCTTTTGGCTCTTTGAAGCGGGTAAGGTGGGGTTTTGGGGTTTAGGGCCTTTTTTAAAGGTTTTATGTGCAAAAAGGGGGGTAGAGATAGAGGAACTGGCTTATGAGGAAAAGGGGTATTCGGCATAGGTTTATCAACATGACCTGATGTCATTTGATCCCTGATTTGTAACTTTATTGGCTATAATGCCAAGGGGGTGGGTATTTATAAAAGTTTGGGATTTATACACCTTGGTGTTAGTAATATTAAGGGGAAAAGGGGATGTAAAGGATTTATACAATAGAATTAGTGTTAATATGAATGAAGGGAGCAAATGAAGGGGATCTTACTGAGTTTATCTGAAATTGATTTAGTTTTGAGAGTAGATCAAAATGAAAAGATTTTAGACAAGAAATGTGGCTTCTGAATGAACCAGAACCATCTAAAACCATGATCTTTCTCCATAAATCTCAGCTAAAAGAAAGGGAATGTTAGTAATGAAATGAAGGGGGAGAGGGAGGTTAGTCATGCTCCTGCTGTAGTCTTTTACTTTGCTGCCCATCATCACCATTCTTGCAATGATAGGGATCACTTTCTGCAACCCCAACTACCTACCCAGCTGCTTACCTAGCATTTTTTGTTTCTCCTTGGAGGGTGCACTTGGACTTGCAAACCCTTACTTGCCTTTTCTTTTCTTTGGCTTTTTCTTTATTCTTTTCTATCTACCTCTAACCTTATCTCTTCCAAGGTCCCAGATTGAGCTGTTGGAAACCTTTTCTTCTCTACCTGAACTACTTGTCTGCCAAGATTAGGCTGTTTGGACAGACTTCTTTCTCTATTCTATAACACAAAATTGAAACATGGCATGATCCAGGTTAAACAGTTGGATCATCCATCAAAATTTGAAAATAAAGTCCTCAACATTGAGACACTTACACACCTTTTTGTTCTCTAGGAAATATGGGATCTTTGTGAACTCAAAGCAGAGCATATTTGGACTTTCTCTTGCCAATCATGAAATATGAAACCTATTGGTATAGGTATCCAACAGTGGCTCCACATGGGGATGGTTTTTCTTTTGAAAGACCAAGAACAGCAGGTCAGATTGCCTTGCTCCTTAGCTGCCCATACCAATCTTTGAAACTTGCTGCCTCAATGTGTCAAAATGGTGTGTTTCTCTTTTGGAAGACCTCTGATTCTATCAGCCTCTTGCTGCTTGGTGAATCACTTGGGAAAACTGCTTTTTACAATCTAAAACAGAAGGTAATATGTACATCTGTATATATACAATGAATCCTTAGGTTCCACTCATGGGGAATAGTCAAAGTAGTGCTTCAGCATCCTGCCATTGACAGGACCTTCATCCAAGTCAGTTTCAGTAAGACTTTTGAGGAAATAGGTGTTGTTCCCTTGTACTGCTTGGACAGCAAATGGTCCTTTCCATAAAGAGTCAAACTTTCCATGTTTCCCTTTCTCTTCTCTTCTCGCATCCCACTTTAAAACTTTGTCCCCTACATTGAAATCTTCTGCTTTGGTTCTTCTATCAAAAGCCCTTTTCAGTTTCTCTTGTAGTATCTGCACTCTGCTGAAAACTTGTTCTCTGGTCTGCTGTAAACAAATTATCTGGTTAATCCTTCTTTGCATGTCATTTGGCTCTGCTTGGCTTTCTTGCAGAAGTTTCATAACCGGCACTCCTAGTGATGAAGGAAATCTGGCCTCTAATCCATAGACTAACTCATATGGGCTGGTCCCAATTGATCTTTTAGTTGTTAGTCTGTCTGCCCATAAAGCATTTACTAGTTTCTTATGCCAGTTCTTTTTGTTCTCTTCCAGCACTTTCTTTATGATATTTATCAAACTTTTGTTTGATGATTCAGCAAGGCCATTTCCTTGAGGATAGTAAGCTGTAGAATGGCCCAAAGTAATGTGAAATTTATGGCAGAAGTTCACCATCTTCTTGGATCTGAAGGCAGCAGCATTGTCTGTTATTATCTTGTCTGGGTAGCCAAATCTAGCCAGTATATTGTTTTCCAAAAATTGAATGATTACTGAATCATTTGCTTGTCTGCATGGGGCAGCTTCAATCCACTTGGTGAAGTAGTCTGTTGCTGTTAGAATCCATCTGTGTTGCCCTGAAGATGAGGGATGAATTTCCCCAATGAAATCCAAGCCCCATTGTTGAAAAGGTCTCTCTGTTGTAATGGGCTTCAAAGGAAGTGGCAGCAGCTGTCTTTTGCCTTCAAACAGTTGGCATTTGTGGCATGAGGCTGTGAATTTCTTAACATCAGAGAACATAGTAGGCCAGTAATAACCAGCCCTCAATATCTTGTCCACAATGGACTTCCAGTACAAATGTCCACCACAGTCTCCAACATGGAAATCTCGCATGATATTGTTAGTTTCATTCTCTATTAGACAGTGCAGCAAAATACCTTCATGGTTTTTCCACAGTAGATTTTCATCCATCACACAAAATCTAGATGTTTTCATTTTCAGGAACCTACACTTAGTTCTGGACAGTCCTGGGGGAGCACACAGGTTTTGTAACACATAACAGATATCAGAGTACCAAGGAGATTGTTCAAAGGCTACATTGATCTTTGGAGTCGCCAGCTCTGTTTCACTGTCCAGTTGGTTGATATCTAAGGCTTGGAAATTTGCTTCTGTCATTAATTTGGCCAAACCTTGCCCTTTAATCAGCTTTGTAGGCTTTATTTCAATGTCAAATTCTAGTATATTGGCAATCCATTTTCCTCTCCTACCCTCTAAGTTTTCTTGGGTGAGAATGTCTTTGACAATAGGACTAGGTACATAAGCCACAACATGGGAGTAAAGGATGTAAATCCTAAAGTCTTTAATAGCTTTGATCAAAGCATAGGCTTGTTTCTCCATTATTTGGTACTTTAGGGGGGCATCTCTAAGAGCTCTGCTGAAAAAAGCAATGGGCTTTTCATTCCCTTGGTCATCTTTCTGTAATAATACAGCAGCAATAGTATGCTGGGAGGCAAATGAGAAAATAATAAAGTCTCTGTCAAACTGAGGATTAGTTAACACTGGGGTTTGAGTCAAGGCCAATTTTATACTTTCAAAAGCTTGTTTTGCTTCAACAGTCCATTTGACCTTTGAATCTTTCTTTAGCATATTGTTTAGTAATCTGACTAATTCTGCTAAATTCGGGATAAACCTTCTTAAAAAGTTGATTTTTCCTAAGAATCCTTGCAGCTCCTTGACATTCCTTGGGTGAGGCATTTGTAGGATAGCTTGTATCCTATCTGGATCAATTCTTATGCCATCTTTTGAAATAATATGTCCTAGAAGTTTCCCTTCTTCCAAGCCAAATAATGACTTCTTGGGGTTTAAGGAAATACCATATTTCCTGCATGTTATGAAAATCTGTCTTAAATGTTTCAAGTGTTCTTGGTCAGATTTTGAAAAGGGTGTTAGATCATCTAAGTAAATAACCAAGAAGTCATGAATCTCTTTTGCAAAAGCAATGTCCATTGCTCTTTGAAACGTTGCCCCTGCGTTTTTCAATCCAAAGGGCATTTTCACATACTTGAAAGTTCCCCATGGGGTAGTAAATGCAGTTTTGTCTTGATCATCAGGGTGTACAAGGATTTGATTGAAACCTGAGAATCCATCAAGCAATGATATCCTTGAAGCCCCTACTACTCTTTGAAGAATGTGATCCATTTTGGGTAAGGGGTAGTTATCTTTGAGTGATACTTGGTTCAAATTCCTTAAGTCTACGCAAAGTCTAATCTCACCAGTTTTCTTTCTTGTAGGGACCAGATTTGAAATCCACTCTGAGAACCTGATTGGTGCTATGATACCAGCTTTGAACATTTTATGCAACTCTTTTTCAATGGAAGGAAGGAGCACAGGATTGATCCTTCTCAATTTCTGTTTGAATGGTTTTTGATTAGGCTTGAGGGGAATGGTATGCTGGATGACAGAAGTATCATAAGACTTTAAGTCCTCATAACCCCAAGCAAAAACATCTTGAAATTCTTTAAAGAGATCAATGTATTTGGGCTTTTGATCAGGGGGCAAAGAGGCAGATAGCTTTATTATTTTAGGCTTGTCAATAGTACCAATGTTGCATTCTTCAACTCTTGCATCTAGTGGCTGCATCTTTGGCTTTCTAGGGATGTCATTTGAGTCAAAAATATCCTCTAGTGGGGTAAGGCCTGCTGGAAGGAAATTGTCTTTGAGTTGTATGATTTCGGCTTCAACGTTACTCATCTCTTCACAGTCAATTTGGTTAATTTGCTGAATGTTTTCATTGTTGAAAATGGTTGGACTGAGTAGTTGTTTTGCTGTCCTAGGTGACATTGGGTGAGCAGACTGTTGAGACTGTGTTTGTGATGGACATGCTCCATCAAATATTTGTGACTGAGTTGCTGACTCAAGGTCAATATTTAATCCTGTGAACTCTTGTTGCAAGGTTAAAAAGTTGTTTATTTGCATGTCATTCTCAAATACTTGCCACTCTTTAACATTGTTTGGAACAGAAGGCCTATATTTGACCTCGGCTGTGAAACAGCTGTTGGGTTCCAATGGAAATTTGAAGGTGCTGGCAAATGTTGCCAAGCTGTGTGCATGGAGATTGTGGCCCCTTGGAATTTTTGTGATAACAAACTCAGAGAAGGTTTCTAATATCTCAATTACAGCAGACCTGTAGGACCTCAATCTTTTGTCATTGGTGACAAAATTTCCTTTTACTTGTTGAATTACTAGGTCAGAGTCCCCCATGATGGAGAGGCTAGGTGCTTGTAATGATTTTGCAATCTTGAGGCCTAGTAACAGAGCTTCATATTCTGCCATGTTGTTAGTGCATCTAAAATTCAATCTGTAAGCCCTACCTTCTGCATAATCTTTTTCTTTATTATGTATCCATACTCCAGCCCCTGCCCCTAACTTGTTAACTGAGCCATCAAACTCTAGCACCCACAGAATATCTTGCTGAACAGAAGATTTAAGATTCTGTTCATGGGATGGCAATGTGAGCATGAGTTGGGGTTTCTTTTCCCGTTTATTTTCTAGGACAATTTCATCACTTGTTTGACAATCTTTGACAACTAGAGGAGGGTTAATGTGTATTGTTGGGCTGATTGAAGTTTGGCAGGTGCTACTTGTTTGATCAGTGTTTTGCTCTTGTATGAGTGTTTCGGTCCTAATGTCATTGTTGGAGAGGTCTGCGCTGTCATTGAAGAGGATGAAGGAGTCTATGTCCGAATGAACAGCATATATTGGAAAATTTTGAGGTTTTTCTTCACTGCTGACCATATACTTCATGAGTGTTTCCCTATAAAGTCTTTTTGGTTGCCCAAAGACAGAGATAGTTGCATATGACATGTCCAATTGCAGGGAGCCTTGGAGCTTGGCTCCCCATGATCTTGATAACAGCATCCCATATTTGGGTGGGATATCAGCGACTACAACATCCATTAGAATAGTTTTGTTGGGAAATTGAACCAGGGACACACATAAATCTTTTATTAGGCCCAAACATTTGACTTGGCTAGAATCAAAAGAAAACAGGTCTTTGTATGGTCTTGTTATATCCAAGTTTAATCTTTCCATGACTGCTTTTGGCATCAGGTTATGAGAGGCACCTGAGTCAAACATTGCATTGTGCAGTATTTTATCATGAACATGCAGGCTGACATAAAAAGGTAAAACCCCTGTGACTACTGTTTTTCCATCTACCTCTGGGCCAAACAGTAATTCTGGAGTGTCATCTAGCACATTTACATCATCTTTGCTGTTGGTGAGCTGAAGGGATTTTTTGATCTGTTGCTTATATATGTCATGCTTGGCTAGCTCTGAAAGGGGAATTGCTACCTTTAACTTGCCAATCTCTGCTCCTAGGTCAAAGGGTTTGTCAACTTGGGTTTTGGAGTCACGGGTAGCAGTCCTTTCTCTGTTCATTAAATCTTCTTGTTGGATTTCATCTTGATTTTGAAACCTGCCCCTCATACTCATGTCTTGAGGGGTAATGTTTGGATTAGGGTGAGAGGAAGAGGTTGCCATGGGCTGTTGTAGTGGGGACAGTAGTTCAGTAACCTCCTCAACCACTACTTCTTTTGTAGGCAAGTTTGTTTTGTCATTAAGTTCTGTGACTGAGGTTTCTCTAGACTGCTGTTTCTCTTTTGTCTTTTCAGGCTGATTTACATTCACAGTCCTACTCCTTAATTTGTATTGTTTGTGGACTTCATAGACAGCAGTATCATATCCTTGTTTAAAGTCAAAGGATTCTCCTGATTTAGTTTGGAATGTTTTGCTTTCATCCTCCTCATGGTCTTCTTGTGTTAAGAAAACATGGCTTTTACCATCCAGACCCATTAAGTTGATTTCAGGATCTTCATTGAGCTGATTGGCTGAGGAAGTTTCTGCATAGTTTTCTTGAAAAGGGGGTCTGATATCTTGGTCAGCACTTGTTTTTCCTATGTTTGGGTTCTGAGTTCTCCTAAAATTTGGGTTTCTAGGAGGGTTGCTTTGTGATGCCTCCCATGATGATTTTCTTTCAACTGATTCCACTCTCTCACCCAGTCTCTTCATGCTGTTTAGTATTGCATCCAACTTTTGATCAAAGCCTGAGGGCTCTTCTCTGAAGCCAGCCTTCTTTTCCAGTTTTGCCCTGTTTCTCTTGGCAATTAGGTTCGCCTCTACAGTGACTGCAACTCTTTGGGCTTCTGCAAGGGTTGGAGGATCTCTTTCTTTCAACTGATAGGCCATATCAGAATCAAAACCATCAGGGAAGTTATACAGGGCCAAATCAGGAGGGGGCCTTAAGTTCTGGGGGATAGCGTTATATACATTGTTAAACCTAGCACAATATTCCAAAACTGTTTCTTGGGGACCTCTTTTAATAGTGTTATATTCACCGAGTATGTGGAGTGGATCTTTCTTTTTCTCCCATCTGTTGGTAAACTCTTGGTACAGGAACTCAGGGGTTGCAATGGAATTTGCATTCAGGGATCTAAACCAAGTTCTGACATCCCCAGTTAAGCTTTGAACAAAAATTCTCATCCTGACACTGTCATCATCTATTTCATAGGTCTCAAAGTGGTCTTGCATCTTCTTAGCATGCTGGACAGCTGTCAAAGGGCCATGGGAGTCAAAAAATGAGATTTTGGTTTGGTAGTCTTGGGGTAGAGCTGGAGCATTGGCTGGTATCTGCAGAGGTGCATATCTGTTAGCCATGTTTATGGGGTTTATGGGGTTAATAGGAACAAATGGGACAGCTGGGATTACAGGTGTAACAGGGTTAATAGGATGGGTAACAAGCGGGGGGCTGGTTAAAAGAGTATGTGCAGATGGTGAAGATGGAAGAGGAGGACTTTGAGGGGTTGATGATGAACTAGGGGAATTAGGTGTGGAACGGAAAAGGACTTTGCAAGGAGTTGGAATGAGGATAGGCTGGTCTGAACTTATATCTGAATCAGCAGGCTTCTCCTGCTTTTGCTGTCTCCTTATGTTCTTTGGAATGATATTTGGGTTATCAACAATGATGGGTTGATCAGGGTCAGGGTTTGCCCTAGTGTGCCTTGGGTTTCTTTTGGGAGCCAGCTTCTAAGTATTCTTTTAGAACTTTATACAGGAGGCTTTATATGTACAAGGACTAGGTAGGATTTCTGGAATGACTATATATGTTTCAACGCTAGGATGAAGATTCCCTAGTTAGCTCTTCCCTAAAGCTGTCCCTGTGTTTACAGAAACAGTCCTAAGGCCTCTTGGCTAGTTTCAGGCTTGATGGTAGCTTTGGAAGATAGATAGTAATTGAAAAATCTTAATATTCCCCAGTGGAGTCGCCAATTATGTTAACACCCAGGTTGTTCCCTATGACTCCCAAGGGAATACGGCCGGGGTAACCACTAACCAATCTTTTGATCACTGTTTCTAGCCAAACTGTGATCAGAGAGGGCTCTCTCTTTATGATTTGTATCTGTAATGATACTGTTTAGGCTAGGTATTAAGCACAGGTTTTGTTTATGTTTTGGTTGAAGAATTTCTTTCAGATCTTTGTGATGTATTATTCAGAGAGTCAAGTATCATTGGGCAATGGAGTCTATGGCTGTAGGTGTCTAGAAACTTTGAGATGAACTGGTGAAACTTACAGGGCCATTTGGGTGCTTTATAGAACAAACTTTTGATTAATAACATGAACAGGCTAAACAAGCAGTGAAAGCATTTAAGAATTTTCACTCAGCGTTTAAGTATTCCCGCCCTACTGGTTACGAGAAATGGATAGATGTCTCAGGGGCAAACTCGAAACCCTGGAAATGTCTATCACTGTGAAAGATATAGTTTTAAAGTGCAGCAATTAAGAATTACACTTCTGTTACTGTATCTAAAGAAAACATGGATAATAGCTCAGTTTGAGTTCAGGGTAATCATAGATTAAATCCTGGAACCATTCTTCTACTTTGCTATTAAGTGTAAAACATTTAAACAACAAAAGAGAACAAAAGACTCGAAAAAAACATGAAATACAGAGATTTAAGAAAAACTTATTGTTTTATGAAACACTCTGGAATCCTGCAACATTCACCATTCATCACGACGCATCAAATACACCAAGCTTTTGGAAATTCCATTCTCCCTTTGTATTACTTCTCTGAGGATCTTACAGCAAATGAGACTTCTGAAAGGAAAATAACAACAACCCCTGCTCTATTCTGCGGAGGGGTCTATATAGTACTCTGTATACAAAATATCTCAGGTATTGAGTCATCTGAGAGAGAGAAAATATCTTTAGTAGTGTTCAGAAAGTAGGCGGAAGTTATTACAACGTTAAATGCAGAGTAAATGCCCTTTATGTCTGTCAGATGATTGTTTTGACTTTAAGGAGTCACTGAGTCGGTTACATTACTATGTATCGATCCTGTAGGTACGCATTTACTTTTGCCTGCGCAATGAGTTTCTCGGCTTTGCCAGCTGCGTTTGTCTTTCTTGCTTTGTTGGCTGCTTCATCTGCTGAGTTGGCTCAGCTTTGAATTTATGATGCCTGCTGATTTTGCTGACTGTTCTTTCCATCTAAATTTATAGAAGAAACAGGAATTGATGCATGGCCTAATGTTTACAAAATTCTTTGGATGGCATCTGTCCACCATTCCTGTGTAGGGAGCTGATGCCTGAGGATGGCCTGCATTGTCTCTTCAGCTTCTGTATACTTGAAAAAGTTGGGAGCTACATCAAACAGATGATTCATTTCATTCATTATAAAAAGTAGATTTTCTATCTTACCATAGAAAATCTGTCCTGTGATAGGCCCTGTGTCTTCTGAGGTGCTGGCCTTCTCATTTACCTGTGATGAGGCAAAAACATTCACTCTCTTGGCATATTCTTCATGGGTGAATAATCTCCCTCCGTTGTTCAACAAGCTGGGGAGTCCTTTACTTTCCAATACCCGAAACCTCTCAATGAACCTGTTTACCTCAGTTTGCATATCTTGGGTTCTTCTGTCTAACGTTTGCACCAGACTTCTAAGAGTAAGAACCCTCTTGATCATTTGGATAGTATCAGTTCTGTTTGCGATTCCCATGATGGTCAACTGAGAACTTGTCTTATGATTGAGCACATTGATCATTTTTGTTGCAATTTCAGGCATGTTCCCCAATAAGGCCCTTGATGTTCTGATTTCCCTCTGCGCCTTTGGAATGAGCTCCAGTTGCTCATGGATTGTCTCAATGTATGGCCATTGGTTATTGATGGATTTACCAATATTGGACCATATCATTGCTCTGATTTCGGCTATGATTTTATCTAGTTTTAGCTCTTTCTCAAGCTCCTTGATTTTGTCTTTAAGAGCTTTGATTTCCCTGGCCTTCTCTCCTACTTCTCTCTTTGTTTTGTCATGCCTTTCATTCACCTTGGCCAGTTGCTCCTTAGTTTCATTTAGCTGCATCATTTGTGCTTCTAGAGCTTGTATTTCGCTCTTTAGCTTTTGCATGTCTAAGCTCTGATCTGTGCTGGTGGGTGCTGCTGAAGTAGATGTGGCTGGTTGTTCAGCCTGCTGAGGTGGAGGTGCAGTAGTAGGAGCAGTCTCCTCAAGATTAATGACCTGTGGAGGGGGCTGAGATGTTTGCCCCTCTTGCGCTTGTGTTGATGATCCTTTCAGAGGTGCTTGTGTGGCCTCATATTGCCCCAATTTTTCTTGTGCCTTTATAAGTTCTTTGTAAACAGAAATTAATAGAGCAGTGGAATCCTGCTCATACCTTTGTTTTGCCACTTCATCGGTCTGTGGATGGATAGTGGCTGGAAGTTTAACCTTCTTCCTTAGTGCAGCCATATCAGCATCTCTGATTTTTAAGATCTCTTGTATCCCTTTGATATCATTGGGATTGTGCCCAATTTCTATGATGATTTCTTCCAGGGTTTTGATCCTGTTGTCTTTGGCCTGAGAAGAGGCTCTCTCTAGCTCCAGCTGGGAAGCTGTAGCATTCAGACTGCTTGTTAACTTGTAGTTGTCCAAGGTCTTATCGGCCAATGAAGCATACACCATTTCCCCTGTTTGTTTATGCAACTCAATTTTGTCCATGGGGTGTATGTCTTTGGCAAGGACCTCTAAATTGGTCCTGAGATAATCAGCAGAAGACTGTGGCTTGAGTGCCGTAGGCATAAAATGACTCAATGTCAGTTTGCCCTCACCTACATCAAAAGCAGACATGAGTCTCTGCTGATTGGAAGGAGCCATGTTAAGTAGGTGATTATATAATTGAACTTTGATTGGGTCACTCCTCCTCTTAATGTCTATGAACTGCTGCTTTATGCTCACTCTTTCCTCTTTCTGCTGGCTGGAGGAGCTGACTTCCCCTCCCATTGTCCTGTCTAGTTCCTGCTGGGAGGAACTTGCTGAAATTTCTTGATTCGGTGGGCCCATGCCCAGTGCTTCTCTGATGGCTATATCCTCTTCTGGAAAATCGTTGAGTCTTTGCCTTTTCTCTCCTTGATTTATAGAGGATGTCAAGGGAGTTTCTCTTTCCCTCTTCCTAAAGACAAATGTGTCCTCCTTTTGAGGGGTTTGGAGGACCGAGGCATCAGATGTAGTGTCTTGCCTTGTAGGCATGACTTTTTCAGTGGTCTGAGGAGTATCCACTGTTTCTTTTTGCTGAGCAGGTTGCTCTTGTCCTTGTTTTTCTTGCTGCTGTTCCTCTTGCTGTCCTATGTCTTCTTGTTGCCCTTGCTGTAGCCCTTCTGCTTGTTCTTGTGCTTGCTGACTTTGATTTTGCTGCTGTTCCTGCTGTTGCTCTTGCTCCATCTCTTTTTCTGCCTCCATTTCTTTTTCCTTTCCTTTTTCTGATACTTTTCCAGCAACTCTTGTAGTTTGATGTGGAGTAGTTGAAGAGGAGGCTGCTGGTCCAATTTGTGTGCTTGGCAGTGAGGGGACCTGTGCATAAAATTCAAGGTCAGCCATCTTCTTTTGATTGTTCAGAGCTCTTTGATTAAGCTCTTCTTGAGTCATATTTTCTTCTAGAGTTCCCCTTTTCCACTTGCTTTGATTGGCATATTTTTCAATTTGGGGAGGCTATAATGACCGTAAGCAGACAGTTTATATTTGAGTCTCCTCATTGTGATGAAGTTGTTGGGGTCATAGGGTTTCCATATAAAACTGTACTTCAAACCAAATCCCACCAATATTCTATCTGCCTCCTTCCACCCTTCATCCCTTTCATTGTAGACTAAATGGCCAAGTTGGCTCTTGATTTTCAGCTGTGCTTTCTTGCCTCTGCCTGAGAAGTGGAACATATCCACATAGCCAAACTGCCTGAAGTATTCTAAGGCAAATAGCCTCATGGGCACAAATTTGGGTAGTCTAAATGGGGGTAATTCACACCCATATATTCTGATGACGGTGTGGTGTTGGTAGAGATACCAATCCCCAATACTGTATACTTTTGACAAATGTAGGCACCTTTTCATGTCATCTGTCAGTCTAGGAGGAGGTGAACCAATCAGTAGAGTCAAGGCTGGATGGATGAAAAGATCAATAAACTCACAGTAGGTGTATGGAGAGTGGCTTGATATGTGGAAAACAGATGTCCAATATACTACTGATCTCAGATTGCCCTGTGCATCTACTCTCTTCTTTGGGAAGGAAAATTTATCATGCTGGAAGTATATGAGCAGATGATATAGGTAGGAGGTGTACCTAAACACTCTTTCTCTTGACAAATTCATCAACTGTTCATGCATTTTGTCTGATATGTATGTTGCATAATCATAGTGGATTGGCTTTTTTCCTGGGGAAAACATAAGCATCATTTGTATAATTGTTTCATCCACATGTTCTATCGAATCATATCCCAGAATGGGACTGATCATGTCAACCAGGTCTAGGCCCAACTGGTTAAGATAAACATAGTTGATAGGAGGAACTTGCAGAGTGCTAGCCTTGATGAAGAGCTGGTTGACCTTAATGATTTGGGCCTCTGTGGTTTTGGCTCCCTGTACTATTAGATCAGCTAGTGACAGTGGGACCAACTTTTGCTCTGTCTGGAATTGCAACATCTCCCTGATGGCTTCAGGGGTAATGAGAAACAGAATTGAACCTTCAGCATCTAGCACTGCCCTCTGGGATGCATCATAGTGTTCAGCAACTATGTGCACAAGCTCAGGGAATTGATTAACCTGAGGAAGCTTGAATATTGGGAGGAATGAATCCCAAATTCCCAGGATGTCTGTCCCCCTCTCATGTTTGATCTTTATCTCGTTTAATATTTGCAGATGGAACCTGCTTCTGCTCATCATTTCCTCTGTTATCTTGTAGTCCAGGTCTGCCAATGCTCTGGTGTCAAATGTTCTATTAGGAACATTCAGGGGAGCCACATTGAGGGCTATGGGAGCTACAGGGGGGTCCATGACTTTCCTTTGAGGTTTCTGTTTTGCTTGGGGATTGTGTCACTTATGTAGATCAATAACAACAGAGTTTCTTTGCAGAGAAGGGTGAAAATGCCTGAGAAAAGGTGAATGCAGGGTCTGCAGCAGTTGAAATGCTGCTTTATGGTAATTAAGAGCGAAGCTTAGCTTTTCTGGCACCTTTCAATGGTAAAATTTGGTTTCAAATGCGCCTGCCACGATTGCGCAGACAAGACCTGGTTTCTTAGCAGAATGCCACTGGGAAAAGGCTCGGCTGGTGTTTTCCGAAGTGATAATTGGAACTTCAAGGCTTTGCTGAGGAATTCAGTGATGAATTTCTGATTTTCGGCTTTCTTTAAGCTTTCTAAAGCGTTAAATAGATAATTGCAGGCGCACAGAGGATGAATAATGAGGAATACCTGGTAAAACAACGAGCAGAGGTGGTGACCGCAGGTTGAACTGGTGCGCTGGAGGTCTTCTGGTCAGTTTAGCAGGTTGGTAGACAATTTGGACGTTGTTTGCATGCAGAGCAGAATAACGACGAACACACAAAATGACCAAAAAACGCGAACTTTTGGCTAAAATAGACCTTTTTACGTTTTTGGCGCGAATTCATGCTGACGTCAGCATGACGTCATTGGTGGGGTCAAGGTCGGATGACGTCATGCTGACGTCATTGGGTGACGTGGCGCTGTCTGGTTGGTACACGGTGGCGGTGACATGGCAGGACAGGTGGACCAATGGCAGGGTACCTGGGTGACGGGGCGCTGACGTGTTTGCTGACGTGACGGTGATGTGCGGGTGGGATGGGGAAACCGGAAACCAGCGATGGTTTCATATCGCACCGCCTTCTGTACGGGGGCGGTATCCATCGGCTGTACCTCCGACGCGTGGTGGTGAGGACACGTAGCAGTGGGATGACGTCCTCCAAATACGGACGTCGGAAGATAACGTTCGGTCATCGGATGAGTTCCGACGTCACGATGATCGTTGGATCTGTGGGTGATGATCGGACGGCGGAAGGACAGCAGACGTGACGTGGGGTTAGTACGGGTAATGGTCAGATGACAGATGCAGTCCGATGCGATCAGGGCCGTCGGATCTGTAGGCCTTTGATCTGACGGTCGTCGGGGAGGTGACATGTGTGGAATATACGGATGAGGGCGGAGGCAGATAAACGTGGTTTGAGCGCTTTTCTAATGTATTATGATAAAAATAATTATATGCGCCAACCTTGGCTAACAGGCGGAAAGTGGGTTTTTATGCTCTTTTGGCTCTTTGAAGCGGGTAAGGTGGGGTTTAGGGCCTTTTTTAAAGGTTTTATGTGCAAAAAGGGGGGTAGAGATAGAGGAACTGGCTTATGAGGAAAAGGGGTATTCGGCATAGGTTTATCAACATGACCTGATGTCATTTGATCCCTGATTTGTAACTTTATTGGCTATAATGCCAAGGGGGGTGGGTATTTATAAGAGTTTGGGATTTATACACCTTGGTGTTAGTAATATTAGGGGGAAAAGGGGATGTAAAGGATTTATACAATAGAATTAGTGTTAATATGAATGAAGGGAGCAAATGAAGGGGATCTTACTGAGTTTATCTGAAATTGATTTAGTTTTGAGAGTAGATCAAAATGAAAAGATTTTAGACAAGAAATGTGGCTTCTGAATGAACCAGAACCATCTAAAACCATGATCTTTCTCCATAAATCTCAGCTAAAAGAAAGGGAATGTTAGTAATGAAATGAAGGGGGAGAGGGAGGTTAGTCATGCTCCTGCTGTAGTCTTTTACTTTGCTGCCCATCATCACCATTCTTGCAATGATAGGGATCACTTTCTGCAACCCCAACTACCTACCCAGCTGCTTACCTAGCATTTTTTGTTTCTCCTTGGAGGGTGCACTTGGACTTGCAAACCCTTACTTGCCTTTTCTTTTCTTTGGCTTTTTCTTTATTCTTTTCTATCTACCTCTAACCTTATCTCTTCCAAGGTCCCAGATTGAGCTGTTGGAAACCTTTTCTTCTCTACCTGAACTACTTGTCTGCCAAGATTAGGCTGTTTGGACAGACTTCTTTCTCTATTCTATAACACAAAATTGAAACATGGCATGATCCAGGTTAAACAGTTGGATCATCCATCAAAATTTGAAAATAAAGTCCTCAACATTGAGACACTTACACACCTTTTTGTTCTCTAGGAAATATGGGATCTTTGTGAATTCAAAGCAGAGCATATTTGGACTTTCTCTTGCCAATCATGAAATATGAAACCTATTGGTATAGGTATCCAACAGGGGGCTGCTTTGAGAACAGCGAAAATCATCTTTTCCCGACTGGGAAAATCATGAACAGAAAAATAACCCTCTAGCAGATTTAACCATTTATCGATGGCATTTGCGTCTATCTGACCCTCGAATATGGGGATTTCAAAATTAACTTGTACCTTAAACGATGTGGTGTTTCCAAAGTAGCTGTGGGAAGCCGATGCGTCACCCCTAGGTAACCGCTGAAGGATCTGGGAAAAGTTTTCCATCATTGCGTTCCTTTATCACTCAAGGGCTTCTTCGAGCAAGATTTTGATAGGATCTCCTGCTCCCTCGTCTTTCTTTTCATCCGCCATGGGAGGCTGTCGGGTTTTGCGAGGCTGGTCTTGCAAAGGTTTGACCAGTTCAAGCCCTAACTCCTTATATCCCAACCTCGTTGGGGACATGCAAAGAAAAACAAAGAAAAAGCAGACCGCTCTGATACCACTGATCCGGATTTAAATAGGAACGCAACAAATTATAGAGATAACCATAAACACAAAGATGCAGCGGAAATAATACTTCATTTCATTAATGTAAAATACTGAGATATGCTTACAAACAGAAAATGGAAATAAACAGCTAGGGCGATGGTAGCTTATCTCTGAGAAGAGATGTGGTGGCTACATGCCTCTGAACTGTGTTACAATGAGGCTCGAAGGCCTATTTATTGTTGAGAAACAATGAAAAAACCCTAAACATCCAAAAACCTAACCCTGGAAGATGAAACGCCAAACTGTGGGCCCCGTTTGGATAAATTGGTACATCAACTTCGCGGGGTCGTAACTTTGGCATACGATCTCCGTTTGACACGTACAATATCTCGTTAGAAAGATCTATTTGAGAACTACTACTTTGGGAAGAGCAACATTGGTCTATGGACCTATGTTGCTCCCAGTTTTCCCAAAAAACGTCGTTTAGGGCCTCAAAACGGCTCTAGAAGTTTAGGACCCGAAAAATTACTAAAAATAGTAAATTGTGCTACAATTAAGGAAACTGAAAAGTTGAAAGAAACAATGGTGGGGGTCCAAGTGGACTTGGCGGGTGGCCACCAATATCCACCTGGATCATAGGATTTTCTTGTTGCATTTTCAACACCAAATACCTCGTGCAAGAATAGTAGTTAGAGATTTGTAGGGATTTGTCCTTTTGTTCTCATGCCAATCCCTTTGGAAATCCTCAATTAATTTATCATTCCACATATCCTTGATACCCATAAAATACTCGACCTATTTCCAAGCCTATGCAAGAAAATGATATAAAGACCATGGGGGCTTCACCTTTTTGACCAATATCTTAGCATGTTCATTCATAAAGGGGGTTTTAAAATTGTGAAAATAGAATCAATATATTGTAAGTATTGGTGTGGTTGGGAGGAGAGTGGTGAAGGATGTGGAGTAGGGGGATTTTATAGGTATTGGGGGGTATAAAATGGGGTATTTGATAAAAATAGGGGTTATCTTAATAAAAAATATGTATTGGGAGGGGATTCAATAAAAGGATTTTGGGAGTTTTTTTATCAATATCTAGTGAGATTAGAGGTATTCTTTAATATCCTTTGAATATAGGTGCTATGGCACAAGTTGACTAAGTGGAGACTCTATGATATATACTCCATATATTCGATGCATAATGATCTTCTAGTAGGCCCATACCAATTCCTCTTGTATAAATTACCCATGTTAGTGCATCTCTAAGATTTAGACACATATCCTTGATTTAAGGGGATAATTGAATTTACAAATAACCTTGAACCACCAAACTATATCCACTACTAAAACCGTCCCACAAAGATATTTATATCCGTTTTTAGTGGCATATAATCCAAATGTTATATTTTTTTACCACAATAGTTCACCCTTAAAATACTTAATATGAACATGACTCATCCTTAACGAAGCAATAACCCCACTCCAAGTAGTTTCATCCTCATCACCTGCTCAATGGCATCTAGTAATAACCATTCTTTCCTTCAAATATAAGAATCTTCAAGATCAACTACTTGATTAAGTGTGAAAAGACCCTTTTCACTAAATTACTAAGCATTTGATTACCTTTATATCCTATTCAAGGATCCAAACCAATTTTGACCTTGTCCCCCCTACTCACACTCCACACCAACCATCTACCAATTATTGGAAAGGCTAGCTATTTATCCTTAGCTCTTTGAGCGTCATCTAGCATGTCATCCTTCTTCGTGGCTCCTGAGAGACATAATTGTGCAGTTTTAGAGAGAAGTGACTGTTGCGAGATGAGGCCCTAGGAGTACACATCTGCACAGTTTCAAGATGCAAGGAAGACTGGGCATCTGAGGGACAAAACTGCACAGTTTTAGGATATAAGGCATTGTTGTGGGATGAGACCCTGGGAGGACACATCTGCGCAGTTTCGATATGCAAGGCAAACTAGGCAGCTGAGATGTCTGAGGGACAAAACTGCGCAGTTTCTAGAGACAGTGGGATCCGACTGAGGAAAGAACACTGGAGGAAACCACTATGCAATTTTGAATGCTATGGGAGGTTGGGATTTTTGCACATTACGCAGTTCTAGCAGACAAGGGAAAATATTGAGGGTTGCAAATGCGAAGTGCGCAGTTCAGGAAAGCTCGATGAGGCTAGGTTGCTAAGGAAAATCCGTAATTTGGCTAAGTGTGGGACCATTGGAAATTATTTGAACAGTGTTAGAACTTGACTATGATCACACACTTGAACACTTAGTGATACAACATAGACCATCCAAAACATATAACACATACTTCACTTAATGCAACAACCTTTGTGGCATCTTATGGCAAGTGTGGCTCCGAAGATAGACTTTGGGAGGATAAAGGCGACACTTGTGTAAGAGTGCGTGAGATGAATGTGAAACATGTCTATGAGGTGAGGAAAACCCATTCTCGCAAAGATTTCCCCTTGAAGCAAAACAAACTTCCCTTTTCATGACAAGCGATAATCCCCATGCCCAAAGATGACACATACTATACAAATATAAAAGCGTGAATGACTCTTAAGATCAACGAGGGGAGCTTGAGATCATCAGCTTACCAATAAGTGACTAAGGAATGATTTATTGTAGGATCCACAGTAGGCTCCAAAATTTGAGCACAGGCCAAAATTTTGGAGGGTGTTGCAGCCGCTACAATAGACCACCGAACCTGGAAATGATGTTCTGTTGCAGAAAGATGATGACTTTTTGATCATTCACCTGTTTGAGCGGAACTGCTTCTATCCACTGTGTGAAGTAATATGTAGCAATTAGGATATAGTGGTGTTGCTTTTATGAATGTGGGAAAATATCCCCAATGATGTCCAAGCCCCACTGTTGAAAAGGCTCTTCAACTATAATGGACTACAGTGGGGCGACTGACTTCTTATTTCTACCGGCACATCTTTGACAGACCGAACACTGGTGGGCATGAGCATGAGCATCTCTGAATAATGTAGGCCAGTAAAAGTTGGCCCGCATAACCTTATGTGATGTGATGTTTCCTGTGAAGTGTCCCCCAGTTGGTCTGTTATCTCAAAATCAGACCCTGATAGGCTGCTGGTCAGGTTGACTCTAAGTAACTATTTCAAACCAACTTTAGGCTGAGGCTTAGCCTCCTCAACCTGAGAGGGTTCTCTCCAGATGAGTTAATGATTTTTATTAAGATAAGATGGCTAACTCTTTGTGAAATAACTGTGACAAATATGGATGTTGGAAAAACATTAAACAAGTTTCCATTGGGCCTATGGAGTCAACAACACATCAATAAACAATGATCTTGACTTTACATAGAAGTCAGGGCATTCAACATTTGAATATTCAGAACATAACTCATAGGGAACCACAGTTTATAAATGCATACAGGAAATCAGAGCACAATCAATGAATTCTGAGTGATTATACATCTATACAACTGTAAAAAACATTAAGGAAAGGATAAGATCACACATTCTAAACATAGAAATCCTTCATGAATCTTGAGAAGTAAAGCCAAATTATATTACTGAAACTGTGTCTTCACATAAACCAAATACAATGCTCTGTCATAAAGTTTTTCAAACCTCATTACATTGCTGTTTCAGCTATATATAGAATTCTTATTCTACCTGATCGAGATTCCTCCTCCAGCATGAGGGGAATTCGATAACTACCTCTAATGACACCTATCAACTATTTAATTAACTAATTAATACAATAAAGTGCTGACTGGAGCTTTTTTAGAGTTCTAAATCTACTATGACTCTAACTCCCTATTGTATGCATGATGGCTTCTCCTCGTTCTTTGACACCTGGTCCTCTTTCAGTTTGGCTGAAATGGCTAAGATGGGTATTTAATGCCCCATGTTGACCTGGAATGTTGAAACTTTTAACTGCTCAGTGATATTTGGAGGTTACCCTTGCTTCTCGGGTTCAGTTTTTTCCAAAATCTTCGAATGCTCAGAAGCATGTTCTTTAGCTTTTAATTACCCAAGATGTGGAAGACTGCCACGTCCTTGACGCGTTGTAAGCTCTTTTCATGAACATGTGTATAAGCAAAAATTCTTTGCAGGTAAATCGTTTGATATATTTTGAACTGTGATAAAGGGGCTTTATGACAAAAATTCAAAATTGGTTTTGAATATTCAATCCTTTTAAACATCCATCTGTCTTGACCTGATTGGCTGTTGTTTGCTCCAGCTGATGTCTTGTACACCCTTTAGCCGTTTCCCTTTCAAAATTCCCGCTTATAATTCAAACTACTTGATTTGCGTTAAAAACAACATCTTCAGCAGTTTCGTAGCGCGCTACGAAACTGCTGAATTATTTGAAACAGTTTGCCTTTGACCCGAGATCTTTATCAACTGAGTATTTGATTGCCAAAAACTCCCTTCGACTTTCCACATGTTGAACAGGGATTTATATTTCCTCAGAGAAATAAGATTAAGCAAATTTGTCAAAAATTTGAAACAAAACCTTACTTGAAGTGAAAAAACTCATTTAGCAGGCAGCCGGCTCAGCTGTGTCTTCAAATCTTCAATTTGTTTCCTCATAGCTCTATTCCCAGCTCTCAGTTGCATATTAATCCTTCTGATATACCTGGCTTCTTTGATGGCTGGTACTGTCCAGGTGTGAAATTGTTCGTGGCCATCAACCACTGAATTCAACTGAGCCTTTACAGCTTCATTTCCTTCCCATAAGGTTTTATAATATTTTGCATGTATGGCTGCATGCTTTATAGCGGCCTTCTTCAATTTAGCAATCTCATACTTGGATGACTCTAATTGTCTCTGTATGGCTGCTATATTATCTTCTTGAGATGCAATGGCTGTTTTTCCCGTGTCTTTTTGTATCTCTTCCCCTGTTTCCTCTGTTCTCGACATTGCTTCCTTTACTTGCTGGAATCTTCGTGTTATAGGTCTACTAGGTTTGAAAATGAACTCTTCAGCTAGCACATCAAATCTAAGCCTTTTTGAGGCCTTGGATTTCTTGGTGCTTTCCTGCTCTGACTGCATCAATTCAATTTGGACTGGTAGAGACTGCTCGAATTCAATGGCCTGTAATAAATCATTCAAATTTGCCTTGGACACTGGGCTCTCTTCAACTGCTACAGCTTTACCTTTTTCCTTCATTATTTGACTTCTTGTTCTTACCCTTGAGACTGCTTCAGATGTGCTTGTTTCTGGTACATCCTTTTTACCCTGAGCCTTTTCCTTAGTTATTTGCTGAGGTTGATCTTGGATGATGAGAGGCTTCACTGGTTTTCTTAGCTGTGACTTTGGAACCCTTTTAGCTCTTGCCTCTTTTTGGAGCTCAGCTATTGTAAAATCTCTGGCCGGTTGTGGAGTGAGGCCAGTCTTGCTTTGGAATCCAGCCATAAAAATAAAAGAATTCCAGTCTCTGTCTATCTTCTGGAGGCCATCTAAAACCAGTAACTTGATCAAACCATGATGAAACAAAGAGGTTTCAGAATCCTCTTTTCTCAGCTGTACCTTATCACACATCTTACTCAAGCTACGGAACAAATAAAAAGGTAGGTCTATGGAGACTTTCCCAGTGAAATGCAAAAGCAGTTTGAAATGGTAAGAATAAACCTTGTTATACCTTCCCTCACAAGTCAAATATTTTTGTATGCAGGTGAGTAAGAGAGCATAATGTTCTTTGACATAATTCCTGGGCACTCCCCTACTCAAATCTTCATTTACATATGCATCCTTTAAAAACTCCTTACAAGGATTCATGTCAAATTTGAAATTTTTAAACCATTCCTCTTGTCCTCTTGGGATCTCTGTTACAACAGATATTGCTTCTGGAGAAACTTGCACTTCTAACATAGCTACCTTTGAATTCAAACCAGTGAAGTTTAGTGCAAATTCTTTAGTTACCTGCGCATGTCCTCCTTGTAACTTTTTGCAAAAGTTCCAGCACCCGGCATTTTTAAACGCTTTCTTCACCCCTTCATCTCTCAGCGTTATATCCAGGCCCTCGGGTTCAGTCCTTAGAGGTTTACCGGATCTGTGCTCTTTTTTCTCCATGGATTCTTCTAAATCTTCGCACACAAAGACTACCAGCTCTGGTTGGAGTTGTGATTCAGCTTCTTTTTGAATTCAGCCTCGCTTGATTATCAGCCTCGCTTGAATTTTGAATCTTTCCGCTTAAAACCTTTCAAGACATAATCTTGCAGATTTGTCATTCATGCAAGACACTTACGGCCATCATTAAGGCTTATGCACGGTGAAATTTCTTGGGAATGATAATACATGCGTATCAACAGCTCTAGTGGTGGTGATGGTGGCAATGAGCGTTAAAACGTGATAGGGGAGATATATGAACTGACATGAGAAGACATGGCTGATGACTCACCTAACGGACTTGATATTTCAGGAAAGATTCGCTGCGGAAGTACGAATCCATGATTTCGCAGTGCTGTTAGTTTTAAATTTTAATGATGCGCTGCAAAACTGCTTAATAATGATGCGCTGCGAAACTGCTTAATCATGATTGCGCTGCGAAACTGCCTAATCATGATTGCGCTGCGAAACTGGCGAATGGGAATTATGCTGGGAAATTACTAAAAGACATGGTGACTCGGATAAGACAAGATGTGGCTATAGAACACTGATGAGTGGAGGAGAACCAATGGGAGTTGAGAATGACTTGAGTTAAGAAACTCTTTAAAACTCCAAATCCTAGGGGAAGAAAATTAAAACGAAATTAAACTAACAAGGACCTTTGTCATGGGGCTAGGATAGAAAATTATATACATCAGATTTTGAGTTCTAAGTGATAACAGTGGCTCCACTTGGGATAGTGTGCTCCTGTAGTACACTAAGAACTCGTAGGTCCAGTGCTTTGTCCAATTTACGAAAACGTAAACAGAATTGACAAGCATCCCTTTCTAGCTTTGTGAGCCTTCACCTCGGGCTTGAGCTTCCTGTTCAGCTTGTCATTTATTTGCAACAAAGAAAGACTAATAAAACGGTTATATACAATGTTTGTGAGATACTTGGCAGAAATTCAATTAATTGTAATGCTTTAGGAACCTGCCATTAACAGGTCCTCCAGCATATGGTGTTCCATCAATCTCTTGTAGAATGTAGGTGTTATTCCCATGGAAAGCAGAAATCTGATATGGCCCTTTCCACAAATTTTCGAACTTACCATGTTTACCTTTCTCTTCAATTCTAGCTTCCCATTTCAAGACTTTATCATGAATCTGAAATGTAACTTCTTTGATCTTTTTGTCAAATGCTCTCTTGATCCTGTTCTGGTTTTGTTGATGATTGTCAAACACCTCATTTCTTTTCTCCTGCAAAGCTATTAGTTGATTGATCTTTCGTTGTATAACATTTGGTTCTTCTTCTAATCCTTGAATCAGCTTCATTACTGGTACCCCGAGGGATGTTGGAAATATAGCCTCTGCCCCATATACTAGCTCATATGGTGATGTTCCAATGGACCTCTTTGTGCAAATCCGGTCAGCCCACAAAGCATATTTCAATTTCAAATGCCAAGCCTTTTTATTTTCTTGCAGCAGCTTCTTAATGATTCTCACAAGGCTCTTGTTTGATGACTCAGCCAAACCATTTCCCTGTGGATAATAGGCAGTGGAATGTCCAAGGGAAATGTGATACTGATGACAAAAATTAATCATTCTTTTGGACTTGAAAGCTTGAGCATTGTCTGTAATGATCTTGATTGGGCAACCAAATCTTGATAATATATTGTTTTCTAAGAAAGAAATAATCACTGAATCATTTGCTTGCCTTGTGGCTATTGCCTCTATCCATTTTGTAAAGTAATCGGTGGCTGTGAGAATCCAGCGATGTTGTCCTGATGAAGGAGGATGTATTTCCCCTATAAAGTCTAATCCCCACTGCTGGAAAGGTGCTTCAACATAAATAGGAACCAAGGGAATTGGCATAAGCTTTCTCTTTCCTTCGAACAATTGACATTCATGGCATGTGGCTATCTTTTTATAGATATCTCTAAACATAGTTGGCCAAAAATAGCCAGCTCTCAAGATCTTGTTTGCAGTGGCTTTCCAATAGTGATGTCCTCCACAATCCCCTTTATGAAACTCCTCAATTACCTTATCAGCTTCTTCTTCAATGAGGCAATTCAACAATATTCCTCCTGCATCCTTCCAAAACAAATTTTGGTCATACACAAAATATCTGAGAGATTTCAATTTGGTAAACCGAGCTTTGGATTTTGAAAGATTATCAGGAGCTCTATTATGCTGCAAAACAAATGCTATATCCTTGTACCATTCTGAGATCAAGAATTTTTCATTAATCTGGACCAATTCCTCTTCATTTTCAGAAATTTCTGAGATTTTTGTGCCTAAATTAATATCAATACAGTCCAGATTTGATTGAGTCAACAATTTGGCTAGGCCTTGACCCTTTACCAACTTGGTGGGTTTGATCTTAATTTCATACTCCAACAGTTTTGCTATCCACTTTCCCCTTTTTCCATCTGGATCAGCTTGTGTAAGAATATCTTTTATAACAACATTTGGCACGTATGCAACAATGTGAGAGTGCAAAACATAGATTCTGAAATCTTTAATTGCTTTCACCAATGCATAGGCTTGCTTCTCTAAGATATTATATTTCAATTCAGCATTGACTAATGTCTTGTTAAAGAAAGAAATGGGTTGTTAAGTACCTTGACTTCCTTTTTGCAATAAAACTCCAGCAATTGTGTCTTCAGAAGCGAATGTAAAGATAATGAACTCCTTGGTAAAATCCAGGCTGATGAGTACTGGTGCTTGAGTAAGTGCCTTCTTGATTTATTCAAATGATCTCTTTGCTTCAACTGTCCATTTAAAATCTGCTCCTTTCTTTAACATCTTTGTTATGTTCTTGACAACTTCAGCAAAATTAGGAATAAATCTTCTAACAAAGTTAACCTTCCCAAGAAAGGATTGAATCTCCTTCTTACTCCTTGGTAAATCCAGTTTTTGAATTGGACTAAATCTGTTAGGATCAATCCTAATTCCTTCTTCAGAGATAATATGACCAAGCAGTTTGCCAGAAGTTATAGAAAAAATACTTTTGGTTGGGTTTAGAGAAATACCAAACCTCCTACACTTCAATAGAACCCTTTCAAGGTGCTTTAAGTGGTCTTCTTCTTTTTTTGAAAAAATTGTGATATCATCAAGATAAACCACCACTGATTTGTCCTTTTCTTCAGCAAAAGCAATATCCATTGCTCTCTGGAAAGTTGCTCCTGCATTCATGAGGCCAAAGGGCATTTTTGCATACATGAATGTTCCCCATGGTGTAGTGAAAGCTGTTTTCTCCTGATCATCTGGGTGAACAAGAATCTGATTATACCCTGAGAAGCCATCAAGCATAGACATCCTTTGTGAACCAACAATGTTTTGCAGAATGAAATCCATTTTAGGGAGAGGATAATTATCTTTCAATGAAGCTTTGTTTAAGTTCCTGAAGTCTATACAAATTCTGATCTCTCCATTCTTTTTCCTGACTGGTACCAAGTTAGCAAGCCAATTTGAGAATCTGATTGGGACAATAATTTTAGCATCAAAAAGCTTTTTCACTTCTTTTTCAATCAGTGGCATTAGAAGAGGATTAATTCTTCTTAGCTTCTGCTTAAAAGGCTTTTCATTCTGCTTAATAGGAATGGTATGCTGTATGATTGAAGAATCATATTGTTTCAAGTCAGCATAGCTCCATGCAAAAACATCAATGAATCTTTTCATCATCTCAACATATTTAGTCTTCATATCAGCTGAAAGGAACTTGGAAATCTTCACTATTTTAGGCACAAACGAGTCACCTAAATTACAGTTTTCTACTTCCTCTTCATTAGCTTGTAGTCTTGGTGCTTTGAACACATCATTTTGATCAAATAATTTTTCAAGGGGAATGAGGCCTTTAGGGATTAAGTTGTTTTGTAACTGTAAGACTTCAGAACTTTCCTTTGACTCTATTAACATATTCTGTTGATCTATCTGATTGTGCTCAAACTCTTCTTTTAATTCAATGAAGTTCCTTACCTGCTGATCATCTTCAAAAACCTGCCAATTTGTGATATTATCCGGTATGACTGGTCTATGGCGAACCTCCACTTCATAGCTTTCAGAAGAATGCTTAGGAATAATAAAGAGACTGGCTGAAACAGCAAGAGAATCTGCAATAGAGTTTTGATCTCTAGTTTTGATGCTGAAGGAATAGGATTGAAATTTTTCCAACATCTCCAACACTAAATTTCTGTATGCTCTCATCCTTGCATCCTTAGTTTGATATGTACCTTCTACTTGTTTAATTACCAGTTCAGAATCTCCACAAACAGCAATGTTTTTAGCTTTCAACTTTATCAAGGTTTCCAAACCTAAAACCAGAGATTCGTACTCAGCCATATTGTTGGTACAATCAAAGTTTAATTTGTATGAAAGAAACTTACTTTCTTCAGTTGGACTAGTGATCCAAATCCCAGCTCCTGCCCCTTCTTTTCCTGCTGATCCATCAAAGTATAATGACCAGCAGCCCATACTGTCTCTTTCATCTCCTTGCTGCCCTTCTTGACACTGATTTTCTGTAAGTTTATCTTGTGATTCTCTTCCAACTGCTTCATTGAAAAGGATAGCTAATCCAAGACCAGTGTCACATGAGTAAATAGGAAAATTCTGAGGCTTTTCTTTGCTGCTTACCATGTAGGCCATCCTTGTTTCACGATACAACCTCCTTTGTTCACCAAACACTGGGATGGTAGCATATGTAAGATCCATCTGCATTGCGCCCTTGATTCTTGCTGCCCATGACCTTGAAAGAAGCATCCCAAACTTTGGTGGAATGTCTGCAACAACAATGTCCATAACAGTTGTTTTTGCTGGAATTTGGGTGAGCCCCACAACAACATCTTTTATCAAACCAATGCAATGGACTCTTTTTGAATCAAAGGAAAATAAATCCTTATACGGCCTAGTTACCTCTAACCCCAGTCTTTCCATGATTACCTTAGGCATGAGATTATGTGATGCCCCCGAATCTAACATAGCATTATGTAGAGTCATATCATGAATGGTAATGCTTATGTAGAAAGGGGGAAACTCTTCATTTTGTTCATCCTCAAGTCGTGGACCCAAACAGATAATAGGATTATCTTCTTGTACATTTAGAATATCAGCCACCCCTGGTTGTTAATTAAGAATTTCAACAATTTTGCTTCTGTATTTGTCTACCTTGAGAATTTCATTAAAAGGGACTGATATTTTAATTTTTGCAATCTCATTCTCAATATTAAAAACAGAAGTAGTCTTGTCAATTTCTTTGGGAGGAGAAGAAATTTGAATATCCTTTTTGTCAAGAGGAGAATCATCTTTACCTTCAACTACCTTTGATTTTTCCTTTTTATCATCAGCTGTCTTTGAGATATTCTTCTTGGGCTGTGCTTTATTTGTTGTAATAGGAACATCTCTGTTCCTAAGATTGTACTGCTTTTGCATCTCAAAGATAGCGTGCTGATAGCCCTTTAAAAAATCTGAAGGCTCTTCTCCCGATTTTATCATGCTGGACTCATCATGTTCCTCCTTGGTCAAGAAAATCCCTGACACTTCTTCATCAAAACAATGAATTGATTCCTCAGGGACTTCAGGTTCATCTTCTTCCTCTTCATCTACCAAATTTTGTTGGAAGGGAGGTCTCACTGGAGGATCTGCCTGCTGATTTCTGTTGTCTCTTGGCCTTTGCTGATTCTGAGGTCTTCTAAACTGAGGGTTCCTGAATTGAGGTCCTTGCTGTGCTGGAGGAGCAGAAGCATTCCCAAGAGCTAGTCGGTCCATCAATTTCTCCATAGTTTTCATCATTGTTTCAAACTTGTCTTCTTGAGCAGAAGTGGAAGGCTTCTCTTCTTCCTTCAGCTTAGTCTTTGCCATCTTTGATTTCTTAGCAGCAAGCATATTCACCTCTACCTTAATTGCATCATTTTGCATGTCAGCAAGAGTGGCAGACTCTCTTTCTCTGAGTAAAATAGATAAATCTAAATCAAATGATTCAGCATATCTCAACTGTGCCAAAGATCCAGGAGGTTTCAAATGAGCCGGAATAGAACTATATATTTTATTAAACCTCTTAGAGAAGTTTTGGACAGTTTCCTCTGGAGCTCTCCTAAGATTGTTGTATTCAGTAAGGGCTTGGACAGGGTTGGTTCTGTTTCCCCATTTCCTTAGAAAGTTGTCTTCAAATTCATCCCAACTATGAATGCTTCCGGCTCTAAGGGCTTTAAACCATTTTCTGACTTCCCCAATGAAAGTTTGAGAAAACAATCTTAGTTTTACATCTTCATCATCCACTTCTTCCCTATCAACAAAATCATTGAACCTATCCACGTGTTCCTCTGCTGTAATATCTTCATCTCCTCCCCACGTTGGAATTCTGGCAGCATATTTACTAGGAAGATCATGTAAAACAGCAGGGAGAGCTAGAGGAGCATACCTAGCAGGTATAGCCATAATGAATGGAGGAGCAGTAACAAGAGGTATTGTATGATCGGTGGAACCAGAACTAGTATGAGATAGTGTCTGAGGATTATTAGGACTAGCAGAGGCAGAAGATAAAGTATTGATCCGAAAAGGACTATTTGGACTTTGCAAACCACTGACAAAAGAACTCCAATTTGGGAGAGGTAAACCAGTTTTGGACTTGAGCAAAACCTCAAAAGGATCAAGTTCTTTGAGTTGATTCAAGTCTTCTTCCTCTAATAATAATTCTAAAGTAACAACCTCCCAAAACACTTCCTTATCCTTTTGTGACACTAAAGATGAAGTATCAATGCCTCTTTTTTGTAAATCTAAAATAATTCCAATAAGCTCTTCTTCGTTTTCAGACCTCAACAATACCTTATGAATTTTATCATCAATAATTTTATCTTCAGGACTTCTAGAAAATTCAGGGAATAGAGATTTTGATACAGATGAAGTACCTGGTATATCAGGAAATCTTTGCCTGCTCCTTGAGATGGTGTTGGGATTATCCACAGGAGTAGGTGGATTTGGGTCAGGATTACTCCTTGTATATCTTCCTCTCGAAGCCACCTTTTTAACTTTAAGATTGTATGGAGTCACCAAGGTAGAATGCAGCCTCGAAAACCCTCTGAGCTCCTGCTACCTTCAGAAGTTCAGCTTCATAATTTCGGGAATGAGTAATCTTCAGACTCCCAGTAGACGCACCAAAATGTTATCTCAAAATCAGGCCCTGATAGGCTGCTGGTCAGGTTGACTCTAAGTAACTATTTCAAACCTACTTTAGGCTGAGGCTTAGCCTCCTCAACCTGAGAGGGCTCTCTCCAGATGAGTTAATGATTTTTATTAAGATAAGATGGCTAACTCTTTGTGAAATAACTGTGACAAATATGGATGCTGGAAAAACATTAAACAAGTTTCCATTGGGCCTATGGAGTCAAAAACACCTCAATAAACAATGATCTTGACTTTACATAGAAGTCAGGGCATTCAGCATTTGAATATTCAGAACATAACTCATAGGGAACCACAGTTTATAAATGCATACAGGAAATCAGAGAACAATCAATGAATTCTGAGTGATTATACATCTATACAACTGTAAAAAACATTAAGGAAAGGATAAGATCACACATTCTGAACATAGAAATCCTTCATGAATCTTGAGAAGTAAAGCCAAATTATATTACTGAAACCGTGTCTTCACATAAACCAAATACAATGCTCTGTCATAAAGTTTTTCAACCCTCATTACATTGCTGTTTCAGCTATATATAGAATTCTTATTCTACCTGATCGAGATTCTTCCTCCAGCATGAGGGGAATTTGATAACTACCTCTAATGACACCTATCAACTCTTTAATTACCTAATTAATACAATAAAGTGCTGACTGGAGCTTTTTTAGAGTTCTAAATCTACTATGACTCTAACTCCCTATTGTATGCATGATGGCTTCTCCTCGTTCTTTGACACCTGGTCCTCTTTCAGTTTGGCTGAAATGGCTAAGATGGGTATTTAATGCCCCATGTTGACCTGGAATGTTGAAAATTTTAACTGCTCAGTGATATTTGGAGGTTACCCTTGCTTCTCGGGTTCAGTTTTTTTCCAAAATCTTCGAATGCTCAGAAGCATGTTCTTTAGCTTTTAATTACCCAAGATGTGGAAGTCTGCCACGTCCTTGATGCGTTGTAAGCTCTTGTCATGAACATGTGTATAGGCAAAAATTCCTTGCAGGTAAATCGTTTGATATATTTTGAACTGTGATAAAGGGGCTTTATGACAAAAATTCAAAATTGGTTTTGAATATTCAATCCTTTTAAACATCCATCTGTCTTGACCTGATTGGCTGTTGTTTGCTCCAGCTGATGTCTTGTACACCCTTTAGCCGTTTCCCTTTCAAAATTCCCGCTTATAATTCAAACTACTTGATTTGCGATAAAAACAACATCTTCAGCAGTTTCATAGCGCGCTACGAAACTGCTGAATTATTTGAAACAATTTGCCTTTGACCCGAGATCTTTATCAACTGAGTATTTGATTGCCAAAAACTCCCTTCGACTTTCCACATGTTGAACAGGGATTTATATTTCCTCAGAGAAATAAGATTAAGCAAATTTGTCAAAAATTTGAAACAAAACCTTACTTGAAGTGAAAAAACTCATTTAGCAAGCAGCCGGCTCAGCTGTGTCTTCAAATCTTCAATTTGTTTCCTCATAGCTCTATTCCCAACTCTCAGTTGCATATTAATCCTTCTGATATACCTGGCTTCTTTGATGGCTAGTACTGTCCAGGTGTGAAATTGTTCGTGGCCATCAACCACTGAATTCAACTGAGCCTTTACAGCTTCATTTCCTTCCCATAAGGTTTTATAATATTTTGCATGTATGGCTGCATGCTTTCTAGCGGCCTTCTTCAATTTAGCAATCTCATACTTGGCTGACTCTAATTGTCTCTGTATGGCTGCTATATTATCTTCTTGAGATGCAATGGTTGTTTTGCCCGTGTCTTTTTGTATCTCTTCCCCTGTTTCCTCTGTTCTCGGCATTGCTTCCTTTACTTGCTGGAATCTTCTTGTTATAGGTCTTCTAGGTTTGAAAATGAACTCTTCAGCTGGCACATCAAATCTAAGCCTTTTTGAGGCCTTGGATTTCTTGGTGCTTTCCTGCTCTGACTGCATCAATTCAATTTGGACTGGTAGAGACTGCTCGAATTCAATGGCCTGTAATAAATCATTCAAATTTGCCTTGGACACTGGGCTCTCTTCAACTGCTACAACTTTACCTTTTTCCTTCATTATTTGACTTCTTGTTCTTACCCTTGAGACTGCTTCAGATGTGCTTGTTTCTGGTACATCCTTTTTACCCTGAGCCTTTTCCTTAGTTATTTGCTGAGGTTGATCTTGGATGATGAGAGGCTTCACTGGTTTTCTTAGCTGTGACTTTGGAACCCTTTTTTCTCTTGCCTCTTTTTGGAGCTCAGCTATTGTAAAATCTCTGGCCGGTTGTGGAGTGAGGCCAGTCTTGCTTTGGAATCCAGCCATGAAAATAAAAGAATTCCAGTCTCTGTCTATCTTCTGGAGGCCATCTAAAACCAGTAACTTGATCAAACCATGGTGAAACAAAGAGGTTTCAGAATCCTCTTTTCTCAGCTGTACCTTATCACACATCTTACTCAAGCTACGGAACAAATAAAAAGGTAGGTCTATGGAGACTTTCCCAGTGAAATGCAAAAGCGGTTTGAAATGGTAAGAATAAACCTTGTTATACCTTCCCTCACAAGTCAAATATTTTTGTATGCAGGTGAGTAAGAGAGCATAATGTTCTTTGACATAATTCCTGGGCACTCCCCTACTCAAATCTTCATTTACATATGCATCCTTTAAAAACTCCTTACAAGGATTCATGTCAAATTTGAAATTTTTAAACCATTCCTCTTGTCCTCTTGGGATCTCTATTACAGCAGATATTGCTTCTGGAGAAACTTGCACTTCTAACATAGCTACCTTTGAATTCAAACCAGTGAAGTTTAGTGCAAATTCTTTAGTTACCTGCGCATGTCCTCCTTGTAACTTTTTGCAAAAGTTCCAGCACCCAGCATTTTTAAACGCTTTCTTCACCCCTTCATCTCTCAGCGTTATATCCAGGCCCTCGGGTTCAGTCCTTAGAGGTTTACCGGATCTGTGCTCTTTTTTCTCCATGGATTCTTCTAAATCTTCGCACACAAAGACTACCAGCTCCGGTTGGAGTTGTGATTCAGCTTCTTTTTGAATTCAGCCTCGCTTGATTATCAGCCTCGCTTGATTATCAGCCTTGCTTGAATTTTGAATCTTTCCGCTTAAAACCTTTCAAGACATAATCTTGCAGATTTGTCATTCATGCAAGACACTTACGGCCATCATTAAGGCTCATGCACGATGAAATTTCTCGGGAATGATAATACATGCGTATCAACAGCTCTAGTGGTAGTGATGGTGGCAATGACCGTTAAAACGTGATAGGGGAGATATATGAACTGACATGAGAAGACATGGCTGATGACTCACCTAACGGACTTGATATTTCAGGAAAGATTCGCTGCGGAAGTACGAATCCATGATTTCGCAGCGCTGTTAGTTTTAAATTTTAATGATGCGCTGCGAAACTGCTTAATAATGATGCGCTGCGAAACTGCTTAATCATGATTGCGCTGCGAAACTGCCTAATCATGATTGCACTGCGAAACTGGCGAATGGGAATTATGCTGGGAAATTACTAAAAGACATGGTGACTCGGATAAGACAAGATGTGGCTATAGAACACTGATGAGTGGAGGAGAACCAATGGGAGTTGAGAATGACTTGAGTTAAGAAACTCTTTAAAACTCCAAATCCTAGGGGAAGAAAATTAAAACGAAATTAAACTAACAAGGACCTTTGTCATGGGGCTAGGATAGAAAATTATATACATTAGATTTTTAGTTCTAAGTGATAACATGGTCCATCGTGGAGATCACGCAATACATTTTCTCAATCATGTGCTTCCAAACACCTGAGCAATACTCTATTGTGGTTCTTTCTTAACAACACCCCATGCACCAACTGATAAGATAATTCTTTAATTGTGAGTGCCCTCTTTTGCCGCACGTAAAGTGGGAGAGAACTGTGTCATGCTCAAGGTATTGATGCATATTTGTGTACTAAGAGTTTGTTCTTGTAGTGGGGGAGCCTCGCTTAACGTTATACATCTCAATTTATTTCTCCCATCCTAAAAGCTCTTCTTCTTCCTCCTTCACATTTACTGCTTTTGCTGCCATTCGACAAAGACCATGGCCCTTGATCGTGTGAACTGGATTGATTTCTAGATCATACTATTGCAACCCGATCATCCAATTTGCTCTCCTTTCACCCAGCTCTTGTTGAACAAGGAGTGATCTAATTGCTGAGTGCGGGATAAAGATAACGCAATGGTTTTTCAATAGAGAGGGCTGAAAATGCTTTACCACCTTGTATACTGCATAAGCTTGTTTGTCCACGGTGGGGTAGTTAAGCTCTGGTCCTTGCAAACTTGTGCTCATAAAGGAGATAGGCTTCTCATTGTTCAATTCATCCTTATCAGTGCGTACAATAGAAAGAGAAGTATCATAAGCAAAAGTGTAGAGCAAGAAATCTTTATCAAAGTTTGGGTTGTACAATGCGGGTGCTTCTTCTATAGCCTGCTTAATACGATAAAATGCATCCTTTTCCCTTTTATCTGATTTGTAGACTACATCCTTCTTTACCATCTCCTATATTGGTTTGACAATCTTGTCATAGTCAGAGATGAACTTGAGGAGGAAATTGATTTTCCCTAAGAAAGACTGCATGGCCTTCTTGTTCACTTGGAAGGGAATCTTCGTGATTGTCCTGACCCTGTCTGGGTCTACCTTAATCCCACTCTTAGCAATGATTTGGCCCAAGATACTACCCTTGGACATTGAGAAGATACTTTTCTTGGGATTTAAGGATATCCTGTACTTGCGACATCACTCAAAAATATTCTTTAAGTGGCATATGTGGTCTGACCTTTATTTGGAGAACATTGTTACATTGTCAAGATAAACCACTATGCTTTGCCCAATGATTCTGCAGAAAGTGATGTCCATAACACGTTGGAATGGTGCACTAGCGTTGATTAGCCCAAACAATGTTCGTCTGAATGTGAACGTGCCCGACTTCGTTTGGAACGCGGTTTTAAGTTTGTCAGGCTCTGTAACCAGATCCTGGTTGTATCTGAAATAACCATCTAACAAAGAAAACATTTCAAACCCTGATATTGTTTGCAATGTTTTTTCCATGGACGACATGGGGTAGTTTTCCTTGTCCAATGCGTGGTTAAGATTTTGGAAATCTACACATGGACGGATCTTCCCGGACTTCTTCCTCAACGGGACTAAATTTGACACCCACGTTGAGTGTCACACTTTGTATATGCTCCGGGCATCCAATAATTTTCTAAACCGTTTCTGAATAAGAGGATCAAGCGTTGGATTTACTTTCCTTAGCTTTTTTCGGAATGCCTTGGCCCCTTCCTTCATTAGTATCACATGCTGGATGATTCACGTGGCATATGTCTTGAGTTCATTGCAAGTCCATGTAAAGACATCACAATACTTCTTGAATAAGTAGTTAAAGGCTTGCCACTCTTGTGGTGTGCAGCAAGTATTGAGATTGACATATTTCAAATCTTTATTCTTTCCCAAGTTAATCTACTCATGCGACATTGTGGAACTATGGGTCTTAGCATTGACAGGTCCCTAGAAGAAATTTTGCAAGTCATACAATTTTTCCAATGATACCACACCCTTGGGGATGAGGTTTCCTTTGCTTGCACTCGCTACATCCTGCAATGCATTTTTGTGCTCGTCCTCATCTATCATTGTGTCTTTAAATACATCAACGTTTGGCATGAAGCACAATATCTCTTGTTGATAACTTCTAAGATGAGGTGAAACACAATGTATGGTTTTATGTACCTGTCACACCACAATTTCTGTTTCACCTACCACTTTCAGGATGGCAACATTGAGGTCAATGGACTTTTGTAAGCCCAAGATGAGTGCTTTGTACTCTGCAGTGTTGTTTGTGCACGCAAATTCCAAGCAACTAGAGATCAAATGCTTTCTCTGCAGGGGGTCCATTAAAACGCAAACAGCTCTAGATCCCTCCTGCATTTTGGAAGCATCGAAGTACATAGTCCAAATATCATATGTATAGGGACTAGGAACTACACTAGTACTGCTACAACTACTGTTAATTGTACAAAGTTCATTATCACAATTTGGACAAGGAATGATATCCAACTGTGTATCTGGTGGAACTGGGGATGGTTGTGCAAGATAACACCCTAGTTAAGTTTCAAGGAAGCAATTGCTAAAAAGTGATTCTACAAAAGCCATCGGTTCATTATGTTCATTCAAGGGAGTGATAGTGTGTTTCATATATCTCTCTGATTCTACCCAGATCTGATTATTTATGCCCCTATACGGAAGCCATAAGTGTGACCAGTTTGTGGAAAAGTATCCTTGTAGCTTGCTAGACCAGTCTCTACTCAACAATACTCCATATGCTTCCAGAATGTCCACAATCACTATGTTGATACATTGGTGGACTCGTTCATCGGATGATAAGCGCATGATAACATCTATGAGTTCACCAATTGAATATACATGAGTCATATCCAGCTGAATAATTTGTGCATCTATTTTGTCCCATTTAGCATTGATTTTCTTGGCAACAAATAATGGAATTACATTCACCAATGCACCAAAATCAACCAATCAATTGTGTATATTGAAATTGAATATTTTGAAATTTAACAATAAAGGTGGGCAGAGTGTATTCAAATCCATCATTAATGCATTGAGTACATATTTGAGAGAACTAGGAGACTAACCAGATCCCTTGTTTGAAGAGGTAGCATTAGCTGTGGAGGTTTTACCAAGTGCTCGTAAGAGGATGTCCCAATGGCTCGTGATATTGTTAATTCAAACATTGAAATTTTCACACGAACCTTCTTCATGTCATCAACTATGCTATAGTCCACAACGGGAAGAATGGTCGAGGTGTCTGGGGATGTAACTTGGTCTATGGTTTTCGAAGTGATGGTTCTGTCCTTACTGCTGACGGAAACACTTTTCGTTGGGACTGCTTTCCCAAACTTTCTCTGAGTATTCTGCGCTGAGTTGGCTGGTGGGTTGATTTTCATTAACAAATTTTCTTTGAATTTATGCTTTGACAACTCGACTATAGTGGCCGACCCTTGGCTTCTCAAGTTGTACCAATTGGTCTGCTTCTGGGCCGGACCGTCACTCGGAATCTGCTTATCGACAATATCTTTTGGGTTGTGAGTATACAGTTAAACATATTCATTTCATGCCTGACACTTGGATTTCCATCGGCTACAGTAGCTTCTTCATTTTCTTCTATAGGCTCAGTCTGCTCTTCAGCCATTACCGAATCAACAAGTTGCGTAGCAACCATGCTTATGGCTTGATTCCACTATGAGCATGTTTTCTCTAAATGGTGTTCTTGATGAAACGCGCAATATTATTCTGTGCCCAACTTCTCAATGTCCCACACAACATTGGAGCTCTGTGCAGACTTTGACAGATGGTTGTTGCTACTACTAGAAGTTGTAGTCCTTCTAAACAAGTTGAATCTGGGAGGCTTGCTGCTCACAGTGGTCTCACTTGTCCTCTGTTTTAACTCTGTCATTTCATTAGAAAGAGACTTGAAAAGATGAGTCAAGCTTTCGAGATCATATGGTTCTTTCTCTTTAGCCCTACTCACAGGGGCCTAAGACATATTACCTGTGTCCTTGGATTCTTTTGTTGGTTCATCATTTGAGATGATTCCGATGCGTGCAAGTTATTCTTGACAATGATAGCCTCTTCATAATTTTTTGTCAATGTTTGTTTCACAGTTTTCTTCACAGACTTTGCAATGCTTGGTGGCAAGGAAGAGGTGTAGTAATCTATGGTGATGGAGTCATGAGGTTTAGTGTTTTCTGGAAATTTGTTCAAGATGCAATTGAACCCCTGGTTAAAATATTTCACCTTTTCATTTTTCTCCATCTTAAGATTATCTAGCCCTTTTAATAACATGGCGGGGGTCTTATCATCAGCAAATTTTTCAAGGAAGACCTTCTTAAATCCCCTCCAATTCTGGATGGAGTTTGGAGGAAGGTTGTGATACCATACAAATACTCTACCATCCAAGGTACATGGGAAAAGTCTACATGCAACATCGTCGTAACGTACCTCAAGTGTTTGCAGATGCAGGTAGAAGTTGTCCAGATGGTCTTCAACCTTCATTGTCTTATCAGGGTCATACTTTGTTAAGAGCTTCTCTGAATGCCTTGGCATCTTGTGTAGAACACCCAGAATTGCGAGTGGGCCCTGAGTCATCCAGTCCAGATTTTGGTCTACCATGTCTCCTTCTTCATTGTCCTCCTCTTCTTTATCATATTCTGATGGTTCTTCTTCCTCTTCTTCTTATCCGCTTGTCCTGCCAAAATTTGTGTCTGAGAGTGGAATGTTGTCTTCGTCACCACCGTGAAAGAGTAGGGGTTCTTCTTATTTTTCCATAGAGTCTGATAATTCTTTAAGAGTGGCAAGAACCAAGTCTTCAAGAGTCGAAAATACTATCCGTGTGGAGGTGCTCTTGTTTTTCTTTGAAGAATATGGAAGATTGATTACTCCTAGGATCAATCCAACAAAATTTTCAAATTGATGGGTTATAGGGCGGATGGCCTGAATCTGATCATACAAAATTTCATGTCCAGGCCTAGGCTGAGAAGAGTCACCAACTTCAGAAGCACGAGTAGGGGGGTGTAATGAACGTTGCTACCTTGACCAGAAGATGGAATGATGGAGTCAGTGCGTTTATCAGCCATAAAATATTGACTGCCCTCATTCTAGTGCCAGAAATGTTGACGGTGATGGACCCACCAATATTCAGGGGATCTCCCCAATATGAAGTCCCAATTAGACCTCACACTATTTGGTGTAGGATTTCCATCCGGTATAAAGGCCTAGTTGCCAAATCCTTAAAGATTTGCCTTGAATCTAGCTGTCAACACGAGAGAGGGATGTAGTGGTGTCTTCAAAAAGCAAGGGGGTGTGGATGGTGAGTGTTTAGTTGCAACTGTGTCAAGGTTCTTCTACTGCAGAGCGGGGAGAAAAGTGAGCCTCTAAGTGAGAGGTAATAGTACCACCCAAGAAGAGACACACATGAACCAAATGGATTTGTTTAACATCCAATGGAATAGTCCACAACAGATGTGACAGTCGTTACAAGCAATAAGTGAGGAAGGATATGTCTAGTATCCCGCGGAATATTCCACAAGTATGGGACAACAATAACAACCATTAAAACACATTCTCAATAAGATAAATACTAAAATAACTGAAATAGTTCAATTATCTTAGCACATGTGAATGCAAACATGAAATACAAATGTCCACAGAATAGTATTACAAACATTCATAGTCCATGCATAAAGAACGTGCTGGCCTTAAAGGTTTCCATTATAAAGTAAAATTTCCAAGACACATGTTTACAATGTACATCACTAAGCCCCAATAGTGGGACATTGGAGCCACTCCTTGCTCCTCAAAGAACTAGCTGATCTCTCTAATGCCTTGTGGGAGGAGCCAAGGTGAAAGTCTTTTTCTCATATAATGAGGGAGTATATAACCAAGGGTGACTCTTTGACTACCCTCATGACCATTTAAATTCCTATTACTTTTCAACTTACATGACTCTTTACATTACATGTGTGTCCTTTGGACTTCCACTTTACAATACATTTGAATATAATATACATGGTACACAATAGTCATGTGGCATATGACCACTCATGACATGACATGACTTGACACTATTGACATGGACTGCTTGATGACGTGGCAATGTCAAGCCACTATTGCTACGAAGTGTTGGATGTCTTATTGGATATGCTTTCTCTTCACCTTCGCATGGCTTGGTGATGCAAAATCTTCAATGATATTTAGTCTTGGAAGGTGGTTGCAAACTTGTGTGTCCCTTCTCTTTCTCTCGATTGATATTATTGTGAGTTTAGTTACAAGAGAGTCTTTAGGCATGCTTCCCTCCTACTTCTCCTTCTCCATCATCTCGCCATGACACGATAGTGTACCTGTTCTTGCAATTCACTCATGACGAGACGACATCAATCCGAAAATCCCCTAGTCTAAGATGATATATTCTGATCCATCAACTGAGCCCAGGGCATGGTGACAGACTTGGAAGAGGGGCTCAGTGACTGTGAATTGCACAGTTCCAGTAGTCAAGGGGAGAGCTTGGGCTCTGAGATTGCACAATGTGCAGCTGAGGGAGGCTTGAAGGACAGGATTGCAAAGTTTCTGGAGGTAGTAGGGTCCAGCTGAGGGAATGGAAACTTGGAAAGCAAACTGTGCAGTTTTGGATGTCAAGGGAGGCTGGATTTTGTTGAAAATAACAACAATAAATGCTAAAAATAGAAATGTTAAAAATAACATTGCTATAAATAGCATTTCAGGATATACTCCAACTCTGTTGGAAATAGAAAAAAATAGAAATGATAAAAATAACATTGCTATAAATATCATTTTGGGATAGATTCCAATTTTAATTAGTCCCTGAATTAAAATTGAGAATTAAAATTCGAATTTAGTCTCACTAGCTATTTGAAAAATAATTAATTAATTCATCTTGAGTTAATTAGTTGGAGAAAATCAAACATGAAGTCTATGTGAAGACATGCAACAGTTATCCCTTTGATTGAGGAAGTTATCCCTTAATTAAGGAGATCAGGTTGAGTTTTACTTTGAGTTGTAATTAGTTAGCTCAGTTAATTGAGTTAAGTCCAGTTAAATTAGTTCCAAACAGTTGGAGGAACTAATTGTGAGTTCAGTTAGTCAATGCATGCATGCATGCAACTAGTGTACTTTAGATAACTAAATATTCTCTCATAAATAACTCATGCATGTCAGTTCAAACAGAGACCCAGTTGAGATTAAAGACAGGGACATTGTATTATCAGTTGGAGGATTTTTCCTATAAAGGAAACTCATCCATGCAAAAGGAATTATCTCCTTTAGGATTACACAGTTATTTCAGAGGTTGGTGAGTTGTGTGAGAGGTGAATTCACACAGGTGGCAGCCAGAGGACCTAGGAGAAACTGCGCAAGGAAATAGGAGGCTTGGAGGGCAAAGGAGAAGGTTTGTGAGAAGCCTTTGGCTATCTGTGAGAAGTAGTGAGGGATTGTACTGAGAGCCATATAGCTTGAGAGCTAAAGCTTTATGTAATCTTGAGATATTTCCACTTGTATGATAATACGGATAGCAGGGTTTTTAGCTGAGGCTTTCCCTATAGTATTCTTCTGTGTTCATGTGTGATTGCTTTCTCATTCTCTGTTATATGTGTTCTATTTGATCTTGCTCATAGTCGATTAAGATTCCGTAAGTTTGTTGTAGAAGTAGATCTTGTATTTTGCTTTAGTATATTGCATAATTTGTTGATCTACAGTGGGAATTTCTACATGGTATCAGATCAAATGTGATTGAAACAGTGAACAATATACGAAGAAGAAAATTCGAATTAAAAAAATAAAATAATAATAAATAAATAAATAAATAAAATAATAATAATAATTGGGCCGCGAGTTTTCAGAGCAGATTTGAAATTTTTTGTGAAAAATTTTCAGAAACAAATAGCAGATCTGGATTCCTTGGGGAAAAAGGCCCAAATTAAAAAAAAAAAAAAAAAACGGTTGAATCAGAGTTCGGATGAGGGAGATATCGCTGATTTAAAATCAGCTCTTTTTCCAAAAAATTTCGTGACGGTGGGAAAGATGAAACAGATTGGTGTGCTAGCCAAGAACCTATATGCACTTGAGGTACAAGATGCATTCAAAGCCTTGAGGAGCAAGGCAAATGTTGGAGACTTGGTGGTTGAGAGGGAGAGTACATTACCTCTCAACATGCAGCGCCGGAAGAAGTCTCAGACAATTGTGGAGGAGCCATAATTGGTGAAGCAGCTTCAGGAGGTTGTGGAGTAGCCACAACTGGAGAAGCCGAGAGGAGACTGAGTGGAGGCATCCACTCATGCAGAGACCTCCAGTAGGGGGAAATTTCGATCCAAGTGGGTAGAGAGATCACATGCAGCCATACCTCTAGGTGTGAGGTGGGGCGATGTGAAGTGATAGTCCCATGAAGGCTGAAATAGAGGCAGGATCTTTGAGGTACCCAACCTCTTTGATTAGACCTTACTACGGGAGCCCCGATGAGGAGTAACAGGACTGGCTGAGTGGGTAGAGACAGATGCAGATGGAGCAGTAGAGAGAGCTACAGTGCAGGAGTCCCAAGACAATGCAGAGCTAGCAGGTTGCAGCAATGTGAGAGGGACAGGAGTGTTGCGCCAGTGTAGGATGGCACAGAGAGGTGTGCAATAGTGCGAGTTGTTGCAGTAGCGCAGAGGTCAGAGAGGGAGCACTTGTCAGTGGAAGAGGGAGCTTCAGCATCAGAGGGTGTTTCTAGCCCAACAGGGAGGTCAGATGGAAGATCAGTTACTTACTTCTCAGTAACTGAGTTGCAGTGCAGCATTGGGCAGCACGATGCAACATGATGAGAGGAGGTGCAGTGCGGATGTAGTGCTGGGAGATAGGACCAGCAACAACACAGATGCAGCAGGAGGAATCAGTGTGATTGATGCAGTCAGAGATCAAAGTGACAGAGGCTAGAGTAGTCAGATACTGAAGAGCACAGAGGTGCAGAGTTTTCAGTCGACAGAGGCAATAGCAGTCAGAGACTTTGATGACAGAGGCATCATTCTGATTCAGGTTGGATATTTTTTGTGTTCCTAGAGTTGTTGGAGCAACAACACTTGAGAGAAGTGTTGCATGCAGAACATTCCAAAGGTTCAGGATCGGGTTCGAGTTGAATGCCTTTCTTGTTGAGAGGGAGTGTTGAAAATAGAAACAAGAAATGCTAAAAATAGAAATGCTAAAAATAGCATTGCTATAAATAGCATTTCAGGATATACTCCAACTCTGTTGGAAATAGCAAAAAATAGAAATGCTAAAAATAACATTGCTATAAATAGCATTTCGAGATAGATTCCAATTTTAATTAGTCCCTGAATTAAAATTCGAATTTAGTCTCACTAGCTGTTTGAAAAATAATTAATTAATTAATCTTGAGTTAATTAGTTGGAGAAAATCAAACATGAAGTCTATGTGAAGACATGCAACAGTTATCCCTTAATTAAGGAGATCAGGATGAGTTGTAATTAGTTAGCTCAGTTAACTGAGTTAAGTCCAGTTAAATTAGTTCCAAACAGTTGGAGGAACTAATTGTGAGTTCAATTAGTTAACGCATGCATGCATGCAACTAGTGTACTTCAGATAACTGAATATTCTCTCATAAATAACTGATGCATGTCAGTTCAGACAGAGACCCAGTTGAGATTAAAGACAGGGACATTGTACTATCAGTTGGAGGATTTTTCCTATAAAGGAAACTCATCCATGCAGAAGGATTATCTCCTTCAGGATTGCACAGTTATTTCAGAGGTTGGTGAGTTGTGTGAGAGGTGAATTCACACAGGTGGCAGCTAGAGGACCCAGGAGAAACTGCGCAAGGAAATAGGAGGCTTGGAGGGCAGAGGAGAAGGTTTGTGAGAAGCCTTTGACTGTCTATGAGCAGCAGTGAGGGATTGTACTGAGAGCCATATAGCTTGAGAGCTAAAGCTTTGTGTAATCTTGAGATATTTCCACTTGTATGATAATACAGATAGCGGGGTTTTTAGCTGAGGCTTTCCCCAGAGTATTCTTCTGTGTTCATGTGTGATTGCTTTCTCATTCTCTGTTATATGTGTTCTATTTGATCTTGCTCATATTCGATTAAGCTTCCGCAAGTTTGTTGTAGAAGTAGATCTTGTATTTTGCTTTAGTATATTGCATAATTTGTTGATCTACAGTGGGAATTTCTATAGATTTTTCACATTGCATATTTCTAGTAGCCAAGGGAAAATTTTGAGGGTTTAAGATGCGAAGTGCGTAGTTCAAGGCAGGCTAGGAGACATAACTGTGCAATTATGGGGGTCAAGATCGGGAGCTGTGAAAAGGAATTGCTCAGAGAAGCAGCCCTCGGGGACGGGGACTGTGCATTGCGCAATTCCAAGCAGAAAGGTCATAGCTTAGAGGGCTAAGACTATGCAATGCACAGTTCAGTTGGGGTCCGGTGAAGCTAAGTTGCTCGATCGGGAAGATTTTTTTGAAAATGGTTGTGTGGGATAAGTGATGAACTGAGATGAACCTTGACTGTGATCACACACTTAGCATACTTTGATGACACGACAACATAGATCATCATAACACATGAACAAACTATTTCCCTCTCTGTGATTGCCTCACGACAAGATACGACAAGTGTGACACTTAAGATAGGCTTTAGGATGACCATGATGACACTTGTGCGACAGTGCTCAAGACTTTGTGTATGGATGCGACAAATGTTTACATGGTTAGGAGAACTAATATACACAAAGACTAACTTTCGAAACCATCAGAATAGGCTTGCAAACATTGCATGACAGCCAAACGTGCCAAAAGACGACAGATAACCCGACATGCACAAGGGACCAAAGCACTGCAATAAAACTCATGAAATGAGCTCTAGTGTTTGCAAAAACAATGTAAAACACTAAGGAAGGCTCTAAAATTGAGTGTAAGCCAAAATTTTGGAGGGTATTGCAGCAACTACAACATATACTAAACAATTTCCCAAGAAGAATGTTGCTCAACTTGTGATTTTCTTATTATTAACACTACTTGCCCAATCTGCATCTATGTATGTTGTTTGAGTGAAATATTTGCTCCTTGAGTACCATAAGCCAAAACCAATAGTTCCTTGGAAATATTTAAAAATACTCTTAACAACCTACATATAAGTTTCCTTTGGGTTTGACTGAAATCTTACCACCAAACCTACTACTTGAGTGGTGTTTGGTATTGAAGTTGTGAGACAAAGTAGGTTTCCAATCATAGACTGATACATACTTTGATTTACCTTTGTATATTAATTATCCTTACTGAGTTTATAACTTGTTTCCATGGGTGTACTTATATGTTTACATTCCTCCATAGCACATTTCCTCATTATTTCTTTGAGGTATTTATTTTGAGAGATAAAAATCCCTTTCTCTATTTGCTAGATACACAATCCACGGAAGAATCATAGTTCCACAAGCATGAGCATTTCAAATTCTTTTTTCACATCCAACATTTACAACAAGTATTGGAGATGTTAAACACGCAAAATTTTCCAATTAAAGACGGAATAAATGTACCGTCATGGAACAAGAGTTGGTGTAATTGGGGTTTATGGTTTGCTAATAATGATTCATGATGGATAGAGGAAAGTTAAGAGTAAGAGTTGAATAGGTTGTTTTTAAAATCACTTTTTATGATAGATGTTTCAGACTACAGGAAGTTCATTTGAGATATTAGTGGTATATATGTGCATCATTCACTAAATGTATGAAGAAATGAAGCTTTCAGTGGACACCAATTACAAAAAGTAACTTTGACATCTTGAAGAAGAAAGTTACTAAATAACCAATATTAGCATTTATATTTCAACAAAATTTTCTAAGTTGATTGAGATGTTAGTGAGTAATTGGAACAAAATTGAGTCAAGAAGGTAAGATTATTGCTTTCTTTATTGAAAAGTTAAATGAAACCCAAATAAAGTGCTATGTTTATGGTCAAGAATTTTATCCATAATTCAAGTAGAAAAGAAGTGTAGACACTATATTTTACCTAAGGAATATGTGTTATATGGTGACCACCACACATTTCAATATTTTAACATTTCAAGAAAGTTGAATTAGAGACATATGAAATGGGTTGAATTATTGCAAACTTCCTGATTGGTTTTGAAGCATAGATTAAGGAATATTAATAAGGTTGGTGATGCATTATGTACAACATTATTGTTACTAAGTACTATGTTTGTTAAGATTGTGAGTCTAGATAATATGAAAGCCTTATATGAGGATGTTGTAGAGTTTCTAGATATTTGGAAAGCTTGCAAAAAGCCATAGTCCATAGAGCATGGGGAACAATCCATATTTGGTTTTTTTTGTGTTCAAGAAGGATTTTAATTCAAGAATCAAAAGTTGTGCATACCAAAAATCTCCATGAGAGAAAATCTCTTTGGGGAATTACATAGTGGAGGTTTGGGTGGTCATTTTGGCAATGACAGGAATAAACCTTTGATTGAAGAAAGATAAATCATCTATAGAGATGGGAGGGGATTGGTTGAAGGTTTTAAAATATATTAGCATGCAAAAGGAAGTGGTCAAAATATAAGTTTTTATACACCTTTACTTTTACTAGAGAAACCTTGGGGAGATCTACACATGGATTTTGTTTTGGTATTACTAAGGAACTCAAAGAGGTAATAATTAAATGTTGATGGTTGTGGACATATTTTAAAAAATGTCACATTTTATTACATGAGAAGACAAGTGATGCTATAAATATTGTTATCTTTAAAAAACAAGTTCAGTTGGATGGATTACCCAAGAGTATCACTTCAAATAGGGATACTAGATTCTTAAGACATTTTTTGAAGACCTTGAGGAAAAGGTTGGGATCTAGGTTGTAGTTTAGTCTACATATTATCCTTAAATGGATGGAATGATGTAGGTTATAATTGTATGTCTTCGTAATTTGATAAGATATTTGGTAGGAGATAAACCAAGGTAATGGGCTATGATTTTAAAGTAGAAGTTCTTATAAAAATTTAGTAAATAGATCCATATGGAAGACTACCTTTTTAGAGTGTGCATGGGAGATCACCAAAGGAAGTGATAGATTTGGTGATATTTCTAATTGTGGGGCATGCAAATAGTGAATATATAGTGATGTTTGTAGAGTACATGGGAGATGTACACGAGCAAGTAAGTAATAAGTTGCTCCAAAGTAATGGGGAGTACAAAGAGAAAGACGATTAGAAAATGGAAGTGAAGACAATTTTAGAAGGAGACCTAGTAATGTATCATCTAAGGAAGGAAAATTTTCCTAAGGGAACTTATATCAACTAAAGTATAAGAAGATAAGACCATGTGAAATCCTTGAAAAAATTTCTAATAATGCACATATAAGTTGGATATATTTGATGATTTGGACATTTCACTAGTTTTTAATGTTGTGAATATTATGAGCACGATGAAGACATTAAAGAAAAAAAAGGTAGCTGAGAAAGAACTAGTGGTAGATTGTTAAAAACATATTCCATTAAAGAAGCTAGTGCAAGTTGAGGAGGTGTCAGTAGAAAGAATTTGTCCGGAGACAAGGAGTAAGGAGTATAAATAATACCTAATTAAGATAAGTTTTTGAGGTTCAAAAGACTAAGCATCATGTGTTTTTGAAGAAGAAATTGGTTGATTTGGGTGACCACTGCCATTTGGTAAATTTGCAATCCATCCCTCATGAATTGGATGCTCGCGAAAATTTTCAACCACAAGACTCTTATGTGGGACACTCCCTAGATAAGTAAGTTATATTACATCCATTTTGAAATCATAGGTAGGTACAAAAGTATTAAAAGAATTTCCAATTAAAGTTTAAGGCCCTAGATAAGCCTACTTTTACCTTGACATTCATTCCAGTGCTTTAGGTGGGCATTTCCTAAGTGGTTGGAATTAGGGTAAATTTCTTTCAAATATACTAGGAATTAAGAATGGAATTAGGATAGGAAATGAAATGGTTTAGTAGTGAATTAAATGACGATTACCCTCAACATTTTACAAAACTTGACTTGAGTCATTAGCCTTCCTTTAGTGCAGATTTAAGTGTTGATTACATGCACTTGGCTAACTAATGAAAATCAAATATCGCAACATTTTTGCAGACTTATATCTATGGAATAGCGATCATTTGGGAAATTTTGTTAGGCCGAAGTTTTGTTAAGAACCTAATTGAGCTTACCTACATTTTGTTTTACAAAATGATTTATGTTGAAAAATATTACATACATTTTACTAAAGCTTCATAGGCATTTGGGATAGGTATAGTGTAATGCATTATTAAATAATAATATAAATAAATAAATATTTATAATTATTTGTTAGTTGATCTATTTATTAATGATTTATTCTCACTTTTACTTATCTTCTATTATTATTATTATTAAAGAAAATGTATTTCAAGATGAATAATCTATTTTGGCGTTGAATTAGAACCCATACTTACATTTTTGTGAAAAGCAAAATTAAAAAATTTGATACAAGCACCCACCCTTGAAGAAGCACCCAATTCAAATTAATGAAATAAGGGTAAGTTGCAAATTTCAAAATATAGATTTTGTAGAGGACACAGAGTACTAAAGATCTTAGAATCATGGTACTTGTGTACAATTTTTTTTAGCACATACGTACAATTTTTTTTTAGCACAAAAGAAGTTATGATGAATGAAAGATTTGGAACTTCAACTACATGAGGACATCATCTCCATGAACATTTAACCTTCGAACTAAATATGAACCATTGAAGGAAGTTGGACTAGGTGATGAAACCACCAGTAATTAAAATTCCAAATATATCAAACTTCTTGTCTTTCCACATATAATGTCTATTTTGTAACAAAGAAGATCATATTTGGCTCTTTGAGGATTGAAGTTTTGGCCTTTGTATCTTAATATTGTTCAAGATGGTTTAATCCAAGTTGATTTCTCATTTTTATATATTGCTTGATATAGTTTTTCATATTAATTGGATAAAAGATCAAATCTATTAATTTTTTTTTGTGTAGTTGAATTTATTTTGCTATATATGTTAATTTGTTTCTATTCAGTATTTTGATTTTTAGTGGTTACCAAATCTCTATGTCACACCATTATTCTATTGTAATCTTTTATACTAGGTCTTGAATCTCTAATAGCTTGTTTGAAATCTTTTTTTCAATTCCTCAATTTTAATCCATTTAATCATGACAATGTATAGACCATTATCTTGAATGACAATCTTTGCTCTTAGTGTGTCTATATGCTTTATATCAAAAATTGGCAAAATGCTTCTTCTTCTAATAATAGAATGTCCATATTTTTACTACATAATATAATAAGACATTTATCTTTTAACTTTTAATTCATTTAATAATAATTATTTTTAAATACTTAACTTTGTTTTAAAGTGAAAAAAAAAACACTTGAAACCCTTAACATGGTATTGGTTCAAAATTATTATTTATACCAATTTTAAAAAATACTTTCTTCAATTTCCAATTTCATTATTTTTTTTTTAAATAAAAGCTTTTCATATCTCTAATAATACTTTTTCCACACAAAAAAATTAAATATAAATAAATCAAATTCAAAATCTAAAAAATTCTTATTACAAATAAATCAAATTCAAAATCAAAAAATAAATCAAATTCAAAACCTATATACTTCAAATTTTTTTTCCTCATAATATATAACCAATAAATATGATAACTATATTCTCTAAAATATTTATTTGTAAACCAATAAATATGTTAAGTATATTCTCTAAAATATTTATTTGTAATTAATTTTATTTCTTTTGTATTAATTTTCATTTAAAATCATCATAATCTAAAAATTATAATTTATGTTTAATTCAAAAAATTCTAAAAATTCAATAGGAAATTAAAAGTCAAAGGAATGTGTAACATCTTGAATGCAAAGTATTCCATCAATAAATATTTTAATATTAACACCATTCGTATGTTCCTCAGATCAACAAAGGATCCCATCGACCTTAAAGATATGAAAAGGGTATATATTATCCCTTGTTCCTGTGGGACCCCCTATATTGGTGAGACAGGTCGCTCCATCAATCAAAGGATCAGTGAACACGCAGCTGAGCTCAAGCATAGGAGATCAAAGTCTTCTGCTTTAGCTGAACATGCGAAAAAAACCAATCATTATGTTTGTATTGAGGAGGCTAGTGTCATTGCTAGAGTTTCGCAGTTCCATCATCGAAAATTCAGAGAAGCTCTTGAGATTGAAAAGAGATCCAGCAATCTCAATAGAGAGGATGGCTGGCTGGAAAATTAGTAGGTGTTGGGTCCCAACTCTCTCTTCCTAGTCGCTTTCTTCCTGATATTTTAGATTTTTAGAATATATTCGATTATTTCTGATTAGTTAAATCATATATATATATTCTCTAGTATTTTTATTTTTTGTTTTTGATTTTAAGTATTTTCCATTTTAATTATTATTATTATTATTATTTTTAATTCTAATATATATATTTTTAATATTTATTTATTTATTTTAATATTAATATTTTTATTTTATTTTATTTTTATTTTTTTCCAACTAACTTAACCTCTCATTTAAAAATTATATATATATATATATAAAATTTATATATAGTTTTAATTAGTTAGTTATTCCTTTATATATTTTTAGTTATACGATATTTTCTAATATTTATAATTTTCATTTATCTATAAAATAGTTAATACTTTTAACTATTTATTAACTCATGAACCAATTTAATTAAAATTAATTTATACTTATAAATTATATTTAGGTAAAGGTAAGGTCCCTTATTTTTCACTAGTTTGATCCGGGTGCCTAGTCAAATTTAACCGTTACCTTTGTTAGCCGTTGGAGGCTCTGCTCATACTATTTAACAGGCAAAGATGGATCTGATTTTTCAACTTGTCCTGACGATGAATCAACACTCGTTGGTTCGAAATGCGTTGACAAATGATATATCTTGTGATTTAATCCGAAAAATTTCTCTTAAACTTGATATGGATCACAAAAGCCTCAATTCAACAATAAGTAAATATTTTAATATTAACATAGTTAAACTATAATATTGATATAATCTTGAAATACGAGTTTGAAATTATATAGTTTTATCGTGAGTTGTTAATGTTTTTGATTTTTTAATGATAATTTTTTCCCCGAAATTTAGTAAAGAATTTTTTGAAATGATAACTTTTATTTGTGAACTTTTGGAATGATAATTCTGAGTTCTATAATCTACGGTGTAAATGCTTTCAAAATTTACGGAAACGCTCCATTCATTTGTATATTCAACATCACATTTTAAAATTCACAATCTTGTCAAAATTTTGGACAGTTAGTTGAGCATCTTTTCTTTTTAAATGTATAGTTGAGCATCTTTTCTTTTTAAATGTATACGCGTTTTATTAACGCTGTCATGACGTGCAGAGCATCTTGTGGGGCCTATGTGTTACCTCCAATTGCGTGCGGGGCTTGTTTGCCTCTTATCTTTAAGTTGAATGCGCGTGGGGTTTAAAAAATGCGTTGAAATTTGATGCTCGATGTCGATTACTATGCTCTGTATTTTATAAAATAACTACGCATAAACCACAGGTGCATAAAATAACCTTGCATAAACCGCAGGTGAAGGTTTAATATTTACAGCCAGTGTTTCCCACGATGTCTCTGCGCTTTACAAACCCTAACTTGTCTACCCCTCTGCAAATTGCGTCCATAGTATCGAACCTTACTACCTTTCATTTTTCCTTTCCAGTTCGCAATGGCTACATCCTCATCCTCCACCTCTGCCGCGGCTAATCCTCAATTGAATTTATTTGGTCATATATGTTAATTTGTTTCTATTGAGTATTTTGATTTTTAGTGGTTACCCAATCTCTATGTCACACTATTATTCTATTGTAATCTTTTATCTAATGGCTTGTTTGACATTTTTTTTTTCAATTTCCTAATTTTAATCCATTTCATCATGACAATTTATAGACCATTATCTTGAATGGTAGTCTTTGCTCGTAGTGTGTCCATATGCTTTATGTCAAAAATGGGCAAAATGCTTTTTTTTCAAATAATAAAATGTCCATATTTTTACTACATAATAAAATAAGACATTTATCTTTTAATTTTTAATTCATTTAATAATAATTATTTTTAAATACTTAACTTTGCTTTAAAGTAAAAAGAAACACTTGAAACCCTTAACATGGTATTAGTTCAAAATTATTATTTATACCAATTTAAAAAATACTTTCTTCAATTTTCAATTTCATTATTTTTTTTTAAATATAAGTTTTTCATATCTCTAATAACACCTTTTCCACACAAAAAAATTTAATTATAAATAAATTATATTTAAAATTTTAAAAATTATATTACAAATAAATCAAATTCAAAATCTAAAGAATTGTAATTACAAATAAATCAAATTCAAAACCGATATACTTAATTTATTTTATAACCATTAAATATAATAACTATATTCTCCAAAATATTTATTTGTAATTAATTTTATTTCTCGTATTAATTTTCATTTAAAATCATCATATTCTAAAAATTAAAATTTATGTTTAATTTAAAAAATTCTAAAAATTTAATAGGAATTTAAAAGTCAAACGAAAGTGTGTAACATCTGGAATGCAAAGTATTCCATCAATAAATATTTTAATATTAACATAGGTAAATATTTTAATATTAACCTAGTTAGACTATACTATTGATATAATCTTGAAATGTGAGTTTGAAATTATGTAGTTTTATCGTAAGTTGTTAATGTTTTTGATTTTTTAATATATATTTTTTTCGAAAGCTAGTAAAGATTTTTTTGAAATGATAATTTTATTTGTGAACTTTTGGAATGATAATTCTGAGTTCTATAATCTACGGTGTAAATGCTTTCAAAATTTATGGAAACGCTCAATTCATTTATTTATTCAAAATCGCATTTCAAAATTCAGTCTCGTCAAAATTTTGGACAGTTGAGCATCTTTTCCTTTTAAATGTATACGCGTTTTATTAACGCTGTCATGACGTGCAGAGCATCTTGTGGGGCCTACGTGTTACCTCCAATTGCGTGTGGGGCCTGTTTGCGTCTTACCTTTAGTTGAATGCGCGTGGGGTTTCAAAAATGCGTTGAAATTTGATGCTCGATGTCGGTTACTATGCTCTGTATTTTATAAAATAACTACGCATAAACCACAGGTGCATAAAATAACCTTGCATAAACCGCAGGTGAAGGTTTAATATCTATAGCCAGTGATTCCCACGATCTCTCTGCGCTTTACAAACCCTAACTTGGCTACCCCTCTGCAAATTGCGTCCATAGTATCGAACCTTACTACCTTTCATTTTTGTTTTCCAGTTCGCAATGGCTACATCCTCATCCTCCACCTCTGCCGTGGCTAATCCCAGCTACAAATCCTACAAATTTTTCATAAACCATCGCGGGGTTGAAGTGAAGAAAACCTTCGCCAGATCTCTGTATCTTCGCCTCCGAGAGAAAGGATTGACGGCTTTTGTCGATGACGAGGAGATGCAAGTGGGATACGAAATTTCTTCTCAATTAGAGCACGTTATTAGAACCGCCTCTGTTCATGTGGCGATCCTTTCTCCTAGATATGCTGAGTCATCTTGGTGCCTGAACGAGCTCGTAATGATGTTACAGTCAAAAGCTCCTATAGTTCCCGTGTTTTATCGTGTCACTCCCGCTAAAGTTCGGTGGATACAGGACTCTTATGGTGAAGCCCTGCAATCACATGAAACGAAGGGGCGACATGATGCCAACACTGTTAAAGAATGGAAAAATGCACTTCATCAAGTGGCAAATAATAGCGGTTTGGAGCTGGAGACGTGCAATGGGTGAGAACTCAACCTTACCTATCGATATAGTTGTGTTTTATTCTGATAAATAGACATAGATGTTTGTTTCTCACTAGGTCTACTTATTGTTTCTGAATAATTAGTGAGGAGTTGGAGCTGGAGCTGCTAGATAAGTTGGTTAAACGTCTGTCAGAAATGGTGAAAGAGCCAGACTTGCACGTGGCTGATTATCCAACAGGGTTGGATTTAAAGCTCAAAGATTTCGAAAATAAAGTGCTGTTGCAGAAAGAGGAAAGCGGGAAACCTCAGATCTTGGGGATTGTAGGTTTAGGTGGCGTAGGAAAAACAACGCTAGCAAAACTTTTCTTCAATAGGAAGAGATCACGTTATAGCAAATCCTGTTTTTTAGCTGACGTCAGAGATAAAGCAAGTAAGGGGTCTTTACATTTGTTACAGGTTCAACTCCTTAAGACCTTGACTGGAAGGGATGAGCAGGTAAACGATGTTCATGTAGGTAAAAAGATGCTGGAAGAGCATCTGAAATGTTTTGACACTTTAATAGTGTTTGATGATGTTGATAATGTTGACCAGGTGAATGCATTTTTGCCTGTCCAAACTGATAATCTCAATTCACGGAGTTTAATATTGATTACATCTAGAGATAGGGGTGTTCTCAGAAGCTCAAGAGTTGAAGGTTCATCTATATATAAGCTATCTGGGCTTAATGAAGAGCACTCCCAAGAGCTCTTCTGTTCCCATGCCTTCAGCCAAGCTGATCCGCTTCCAGCGTTTCAGCATCTAGTATATAAGTTTTTAGAATGTTGCAATGGATTGCCCTTATCTCTGAAAATAGTTGGGGCATTACTTTATAATAAAGAAATATCTGAGTGGGAAGACGAATTGGAGGCTCTTAAAGAAATACTTCCCAGTGACATACAGAAGACACTTTTTAGAAGTTATTGCTCACTCGATAAACAGGAAAAAGAGATATTCCTAGATATCGCGTGCTTTTTCATAGGTGAAAACAAGGATTCGGCCATAAGCATATGGAACGGATCGGATTGGAGAGGAAAGCGAGGGTTTCTAAATCTGCAGGACAAGTCTCTTGTAGAAGTGGACGACCGGAATTGTATACGTATGCACGACCACGTAAGAGACCTGGGAAGAGAGGTTGCTGCTACTTCGTCGCCACATCGTCTTTGGCAGACAAAAAGGGTTATTGATTATTTGTCACAACAATCATTTGTAAGTGTTTAGTCATTCTCTTTTTTAAGATTATTCACTAAAAGCGTGGTACGAATTTTTGAACGAACCAGCCATAACATTCGTTTTTCAACTATGGACAGGAAATCACCGTGCGGGGAATTCGGCTGGTTGAAGGCGAATTTGGTGGCGATGATCTATGTGACATTATTGAGACTGAAAATGATGGCTGGAACCGCATTTTGAGGAGGTTGCAAATTCTTTATATTGAAGGCTTTGCCTTCGACGGCTTCCTGATGAATTTGAAGATACCAAATCCATTGACGAGGGTGAAGTTACCAAATCTGTTGTGGTTCAGCTGGAAAGCATGTTGCTGCACTTCCCTGCCTTGGTTGGTTACAATGAAGAAATTAAGGGTTCTACGAGTGGATTATAGCGGTTTAGAAACATTGTTGGACAGTGAATGCGAATCATCAGTAAGTAGAACTGTAGAAATTTGTTATGTTGACGTTTGTATGTTTAGAAATTTGTTAGGTTGACGTTTGTATGTTTAGTAGCTATTACTGTCGCACAACATTTTCGTTTGAAAAGAATTCGTAAGGTTATGATAATGTGAATTATGATATTACTTGTGGTGGTAACGAGTGCACATTTTGCTTTTGCACGCACCTCTGCAGTTGCCAGCATCTTTGGAGGAGTTGCATGCAAACGATTGTTTTGAGCTGAAAAGCATACCATTCCCGGCGCAGGCGACGAAGCTCAGATTCCTAGATGTTTCTGGGTGCTACAAGCTAGAAGAGCTGCCAAGTATGGAAACGTTTTCATGTTTGGAGGAGTTGCGGGCACAGAAATGTCTGAATCTGAAGAGCATACGGGGGTCGGCGCAGGCGACGAAGTTGAGATCCCTAAATGTTTCTGGGTGCTCCGAGCTAGAAGAGCTACCAAGTATGGAAACGTTTTTATGTTTGGAGGAGTTGCAGGCAGACGGATGTAAGAGGCTGAAGAGCATACGGGGGTCGGCGCAGGCGACGAAGCTGAGATCCCTAAATGTTTCTGGGTGCTCCCATTTAGAAGAGCTTCCAACTATGGAAACGTTTTTATGTTTGGAGGAGTTGGTGGCAGACAACTGTGAGAGCCTGAAGAGCATACGGGGATTGACGCAGGCTACAAAACTTAAATGCCTCGATGTTCATGGATGCTCAGAATTAGAAGAATTGCCAAGTCTGGAAACAATGGTATCTTTGGAGAAGCTGCTGGCAAATGGATGTATGAAGCTGAAGAGCATACACGGGTTGGCTCAGGCTACAAAGCTTATATGGTTAGATGTTTCTGGATGCTCAGAGTTAGAAGAATTGCCAAGCATCGAAAGGTTGGCATCCTTGGATGGGTTGTGGGCAGACGGATGTAAGAAGCTTAAGACCATACAGGGGTTTGGGCAGACGACAAATCTTAGACACCTAATTATCTGTAGGTGCTCAGAGTTAGAAGAACTACCAAGCATGGAAAAGTTGGTATCCTTGGAGGGGTTGTGGGCAGAGGGATGTGTCAGGCTGAAGAGCATACGGGGATTGACGCAGGCTACAAAACTTAAAGACCTCAATGTTTCTGGATGCTCAGAGTTAGAAGAACTGCCCAGCATGGAAAAGTTGGTATCCTTGGAGGGGTTGTGGGTAGGTGGATGTCTGAAGCTGAAGAGCATACGGGGATTGACGCAGGCTACAAAACTTAAATCCCTCGTTGTTTCTGAGTGCTCTGAGTTAGAAGAACTCCCAAGTCTGGAAACAATGGTATCTTTGCAGGAGCTGCTGGCAAAGGGATGTATGAAGCTGAAGAGCATACACGGGTTGGCTCAGGCTACAAAGCTTATATGCTTAAATGTTTCTGGGTGCTCAGAGTTAGAACTGCCCAGCATGGAAAAGTTGGTATCTTTGGTAGAGTTGCGGGTAGGTGGATGTGTGAAGCTGAAGAGCATACGGGGATTGACGCAGGCTACAAAACTTAAATACCTCGATTTTTCTGGATGCTCAGAGTTAGAAGAATTGCCATGTCTGGAAACAATGGTATCTTTGCAGCAGCTGTGGGCAGGGGGATGTATGAAGCTGAAGAGCATAGACGGGTTGGCTCAGGCTACAAAGCTTATATGCTTAGATGTTTGTGGATGCTCAGAGTTAGAAGAATTGCCGAGCATCGAAAGGTTGGTATCCTTGGAGGAGTTGTGGGCAGAAGGATGTAAGAAGCTTAAGACTATACAGGGGTTGGGGCAGACGACAAATCTTAGATTCCTAAATGTTTCTGGGTGCTCAGAGTTAGAAGAACTGCCCAGCATGGAAAAGTTGGTATCCTTGGAGACCTTTGACGCAGATGGATGTGTGAAGCAGAGGAGGATCCGGGGGTTGGAGCACGCGACAAAGCTTCAGGTAATGAATGTTAGTGAGTGCCTTGAGTTAGAAGAAGTGGAAGGAAATGGTTGGAAATGCTAGATGTCTCAAAATGTCCTAAATTACAATGCCCTGTGTGGGAGAAGGGGACCCGCTGAGTGGAGGATTGAAGTGATGATAATTAGATCACTGTAACAGACGGTCATAACGCTTATAAATATGTTTTTATTTATGTTTTGTTTTTTTCAATAATAGACACCCAGCGCTATTGGAGTGTATTCATTGTTAGACAATTATATTTACATCATGCTCCTCGTGCTTATTATAACAAGCATATTTACATGTTTTATGCGATTACATGGTTTTAATAGTAATTTAATTGATACTGTAAAGAAATTTAATTTAATTTAATTAATGTGTGAGTACAGGGTCTTAAAAGTAATTTAATTTGATCGATTATTGTTAAAACTGTAAAGTAATTTAATTTACATAAAAATTTAAAGAAATTCAATTAATTAGGTTAACGAGGAGGTAGTTTAAATTTTATTGTTGTGTTTTATGGAAAATAATTTTTAATATGGTCTATTTTTGACTGAACATTCAGATTAGTATTAAAAAGTAAATCATAAAACTAAAATTTTAAAATAATTATATTTTAATTAAAATATATATTTAATATTTTATTTAGGTTTATGACACCAATTTAAAGAGATTATTAATGGTTTAGTTTTCAGGATGTTACTTTTTTTATAATGGTTAAATTCAAGCTACTGTAAATTATTTTTTGAACAAAATATAACACTTTATAATTTCTTTAACAAATTAATTTTGGAAGTAACATCTATTCTGAAAATTTTCAAAAAATAAAAAATTAAATGTAATAAATTCATGAATGTAAAAATATTTTTTACAAATAAATAAATTATAACAAAATTTAAAACTCATAATAAATCAGTTAAATTTATTATATTTAATATTAAATATTAATTAATCATTTTATCATTAATAATGTATTATATACTATTTTATATTATAATTATAATATAATTAAACGTCCTCTATTTTGTTTTATAATTTTTTTTTATCTTTCTATTATGTTTAAATAAAAGATTCCAATTTGTTTGCTATAATTTCATATAGTTATTTTTTATAACTGGCAATAAACTCAGGAAGCTTATTATACTTAATATCACCATCAAAGTAATTTAATTTTCAATTATATTTTATAATTAGTTTTAAAAAGAACGGACATGTTCTCAAGAGTGAAGGAATCTAAACATAAAGGAATATAATTATATTTTATATATTTATTGGCATTTTTTTTTTTGGTTTTTTGTTTGAAAGTGTTGAAAGATAAAAGACATGTTAACAAGAATTAAAACTTAAATTATATATTGAGACAATTTATTTCATAACAGTGAAGATATTGGACAAAATAATTGAATGTAAAGATAAGTTGATCATAGTAAGTGAAGTTTTAAGGACCATAAATATGGTATATTAAGCAAAATTACAAAGCATAAAAAAGGCTAAAATATTTATAAAGAAAATACTTCATTCCAAAAGACCAAATAGAATTAACTAAGTAAATCAGAAAGATTAAAGAAACTAAGAAGGAAGGAAAACAGAGAATAATTAGGAACTAAAAAGTTATTATTAGAGATATAGATACTAAAGTAAAAAATAAATAGGAATTTGGTATACTTCAGATCCTCTTCATGGTCTTCCATGGAACAAATGGCATATATTAATTTATATTTTGAGTGAAATTGGTATTGTATTATTGGTTAAAGCTTGTAAGCATGAAGAATCTAAGGTTTTTAACATTGAAGGATTTGTATTGTGATTGATATGGAATATCAAATCCTTCATAAAGGGATTGGAGGCATATGCTTGTTACAGAAAATGAACATTTCTTCTCACATTTGACTTATAATAAATACATTCTCAATCACTACATTTGGAGGGAGATTTCAGATTTTAATGCCAACAATATTTATATAACAATCTATTACTTTGAATGAAAAATAAAGCAGCACCAACAACAGAACTGCCAGGACCCTACATCGTCGAACAAAAGCCAGAATCACCAACTCTGCAAGTATCCATGCCGGAGGTAAATGAACTATACACTGATTTATCTAATACTGCAGTTATATGTAGATTCAATGGCTTCTGGCCAAAATCAGATGCCCTGCATCAATGGATCTACTCAACATGGACACCTAACTGTGAAATTTATCTCTGCCCTAAAGGGTTTTTCATAGTTAGATTTGATTCAGAACAGGAAAGGGACAACATTATCAAACAGGGGCCTTGGTTCTGGGGCAGTGCTGGCCTCTTCATCACACCCTGGTTCTCGGACTTTGATGCTACTACAATGATAGTCTCAACCATGCCAGTATGGGTGAGGCTACATGGGCTCCCATTGCACTTCTGGCATCAAAAAGTGTTAATCGCCATTGGGAATTCTCTAGGGAAATTCCTAAAAACGGATGAAGACAGAGCAATCAGGGGAATCTTCACTTTTGCCAGAATATGTGTAGAAGTGGATTTGAGTCAGGGGCTACCTGACCACATTGCGCTAAACTTCAATAACACTCAATGGATACAGCAGCTTGATTACGAAAATACAGCATTCCGTTGCAGGAACTGTATGCAGACAGGGCATCTTCAATATGATTGCCCAACAGCTCGAAAAGACCCTAGGAAAAAACAACAAAAAAAGCCCAAAGGCTGGCAACACACAGAGCCACCGGAAGAAGTGGACATAAAGGAGGAACCCACAGAGAACCAGATGGAACCAGAATCTCAAATGGGACAGAAACAAACTCAGGAAGCGAATACCCCTTCAACTCATGCGGGGCTGATCATTACAGATCTACATCAAGAGTTGAAAATGGAAGTAAGCGGCATAAAGAGAACCCATGAATCGGAGGGCTCAGAATCAGACAAAGAACAACAACTGATCACAATGGAAAACCAGCTAGCTACAATTACACCCACAGCTGATTCGGGAGGATGGCGCCGGGTGGAGAAGAAGAAGGGAAGGAAAGAATAGGCTTGCTGGAACATAATTTCTCTTTCTGTTACTCTGTTTGATCCTGTCCTTACAGGAACTGTTCTTATGCTAATTAGTGTTACTTTCTTTGATCTGCTGCCTGTTATTACAGGTTCAGCCTTCTGCATATGCCTATGGCATCTACAAAATGTAATTTTATCAATTATGAATAAAATTACGATTTTTTCCTAGGGGAAAAAAACAATCTATTACTTTGTGCCCATCAAATTCTATTTCTATAAGAAAAACAACCTAGATAAAAATTGTCCCTACAAACACATAACAAGGTATTTACAATATGAGAATTAAAAATACTAACCCATTGCTAAGAGGCTTTAATGTTGTAACTCAGCTAATTAAATTCCAATCCTAATCCTCTTTAGCTAGATGACAACCTTGCTTTAGCTAATAGGTACAAAAAACTATGAAGACCTGATTGAGAATTTATTTGGTACTGAATTAATTGAGCTTTATAGTTCTCAATATCTAATAATTTGCAATGGTCTAATGAGATGGTAAATTTCTAACTAGATGATTTGTATCCATGAACTAGGTAGTAGTGTCATGGACTATGTGATATCCCCATCCATATACAAATAAATAGTAAATTTTAACCTTTTAAATGAGCATTGAGTCTAACTTCAACCATCGACCTTTGGCTTCAACTTTGAACTTTATCCTGCTCAAAATCTCCATCGAAGAAAACTCTGATAACTAAAGTACTTGCCTTTTAAACAAAAAATAATGTTAATTTTTCTTGAAACACTTAAATAATGAATTAAATGTCATATTGTATAAGAACAATATTGAAAACCTCTATCATAATTTTATGACAACCCTCTACTTCCATTAACAAATTATCTATTGAGATGTTATGTAAAAAGAAAAATAGAATAGCCAATCATTGGTATGTCAATGAGTGTAAAAGTGCTAGAGAAGCTATCGGGGATGTCTCTAATGGTTCGCTAAAATCAAATGAGATAAAAAGATACAAAGCCTTAATTAAAAAGAAAAAAAAAAGGCACTACATAAACATAAAACCATAGAAGCTTCTGCACGTATCAAAGTTAGATATTAAAAGATTATAGAGGTAAATTTTGACTTTTAAAATTAAAGAAAATAGTATGATTCCTCTAAATGACCTGAACTCTTACCTAAAAAATCTTTCTAAATCCCATTTGGTTGTGGAAAACATTCTAAATGTTTCTATTAGGATGAAGTTTCATAAAATATATAAAGTTTGGGGTTAAGCAATTGCAAAAGGAAAGAAAAGATTCACATCAAAAGTTACCAAGCCAAGATCTTAAAAATTGGAGGGCTCTGTCCTTATTCGTCACATACAAAATCCATTCAATTTGGTAGTCAAGTAGGGTTTTCCTAAACCTAGAACTCAAAACCTCATTGTTCCTAATTTTAAAAGTGGAGATAAAAGTAATCCCTCTAATTACATGATCATTATGATTAACCCCAAATTCATTCATATTTAACATTGTTTGGTTTTATCAAGCTCCTCATTCGGTGAATAAGCTCTGGGAAGTACTTTTTGACAATTTTAGTGGCATTCATCAATTCCTTTGGCATCTTGGCCGTATTGGTCTTGTTTTCTTATGCACAAATTATTGTATCAATGTTTAGTTCCTTATTATAGTGGTGGAGTCTTTGCTTAATCATTTTGAAATTAGGGTATCATAGAGGGTGTGGAAGGCTTCAATTTTGAAACTCCATTTTTCCACTCAGTTGTCTTAGCCTTTGAAACTTCTTCATAGAAAAGTAATCCATGGTTTGAACTTTCATTATATCTCATCTATCTTGGCATTCCTCTTTGGTGCTTTTGGTTCTCAATTTGGGGCTATACTTGTAGCAAGTTTAAGCTTCTTTAGTTGTGTCTTTGTCTTAGTGTTGAGATATCTCTTTTGTGTTATATAGGATTGTCTTTTTCTTTTGTGGATTATAGTCACCCCTATCTCATATATTTTCTTTGATTCGTGTTAGACAGTCACAACGCCTCCCATATTGTTATAGATGATTATGAAATGGTGGGGATACGTTTCAAACTCATCCCTACAAAAGTTTGGTCCTTAGTTTCTCTCTTTGAGTCTTGGGTTGACATTTGTTTGAAGGTGAGCGGTCTTTGTGCTATCTTGGGTGGATTGGCTAAATGTTCTCTTTCTTAGGTTTGCGTTGTCCACGGTTCCTTTTTGTGTAGTATGCCATCCTCCTTTCTTTGAACCTCGGTCCTATACTCATTCTTGTTGGAGAATTATGCCTTAGTGAGGAGGTTCAAGTGGTAGGAGGGGTTGTAGTAATGCTAGAATTCCATCTACCTCTCAAGCCCATATGGTAGCGTATCATTTTATTGATATTTACTATGAAAATACCCCACCAACGATCCAAAGTGAAATTGAGGAAATTGAGAGCGGATCAAGAATTGAGTGATGGTTCATAGCAGATGCAGAAGAAGAGAAATATGGGGGCAGATGAGTTTTCAACACGAGAAACATGAGAATGAAGATTACAATATATATGCTACCAATAAACCTTTGTTGGAAACTCAAGAACATTATGGGAAAAGTATTAGTTAAGAAATCATAAGAGAAATGGGAAATATTGTTGAATATGGATGAAGTGCAAAAACAAATTAGAAGGTTAGTAAACAAAGTTACAATGATGGCAAAGATTCTAACCAACATGGAATTCATGGAATTCACAGAATTTGAAGAGGAGACGGGACCACTGGATAGAATCTAAGTGAACTCTCCTATTACATAGAAGTTATCCATGATATTTGTTGTTATGTATGTTAGTCATATTTTGTTAAAATCAATGAATAAGAAGGTTACCAAGTCTTTAGAGTAGGATGTAGAATGTTTAGAAGATAATATTTGTTAGGATTTATAATAAGTTTTAAACATTTTACATGGACAAAAGCAGTAATGCTATGATATTGGTCTAGTTCCCCTATGCTAGAGTAGTCAACATGACAAGACTATCATTAGGGGAATTTTGAGTTCTAAAATTGGCTTCGTAAGGAAAATAATAAATAATAGTTAAAATAGTGATATAAGAGATGGATTTTTAAAGAAAATGAAAGAAAACTATTTTTTTTATTTGTATTTTCGACTTATCTCCTTACAAGTTTACTCAAATATCGAGTATAGGTACCCATTGGATGTGTAGTTTTAATTCCGCATCCAATAGGTACCTACACTTAATCTTTGAGTAAACCTATAAAAAAATAAGACAAAAACACAAATTAAAAAAAATAAAATTGTCTTCTTTTCCCTCCCAAATATTTTACACTAAGACAACATCATTGTCTTAATTTTTATTGATTTTTTTTGGATTAAAAAGTTTTAATCATTTTTTATTCAAATGCTCATTTTTACCTTAAAATTTCACCAATAATTATTTAATATTTTTTTATATGATTGAATATCATCTATCCAATCTATAAAATTAACAATATTATCTACAATTTTTACACAATAAGATATTAAAAAATGTAAATACAATTTTTTTTTTTTACCTACAATATAAAATATCAATATTTATATTTTAGGCCTTTTTAATGCCACAAGGTAAAAAGAAAAAATCTTTCATTTCTTATCATTGTAATTTGGTAGAAAAATACTTATAATTAGTATCAAAACTTAATTAAAGGATATTAAAAAATGTAACTACAATATTTTTTTTACCTACAATATAGAAATGTCAATATTTATATTTTAGGTCTTTTTAATGCCATAAGGTAAGAAGAAAAAAACTTTCATTTCATATCTTTGTAATTTGGTAGAAAAATACTTATAATCAAAACTTAATTAAAGGTGAATTACAAATAGATTTTTTAAAATTATCATTGACAAACGTAACTTCAAAGATTAACTAAACTATTTTCTAATGTTTCCTCTAACATTGAAAAAGGTTCCAAAAAAAATCAAGAGAACTTCATTTTTAAATAAATATCTTGATTTTGGAAGTTTGATAAGTATGTAATTTATGTAACATGGAAGAGAACTTCATTTTTAAAGAAATATCTTGATTTGGGAAGTATGATAAGTATGTAATTTATATAACATGGATTCAAGCTTTGCATGTTAATAAGTTTCAAGGAAATGATGATGAAATTTTAATATATAGAAATAATTTATTTATTTATTAAAGTATAAATAGAAATAATTAATTTATTTATTAAAGTTCTTATTTGGAAAATAAAATTCCAAAAAAATCAATAAAATATCTATTATTATTATATAAAATTTCTTTATAATGTGATTTAGATGAATATAATTATTGTAAAGATTTCGGTTGATAATAACATTGTGACATAGTTAGATATTAGAAATCATTGAGGGTGGGGATATAGTATTTTTTTATGATACCACACAACTTATTGATAATATTAGGGAGATTATGCTTATTGATGTCTCTAGTTTCCCCGATTTGGAAAAGGTGGAGATTGGGAAATAAAATATTGAATCGACCCAAGGGGCTTCTCCTTGGCCCTCCTTGGAAGTGTCACCCTTGGACCGTGTCAAGTCTTGAGTTTCTAATGCTCAACTTGCCAATGAATTGTCCAACTTCTCTCCACATGTCAACAAGTGTCTTGTACCACATTTACATCTTAACAACCCTTGTCCAGAAGCTCCACTAGCTCACGAGACCACTCACCTTATATGTCCTTGGGTCATTCCTATTAACGCTATGATTCTAGGTTTTCCTTAGTATCATCAACCTTTAGGAATTAGGAAATTCAATTTTCCATGGCATGGCCCCTTCATGGTGTGCCATATAGTACCTCCACTCCTCCATGAGTTAATGTATGGAAATTCTTGGCTTGTGCTTGACAATGGGCACACCTTGACGTGACCTATCAGACTGAGTTATGCTTGTAAATATTTTACATAGGAGCATGTGATGATTTATCTCTTTTTTGGTTTGGTGTGTGATGCAAGCTCTTCTTTAGTACATCATATATGCAAAAAAAAAAATGAAAATTATGAAAATAATATATATATATATATATATATATATATATATATATATATATATATATATATATATATATATATATATATATATATATATATATATATAGGGTCGTGCTTTTACCTCATCCATGTTTTATTTCTTTCATTATGTGATTTATCCATGGTTCTACACATTTTGGATGGTTTTTATAGGACAAGGTAGCTTCTTATTGTGACATATGTTGGACCTTAGGTGTGTTTTTCTAAACTGGAATATAGGGGTAATTCACATATCGCCATCTCCAATGCATGATTAACCATGAGTGCCATCATTATGCCTTACATATGAACCCATCAAAATGTGACATTAGCCACTTTATCTTCTATGCATGTTGTAGTTTGGTAGTAGAGCCTTCTTATACATGGATATCCTAGTTTAGCACCTTCTTGCCCTCTTGCTGTTCATGTAGTGTCATTTTTATTCTCTTTTGGAATTCCTCCTTTTGATCTGCAATGACTTATAATCTAGGCCTCATGTCCTCTTCTTTGTCCTATATTTGGCTTTACCCCGAGAGGATTCCATGCTTTATCCCTCATGATTGCCACATCCTATCATCCTATTTATGCATGATGAGGCCTGGTTTCATAATTCCATATTCATCATCTTCTTTTCCTATTATTCACTTTCACTTGGTGTTTTACCCTTTCTTGGAGGAACCGTTATGATGAGTGGTTTTATTAAACCAGTCTCTTTGTCTCCTTATGCTTTGCGTGGTTCCATCATAGCAACACTAGCTACTACCTTTTATACCACTTTTTCCTCTAGGACGAGCCTCCTTAGTGTCCTTCTTATGCTTGTTAAATATTGAATGACATCGAGCTCCTTTTTGCCTTGTTTTTATCCTCATTAATTAATGAAAACACTAAGCTAATTTTGGTCTCTTTTCATTAATCTTTAAACTTATGAAATCTTGAGCTTATTTTTCCATCTTTTCATGCTCGTAAAATATAAAAGAAAATTTCGAGTTCTTTCTATCCTTTCCTATATTTTAAGTAAATTGAAAGTCAACGAGCAATCTCTTTACCATTCTCAAAGCTTTTTAAACCATGAGAAGGGTATGAGTGTAATTTTATCTCTTTTTCAACGTCATTAAAACTTATGAAAAAATGAACCTACTGAACATACTTATCTTCTCTTTCGTGCTCCTTAAACCATGAAAGAGAATAAAAGGAGAAAAATGGGAAGGGAAAATTCATTTACGTTAGTTATCAAAATGGCAGTGTCAATCACGTCGCCCTCGAACATGCCACCTTTCTACATCATAATATTACAGTTGGGTTTTAGCTTGCCTAAGAGTCGTACCATACATATGAGTCTATATACTCCTCTGACTAGTTACTTTTCCAGTAACTAAAGTAACTATGGAGCATGCTTCAATGCCTCTTGTGTTGTTTCATGATATTATGTGGTGATCATTATTCATGCTTCCAAGTCACTCTTTTTTCATGCCAGTACATGTTCAAGGGAAGTCTCAGCTTGTGTAAACCATTTGCAGTTACTTGTTGACCTTGTTGTGTTATCCATCCCTGTGTCAATTGTACTTCATCACTTCATGAATTTATCCATTTACTACATCTCTCAATGTGTTCCATTTTGATTGATGGGGGATACATCAGGCCCCTCCTTTGACGAATCTTCTCTTTTCGACTTCAACTCATTATCCAAGAGCTTGATATAGTAACTAGTAGTACTTTGGAGCTTGCAGACCTCAATGGTAGGTTCCCTTGTAATTGAAAATGGGTTTACATCATTGACTCTAGATCATTGAGTTCATGAGTGTTTGGCATCAGTTAATCTATTCACACTTAGTGGATTGTACTAGGTACCTTGGGGTCCATTTTCATTATTGGTGGGTCTCCTCTTGTCTGTTAACGGTACACCTCATTGACAAATAATAAGATGATTTCTACCATGCTAGACATCAACACATCTATTTACATTTCGTTGATTCGTACCATTAGGGTTATGTAGAAGACCCTTGGTTAGGGACATCTCACTCTTATATGTCATCCTTCTCAGGTTGTGTTGGAGTTATGTATTCATTATGTACTTTGAGGACTACCCTGGGACACCTCCTATCTATTATGTGTCCACAGTCCTACTAATGTATATTGTGACATAGATGTATTTGTTGGTGGCTATGATCTTTCTGATGTTTCACACGAATCCACTGTGTATTGTCCATGGCCATATCTTATCATTTCATGTCAAGTATTTAGTATCTCTTTATGATTGAGCATGGGTATGCCTACCTTGGGGTTCTTATCAACATATTTGAGACTTCACCATTTGATTTCCTTCGATCCGAATTCAATTTTTTTTCTCATCCAACTTCACATTCTTGGCTCCTTCCTCCCATTTTGAGCTTTAAGTTTTGTTGTAATGCATTTTTGCCATCGTTTTCTCTTTCGAACTCATGCATTAGGGGGCATATGTTATAACCCTATTTTCCATTCCATTATAGTGAGAGAAACCCAATTTCCACTTACCTTGCTTTCTGGCTAAAATGCATCCCCTTTCATCTTTTATTTTACTTATGTGAGATTTATTCCATGTTAAAAGGGTGAAATTACATGATTGAATTATTTATCATAATTATTTTTTCATAATTTTATAGTTATGAGATTATAATTATTTCATAATTGAGACAATTGACAAAAAACTCATAATTATGAAAAACGTTTCTAGAGTTTTGTGGAGGTGGGCATTTGCATGCCTAAGTCAACAAAGGAGATGTAGCTTGGATTGGGGCTCTTTAATAGCCCAAGATGTTTGGTATAGCTACCCTCGACGAGTTTAACGACTCCATTAGCAATGGATCCTTTCTTCCGACGAAGGATTGAATCCAAAAAAGAAGACTAATACTAATCCTATTCTATACTAAAATTATCCTACAGTAACCTAAATTATCTATATGGTAAATTATATTATGATATTTAAATCAAATTTCAATAAGTGAAACGTAACAACCTTATTCAATATAAAAAAACAACAAGAGGTATCACTTCAGTGTAAATAAATAACATATAAAGAATACTAATTTATATATTGTATTTATAAATTAGGATTAGAATAATTAATTCAATCATTAATGTTACAAGGTTAGAATATCATACAATATTTACAACAATATGATACTGTAATAAAACAAGGCTAGAGCGTACTGTAACTAGCTCTAAAAGAAAGAATAATAATATTCTAAACTAGCTGCAAAGTACATTCCAAAATGAAAGCTAAAATATGTTCCTAATTTAAAAATAAAATTCACTTCTTAATGTGGCTAATATCAGAATAAGTAATCGTGACAATCCAAGAAACTTATTCTAGAAGATAAACACAATATTAATATGTTTTCTTTTAGTTTTTTTTTCAGTTTCCTTAATTATAGCATAGTTTACTATTTTTAGCAGTTTTTCGGGTCCTAAACTTCCAGAGCCATTTTTACTATTTTTAGCAGTTTTTTGGGTCCTAAACTGCCGGGGCCATCTGATCTATTGTTCTTGACTTTTCACTAGAAAAAGCCATCCCCAAGTGGAGCCACTGTTATGCCCCTATAAAAATAGGTGTCATATATCATGATTGACTTGATGAGCTATGTAATATGTTAATACCTTTTCTTGTTGCAAAGGTTTTCCATATTTGTAAAAAATCAAAAAAATTTAAAAATGTAAAGAGGGTATACCCTAAAATAAAAATCAAAGGGTAAAAAGAATAAAGATGGTAAAAAAAATGAAAGAAAATGAACTCCAACAAAAAGAAAGACCAAGAAATTGTGCAAGTCTAAATGCCACTACTTTTTCACTTTTGTATAATAAAAAATTGTGTCCAGCTTGTTACTTATCCCACAATTCATGGTAACCAAATAGCTTAATCTTGGTTATTCCATGTTTTCAATTTCATGTTGTAGAAATAGAGAATAAAGATCTGACCAAACAGTGTAATCTTGGCAGATAAGTAGATAGGTAGAGTAAATAAAAGGAGCTAAACAGTTCAATCTGGGCCCTTGGATGTAATAAGTGTAGACTTAGATAGGCCATCACCATATAAAAGAAAAAAAGTTTGATAATGGTTTGCCACACTAAGTGCACCCTAATAAAGAAGAGAAAATGCTAGGTTAAGTAGGTAGGGTAGGTAAATGATGGTTGCAGAATAATATGTGGTGAATAATAAGTTCAAATGTGTAAATATTTTTACTTTCATCACAAGGAAAATGGCATGTAGCACATGAAATACATATCAAGCAAGCAAAGTCAAAATAATTAACTCCCCTACTCATTTCCCCTAAATTTTCACTAATTTCCCCTAAGTGCCAAGGTATCTATCAAATTAGAAGGGCTCAGAGCATTTCTCTAACTTCTAGAGGGACCGGACCCTCGGCTCAATAATTTATAAAACCTAAGTACTTAAGCCCATTCATCAATAATCATATCCCTTCATTAATCATTCATTCCCTTGATAAGTATTTCCTAAGTAAAACCATATTTTACTTAAGGAAATGAAAATATTTTACATAAAGACCCTTATTATTCACTTAGCCTAAGTTTCAATGAACACATGAAAATTTTATACACATAGCGTTTTTTCCATCCAATGTCATATTAACTACTAACTTATTATTATAGAAATCCCCTATAAAAATCTACCCATTCCCATATTATTCTAACTATGTAAAAAACCCTGAAATATTATATATCTCGCCCCTTTGGTTAAATTATAACCATAGTGCATTTTAAATAGGGATTAGTTAGTTAAACAGTAACTAATTAACAGCCCCGACCCCCCGCTACATTAAAAAGGGATTAATTAACCCTCATGGTTAATTAATAGCCTTCTCGACCAATCCCGACACCCCCGATATGATTAAAAACTCTTAATTATATCAGGCCCGCCCTCATTAAACTCCTGTCACTTCGCATCCCCGATAGTCGTCCGATCAAGTTTCCAAGATCTGATGGCTGTTGTGAATATCGCACGACCCTTTGCGACTACACGTTAGTGCGATCGCAAAGCGGTTTTGTGTACAGTACCTTTGCCACGCGTCATTCGTTCTATGGAATCACTGGCTCGAGGCCAAATATCACCCCCTCTCCATAAGTGGTGCGATATAAACCGCCTATCACCTCCAAACTAAACGACAAAACATCACGTCATTTGCCTGCTATCGTCACCCATCCAAATCCCGAAACCCGCCAATCCTTGACTTTGTATATAAAACAAAACAAATCATTTTCGTTGTTTTATTATGCAAACCCGTACGCCCATGCAAACAAAACGTCGAGGTCAACCAGCTTGAGCTTTCAGCTGCCAAGCAACTTCAAACTTTGTAGTTGAAGCTACCCAAAGCTATCCGGTCACACCCAGTACCTGCATTCTGTTGCCCAGCCCCTAAAATTAGGTATTTACCAATTTCCCGACAAGAAACCCTACAAATACTTGTTTTCCACTACAAATTAATTGAAGAGGCCAAAATTCACCATAATTCTATTACTTCTTTTGTAATTTGGGTCCCCCAGACCCTTGGTTTCACTAATTTTACAAAGAAAACCTTAGTTTCCTTTTTGAATCCACAAGAACCAAAATGGAAACCCCGGTAGATCTGAACGTTGCACCCATTAACACCCCTCATTGTGATTTAGACTATCTGCCTCTAGCAGATAAGGACTTTCAAATAAAAGACCTAACCACCGATAAAGATCATCTCAAAGTGTTTTTCCAATGCAAAGATAATCATTTGAACGGCAATGATATCCTAGGACTGTGGGAATCCAACCTTCCAATGTACTTTCTCTCCTCTATGCATGTTTTCCCTGAAATAATCCATCAGTGCCATGCAAATTATGACCCTAATAGTAGAGGATTCATGTCTCCCAACCAAACAATCCTTTTTATAATAACTGTAGACTCAATCAATGAGATGCTGCAATTTCACCCCAGTCAAGCCCTCACTCCCATTTCCATTGGAAATTTACTTGGGAAATCAACCAAAATGTCCCAATCTGAACTCAATCGCCTATGCCCGACTTTCATACTAAAAGAATATCAGACTACAAATCCCCCTCCTTATGGGTCAGTTTTCTTCACAGATATAGGTAAAATCATAGTTGATATGATATTTGCAATCATGGGATTCAACACTAGTGAGTACATAGATGAGTTGACCTTAGTGTTGATGTCTATCTTTACCCCTGGACAACCCCTTGCTGTCAAGTACGATTATGCCTCATTTATTACTGAGAAAAGTCATGACCAGTTCATGAGACTGGAGAATGAAAGGGTTTTCAAGTATTCCACCTTTATATATCACCTCATCCTCTACAATTAATTAGATAAATTCCCATTTTTTGTCAAGAAGCTTGATACTAAAGGTAATCCAAGGTCTATCATCTTTTGGACTCCCATATTCCATAGATCTTCTTCTTGCCCTTATTCATATACTCAGTTCATTGATCAGTTTGTCCACCCAGTGACCACCTTGCTGACAGGGAATTCCCCCTAGGATTAGTGATGATATCAAAAGGATCCTTCAGCTCTCCAAATAGTACAGAGTGGGTGACTGGTATTTATACCATAATCACACATAGATCAGGGTATATGGGTGTGAGCTTTCCCCATTTAAGCTAACTAAATATGTTCCAATGAGACTGTTTGCATTGGAGTATTATAGACAGATAATAAACTCAGATTTGCTTTATTTTACTAAGGCTAAGAAGAAAGCACAACTAAGGATCAAGGATCACTTAGGCCCTTTTGTCTGCAACACTAGGGAAGCATGGAAAGCAGCAGAGCAAATTCTAGAAGACCATTTGAGATTAAACAAAAGTTTTAGTTGGACTCCATATGACCCCCATAGTTTCATCTGTGATAGAAGAATGAAAAATAGGCTATCACCATACTTGCATCACAGAATTCCATAGATTGAGCAATTTGCTAACATGGATGAATGGAGAGAAGGGATACTAGTAGAAACAGATAGTGGGCAGGTCAACATAGAAAATGTAATGAAGGATCTTGAAAAGACACTTGACTTGGATTCTTTTAGACAGGTGCAATTTGAAACTTATCAGAAGCCAACATTAGGGATTAGTGCCTCAACAACTGATACCTCACAAAGTCACTCACAGGAGACTAGTGCACTACTTGCAGAGACATCGCAGGGAAGAGAAAAAGAGACCAACACTCAAGCAACAAAACACTCAGCCATGTCTAAACAGCCTCAAACCTCTCAGGAGTAGGCTCAAACATAGGCCCACCCAACTCAAGTCAATATTGAACAGCCCCCAATTTTGCAAACTCCTCTGAATGAGGAAAGGAACAAAAAGAGAGATAGGGAAGTAGCTACCCTTGCTAGTGGCCCATCAGACCAGGTTGGTGCTAAGAGGCACAGGCTAAAACCTCATTTATAAGAGGAATTTTTTGAAGAAACTACAGAAAGTCAAAGAAAAGAAGGTGCAGATAGCCAACATACTTCCCAGTAGGTGGGACACCTTCTAGCTCACAGAGACAGGAACTGGAAAGGAAACAAAGTGCTGAAATCTTATCTTTCAGGCCTCCAGGTAATGAGAACCTAGATATTAAAAAGAAATTCAAATAAATAAAGGCTAAAAATGAACCATTAAGGGCCCAAGTCTACGATCAGTATTTGAAAATGGCCCCCACAAATCAAACTAGGTTGATGTCAGCATATGACATCAAAGAGGGTAAGATGCAGATGAGCTTCTTCAAGCCCAAAATACAACAGCCTCAATCAATCGCAGACTACCTCAAAACTGATTTTGAGGACCTGGCCAAAGACATTCACCCCCTAGATCAAATTGAGTTACACACGCAGACAGGGGAAATGGTATATTCAACATTAACAAGTAAAGCCATGATGGCCCAAATATTAGAAAATTCTTTGAATAATACAACTACTCAGTTACAGCTAGAAAGAGCTTCTTCACAGGCTAAAGAAAATAGAATTAAATCATTGGAGGAGTTGGTTATTGGATTGGGCCATAACCCAAAAGATGTGAAAGTTTCAAAGGCCTTGATTAAGAAGAAATATGAAGACATAGCTGCCTTAAGAAAGTAGTTAAAGTTACCTCCATCAAGGCATCCAAAAACTGCTGAAGTCATGTCCTAAAGCTAAACGAGTAGTGGAAGGAGACTGAACAAGAATTGGAAAAATCTTTGAAAAGTAGGCAGAGTGAGTCGACCTCTCAGCCTCAAAGTGTGATACCAATGGTCTCCACGGCATTCCCATCAACTCTTGTAACAGCTCTCGCACCCAATGTCCCTTTGGTCACAGAGGAAGCAATTACAGGTACAAGCACAGGAACAACGCCAACAGGATCTTCAAATTTGAGTACTGAGGAGTTAATCAAGTCCATGGAAGAGATGAAGCTGCAAGTCTCTGAATTGCAGAGGGTAAAGGAACAATTTGTTACTTTAGAACATAAATATAATGTCTCCAAAATCAATTTTGCTGAAGAGGTAAGGAAGAATAAAGGATTGGCACAGTGGGTGAAAACATTGGAAAAAGATCTCACTCTTGAAAATCCCCTAACAGACATTAGGAAGATTCTTTGGACCAACATCACATAGTCAATAAATGATGCTTGGTCATCCATACAAATAATTTTTGAACAGATTAACCTTGTAAAAGTGGCTCTTGAAGAAGTTCAGAGAACAAAGGAAGAATTAGGAAGGAGGCCTGAGGAAGCCATCAAGCTCATAAATTTTTTGAACAACAAAAATAAGTACCAGCTAGAAGAGCTGGGTATTGAAGACAGAACTGGGACTATTTTAGAAGTCAAGAAGGTATTAACCAAAAGGTCTCTGATGCATAATTTAGAAAGGAGATGCCATAACATGCAAGAAGGAATTAATGATTTCATGAAGAAATTTGGCATTTTGCATAGCAAAGGACTTCCCAGTCCTTTAGTAATTAATGATAAATTGATGAGACATGAAGACTATGTGGACAAGTTAGCTAAATATGCAGATAACCAGGCCAGTTCATCGGCTAGTGCATCTGCACCAAAGGCACTACCAATAGGCAGAGTTCTCTATGACAGTCTAGAAAACCTTTTCTATGTTGAATATGAGATAGAACATTTGTTTCCAGTTCAGCCTAATTTTGTCAAATACACTGAGGCTGATGAAATCTTTAGGAAACTTCAAAGGACTAGAATACCAAAAGAAGATTGGTGGACGAACATGACAAAGATTTTGTAATTTGCCTCGGTAAAAAAGTACATTTTCAATATTTACCATAGTCAATGTTGGTAAAAGAAGGTGAATAAGGATAGAAGAGGTCAAAGAGTATCAGAACAGGTTAAAGAGTATCAGTTAGAAGATCAAAAACAGAATAGGCAGCACATGTTTATGAGGAAGACAGCAAGATGCTGAAGCATAGGGCCTGCCTCCAGCTCATTCACAAAAAGAGGGACAACAAGCCATCAGTTTATTTTAGCTTCTATCCTCGAGACCATCTGTCTCTATTTTTATGTAACATATAGTTAGGCTTCCTAGATTATATCTCTCTTTGTTAAGTGATATTTTATTGTAACTTTTTGTATAAATACTCCCTCATTCGGAGTATTGAGGGTGGATTCTTAGACATTTCTGTAAGGCTGATTATTTTGGAATAGAAGTACTGTTGGACAATTTTTGTATGGTTGGCTGGATGAAGAAATAATACAAAGAACTTTTCATAGGATTCATGTGTCAAACACCGGATGAATAAGTATTCTATATCTCATGTGTTATTGTTTTCTTGTTTAATATTTCAACTGTGTTTCATATCTGAATATTAAGACGAAAAAGTATAATTCAAAAAGTACTTAAGTGCAATCTGTCTTCAAAATATTCTTTATTCTTAATGTTTTCTTCTAAACTATCATAGGAAAGGAATTCTCAATTGCTCATGCTTCTTAGTTTATCATTTTGATAATTTAATAAGAAATTCTTAATTGCTTTTTATTAGTGATCATCCACTTTCCCTCTTCTTAAAACATGTTGAAGGATTCTTAATTTCCCTTCTTCCCTTTTAAGTCCATTCCATATTTTCAAGTTACCATTTGTTCTTTGTTTAGCTATCTTGCCATGTGAAGCCATCCTTTGTTGAAAAACCTGATCTAGTTAAGCCATCTTCAGTTGACTCCATAGCCCAATGGACTGAAATACTTTGTTCTATCCATATGCTCCTAAATTCCACCACCAAACACAATCAAAACCCTAAAGCTTTCATAACTAGCCTAATATCCTATAAAACAAAGCTAAATCCTAAAGAGAGAGCCCTCTCTAAGTACAGATTGGCTAGATTCTATACTTAAAAGTTGGTTTGTGGTTACCTCGGACCCCTTTCCTTCTTCTAACAACTTCAAGGAAAATCTGAGTGATAACACCTTCCACTACTTTTTGATCCCTTAGCAACTTCATACATGTATGTAGAAAGGACTTCAAAATGGCTAGTTCAAGGTTCTCTGTGGCAGTAACCACTTCTGGATTATTCTTCTGTGGTACTAGTTTCATATGCATCTTTGATTCGAAGCTCCTGGGTCCATGAAACTCTTCTTCACTTCCATGAAGGTTTCTTTCTATATCTACATATTGAACCTGATATCCTTTTATCTAGCCTTCTGTCGAAGCCCCGTAAATTGGGTCTACAACAAGGGGGATACCCATCCGGTCTGGACCTTGAAAGCAGCTCCTTTTCTGTTTGGGATGGTGGGTCCGACTGGGGATAATGGGACCAATTTCCCAATTTGTGTGTGTGGATTAATATTTCTATTTTGTAAAGATTTCTAAGTAAAATTCTTTTAATCTAAGTCCAATTTAAAAATGCAATTGTATTCTAATGAAAAGAAATATTTAAGTCTAATACTAATCCGGGATTCAACTTTTTACTTATGCGATCTAAAATAATTTTGAATAGCAATTGGTAATAAAGATAATTTAATCGCTATAAGAAAAGAATTCAATAAAAGTGAATTGTTTCGTATAAAAAGTTAGTTGAAACAATTGTGAGAAGCATATTGCATAATAAGTCATTCACATATTGATCATAAACAAAATAGTCATCACTGTACAAAAGTGCCAAATGATTACTCAAACATTCAAGCTTTCATATATAAATAACTGAGCATAAAATATTACTTAGACACATAAGCAGAAATTGTTAAGAGATAAAAGTACCATTGATAACAAGTCCTACTCAGCAGCTTCAACAATATAGATTTATCTCTTCTTAATTCAACATCTACTAAGAGTACAAAAGTGCATTTCAATAGCAGACATTAAACACATATATCAATAAATCTTGTTCCATTCATTCATCAAAACCTCCTATGAGGGTGCAAAAGTGCATGTTCTGAGGAAATGTTTTTGACAAATTTCAGGACCCTTCTCTAAATGCATGAGAGGGGTTGAGATATTACTTTCTAAATATTAATAATAGTTTATTACAAAAATATAAGAGGAGGTTTAAATGACCGTCCTCATCTAAGGAAAAAATAAATCAAAACTAAAACTAAAACTGAATCTAGAAATTAACTATCTATGTATCTGTTCCTTGTGGTCGCAATCATTCAACATCAGCTTGAGGAGTGTCAGTTGGCCGACCTCCAATTTTAGTTGCCCCGCGAAAATAGAATCAGCAAGTGCTGGCGCTATCTTTTCGGCAGAGTTTGTAAGGAATTTGAGATTCATGCATTGACTATGTGGTTTAACCAAGTATTGCCAGTAAGTTTCCCAATTCAACTTGGTTAATTTCTTGATGGAATCTGCCCTTTCCTCAGCCTTTTGTCTCCAGCTTGTCTGCAGTTGCTTTTCCTTTGGGAGAAATCCGGGAGCGGTCTCTAATATGAGGTTTTCTCTGTGCAAGTTTTCATTAACACAGTCAATGACATTGTTTGCCGCTGTAGCTGCTTCTTCTGCTACCATGCGTTGGGTGCTAAATGGAATCACTAGATTTTTGCCAAATCTGCTTATCGCCTAAGGGTGCACCTACTAAATACCATTGGTTTTGGGGCGTGGGTCCCACCTTTAGCCTTTAGTTCTTTTCTTCGTGGTTTTCCGGTTTACATGCAACCGAGCACTCAAGGACTTTCCTTATCTATGCGTCCCATTTATGGAAAAGCATTTCTTTATGTGCTTCATTGATTTTGAGTGCGCCTACCTTATTTCCTTCTTCTAATTCTTGCCAAAACAAATAATCAGAAATTCTTTTGTCAATTAAATCATAATCATGTCGCAAGTCCATGACTTGATTAGTAATTTTGTCGCTCATCTTGCAATGGGAATTCCATTGCGATATTCTTTGGCATAATACTTCTTGTTGTTCCAAGAGTTGGTCGTTTAAGGCAAGGGCTTCTGAGACAAACTTTGTAAGCTTGGGAAAATATCTATGAATTTCTAGCATAGCTTGCAACTGATTTTCTTTTTTGGCCAAATTGTTCTGGTATCCCACCTGCATCTGTTGAAAATCTTGTTGTAACTTTTCTAACTTTTCCTCTGCTTTGCAATTGGCACTGGCTTGTGTAATTGTTGCTGCAAAACTTGGATTTGTTCTTCTCTTTCTTTCAGTAATTGTTGTACCTCGGACGCTTTGTCAATGGTAGCAGAAGCATAGGCTCCTGCGATCTAAGATAACTTAGTGAGGTTTTCAGTAGGGTCAATAGTAGGGTCTTGCTAAAGGATGTCTAGTTGTTCTACCTCAGGTGAGAGCACGCTGTCTAGTTTCCTTTTCTTTCTTTGCCTTCGTACCACTGCCTTATGTTGTAGGCTATAGAATATATCTAGAGGAGGAATCTCCTCTACCTTGAGTATGATTTCAGAAGATAGGGTAATGGGAATATGCTTTATTTCTGGAGCATTGCTAATTGTTTCCATGATCATATCCGTCACTGTCTGTATTGTAGTTTCAGGTGTCTTTCTGTTCTGCTCCTCAATATTAATCAATTCATTGAATGTTACCCACTCTTTATCCAACTCAGTTCTTATTGGGTTTGGTGGCTGAATGATGGGAGGGGAAACTTTTACATGTGGTGTAGTCAAGACCTGTTACTCCGGGTGCTCCTTAGATTGGGCAGTGTCTCTAATTGACCCTTTGCTTTTATTATGGTCACTCTCGGATCGTTTAGAGCCTCCTGGTGATTCTTTTCTAGAATTAGATTTGGACTTGTCTGTACTTGAGCTTCCACTTAAACTGATACTGGGAGTTGGCTCCCTTATTAGTTCCAAGCGTAACTTATCTAAGGGGATGTTAGCTAATCTCCTTTCTCTGTAGAATTTGAATTCTTAGAATTCTGCTCGGGGAAATTGAATTTGAGCCATATGCAAAACTTCTTTTAGTGTGCTTTTATGTTGGAAGACATCATCAAACAAATCATCTTCTTTGGAAAATACTTTTATCTTGACAGTAATAGTGAAATTCTTAATGACATCAAAAGGGTCAAATTGTCTTCCTGGAAACTTGAACAGTCGTAGACAAAGCATATTGTCTACTTCTTTGAATGCATGACCTAAATCAAACAATGAAAAGGCCCCACAGGCCACAAGAAACTGCGGCCAAATGACCTTTTTCTTATCTTTCAATTCTTTGCTCATTCCTCTCACCCCACAGGTCTGATAGGCAATTTCTCAAGCTAATAACTTATCATGAACATATAAGGGTAGGAAATGAGGGGAAGTAATGATTCCAAATACTCTGACATAGGTGAAAAACTCTTCCCCAAACCATCTTGCGATAGGGAGAATGTCAACTTCTGCTTCGGAGGAAAATCTTGGGGCATCTCTATTATACAACATTTTATAAAGAGGCAACATAATTCCATGGCAAATCTTGTAAAAATACGAAATAAACTTGAAATCCCACAAATCCTTATGATAAATGTGAATGGGCAAGGGATTCTATGTAGTCCACTTCCAACCCATTAAAGGAAATTTGGAAACATAATAGATTGCATCCATAACATAAGCAACTAAATAGAAAGGAGGATAAATCGTCTGAGTGATAGTTCTTTTGGAGTGGTAGTTCCAAATAGCTATAGCTAAATTATCAGAAAATATCTGAGCCCAATCCATAATAGTGTCATTAGTGGCTACATCTAATAGGGGTAGCCACTTGGATGAAAACTTGCTGATGTTGGGCTTTCCAAATAGTCTACATAGCATAGTAGCAACAAAGTAATGTGGGGAGGAGAGGGAACCAATATTGTACATACCGTGTTTGTCCTTTTTTAATGGTTCTTCCCTCACTGACCAGCTCTTGGTACACTCCGCCAAATCTTCATTTTCCTTGGCAAACTTTTCTATGAACTGCTTGTTGTAGGTTGCCTGCGGTTCTGGTAGATGATACATAAGCCTTAAATCTTGTGCAGTGAATGACCCAATGAGGTCTTGGCCTCGAGTCTTGAATTGTCTATCTGTTATATCGGCACTGTCCAGTACCCACTTGACCATGTCTGTGTATGGAAGAATCTTCAGCCTTGCTACTATTTGGTGCAAGAACGAACATGCAAGTTCAGTGATTGATGCTTCAGACGACCCACGTGAGTCTGCTATTGCTTTAACCTCCATAACTCTCAGCTTTTCTTCTTCGAGCAGACTGTACATGCCTTCCCAAGTAGTTATGCCGACATCTTTGTTACAGGTGGTGTTTGTGTATAAGGGCGTCATCTCTTTGTCCTCTGCAACTAGAGCCTTTCCCTTCTTTCCCATTACGTTCTGCACACTACTGCGTATATTACTCTGCTTGCCGCTCCTGCGAATTTACAAGTAAGGAAAGAGATAAAGTGATGGGAAATCTCTTTAAGTCTGAAATCATATCAAATATACCACCCTACGTGAAATAACCTTTTGATCAGCTTTAAATCTTATCTCATAAATGACCATCAACTAACCATTAAATTATCATTAATGCACATAACTTGGTATTAAATTACGAGAAAAACTTTTATTGAACGATGAGCCCTGCAGATTTGCGATAAAGCGATTTTGCAATTTTCTTCGCAATATCATAGATCACAATATCGTAGATCACAATATTGCTAATCCATTTAATCAACAATCATTTATCACCTTGTGTGTCTGCGAGATGCGATTTGCGAGATGTCTTAACGCATATCGTCGGATCAGGATTATTTTACCTTAGGTGATATTTGCGGCATATGAAAGTTGCGATGCGCGATGGGTTTTTAAGGTGCTTTTTCTTAATTTCAGAAGTTTGGTTATATAATGTCCTCCATTGTCCTTTGCAATGCGATGTTTTATTGTTAAGAGAACGATTTTATTCGGAACTTGTGATAAAACTTACATTTTTTTGGGTTTAGCGGGTGTTTTCCTATGTTTTTGATAACATGTTTTATTCAAAGGGAAACATAAGTGCTAGGTTTTATTTTTTAGAAGGGTCCCCATTTATTTAGCTTTATTACTAAAACTAAATAAAAAGGGGGGTTGTTGTTGGCCACAACAATTGGCGATTCACTAGGAAGAACCAGTTATCTCTGATTATCTTTTGGATTTTCTAAACTTCCAAAACATAAATGTTTTCTGGATAATCAAGCTTTATTTTAGAAATATAAAGTGTATCATGCTTTCAGCTGTCAATAGTAGTTTGTTTCTCCTGTGTTAACACTGATTATTTACTTCCCAAAGCTAGTCATTGTATTTACATCAACCACTACTTAGTTTATAAAGATAAAAACAAAGACTTCTTTATAGATCAGTTTTAAGTATGCTCATTTGTCGTAGCTAGAGCCTCTGCTTCCAGCAGACGTTCATAGCCTCAACAGGATTACCTGTTACCCAGTAATGATCCTGTATCCTACTTGAAGAAATATACAATTTTCAAAGATAAATCCATATCCACACTTGATGTTTTTTTGTTTTCTTAAAGAACAATGTCTTGGTTTGGTAACCAAATTATGACAATGCCATTCACTTGATTTATAACTTTGTTGAACAAGCTGGCTCATGATGAGACCCCTTGTATTTTGATTGCAACAATCTTGAGCCATTGCCCTGTTGTAGTATGCAATTTTGGCAATGTCAGCAAATCATAATATCTATGATCATGATAAGTTTGCTCATGATGAGACCTCTTATTCTTTAAGTTTCTAGTTTATCATTGGATTATTCCTTGAAACTCGTAATTCCCTAGGTGGGGAGGAAGTCATTGGTTCCTTAAGAATAGCTTTGGACGACAATTATAGAGTTTTTTGGAAATAGCTTTTCTACAGAGAAGTTTGTTTTGTTATTGATGCTTTTCATTGACTGATATAAAACAAATTCTCACTAAAGGTTGTTTTTTTTAATCAAAATTCGTAAGGCTGAAACTAGTATCATTTTCAGGCTTGTCGCATTTGACCGTATTTTTCAATAATAATGATCAATTTTCCAAATCAGTTCTACATATACAAGTGAAAAAACAAAATCTAAAAGAAACACTAATATTTTTGGTGAATCTCCAAAGGTAACCATTTACAACCTGTTTTATTTTCAGAATAAAACTATAAACAATAATTTACAAAAATAGGAGAATTCATCTTCTATGGAAAGTATTTTTTAAGGATCTGCTCATTAACAGGCAAATATTCTTTTTTCCTTGCTAAATGTTGCAATATAAAAGTGGATGGACCTATGATTTCAACAATTTGGAATGGACCAAGCCACATTTGTTGAAATTTAGAATGTTTGCCTTTTTCCTCATGAACCTTATCCCATTTCAAAACTAAGTCTCCAATTTGAAAATCCTTCCTAGATACCATGCTTGAATCGAAGGAAGCCTTTACTAATGCTTGATGGTGAGCGTGTGTGATTTTAGCCTGTTCTCGTTGCAATTGTCTTAGTTGTAAAGATGAAGTTTGTGTTTCATCGATAAATTGAACTAAGGCCAAAGAAGGAATTGCTAGATGAGTTGGGAGAACTACTTTCCCATAAACCAAATGAAAGGGAGAAGTGCCAATGGAAGCCTTTTGGGTAATTCGGTCTGCCCATAAAGCATACATAAAATATTTGTGCCAATTTTTATGATTCTAATCAATGGTTCGCTTAATGATTCTGATTAAGTTTTTATTTGTTGATTCAGCCAACCCGTTCCCTTGTGGGTAATACTTGGCAGAATATTTAAGCTTAAAACCTCTTTTAAGTGTAAATTCAGTCATAACATATCCATAAAAATATGATGCATTAACAAACATTAAATTGGAAGGTAAACCAAACCTATTGATTATGAACTGATCTATGAAACCAATGATATGTTCAGCATTGACTATCTTGAGCGGAACTACTTCTACCCATTTAGTAAAATAATCTATAGCTATAAGGATATACCTATGTTGTTTAGAAGAGTAAGGAACAATCTCACCTATTATATCCAATCCCCATTGATCAAAAGGTTGATCGATATTGACTAGTTGCAAAGGCAATGATGGTTTCTTTTGTAATCTGGCAGCAGTTTGAAAAATTTGACATTTCCTTACATAGCTATGCACATCTTTAAATAGTGTAGGTCAATAATATCATATGCACAAGATTTTATGTGTTGTAGCATCTTCTGCATAATGTCCACCTGCTGGTCCATCATGGAGTTCCTGCAACACCTTTTCAGCTTCATATTTCTCAAGACATCGAAGGAGAACAAAATCATAATTTATCCTAAAAAGTACATCAATTACGAGTTGATACTACTTAGCCTTCAATCTTAAAGCTCTTTTCTTTGTATAATCCAGATTTGAAGGAGCGTATCCATTCTTTAGATAAAATATGATATCAACATATCTTGATTCAATATCGTTTAGGCTTACCTCATACATTTGTACCTTTCGATTTGAAGATGATATTTCAGAAACAAGCGAAGCTCCAGCCAACATCTTGCAAAAGCTTTGACCTTTTACAATATTTGCTAGCCTGATCTCAGCGTCATATTCTTGTAAGCCAGTAACCCAATTTGCTCTCTTTTCACCCACATCTTTCTGTACTAAAATATTTCTTACGGCTGGAAATGATACTATGATCTTTGTATGGGTTTTAAGAAGAAAGGGTCTGAAATATTTGATCTCTTTGAAAACAACATAAGCTTGTTTCTCAACGTCAGAATAATTGAATTCAGCCCGTTGCAAATTTGAACTAAAGAAGGCAATTGGGGCTTCTGCCTTATCTTGATTGGCTTGAGTGAGTATCGCAGCATATGACTTATCAGAGGCAAACGTGTACAAAATAAAAGGATCGGAAAAATTTGGAGTCGCTAAGGATGGGGCATTAATAATCGCTTGCTTAATCAGATTGAATGCTTCATATTCTTCTTGGCCCCATTTGAAAAGTGAATTCTTTTTTATCATTTCTTGTAATGGTGACACAATTCTTGAGAAGTCTGGAACAAATCTTTTGAAAAAATTAATCTGGCCAAGGAAGGATTGCATGGCTTTCTTATTATGTGGCAAGGATATTTCAGAAATTTCCTTAATTCTATCGGGATCAATATGGATTCCAGATTTTGACACTATAAATCCAAGAAGTTTTCCTTCACTTAATGCAAAAAAGGATTTTTTTGGGTTAAGTGAAATCCCATACCTTTGGCAACGTTGGAAGATTTTCTTTAAGTCTCTAAGGTGATTACTGTGTTTTTTAGAATATACTGTTATGTCATCCAAGTAAATCACCACTGATTTGTTTACTAATCCCTTAAATGCGATATCCATGGCCCTTTGAAATGTAGCGCCAGTGTTAATCAAACCAAACGACATTTTTTGATATGCATAAGTACCCCATTTGGTTCTGAATGTGGTTTTTAGCTGATCGTCAGGATGCACCAGGACCTGGTTGTAGCCGGAGAAACCATCTAAAAAGGACATTAATTCTGATCCTGCAACTGCTTGCAATATTTGTTCCATAGGAGGCAGGGGAAAATTATCCTTTTGACAGGCTTTGTTAAGATTTCGAAAGTCAATACAAATCCTAATATCTCCGTTTTTCTTTCTAACTGGGACCATATTGGAAACCCACCTAGAATGTCGAACGGGAAAAATAATTTTGGCTTTCAATAATTTATTAAGCTCAGACTTAATCTGACTTTCGAGATTAGGATGGATTTTTCTTAGCTTTTGCTGGACAGGTTTTTCATCAGCTATCATTGGGATAGTATGCTGAATAATCGAAGTGTCATAAGTCTTAAGGTCATCGTAGTTCTAGGAAAAGACATTTTTGTATTGTTTCAGAAGTCAAACATAGGCTAATTTTTCTTCTGGGGCTAGGCCAAGACCTAGGTTGATATTTTGTGGCTTGGTATCCGTTCCTAGATTTACTAATTCATAGTTTAGAGTTGAACTCTGAAGTTTTGAATTGGTAGATTTTTTAAAACGGTCTTTTAAATCATATAGGTCTTCCAACTTGACTACAGATTTTGGTATAGCATTATTAGTGCTTTCTTGTTGTAACTGCTGGTCATGTTGGTCCTCATCAATTATCTGATTAATGTAAGATCCTTCTGATGTCAAGAAACTTACAATATCAAGATCATCGTTGAAAATTCTCTAGTTTGTAACATTATCAGGGATGAAGGGCCTAAATATCAATTCAATTGAGAATCTGTCTGGGCTATAGTCTTCTGATGGAATGAGTTTGGAAGCTACATTAGCCAGGAGGTCAACACTAGCATTTTGGAGTCTAGGAATAGGTGAAATATTAAATGCTATAAAATGTTCAGTCAGATCTTGCACTAAAGATTGATAATGTTTTAAATGACCTGATACACAATGTATAGTATTTCGTACCTATTTAATAACAATCTCAGAGTCTCCGAAGACTTGTAGATACTTGATATCTAATCTGATTGCTTTATATAGTCCTTGGACTAGAGCTTCGTATTCTATAGTGTTGTTTGTGCAATCAAACTCGAGTCTACATGTTAGCATAGTTTTGTTTCCCTCTGGAATAACTAATATGCATCGTGCTCCTACTCCATCATTAGACTTAGAACCATCAAAAAATAATTTCCAAAATAAAGATTTATTTACAAGATTATCTATAAAATTAACAGATTTAGAACTATCTGTTTGAGAAAAAAATTCCTCTTGAGACAGAATAGAATGTTTTAGGTAAGGTGAAGTATGAGCATTAAAATGTCCTAAGAAAGAGTCAACAGAATAGTTGCCAATTATATTGTTGATGTATGCTACAGGTTCATTTTCTCCTTCCAATTCTGTCACCATGTATCTGTGGTGTCTTTCTCACTCAACCTTTATCTGATTTGGTTTACCATTGTAAGGGAGCCACATATGCGACCAATCGGTCGCAAAGTATCCATGAAGCTTTTCAGACCAATCTCTACTAAGAATTAAACCATAAAATTCAGGAATGTATGCAACTAGAATATCAATCACTTGACATACCTTTGGGTTAGATGACAGCCTTATGGTAACTTGATTTAGTTCACCGATTACTTCAACCTACAATCAGTCGAGCTAAACTATGCGTACTGCAGATTTTTGAGGTTGGACATTTAACTTTGCACATATTGTTTTAGGTAAGATATTAGATGAAGCTCCTGAATCTACCAAACAATTATGTAAGTTTTTATTGAAAATTTCATAAGTAAGAAGGAATGGGGGAGTATGGGATTTTGACCTACCTCCAATTAAAGAAATATCATTCGGATCAACTTTGTTTGCCATATTAGTTGGAGGTTTTCCCATCTCATGAGAAGCTTGCGAGATTACAGCGGCAGGAAGAGGTGCAACGGGTACTGCATGTAACTCTTTCAAAAGTATCTTTTGTTGATGTTTCAATTTGCTCAATTCATGAAAAGTAATGTTAGCCCTAGTCTTCTTCATATCTTCAATGATATTATATTCCATCTCATCAGAAACAATTAGTGTTTTTGATGGAGATGAGGGATCGGATTGGACTGGGCTTGTTTGAGTCACTTTTGGTGATGATTTCTTACCTGTGACTTTATCTTTAGATGTCAAGCTTGCGCTCTTCTGTTTAGGACTAGGTTGTGGAGGATCGAGTTGATTTCTACTTCTTGTACTAACTGGTAATACCTCTTGATCCTCTTCATCTGGAAGAATGAAGTCCCACATTCCTTGTACTTCTACAACTTCATCTTCATCAATAGGTTCTTCATTAGAAACTTCCTCTTCTTCTTCTTCTGATTCTGCATTTGTTATAGCGTTGGGAGGCTTTGAATTAGTTGAGGGATTTTTTCTATAAGGCTTGTAGGGATTTTTTGAAGAAGTCTCTGCTACTTGTTTCTTAATGTCAACCATTTCGTTGGACATGGTTTTTAATACTTTCTATAATCCTTCTAAATCAAATGGGTCTTTTGATTGCTTTTTCTTAGGATCATCTTTAAAAGTAACCTTCTTAGATTTTCTTTCATCGACAACGTTTTTCTTTTCTAAAGCTAAGATATGTTTCTCTACCGCTATTGCTTCCTTCATGTTTTCAGCTAATGTTGTCTTGGCAGCCCTATCAACGAAGATCGCTATGTTTGATGGTAAAGCAGATATGTACCATTCACTTCGAACTTCTTCACTAGGCTTGGAAGCGGTCAGAATTTTATTCAAAAGCTTGTTGAAATGTGAGTTAAAATCTTTGATAGGTTCTCTTGATTCAGCTTTTAGATTTGATAGATCATTGATCAGTGTCACTGTAGATCTTTCATCGGTGAACTTAGTCAGGAATTGCTCTTGGGAAATGTCCCAACTAGTGATGGATCCTGATGGTAATGAAAAATACTAGGATCTGACTGCTCCTTGTAGAGTATAAGGGAAAAGACAAACTGTTGGAAATAATACTGAGAGGGGGGGGGGGGGGTGAATCAGTATTATCAAGTCAAATATTCCTTTTTCAAAATCAAATGATATACGCTACTTCAGTTAATTAAACCCGCGTATATACGCAACTATGCAGAAGGAAACCCGCGTATATAATGCAAACTTTTAATTTACTTTATCTTTCTGATGTTGATTGTTAATCTGTGTTTCAGAAGCAAATAACCAGTAACCAGAAACAGTAAAACAGAGCAGAAAGACAATCGCACACAAGAACACAAGATATAAGGTGGAAACCCAATGTGGGTGAAAACCACCTGCTGTAATTCGTCTCTATCTTCTCTTTAATTAGAAACTTCTTTTTACAATTGTACTAGTGCAGTCCTTTACCAGTACGCAGGTTGCAACCTGCTGAGAGCTACAACCCTCTCTCGTTTTCTAGCTTCTCCTGGAAGGGAGCTACAACCCCCTTAGCTCTTGCACTAGCCAAGATACTAGTACGTAGGTGCTGGCCTATAGAAGGCTACAACCTTCTCTTTCTTTCAGGGACCACGTTTCATAAATTTTCAGACTGGATCCACAAATAACATCAATCAAACATCAAGAATTTCTGCATCAACCAATCACCTTTTCACCAATCAAAACTGAATCAACATAAACACTTCTCTGACGACTGTACCCAGATCACAGTAATAGTAACCACACACCAAATCTGAACCCAGAACACTGCAACAATAAACAGAGGCAGCTAGATCACAACTCAAAAGATATACGCTGCTTTAATAACCTGAAACCTGCGTGCATACGCTTCTGTGTATGGAACAAACTGCGTATACACCCCTTCGCTTCACTGAACTAGTGTGTATATGTGCCTTCGCTTCACTGAACCTACGTACAGATCTATAAAGGATAATTCGCTCTTTCAGATATTCAAACACTAATTAACCCAGATTATCAGACTTATAGATCAAGCAAGCGCCACATATAGCAGATCAAAATCATACAAAGATACTATCATTCAAGCTTAAAGATTATGACCCATGAATAGAACTTATCCTTCTCTTTGCGCTAAGGTTCCTCCTTCATTCAGATCCAGATCTGTACCATAACCCAATTACCAGTATTCCAGATCTAGCACTTTATCAGATATTCAATAATAATTCAGATGATTCTTTGCCACATGATCTCCTTCCTCTTTTATAGTCTTAGGCCTTCCACAATACCACGGTCCAAAACCATAATAAACCAATACCAAGGACCCAATACCTGGGGTCAACACTTCTGACGAGGTACCATGGTCCAAAACCATAGGTTCAAATACCAAGGACTAACTACCACGGACCAAAAGTAAGCTTTCCAACATATACGTGCTTTTCCTTGCATGAAAGTGCGTGTATACGCATACGCACCTTTGTAATGTCTAACCCGCGTGTATACACGTCTTAGTCTAGATGAAACTGTGTATATGTCTTTTCCTTCATTTTGAAATCCTGAACTGAGATCTGTTACCAAAGAGAGTTGCCATCAAGGACAACACCTGTTCCATAGCTCCAAACCTGTGCCATAATGCCAACACAAACAACAACATCTTCATTAGTAACACCATTTAAATTTATCGATAACATAAAGTTGTTTATGTGTTCTTTTGCTAGCATGCTTGCTTCAAGATTAAACTTAGGTAGCCATTTTTCAAGATGGGCTGGTAATTGACTTAAAGGGTTAGGCATTAAGACTGCTCTCGGGTCATTCCATGGCGTTTGGGCCATCGTTGAACTACTAACAGAGGAAAGCGCAGACGAAGTTTCTTGTGGAAGGGATGAGGATGTTAAAGTTCCAGTAGCCTAATGGACAACAATTTGAAATGGAGGTTTGGATGGTTGACTTTGCAATGGAGAAATTGGAATGGATGTTGATGATGAAAGAGTCTCACTATCAGACCCTTGAGGTGATTTCCTTGCTCTTTTCCTTTTAGGTAGAGGTAATTCGGTTGGTTCGATACCAAACTTTTCAGTCTTCAATCTGGTTAGATGATGAGAAGGATTGTATTGCGAAGTCACACTACCTTGAGATATTTTAGACTTTTATGGTGATATGGAAAATTCTTGAAGTTTATGAATCAAAGATTCAAATTCAGGAGGTTCAATAGTAGATTCCTCTAAAATGTTTGGGTTTATGGCAGTGGTTGTTTCTTTCTTAACTTCTCGCTTAGGATTTAAAGATTTTGAATGTGATGGAGAAGTCGGGGGAGATGTTGAGGGCAATTTACTCTCAGAATGGTATTTATATTTGGATTTACTAGCCATTCATAGTTTAGGCCCTCCTTCTAGTGCCAAATATGTTGAAGCCCCGAAAATCAGGTCTACAATAAGGGGGATACCCACCCGGTCCAGAACTTGAAAGCAACTCCTTTTCCATCTAGGATGGTGGGTCTGACTGGGGATGTTGGCATTATGATACAAGTGTTGTCCTTGATGGCAACTCACTCAGAAGCAAGTACAAGTGATGGCAACTTAATCAGAGGACAGATCTTAGTACAGCAGGACAAGAAAGAGATATATGCAGGTTCATTAAGGAAAATCAGCGTATACATGCAGGTTGGCTTCAGTAAAAGCGCGTACATGTGAAAGCGTACCTTTGGTCCTTGGCGGTTAGTCCTTGGAAGTTGTGCCTATGGTTTTGGACCATGGTGTCTCGACAGACGTTTCGGTCCCTAGTTTTGAAGTTGATGGTATTGTGTTACTATGGTTTTGGACCGTGATATTGTGAAGGGCCTAAGGCTATATAAGGAGAAGATCATTAGGCAAAGGTAGAAGAAATGTGTGTCTGACGAAGTGAGAAGATCTGGTATTGCTGGTTATCTGTTCGGGATGCTTGGCAAGGGTCAGATCTGACAACGAAGGTATAAGTAATTATTTCTAGATCTGCACGCGGGTTGCCTTTGGAGAAAGTGCGTATACACGCGGTTTTGGTATAGCGAAGTAGCGTATGCATAATAAGATTTGATATTTCAGGTTGCTGTTGATTCTGGTGGTTGTTGCAGAGTTCTGGGCTCTGGTTTGTGTTCTGTGTTCTTGATGACAGGGTTTCAGTGATTCAATATTGGGTGATTTAGAGAATTATGATGCAAGTATAAGTTGATGATTGTATTGAAGCAGTGTTTGTTTTGTACTCATGGATCCAGTCTGAAAATTGATGAAACGTGGTCCCTGAAGGAAAGAAGGTTGTAGCCTTCTGTAGGGTCAGCACCTATGTACTTGTAAATGGATCGGCTAGTACAAGAGCTGAGGGGGTTGTAGCTCCCTTCCAGAAGTAGCTGGAAAACGAGAGAGGGTTGTAGCTCTCTGCAGGTTGTAGCCTGCGTACTGGTAAAGGATTGCACCAGTACATTGTAAAAGAAGTTTCTTATTGAAGAAAAAAAAAAGAGACGAATTGCAGCAGGTGGTTTTCACCCACATTGGGTTTCCACCTTATATCATGGTGTTCATGTGTGTGGATTTTATGTGATGATCTGTTCTATTATACTGCACCTGTTTACTGTTAATGTGGTTAATAATTTTCTAATGCATTTACTGAAGATAAGCTAACTGAATCATAAGATTTTTGGATATACGCTAGTTGCTTTAGACACAGTAGCGTGTACACGCGGGTTCACTTAACTGAAGTAGCGTATATGTTTCTGAGCATGAAATTTGAAAAGTTTTATTGATCTGATAATACTGATTCACCCCCCCCCTCTCTCAGTATTATTTCCAACAATTGGTATCAGAGCAGGTCCTTCAGAGGAAGCTTGATCGCTTGAAGGAAAAGATCCATCAGAATGGCTAATCCAAAAAGAGAGGCACACATCAGGCCACCAGTCTTTGACGGGAACAATTTTACCCACTGGAAGATAAGAACCACTGCATATCTACAATCACTTGGAGCAGAAGTTTGGGGAATCGTAGAAGGAGGATACAAATTCCCATCAGCAACTCCTACAGATCCAGCAGAGAAAAAGCAATATGAGCTCAATGCCAAAGCTGTTACTGTCCTATTGAGTAGTTTGACACAATTAGAATTTATGAAGATCATGCATTTCAAATCAGCTAAGGAAATATGGGACAAAATCGTTACAAGCTACGAAGGAGATGATCAGATAAAAAGAAAAAAGCTTCAGACTCTCAGAATCCGGTATGAAACTCTTAAGATGCATAGTAATGAAAGCATAACTAATTATTTCCTGCGTATGGATGAGATTGTAAATTGTATGAGGGATCTGGGTGAAGAATTTGAGGAAGTTGTCTTAGTTGAAAAGGTTTTGAGATCTCTGTCTGCTAAATTTGATTCTAAAGTATCTGCCATAGAAGAAAAGGAGAATGTGCAGAAAATCACCATGTCACAGCTTCACGAGATCTTAACTGCTTTTGAAATGCGACAAGAGGTACCATCAGAAGCCGCATTCGAAGCGTCAGAGGAAGAAGATGAGGTAAATTTTTTCAAGAATCTTGAACGGGGAACTAGACGGTTCAAAGGTAAGCTACCTTTCAAATGTTTTCTATGTGGTAGAGTTGGTCACTATGCTAACAAAGGAAAGATATCTGAAGAAGATGGTAGAAGCTATTATACCCATATTAAAAGTTCATTCAATGATAGTGAAGATATTAGAAGTCTCATGGCACATGAAAAGAAGAATGCTTCATCCAATAATAGTGAAGATATTAGAAGTCTCATGGCACATGAAAAGAAGAATGCAGGAACTGAAGAAGTTACCAAATTAAATGAACAATTGGAGACAGAAACTAAGGTAAGAGAGCAATTGCACGATATAGTAAAGGAGCAGAGCATAACAATTCAGAGACTTGAATCAAATATCCTCTCTCTAAAAGAAGATCTTAAAAAATCAAGAGAACAGAACAGAGAAGCTCTTGAAGATCAAGAACATGAAGTGATCAAACTAAAGAGACAAGTGGAAGAAGGAAGAAAAGCTGAAGAAGACCTAAGGAATCAGTATCTGGAAAAGGAAGAACAACATCAAGTTGAGGTAAATATCTTGAAAGGTAAACTAGAAGAAAAGGATAAGCTTTTATGATTTCAAGATAGTACTAAAGTCTTGGATGATATTCTTAATAGTCAAAGGTCTCCTGCTATCAAAACTGGTCTTGGTTTTCATGAATATGTTGAAGGTGAATCTAGTTCACAAGGTGAGGCAAGAAACTCCAATGAGAAATCTGAAATGCTCAACAAGGAACAACCAAGGAAAGAAATTCCTCAAGGAAGATCCTTTACTCCTAACTATGGACGTGATAGACGATTATTTCCTCCACTAAATAATGTTGAATGTTATGTATGTCATAATCTTGGACATGTTGCAGCCAGATGTAGAAGTAGAATGGTTCAAGACCATTACAAAAGATCATCGCATCCCAGGTATTTCAGAGGATATTGCTTTGCCTGCAATGCATATGGACACAAAGCAATTGATTGCGATAGAAGGAACATGAAATATGTAAGATGTTATACATGCAACAAATATGGGCATAAAGCAAGGGAATGCAGGAGAAGATTTCAAAATTCAAAACAAGAGGAACATACATCATCACAGTTCCAGGAATTGAAGAAGACAGAGACAGAAAGGTGTGGCATAACTCAGTCAGCTGACATAACAGACACAGGGGAATCTGAAAGTGATGAATTTCAGTATTCCATGTTGCATACACTGATATAATGAAGACAAGTCACGTATATACGCGAGTTACAGGCTGAAAAGTCGCGTATATGTAGAAAGGGCAGCATACCAGACCCAGGAAATGGTTCAGTCATGGTTGGCTCAGGCTCAAGGGGAACATAAAGGGCAGCAGAATAGACTCAGGAAATGGTTCAGTCATGGTTGGCTCATGCTCAGGGGGAGCATATACTTCAAATAATTCATTGTTGGCATTATGGTTAGAAGTTGCTGATGAAACTAAATGATACATCTTGTTGTTTGATCAAAGGAATGGTATTGCAGGCTTATGCGTATGGTACAGATCATATATGATAAATGATAGTTATTGCTTAGAACCTGCATCTGCTAGGGGGAGCATGGATGGATTGATACAACTTGGCATATACAAAGGGGAGTCAAATCAGAAACTTCAGCATGTACTCAGAGGGAGTATGGACAACAGAAGGTATACCAAAGAAGAGAATATCTTGGTCCGCCCTTTGCCCTTGATGTCAAAGGGGGAGAGTGACTTGGTGTGGTGGTTGCCATCAAGTCTAAAGGGGGAGATTGTTGGCATTATGATACAAGTGTTGTCCTTGATGGCAACTCACTCAGAAGCAAGTACAAGTGATGGCAACTTAATCACAGGACAGATCTTAGTACAGCATGACAAGAAAGAGATATACGCAGGTTCATTAAGGAAAATCAGTGTATACACGCAGGTTGGCTTCAGTAAAAGCGCGTACATGTGAAAGTGTACCTTTGGTCCGTGGCGGTTAGTCCTTGGAAGTTGTGCCTATGGTTTTGGACCATGGTGTCTCGACAGACGTGTCGGTCCCTAGTTTTGAAGTTGATGGTATTGTGTTACTATGGTTTTGGACCGTGGTATTGTGAAGGGCCTAAGGCTATATAAGGAGAAGATCATTAGGCAAAGGTAGAAGAAACGTGTGTCTGACGAAGTGAGAAGATCTGGTATTGCTGGTTATCTGTTCGGGACGCTTGGCAAGGGTCGGATCTGATAGCGAAGGTATAAGTAATTATTTCTAGATCTGCACGCGGGTTGCCTTTGGAGAAAGTGCGTATACACGCGGTTTTGGTATAGCGAAGTAGCGTATGCATAATAAGATTTGATATTTCAGGTTGCTGTTGATTCTGGTGGTTGTTGCAGAGTTCTGGGCTCTGGTTTGTGTTCTGTGTTCTTGATGACAGGGTTTCAGTGATTCAGTATTGGGTGATTTAGAGAATTATGATGCAAGTATAAGTTGATGATTGTATTGAAGCAGTGTTTGTTTTGTACTCATGGATCCAGTCTGAAAATTGATGAAACGTGGTCCCTGAAGGAAAGAAGGTTGTAGCCTTTTGTAGGGTCAACACCTACGTACTAGTAAATGGATCGGCTAGTACAAGAGCTGAGGGGGTTGTAGCTCCCTTCCAGAAGTAGCTGGAAAATGAGAGAGGGTTGTAGCCCTCTGTAGGTTGTAGCCTGCGTACTGGTAAAGGACTACACCAGTACATTGTAAAATAAGTTTCTTATTAAAGAAAAAAAAAAAGAGACGAATTGCAGCAGGTGGTTTTCACCCACATTGGGTTTCTACCTTATATCATGGTGTTCATGTGTGTGGCTTTTATGTGATGATCTGTTCTGTTATACTGCACCTGTTTACTTTCAATGTGGTTAATAATGTTTTGATGCATTTACTGAAGATAAGCTAACTGAATCATAAGATTTCTGGATATACGATAGTTGCTTTAGACACAGTAGCGTGTACACGCGGGTTCACTTAACTGAAGTAGCGTATATGTTTCTGAGCATGAAATTTGAAAAGTTTTATTGATCTGATAATACTGATTCACCCCCCCCCTCTCAGTATTATTTCCAACAGGGGATAATGGCACCAGTTTCTCAATTTGTGTCTATGGATTAATATTTCTGTTTTCTAAAGATTTCTAAGTAAAATGCTTTTAATCTAAGTCCAATTTAAAAATGCAATTGTATCCTAATGAACAGAAATATTTAAGTCTAATACTAACCCGGGATTCAACTTTTTACTTATGTGATCTAAAATAATTTCGAACAACAATTGGTAATAAAGATCATTCAATCGCTATAAGAAAACAATTCAATAAAAATGAATTGTTTCATATAAAAAATTAGCCGAAGCAATTGTGAGAAGCATATCGCATAATAAGTCATTCACATATTGAGCATAAACAGAATAGTCATCATCGTACAAAAGTTCCAAATGATAACTAAAACATGCAAGCTTTCATATATAAATAAATGAGCATAAAATATTACTTAGACACATAAGCAGAAATTGTTAAGAGATAAAACTACCATTGATAACAAGTCCTATTCATGAGCTTTAGCAATATAGATTTATCTCTTCCCAATTCAACATCTACTAAGAGTACAAAACTGCATTTCAGTAGCAGACATTAAACACAGATATCAATAAATCTTGTTCCATTCATTCATCAAAACCTCCTATAAGGGTGCAAAAGTGCTGTTTAGTCAATTTAGTGTTTCTAAATTGATGTCATTAATTGTCAACCAGGAGCTCGTAAGCTGATGAAGTGAAGGTGTATTATATGTACTTAAGCAACCTCTTAGATCTTTTTGTCGTTTGGGGGTGTTGTTTGTGGTCAATTTATCTTCCTAAGATGGAATGGAGATTTTATAAACAGATGAGTGAGTGTGTGTGTAAGGTGATTTCTAAATGAGTGAGTGTGTGTTACAGGTGATTTCTAACTACCTTCTAAACTTGCAAAGAAAAAAGCTTGAAAGAAATAACTTGAAATGAAACTGAAAGCAAAGAACCACTTTCTAATGGCACTAGACACTATTCATGCTGCTGCAAATAAAAAGGTAAGAAAACCACTTTAAAAACCAATGATAATGTTTATCTCTTCCTAACTCTCTGCTTCCAACATATGGTACTATGTAAAACACGCTTAGGAAGTAGTTAGAGATGAGTTTAAAAAGTGATAAAAAAATGAGAAAAATCTACTTTAAAGACTAGTTATAATGTTCAGCTCTTCCTAACTCTCTGCTTTCAGCATATGGAATTATGTGAAGCACGATTAGGAAGTAGTTAAAGATTAGTCTAAAAAGTACTCAAAGCCAGCTGTAATTTATTAGTATTCTGATCTCTAAAAGATGAACAACTTATGATAAAGAGACCATCAATATGTTAACATACAACTTTGAGAAACTAAACTAGAAATCAGCTATGAAAATAGAGTAAAGGCAGCAACTTTGAATATGCCAACTGAAAATACCATCAGATATAAAGCAAATACACAAAGACAAAATAATCCCGGGTTAAAAACCTGCAAAAGAACAATACTGATCAGTTTAAAATAAATGCTGGAAATGAAATGACATGAGATCAAATGGTACACTATTATACATGATGAAAGAAATAGAAATTGCTGAAAGCAGGAAAATGAAATCAAACACTATGTACACGGGCTGTCATAGATGGGGGCCCTCCATCCACACAACCAACTTAAAAGATCGGCTACGAAAAGGTGAACAGAACAGTCTTCTTTTTATAAAACCAGCATGTCAAAATACAGTGAAAAGTGTTGTAGGAACAGCCTTCTAAAACAGAGTTTTTATAACAGAATCAGCGCAGCAATTACAATATTCAAAAAGCTAATCTATAAGCGTTGGCACACGCTTTATTTATAAGCACAGAGGCAACTACTCTCTGCGTGAACTAAGCAACTACAACCTAACTTATTAACTACGCAGCAACACACAGTCTTAGCTAATTAACTTGTGCATCAAACACGTAGGCAACTCCGTGCACTTTTGAGGGAAACGGTCATCATGGGAGACAAATCTATGTTTGGATCCTGTCTTTAGCTGTCTTCGTGGCGTGGAGGAAGTGCCAGCTACGGTTCCATGTCCCAACTTCTCACGGCTCTCATGCCACCGTTTAGAACTTGACCGTTTGACCGAGGGAATACCTGCGTTGACCAAGGGCATACGTGACTGGTTTGGCTCAACCAATAGCATACGATCCATGTGTACATCCAACCCAACATGCCCATGTGGCTCATTCCTTGAGAAGACACGTGGAGCATATCAAACAACAAAAAGGCTGCGGAATCTCTGAACAGCTGCAGAATTGCTGAACAACTGCGGAATTGCTGAACAGCTGCGGAAACTCTGTTTATATGTCAAAAATCTAAACCAACAGTAAAACATAAGCAAAGTTAACCAATTATGCTTAAAGAAATCAAATGTAATGATCTGGGTAAGTTTATGCGGAAAATAGAGCAAAAGAGAGGGATAAGTGAGGAAAAGCTGTAGGTAATGATGGTTAATCAAGTGCAAGTCAGAGGTTCTACATACCCCCAATACGAGGGTGTTGCATGTCCTCATGCAACGAAAACATTGTTTAATCCATCTGCTGAGATGCCTCTGCTAAGACATCTAGTCTTCTCCTCTTCCTCTGTGTGGCCACATTGACTCTTGGTCTTTTCATCAAACATCTGAATTTTAAATTGATCAAAGCTCTGTTTGACTTCCTGCATTTCTTCTTGAGCTTTTTGTTTTCCTTTTGCCAAAGGCCCATATGAAGCATGGTATTATCTTGGACCATCTTGTCCACATTGCTCTGTTCCTTCAGTTTTTCATTTTCTTGTTTGATGTGGCGATTTAATACCTCTAGCTCAAATATTTCTTGCTTCAGTGATTGAACTTGCTGTTCAAGAGGTAGAACAGTGCTTTGACCAGCAGCAACTTGTTCTAATGTTTCCAAGTAGTTATATACTCTCTGCTGGTCTGGGTCAATCTCTGGTGACCTCTTTGGACTAGGCTCATGCTCAAATTCAGGTTCATGTTCAAATTCAGGCTCATGCTCAAAAGGAATTTCCTCACGTGGAGGGCTAGTCTCAACCTGCTCAACATGTGGAGAGCTTTTCTCAAAGTCAAGTCTTGTAGCAACCTTTTTAGGTGTGCTCAAATCAATAAAGAATGACTCTTTGTTCTTTGTGGCCCCCATTTTGCTTTGTAACCTGCTGCTCCTTCTCACGGTGGTGATGCTCTGTTTTTCTTTTTGTTGCTTCTGTTTTTGTTTTTGCATGTTCTTGGAAAGGGTAGCCTCATGAAGTTGGGCCAACCTATGTGCCAATGGCTGAGTGTCCTCTTCACTGGAATTCTCAGGAGTAAGGTAGGTTTCTTGGGCTATGGCTTTTCCTTTATCTTTCTTTTGTGTCTTCCTACTCTCCTTTTTCTTTTGAGCAACTTCTTGTACAATTTCTTGCAGGGTTTCTGTAATGATTCCTTGGGCTGTTTGATCAATGTCTACAGCAGGTTCAGGGTCAATTTCATGTTCAGAATGATGGGCAACATTTTCTTCTTCAAAAAGGTATTGGACAGCAGTTTCTGGGGTAACCTCTTCTCTTTTTCTTCTACTCTTTCTAGGCACAGAGGCTTCTCCTGCCTCTTCGAAGTGGTTTCTCACAAGAAATATTTCCCAGGTATCTCTTTTGGCCTTTAACTGTTCTTCAACTAGTATTTTGACAAGCCCATGATGGTATAAATGTGGCTCAATGTTTCTTGGGTTTCTTTGGACTATTGAGCACATTTTTCTAAGGCTTGAGAGTAAAAAGTATGGAAGGTTAATGTCATGCTCTCCTAAGAAATGCATCATAATTTTGGCATGATAAAAATATAGAACTCCAAACCTTCCCTCACATGTAAAGAATTTTTGTACTAGTAGAAGCAGAGCTGTCCATTCTTCTTTGACAAGATTAACAGGGATTCCTTTTGTAAAGATGCTAGTGTCCATACCTGGATTCTTCAGAATTTGCTTCCATTGCTGGTCTTGTACTGATCGATTTTTGAACCATCTCTCCCCAGTTTGTGGTAGTGAAGTGGCCTGTGCCAAACTGCTCTCGGTGACTGTCAATTTCAGATCTCCTATCTCCACTTGGTTGTCTTTCTCTTTGAAAGAACGTGCAAAAGTCTTTGTGACCTCTCTATGATAACCCTTGAATTTTTGAATGCACTGGAGCCAATTTTCCTTTTGCAAAGGGTCTTTAACTTGGGGATATCCTTCCAGAAATTTGGAACCCTCTGGCTCTGCCCTCAGAAGTTTACCCATCGATTCTCTGGCTCTGTTTTAATACTCTTGAGGAAGGGTTATACGGTCTCAACAGTGGCTTTAACTCAACAGCTTTACGGCTTCAACAGTGGTTTCCACACAGTAGACTTACGGCTTCAACACAACAGCCGTAATACATTCACAACAGTGGCCAAAGTTTAGCAGAGGAGAGAAACGAAACAGAGTATGGTTACAATGACAAAGTGGTGAATAAGGCAGAGCAGTGGAAAGCAAGGAAAATGTAGAAGTGAAACAACTGCGTGAATGAGATAATACATGCGTAGGAGGGTTATGAATGATGGGAAGAAACGGTTAAGTCCTTAGACTTCGGTCATGAGTGTACATTTGGCTACGGAATCATAACGCAGAGAGCTGTAGTACAATTGTCTACGTCAGTTAGGTACGAAAATTTAAATGGAAACGCAGCCGTGTATGGGCTTTTAAATCGTGATGAATGGTGGCTGTTAAGGCTGAGAGATACGGGGATTTCGGTCGAGTAATGGAGAGAATTGGAAATCATTACATTGAATGGCAAAAAACACAACCCGTAAACTATGCAAAATGTTATAACCATAGGTTTAGAAATTAGATCATACCTTAGGTGTCCGCGTTTTGATTCCTTTTGCTTATCTGACATTAACCTTTCATTGTTTGTTGCTGCTACATGACCTTTCAATTTTTGCTGATGACCTTTGGACTACAGATTCCTTCTCTAAACAGACTGTGTTTTTTTTTTTATGCAGGTGCAGAAAGTGTATTGGTTGTGGAATTGGGATATTGGCTGCGGAATTGCTCCTCAGCTGCAGAAACTGCAGAAATACCCTTCTGACTGCACAAAACAACTTTAGCTGTGTAAAAATAAATCTGACAATGACTTTATTGGTGGAATGGAATGTAATGGATGGATGAATGGAAAGAAATGAGGTTGAGTGAGAGTGGTTGAGTGAATAAGATGGTGAATGAAATGGCGAAATGAGATGGAAGAGAGAGAGATTTTTTTTTTTTTTTTTTTGGAAAACATGAGGTGTCAGGTGACCCTGATTTTCACCTCAGGTTTTCTGCATAAGACTGCGAATCAAAGATTGGTTTTCAGGCTTATACACTTATTCTTTTTTTTTTTTTTCAAAAACCAAAGATTAGGCTGATGGAGGAGAAGAATCCTTCTCCACCAACCTGATTGCAGAATCTTCTTTAAACAACTTGACAAATTCCTCTTTTGAGAGTGGCCTCTGGTAGACTTTCAATCTATGGCCATTCACAATAAGAGGTGTTTGAAGCTCATCAATGGTCTTCACTCGAACTGCTCCATTTTTAAAGACTTCATCAATCTCATATGGCCCAAGCCAATGAGTTTGAAATTTTCCTTTGAAGTCCTTAAATTTTGAATCAAACAATAGTGCCCAATCTCCTTTTTGAAACTTTCTTTATTTGATGTGTCGATCATGCCATTTAGATCTTTGGTGCTGAACTAGATCGGTCCTTAGAATTGCATCTTGTCTTATTTCATCTAGCTCATTTAGCTGGTCCATTCTGTGTCTTTGGGCTTCTGTGAGGCTCATCCCCAATTGGACTGCCATCTTGAAGGTCTTGATTTGGAACTCAATGGGGAATAGGACTTCCTTCCCATAAACAAGTTCATAGGGAGAATGTCCTGTTGTGTTCCTCCATGTGGTTCGATAGGCCCATAAGGCTTCAGGAAGCCTTTCCGCCCAATCTCTTCTATGAAGATGAACAGTCTTGGTGATAATGCCTTCAAGAACTTTATTGGTAGATTCCACTTGGCCATTAGATTGCGGATGGTAGGGAGTAGATGTTCTATGCTTGATCTTATATTCCTCCATCAGCTTCTCCATCAATTTAGATGTAAATTGGCTTCCTTGATCTGTTACAATTTCTCTTGGGACACCAAAACGAGTAAAAATATCCTCAAAAAGAAATTGAACAACTGAATTTTCAGTGGCAGAAGGAAAAGCTTTTGCTTCTACCCACTTAGTAACATAATCAGTACAAACCAATATATACTTCTTTTGCTTTGATGGTGGATTAATAGGTCCAACGAAATCTAGAGCCCATTTCTCAAAGGGTTCGATGCATACCTGAGGCTGTAGTGGCATTTCATTTGAAGGAGTTGGTCTCCCAACTCTTTGGCAGCTATCACACCTTCTAACATACTGCTTTGCATCTTTAAAGAGAGAAGGCCAATAATATCCTAGAGAAAGGATTTTATAGGTTGTCCTCTTGTCAGCAAAGTGCCCGCTTCATGGTTCATCATGACATGCCTTAAGGATGTCAGGCATTTCATCTTCCCGAACACACCTTCTGATTATACAATCTGGCCCTGTTTTGAACAATTCATTAGAAATCCAAGAATAATGTGAACTCTCCTGAATGATTTTCCTTTTCTCATTAGGAAATAAGTGTAGAGGTAGCTTCCATGTAACTAGATAATTAGCCATATCTGCATACCAAGGAGTCTTGGTAGTTACTGCAAACAAGTATTCATCTGGAAACTTATCTTCTACTGGAGAATCTTCATTAGTGTTTTGGATTCTAGACAAGAAATCAGCTACTGTGTTTTGTTTTTCAGGTCTATCTAACACAGTAATGTTGAATTCTTGTAAGAGGAAAAGCCATCTTGTAACTCTACCATTAGTAACAGGTTTGTTCATTAAATATCTTATGGCAGAGTGATCAGTATGGACAAAGGTTTCATAGCCGGTTATGTAGTGTCTAAACTTATTGATCGCATGTACCACAGCTAAGAACTCTTTTTCTGTAACAGTATAATTTAACTCAGTGGGAGTCAAATTTTTACTGGTGTAATAAATGGCATAAGGGATCAAATCCTTTTGTCCCAAAACAGCTCCTAGAGCTGTATCTGAAGCATCAGTAGAAATGTGGAAAGGGAGTTTCCAATTTGGCCCGCTTAAGATGGGTGCTTCAGATATTCTAGTCTTTAAAGCTTCAAAGGCAGATTGACACTCAGGATCCCATTTGAACTCACAGTCTTTGGTAAGCAATTTGAAAAGAGGAGATGCTATCTTAGTGAAGTTTTCAATAAATCTTTTGTAATATCAAGTAAACCCAAGAAAACTTCGAACATCTTTCTGGCAATTTGGAACAGGTAACTTAGAGATGACTTCAACTTTGGATCTATCAACCTTAATCCCATCTCCTGAAATATGATGTCTTAAAACAATCCCTTCAGTAAACATCATAAAACACTTTTCATGACTTAAAGAAAGATTTGTTTCCTTACATCTTATCAGTACTTTTTCCAAATTTTCCAAAGCTTCTTCAAATGTATTACCATAAACTGTGAAATCGTCCATGTATACCTCTACACAATCATGAATCAGATCTGAAAAGATTCCTAGTACAACCCTTTGAAATGTAGCGGGTGCATTGCACAATCCAAAAGGGAGTACTCGGTAGGAAAAAGTTCCCCAAGGACAAGTAAATGTGTTTTTGTCTTGATCTTCAGGTGCTACCTGAATTTGATTATACCCACTAAAACCATCTAGGAATGAGAAATACTTTTTACCTGCTAAAGTGTCTAGTACCTGATCAATAAAAGGTAGAGGGAAATGATCCTTTAAGGTTGCCTTGTTCAATTCTCGATAATCAATGCAAACTCTCCATTTACCATTCTTTTTGGGCACTATAACCAAGGGAGAAACCCATTGGCTATCTGAAATGGGGTAAATGAAGTTTACCTTGAGCAATTTCTGGAGTTCTTCTTTCACGATTTCCCTAAGGTTTGGATTCATCCTTCTTTGTGGTTGCCTAATAGGTCTGCTGTTTTCTTCAATATAGATGTGATGAATACAAGTCTTAGGATCGATTCCTTTTATGTCAGTGTATTCCCATGCAAATGCAGTGGAATGTTTTTGCAAAAGTTTAGTTAATTCTTCTTGTTGTGGTCTTTCCAAGTTTTTGTTAATGTTCAATGTTTTTCCTGGAAGGATTTCAACTGTAGAACTACCAAACTCTTCCATTGAGAAGAGAGACATCTGTCTAGAGGAGAGATATTCAATGTCTGCATCTAACTGAAACTGTGTAGAGTCATATTCTAAAGGTATTTCAAAATTTTCTAATGTATTTAGAATTTGACTATCCTCACTGATCTCAGAGATGGTTAGAACAGGTTGAATAGTATCCTCATCATCAACCCACTCATCTTCTCCTATTTCTGTTATTGCCTTTGCTGGAGGATACAAGTTGAATTTCTTGGTGGAATTACCATCTGATATATACATGCCCCCAAACCTACAACTGATAAAAGCATCAGCTGTTGCTAACCAAGGTCTTCCTAAGATAAGAGGATGTCCTCCTAGATTGTTCTTGGGAGTTAAAATCATAAAATCAACTGGATATTCCCAAGAGTCTAGGGAGACTGGAATTTCTTCCAATACACCATCGGGTTTAATGATTGATCTATCTGCAAGTTGCAGTAAAGTAGGTGTAAAGAGAAGGTTAGGAAGCTTTAACTGATCCATGGTCTGTCTACTCATGATGTTGATAGCGGCTCCTAAATCAATCAAAGTATTTGGGATTTCAACCCCATTAATATGAGTCTTGACAATAGGGCTACCGGGATCCACATACTTTTGCATGGTAATCTTACCCATCATAATGTCTGCAATTTTTCCAACTAGATGTATCCTTTTGGTATCTCTGGTTCTCTTTCCTGTTTTCTTCAAACTCAACTCCTTTATTGTCTTCGCTAGAATGGGAATTTCCTTAATGGCTTGTAATAAGGGGATCTTGATACAGACATTCTTCAATTCATCTAGAAAACTATAGTCAGGCACGCATATTTGCTTTTCCACTCCTTTGTCAATTTGTAATCTTTCAGGAAAAGGAGGTGTAGCTAAAGGTGTAGGTTGCTCAACTATGGGAGTTGTAGAGGTTGATTCTTTTTATTTTTGGATATTTTGGTTTTGAAGTGATACTTCAGAACCCTTATTGACTTTGAGAGATTCTTCCTCAGAAATTCTTGGTTGTTGAACACTTGTAGAAGGTTGATCTAAGATTCTACCTGATCTGAGTTGTACTTCATTGAGAGGAACAACCATATAGGTAGGGAATGGTTGACCTTCCATCATGTAACCATTTTGAGGGTTCCTATTATTTGGATTTGGTAATGGCTGAGAGGGAAGTTGATTTGATTTCTGCTGGGATTGAAGCGAGAGTTGAGAATTTTGATTTTGTGGAGGAGGTTGTTGTTGTTGAGGGTATGGCAATGATAGTTGTTGACCTTGATTTGGAAGTTGTGGAGCCTGCTGATTCTGAAATGATGGAGGATATTGATAGAATTGAGAAAATCTCCCATAAGGATTTTGCATGCTTTGCATCCATGCTTGAAAAGCATTTTGAGGTTGAGGCCAAGGTTGTTGCCAAGGATTCCAATTTGGTTGGGATTGAGAATTCATAGAGTTGTTAAACCCTTGATTCTGTTGCCCTTGCCAAGGTCTCCTTGCAATAAAACAGAGAGATTCAAGTGTATTTGGATCCTCTTGAAAGACTGCTTTGAGGCTAGGTATTGAAGGACAATCCTTAGTCTCATGAGTTTCTGAGCAAATTACACATGTTTCTAGAACGTGTGTGTCCAAAGGACATTCCCTTAAAGCATGTTTCTTTCTACATTTCGGGCAAAAAATGGCCAAGGCCTCAGCTTCTGCTTTTTGTTTATTGTGAATCTTAAGGGTATCTAGTTGTTCACTAAGACTCCCTAAGATGTCAGTTTTGAATTCATCAAGCATATTGCCGATTTCAGCCCTACTTACTGATCCTGTTGCAGATTTATTTTCTCTAAGGAGAGAAGGATCTATAGGCCCTTTTTGAGTTTTTGATTTGCCTCTTGAGAGATGGATACAAAGTTCTGCTATATCATTGAGTGAAAGTTGAGATATATCCCCTTTCCCCATCATGTTTAAGATATCTATCCATTCATCCCTAATGGCTTTTAATAAGAGGGCTTTTAAGGTCTCTTCATCCAAGCTACTCATTTTTGCTCTTTTCAAGTTATATTGAAATCTTTCAAGTAAATCTTCTAAGCTCTCATCTTCTCTTTGTATCATTTTAAAAACCTCGTCCTTGTGATTAGTAGGCATACAATAGTCCAAATACCTATCCAAAAATGTCTGTTTCATTTCATCCCAAGACCTAATGGATTGAGTGAGTAACCCCATGAACCATTTCAAGGCTTGATCCTTCAGTGTTGAAGGGAACAATTTGAGTTTCTGAGAGTCATCCAGGTAGTCATAAGTTCGACACACCACTTCAAACTCAAATAAAAATGTTTCAGGGTCCTCAGTTCTTAACCCATGGAAATTTGGGAGGACAGATGGTGATATGTTTTTCATAGTGGCTCGGGAATCCTCATTAACAATGGGAAACCCAAATGAATTATCCCCATCTCTATTTCCTCCAAGGGGACCTCTACCTCCATTATTGTTGTTGTTTCCTCCTCCTCCTCTACTTCTACCTCTATCTCTACCACCTCCTTCTTCCTCTGCCATGATTGTTCTCCTAGGGATTTCAAAATCTCTGGTTCAACTACAAAGGGTGAATGAGAAGAGATTTCTCCTACTTCTTCAGATGATTCCACTTCCTCAATTACAATTGGTCTTTCTGTAGGAGAAAGGGAAGAGTCTCTTCCTGGTTCAAATTCAATAGAAGGTGTAGGAGAGTCAACTCTTGGCTCTTGAATTCCAGGAATTCTAGGACTAGGAGTGTCGGTTGGAGATAAGGGAGGTGTCTCTTGTCTATCCCTTGAAGCAGATGGACTTGTAAAAATTGAACTTCGAGCTCTAGCTAAAAACCTTCCCCTAGAATCTCTAGCTCTATGCATGTCATTTTTTATTATTTTTCTTCAAGTCAAGTTAATAGTTCTTTTTCTGATCTTCCAGTTCACTCTAGGTGCAAGAAGAGAGCATACTCAAGAAACTACCAAATCAATAACTTTCTCTTTTCTGATCCTCCAGATCACTTTGAAGTGCAAGAGGAGAGCATACTTTGATAGGTTATCAACTTCTTTCCTTGAAATTTTATGGTTTTTTTTCTAAGAATATGGCTACTTAATTTCACTTCCTCGGCAACGGCGCCAAAATGTTTAGTCAATTTAGTGTTTCTAAATTGATGTCATTAATTGTCAACCAGGAGCTCGTAAGCTGATGAAGTGAAGGTGTACTATATGTACTTAAGCAACCTCTTAGATCTTTTTGTCGTTTGGGGGTGTTGTTTGTGGTCAATTTATCTTCCTAAGATGGAATGGAGATTTTATAAACAGATGAGTGAGTGTGTGTTACAGGTGATTTCTAACTACCTTCTAAACTTGCAAAGAAAAAAGCTTGAAAGAAATAACTTGAAATGAAACTGAAAGCAAATAACCACTTTCTAATGGCACTAGACACTATTCATGCTGCTGCAAATAAAAAGGTAAGAAAACCACTTTAAAAACCAATGATAATGTTTATCTCTTCCTAACTCTCTGCTTCCAACATATGGTACTATGTAAAACACGATTAGGAAGTAGTTAGAGATGAGTTTAAAAAGTGATAAAAAAATGAGAAAAATCTACTTTAAAGACTAGTTATAATGTTCAGCTCTTCCTAACTCTCTGCTTTCAGCATATGGAATTATGTGAAGCACGATTAGGAAGTAGTTAAAGATTAGTCTAAAAAGTACTCAAAGCCAGCTGTAATTTATTAGTATTCTGATCTCTAAAAGATGAACAACTTATGATAAAGAGACCATCAATATGTTAACATACAACTTTGAGAAACTAAACTAGAAATCAGCTATGAAAATAGAGTAAAGGCAGCAACTTTGAATATTCCAACTGAAAATACCATCAGATATAAAGCAAATACACAAAGAAAAAATAATCCCGGGCTAAAAACTTGCAAAAGAACAATACTGATCAGTTTAAAATAAATGCTGGAAATGAAATGACATGAGATCAAATGGTACACTATTATACATGATGAAAGAAATAGAAATTGCTGAAAGCAGGAAAATGAAATCAAACACTATGTACACGGGCTGTCATAGATGGGGGCCCTCCATCCACGCAACCAACTTAAAAGATCAGCTACGAAAAGGTGAACAGAACAGTCTTCTTTTTATAAAACCAGCATGTCAAAATACAGTGAAAAGTGTTGTAGGAACAGCCTTCTAAAACAGAGTTTTTATAACAAAATCAGCGCAACAATTACAATATTCAAAAAGCTAATCTATAAGCGTTGGCACACGCTTTATTTATAAGCACAGAGGCAACTACTCTCTGCGTGAACTAAGCAACTACAGCCTAACTTATTAACTACGCAGCAACACGTAGTCTTAGCTAATTAACTTGTGCAGCAAACACGTAGGAAACTCCGTGCACTTTTGAGGGAAACGGTCATCATGGGAGACAAATATATGTTTGGATCCTGTCTTTAGCTGTCTTCGTGGCGTGGAGGAAGTGCCAGCTACGGTTCCGTGTCCCAACTGCTCACGGCTCTCATGCCACCGTTTAGAACTTGACCGTTTAACCGAGGGAATACCTGCGTTGGCCAAGGGCATACGTGACTGGTTTGGCTCAACCAATAGCATACGATCCATGTGTACATCCAACCCAACATGCCCATGTGGCTCGTTCCTTGAGAAGACACGTGGAGCATATCAAACAACAAAAAGGCTGCGGAATCTCTGAACAACTGCGGAATTGCTGAACAGCTGCGGAATTGCTGAACAGCTGCGGAAACTCTGTTTATATGTCAAAAATCTAAACCAACAGTAAAACATAAGCAAAGTTAACCAATTATGCTTAAAGACATCAAATGTAATGATCTGGGTAAGTTTATGCGGAAAATAGAGCAAAAGAGAGGGATAAGTGAGGAAAAGCTGTAGGTAATGATGGTTAATCAAGTGCAAGTCAGAGGCTCTACAAGTGCATGTTCTTAGGAAATGTTATTGACAAATTTCAGGACCCTTCTTTAAATGCATGGGATGGGTTGAAATACTACTTCCTAAATACTAAAAATAGTTTACTACAAAAATATAGGAGGAGGTTTAAATGACGTTCCTCATATAAGGCAAAAATAAATCAAAACTAAAACTAAAAATGAATCCAGAAATTAACAATCTATGTATCTGTTCCTTGTGATCACAATCATTCAACATCAGCTTGAGGAGTGTCGGTTGGCCGAACTTCAATTTTAGTTGCCCTGTGAAAACAAAATCGGCAAGTGTTGGCGCTATCTTTTTGGCAGAGTTCATAAGGGATTTGAGAGTCATGCATTAACTATGTGGTTTAACCAAGTACTGCCAGTAAGTTTCCAAATTCAACTTGGTTAACTTCTTGATGGAATTTGCCCTTTCCTCAGCCTTTTGTCTCCAACTTATCTGCAGTTGTTGTGCCTTTGGGAGAAATCCAAGAGCGGTCTCTGATATGAGGTTTTCTCTGTGCAGGTTTTCATTGACACAGTCAATGACATTGTTTGCCGTTGTAGTTGCTTCTTCTGCTGCCATGCGTTGGGCGCTAAATGGAATCGCTAGATTTTGGCCAAATCTTCTTACCGCCTAAGGGTGCACCTGATAAATACCATTGGTTTTGGGGCGTGGGTCCCACCTTTAGCCTTTAGCGCTTTTGCTCATGGTTTTCCGACTTACATGCAACCAAACACTCAAGGGCTTTCCTTATATGTTCATCCCATTTATGGAAAATCATTTCTTTATGTGCTTCATTGATTCTGAGTGCAACTGCCTTCTTTCCTTCTTCTGATTCCTGCCAAGCCAAATAATCAGAAATTCTTTTGTCAATTAAATCATAATCATGTCACAAGTCCACGACTTGATTGGTAATTTTGTCGCTTATCTCGTAATGGGAATTCCATTGTGATATTCTTTGGCATAATACTTCTTGCTGTTGCAAGAGTTGGTCATTTAAGGCAAGGGCTTCTCAGACAAACTCTATAAGCTTGGCATCATCTTTATGAATTTCTAGCATAGCTTGCAACTAATTTTCTTTTTTGGCCAAATTGTTCTAGTATCCCAGCTGCATCTGTTGAAAATCTTGTTGTAACTTTTCTAACTTTTCCTCTGCTTCGCGGTTGGCACTGGCTTGCTGTAATTGTTGCTGCAAAACTTGAATTTGTTCTTCTCTTTCCTTCAGTAATTGTTGCACCTCAGATGATTTTTCAATGGTAGCAGAAGCATAGGCTCCTACAATCTGAGATAACTTAGTGAGGTTTTCAGTAGGGTCAGTAGTAGGGTCTTGCCAAAGGATGTCTAGTTGTTGTGTCTCAAGTGAGAGCATGCTGTCTAGTTTCTTTTTCTTTCTTTGCCTTTGTACCACTGCCTTACGCTACAGGCTATAGAATACATCTAGAGGAGAAATCTCATCTACCTTGAGTATGATTTCAGATGATGGGGTAATGGGAATATGATCTATTTTTGGAGCATTGCTGACTATTTCCACGATCATATCTTTCACTGTCTGTACTGTAGTTTGAGGTGTCTTTGTGTTCTGCTCCTCAATATTAATCAATTCATTGAATGTTTCCCACTCTTTATCCAACTCAGTTCTTACTATATTTGGTGGCTGAATGATGGGAGGGGAAACTTTTACCTGTGGTGTAGTCAAGACTTGTTGCTCCGGGTGCTCTTTATATTGGGCAGTGTCTCTAACTGACTCTTCACTTTTATTATGGTCGCTCTCGGATCGTTTAGAGACTCCTGGTGATTCTTTACCAGACTTAGATCTGGACTTATCTGTACCTGAGCTTCCACTTAAACTGATACTGGTAGTTGGTTCCAAGTGTAACTTATCCAAGGGGATGTTAGCTAATCTCCTTTCTCTGTACAATTTGAATTCTTGGAATTTTTCTGGGTGAAATTGAATTTGAGCCATATGCAAAACTTCTTTTAGTGTGCTTTTCTGTTGGAAGACATCATCAAACAAATCATCTTTGGAAAATACTTTTATCTTGACAACAGTAGTGAAATTCTTAATGACATCAAAAGGGTCAAATTGTCTTCCTGGAAACTTGAACAGTCGTAGACATAGCATATTGTCTACTTCTTTGAACACATGACCTAAATCAAACAATGAAAGGGCCCCACAGGCCACAGGAAATTGCGACCAAACGACCTTTTTCTTATCTTTCAATTCTTTGCTCATTCCTCCCACCCCACAGGTCTGATAGGCAATTTCTCGAGCCAATAACTTATCAGGAACATATAAGGGTAGGACATGAGGGGAAGCAATGCTTCCAAATACTCTGACATAGGTGAAAATCTCTTCCCCAAACCATCTTGCGACAGGGAGAATGTCAACTTCTGCTTCGAGGGAAAATCTTGGGGCATCCCTATTATACAACATTTTATAAAGAGGCAACATAATTCCATGGAAAATCTTGTAAAAATAGGGAATAAACTTAGAATCCCACAATTCCTTATGATAAATGTGAATGGGCAAGGGATTCTGTGTAGTCCACTTCCAACCCATTAAAGGAAATTTGGAAACATAACAGATTGCATCCATAACATAAGAAACTAAATAGAAAGGAGGATAAATCCTCTGAGTGGTAGTTCTTTTGGAGCGGTAGTTCCAAATAGCTGTAGCTAAATTATCAGACAATATCTGAGCTCAATCCATAATAGTGGCATTAATGGCTGCATCTAATAGGGGTAGCCACTTGGATGAAAACTTGTTGATGTTGGTCTTTCTAAATAGTCTACATGGCATAGTAGCAGCAAAGCAATGTGGGGAGGAGAGGGAACCAGTACTGTACATACTATATTTGTCATTTTTTAATCGTTCTTCCCTCGCTGACCAGCTCTTGGTACAGTCCGCCAAATCTTCGTTTTCCTTGGCAAACTTTTCTACGAACTACTTGTTGTAGGTTGCCTGCGGTTCTAGTAGATGATACATAAGCCTTAAATCTTGTGCAGTGAATGACCCAATGAGGTCTTGGCCTCGAGTCTTGAATTTTCTATTTGTTATATCAGCACTGTCTAGTACACACTTGACCATGTCTGTGTATGTAAGAATTTTCGGCCTTGCCACTATTCGGTGCAAGAACGAACATGCAAGTTCAGTGATTGATGCTTCAGATGACCTGCGCGAGTCTGTTGTTGCTTTAACCTCCATAACTCTAGGCTTTTCTTCTTCGAGCAGACTGTACATGCCTTCCCAAGTAGTTATGTCAGCATCTTTGTTATAGGTGGTGTCTGTGTATAAAGGCGTCATCTCTTTGTCCTCTGCAACCGGAGCCTTTCCCTTCTTTCCCATTACGTTCTGCACTCTGCTGTTTATATTACTCTGCTTGCCACTCCTACGAATTTACAAATAAGGAAAGAGATAAAGTGACAGGAAAGCTCTTTAAGTCTAAAATCATATCAAATATATTGCCCTACATGAAATAACCTTTCGATCAACTTTAAATCTTGTCTCATAAATGACCATCAACTAGCCATTAAATTTCCATTAATGCCCATAAATTGGTATCAAATTACGAGAAAAACTTTTATTGAACGATGAACCCTGCAGATCTGCGATAAAGCGATTTTGCAATTTTCTTCGCCATATCGCAGATTGCAATATTGCTAATCCATTTTATCAACAACCATTTATCACCTTGTGCATCTGCGAGATGCGATTTGCGAGAGATGTCTTATCGCATATCACTGGATCAGAATTATTTTATCTTAGGTGATATTTGTGGCGTATGAAAGTTGCGATGCACGATGGGTTTTTAAGGTGCGTGATCTTGCATCGCGTTTTCTTAATGTCAGAAGTTTGGTTATATGATGTCCTCCATTATCCTTTGTGATGCGATGTTTTATTGTTAAGAGAACGATTTTATTCGGAACTTATCATAAAACTTACATTTTTTTGGGGTTTAGCGAGTGTTTTCCTAGGTTTATGATAGTGTTGGAAATAATACTGAGAGGGGGGGGTGAATCAGTATTATCAGATCTATAAAACTTTTTCAATGCTCAGAAACATATACGCTACTTTCGTTAAGTGAACCAGCGTGTACACGCAACTGTGTCTAAAGAAAACAACGTATAACCAGAAATCTTATAATTCAGTTAGTTTATCTTCAGTTAAGTGCATAAGGACATTATTCACCATATTAAGAGTAAACAGATGCAGTAGAACAGATCACACAAAAACCACACACATGAACACCATGATATAAGGTGGAAACCCAATGTGGGTGAAAACCACCTGCTGCAAGTCGTCTCTATCTTTCTTTAATATGAAACTTCAGTTTACAATCTTTTGTACTGGTGTAGCCTTATACCAGTACACAGGCTACAACCTGCAGAAGGCTACAACCTTCTCTCGTTCTCCAAAATTCCTTGGAAGGGAGCTCCAACCCCCTTTGCTCTTGTACTAGCCAAGATACTAGTACGTAGGTGCTGGCCTACAATCTTCTTTCTTTCAGGTACCACCTTTCATACATTTTCAGACTGGATATTCCTGAAGCACAACATTACAATCTGAAGACCACAATTCATTCAACTTTCACAACAACTCATTGAAGCACAAGACAACCAATACTAGCATCATCAATCTTTGAATCACTGAACCACTGAAACCCTGTCAACACCTGTCACCAGAACACAGAGCAGACTACAGAACTCTGAAATATCAGTCAGACCCAACTACAAACCCAAAAATCATGCTTCAAAAGATACACGCTACTTCAATGAGGGCAACCCGCGTATACACACGGTTTTACCGAAGACAACCTGCGTACAGATCTAAAAATAACTTTTCATAACTTGCAGCTGTACCAGATATCAGTTAGACCCAGAACATAACATTGCGTCAGTATGCAGATCTAGAAATATGCATAATCAACCATATCATAATAGTGCATTTCAAATCATTAGATCCCGATCTATCCTTAGATATAGTCTTCCATCAACCGAAGTGATCTCTCGTTTGCTTAGATCAAGCAACCCAGAACCTGCATACCAGATCTCTTTCTTTTTCAGATATTCAAGCCTTTTCAAAAGATGCCCTTGCCTAATGATCTTCTTCTCCTTATATAGCCTTAGGCCTTGCTCAATACCAAGAGCCAAAACCATAGAAATCCAAAACCATCAACTTCAAAACTAGAGATCTACACGTCTGTCGAGGTACTTTGGTCCAAAGACATGGGCACAAGTACCGAGGACTAACTACCATGGACCAAAAGGAAACTTCCCGACATATACGCCCTTTTCTGTTCATGCATCTGCGTGTATACGCGCCTTAGTATATAGCTCTCCTGCGTATACGTGACTTAGTATGCATATCACCTGCGTGTATACGCAACTTTGACTTAATTAACCTGTGTATATGAGATTTCTCTTCATTCTTGTAGTCTGGACGGAGATCTGTCATCAAGGAGAGTTGCCATCAAGGACAACACCTGTATCATAGCGCCACACCTGAGCCAAAATGCCAACAATCTCCCCCTTTGGACTTGATGGCAACCTTCAGATCCTTAGAATCATTCTCCCCCTTTGTCATCAAGGGCAAAGGGCTGTGCTCCCCCTGAGGACATGCTGATACCTCTGCTTGCCTGTGCTGAATCATGCTCCCCCTGACTGTAGGCCAGATCTGCAAAAGATGTTCTTCAACAAGAACCAAGACTTATACACCATAAGGGACCTTCCTATCCCCAAAAGACTCAATACACACATCCATACTCCCTACCAAGAGGGGACACATCAGAAACAACCAATTATATTACATCATTCATCCCAGGCATAGTGGGGAAACCAACATAGGCCGTTACATGACCTTGACACCATAAAAGAGATATCACAAAAAAAATACATGACATAGAGACAACAGATCTAGACCAAGACTTATGAAAGTCACCAGCAGCATCTGATAAACATTTTTTAGATCAGCAACCAGGATTTCTTTCTGAGCTCCTTCTCCTGAAACCAACAACCAAAACATCTAAATGCCAACAATGCTTTATGAGACTTTTAAGCTGCTCCCCCTGAACCTGTGCCTGCTGCACCCCTTGAAACTGTGCCTGAAGAATTCTGACATACCCATCTCAGACCTTTTCAAACCAGAGATTGCCCTTGCTGTTCAGAACTCCATATACGTGATTTCACCTGCATAAGCCAGCGTATGTACGCGGATATACTTTCTGCAACAAGCGTACAACATACACTACAACATACACGCGACTTACCCCGCATATATCCGCGTATATACGCCGATATCCCTTACGTAACTTGTGTATACCAACTTTTCTGTAGAACAGACAAGCTTTAACAGCAGGATGAAGCATCAACTACTCCCAGCTTTTGTCTGAGATATTCAAAAGTTTCCCTGGGCAGTGGTTTTGTGAGAATATCAGCAACTTGTTCCTTAGAAGGAACATACTCCAACTTGACCTTCTGCTCAAGTACTTGTTCCCGAAGAAAATGGTACTTGATTGGTATGTGCTTGGTCTTTGAGTGCATGACTGGATTCTTTGAAATGCTGATTGCACTTGTATTATCACATAAGATAGAGACTGGTGGAGTGCAAGTGATTTGAAAGTCCTGCAAGGTCTGCATCATCCAAAGAAGTTGTGTGCAACAAGATGCCGCAGCCACATATTCTGCTTCAGCTGTAGATAAGGCAATCGAACTCTGTTTCTTGCTGAACCAGGATACTAATCTGGAACCCATGAAGAAAGCACCACCACTTGTGCTTTTCCTATCATCCACACTTCCAACCCAATCTGCATCTGTGTAAGCATGAAGAGTGAGATCTATATTTCTAGGATACCATAAGCCATAGTTTTGGGTCCCTTGAAGATACTTGAAGATTCTTTTGACTGCCTGAAGATGAGTTTCTTTTGGGTTGGCTTGAAATCTTCCAACAATTTCTACTGCATGTGTAATATCTGGTCGGGTACCTATCAAATAAAGCAAACTCCCAATCATGGATCTATAAGTGGGTTGGTGAACTGCTGCTGATTCATCATTTGCACTGAGGCTGCATCCTGTAACCATGGGAGTACATACTGGCTTTGACTCTTCCATGCCATACTTCTTCAAGATCTGCTTGAGGTATTTGGTTTGAGACAGGAAGATACCTCCTTCATTTTGTTGGATTTGCAATCCAAGAAAATATGTCAATTCTCCAAGTAGTGACATTTCTAATTCTTTCTGCATAACCAAGGCAAAGTTTTGACTCATAGTCTCTTCATTGCTGCCAAATATAATATCATATACATAAACAACAAGAATTAGCAATTTGTTATTTTCAACTTTTATATAGAGATTGCTATCTGCTGATCCTTTTGAAAAGCCTTGTTGGTGAAGATATTTGTCCAACCGATAGTACCAAGCCCTTGGAGCTTGTTTGAGTCCATAGAGAGCCTTTTTCAATCTGCATACAAGGTTTGGATCATTCCCAAGAATGAAACCATCTGGCTGCTCAATATATACTTCTTCTTCTAAGTCTCCATTCAGGAAGGCTGATTTCACATCCATTTGAAATACCTTGAAGTTTTGAAAGCTTGAGAGAGCCAGGAACATTCGGATGGCCTCAAGTCTTGCTACAGGAGCAAAGGTCTCTCCAAAATCTATCCCTTCTTGCTGCGCATACCCTTTACAAACAAGTCTGGCCTTGTTTCTAATTACTTCTCCATTTTCATTCAATTTATTCTTGAAGACCCATTTTGTCCCTATGACATTCTTATATTTTGGTCTAGGAACCAGTTCCCAAGTGTTGTTCTTTCGATCTGCTCAAGTTCTTCATCCATTGCTTTGACCCAACATTCATCTTTGCTGCCTCTTTCACATTTTGTGGTTCAGTGGAGGAGAGTAATGCCAAATAGCTTGAAGCTTCTGCAAGTGTCCTTCTTGTTTGTACTCCTGCTTCTTTCTGCCCCACAATCTGAGATTCTGGATGATTCTTTTGAACATATCTGGATGGAGTCTTCTCTTCTATTCTTGTCTGCTCCTCTGGTTATTCTTGAGGTTCTTCTTCTTCTTGAGGTTCTTCTTCTTCATCATTCCGCCTTTGAGGGTAGCCTTCATCTTCTTCAATGTCTTCATGATGAACTTGCCTAGGAATATATCCCTTCTCATCAACCACTACATCTATGCTGTCAACAATTCTGCCAAGTCTTTTATTGTAACACTTGTATGCTTTGCTATGTGGAGAATAACCAAGAAGAATGCCCTCATCTGCTCTTGGTTCAAGTTTGCCAAGTTGCTCATTAGTATTCCTAATATAACATTTGCTTCCAAAGATTTTGAAGTGCTTCACTGAAGGAGTCTCACCACTCCAGAGCTCATGAGGAGTTTGAGTGCTATTTACTCGGACATTTGTTTTGTTAAGGATAATAACCGCAGCATGTGCAACTTCACCCCAGAAGGTTGCGGGAGTACCTGATTCATCAAGCATAGCACGAGCCATTTGTTGGATTGTTCTGTTCATTCTTTCCACAACCCCATTTTGCTGAGGAGTTCTAGCTGTAGAGAATTCTCTTCTTATCCCATGTTCTTCACATAAATTGAAAAATTCGTTTGAGGTAAATTCCCCACCTCTGTCAGATCTGAGGCACTTAATTTTGTGTCCTGATTCATTTTCAACCAAGGCTTTGAAGGATTTGAATTTTTCGAATGCTTCATCTTTGTGCTTCATAAGTCCTAACCAGACAAACCTGGAGAAATCGTCAATGAATAATATCAAGTATTCTTCTCCTCGAGGTGTTCTTTTTCTGAATGGACCACATGTATTTGTATGTACTAGCTCAAGAGGCATGCTAGCTGATCCTTCCTTTTCTGGAAAGTTAGTTCTGGTTTGCTTTCCAAACTGACAAGATTTGCATATAGTGTTGTCTGGAATTTTGATATCTGGAAGACCACGAACTGCCTGATATTTGCATGCTTTCCTTATTTGTGAAAAGCTTAGATGCCCCAACCTTCGATGCCATAGCCAGTGTTCATCATCCTTGCTCAAATAGCATTGTTTTGGTCCTTCTTCAAATATGTATAGATTATTTCGAGTCCTTCTTCCTTTGATCACTGTTTTACCTGTATCAAGATCACGAACACAACATCCATTTGATCTAAATATTACCTCTGTTCCTTGATCGCACATCTGACTGACACTCAGAAGATTATGCTTCAATCCATCAACATAAAAAACATTTCCAGCTTTGACCTTCTCTTTCAATGGAGCCACACCTTTTCCTTTTATGACTGCAGAGATATCGTTTCCAAAAGAAACTTTCTTCCCCTTTTCTAATGCGGTATATGACTCAAGCTTTTCTTTGTCCCCTGTCATATGCTTCGAACATCCGCTGTCAATGTACCATAGACTTTCTTGACCTTCGGCATAAAAGGCTATCCCACATCTTTCTGGTTGTGGTTCCTTTATTCTCCATGTTCTGACATTTGATTTTTGCTCCTTCTGAATTGTCTTCCGGAACCTGCTCCTGCATTCAGAGTCTTCATGACCAAAGTTATTACAAATAGAGCATTCAACTTCATTTTCAAGAACCGAAAGGTTGTTAGAAGTCCTCTTCATGGTTTCAGTCATTCTTTCTTGCTTTTGAGCTTCTCTGGTCATGATTGTCTTGTATGCAACACATTGAGCTGCTTTGTGACCGAAGTTATGGCAAGAAAAGCATTGGCCATTAAAGAAACTTCTGCGATAATCAGATCTATCATCCAACCGATTGTAGCTTCTATTTATTCTTGGAGCAAATTGGGAAGATTTTACCTGTGGCTAATTGTAGCTTCTGTTTGTCCTTAAGGCAGTTTGTCCCCAAATTTCTTGATGGTCTTTATTTATTCTTGAGGTAAACTGTCCCTGATTCACCTGATTACTTTTATTTGGCCTTTGCTCGCTTTTCCTTGCTGCATCAAGATAACTTTTAGAGGTAGATGCTTGAGATGTTTCTCCATTATATCCAAGACCTGTCTTGATCAGAGGAGACCGCTGCACATTGATAATCTCATCCAAGGTTTCAGATCCTTTAACAAATTTGAGATTAATAGCTTTTGTTTTCTCAATCTCTTTTCTAAGACCAACAATTTCACCTTCTAATTTTTCAAGATGTCTTTCCTTTTCATCAATTTGAAATTGTAGAGTATCAATGATCACATTCTTCTCTTCTATACATCTCTTCAGTCTAGTAATTTCTTCATGAAAGTAATCCACATCTATAGCATCCATATAATCATCATCTTCAAATGCCATTAACAATTTATATTCATTACCTCGTTCATCTTCATCACTGTTTGATAGACCATCACTATCTTCATGAGTGTAGTAGCTTTTCTTATTTGCACTCTGTTTCTTGTTCCATCTAGCAGGTTCATTTTCTTTATCCTTATAAGGACATTTTGCAGCATAATGACCTACTCTTTCACAAGCAAAGCATTTAAATGGTAACTTACCTCTGAACCTTCCGGAACCCCTTTGAAGATTTCTGACAAAATTTGATTCTTCTTCTTCTTCTGGGACGTGGCTTGCTTCATAATAATCTTCTTTGCCTGATGCCTTGAAAGCAGCTTCTCTTCTGTCTGATGGACCTCCCTTTCTCATTTCATAAGCAGTTAGAATTCCATGTAGCTGAGACATAGTAAGAATTCGTAGATTTTCCTTTTCTTCTATTGCAGAAACCTTAGATTCAAACTTGGGGGACAATGATCTTAGAACCTTTTCAACCACTATAGCCTCTTTTATTTCTTCACCCAAATTTTTCATACAATTAACAATCTCATCTACCCGAAGAAAATAGTTAGCCACACTTTCATCATTATACATCTTGAGAGTCTCATACTGAATCCTGAGAGTTTGAAGTTTAGCATGCTTTACCTGTTCATCTCCTTCATAGCTCGTGACAATTTTGTCCCATATCTCTTTTGCGGATTTGTAGTGCATTACCTTCATGAATTCCGTTTGGGATATACATCCTAATAGGGTATTGACTGCTTTCGCATTTGTTTCATACTTCTTTTTCTCAGCTGCATCTGTAGGAGTAGCTGAAGGAAAGGCGTAGCCTGTTTCTATGATGTCCCAAACTTCTGTACCCAGAGATTGCAGATAGGCAGTAACTCTTACCTTCCAATAATTGAAGTTTGTCCCATCAAAAAACCGGTGGCCTGATTGATGCTTCTTTCTCGTAGTTGCTCATGATGAACGATCTACCTTCAAGCGATCAAGCTTCTCTGAAGCACCTGGCTCTGATACCAATTGTTGGAAATAATACTGAGAGGGGGGGGCGGTGAATCAGTATTATCAGATCTATAAAACTTTTTCAATGCTCATAAACATATACGCTACTTTCGTTAAGTGAACCAGCGTGTACATGCAACTGTGTCTAAAGAAAAAAACGTATAACCAGAAATCTTATAATTCAGTTAGTTTATCTTCAGTTAAGTGCATAAGGACATTATTCACCATATTAAGAGTAAACAGATGCAGTAGAACAGATCACACAAAAACCACACACATGAACACCATGATATAAGGTGGAAACCCAATGTGGGTGAAAACCACCTGCTGCAAGTCGTCTCTATCTTTCTTTAATATGAAACTTTAGTTTACAATCTTTTGTACTGGTGCAGCCTTATACCAGTACGCAGGCTACAACCTTCTCTCGTTCTCCAAACTTCCTTGGAAGGGAGCTCCAACCCCCTTTGCTCTTGTACTAGCCAAGATACTAGTACGTAGGTGCTGGCCTACAATATTCTTTCTTTCAGGTACCACCTTTCATACATTTTCAGACTGGATATTCCTGAAGCACAACATTACAATCTGAAGACCACAATTCATTCAACTTTCACAACAACTCATTGAAGCACAAGACAACCAATACTAGCATCATCAATCTTTGAATCACTGAACCACTGAAACCCTGTCAACACCTGTCACCAGAACACAGAGCAGACTACAGTCAACACCTGTCACCAGAACACAGAGCAGACTACAGAACTCTGAAATATCAGTCAGACCCAACTGCAAACCCAAAAATCATGCTTCAAAAGATACACGCTACTTCAATGAGGGCAACCCGCGTATACACGCGGTTTTACCGAAGACAACCTGGGTACAGATCTAAAAATAACTTTTCATAACTTGCAGCTGTACCAGATATCAGTTAGACCCAGAACATAACATTGCGTCAGTATGCAGATCTAGAAATATGCATAATCAACCATATCATAATAGTGCATTTCAAATCATTAGATCCCGATCTATCCTTAGATCTAGTCTTCCATCAACCGAAGTGATCTCTCCTTTGCTTAGATCAAGCAACCCAGAACCTGCATACCAGATCTCTTTCTTTTTCAGATATTCAAACCTTTTCAAAAGATGCCCTTGCCTAATGATCTTCTTCTCCTTATATAGCCTTAGGCCTTGCTCAATACCAAGAGCCAAAACCATAGAAATCCAAAACCATCAACTTCAAAACTAGAGATCTACACGTCTGTCGAGGTACTTTGGTCCAAAGACATGGGCACAAGTACCGAGGACTAACTACCATGGACCAAAAGGAAACTTCCCGACATATACGCCCTTTTCTGTTCATGCATCTGCGTGTATACGCGCCTTAGTATATAGCTCTCCTGCGTATACGCGACTTAGTATGCATATCACCTGCGTGTATACGCAACTTTGACTTAATTAACCTGCGTATATGAGATTTCTCTTCATTCTTGTAGTCTGGACGGAGATCTGTCATCAAGGAGAGTTACCATCAAGGACAACACCTATATCATAGCGCCACACCTGAGCCAAAATGCCAACAGATAGCATATTTTATTCAAAGGGAAACGTAAGTGCTAGTTTTTATTTTTTAGAAGGGTCCCCATTTATTTAGCTTTATTACTAAAATTAAATAAAAAGGGGGGTTATTGCTGGCCACAACACCTTCCTAACCCATGTATCCACCATATGATTTTTTCCCTCTATTTTATCTCCTCCTGTCGTTGTACCACTTCATCTCACTATGTTAACACTTGGATCATCTTCATGCAGTTTAGCCCTCATCATTTGTAAGTTCTGCGTAGGCTACTGATTCTTCTTTTCCTACATTTTAGCCGTCAAAATAGGACAATTCTCTATTACATGGTCGAATTGTCTACAATAATTATAGGAAGGGGTAGTGGGGTTCTGACAAACCTGTACAAATGGCCATCTTCACCATAGTTATAACATATAATCTGACCTCGACCTCATCCAATGCTCCCTCGATCGCGTCCTCGGCCCTAAAATCCTCCATGGGCTACAGGTGAACCACGATCTTCCTAAACGTGGCCTTCAACTTACATTATGTACGCTTCAGTTTGCTCTATCATCAAATCATAGCTGCGACAATTTATTTCGTCATGTCCTACATACTGGGAGAAGTTACAAAATAACTGCTTTGGTGACTACACATACTTTTGTAACAAATAATAGTGGTCAGTTGGGGTGCTAGCCTGCAATTTGGAAAATACTACACCAAACACTCGATTCGGTACTTGGTCCAGCACTAGGTTTCGGTTTTAGAGGATTAAGACCTCCAACAGCCAAATAATCATGATAGATAGGACACCGGTCCTTATAGTGACCTTCTGCTTTACACTTTATCCACCAAACTTCTAAGTGCATATCAGGCTGAAATTCTTTTCCCTCCTTCAAATCTTGTATCTCCATATGTAAGATCGCTAACTGGGTCTGTATCTGCTAAAATCCTACATGAGTATCCTGTACCAGCGATGCTTCTAGCTTCATCGCAATTTATAATGCCTCATCTTGCGATGCAATCTTTTATTGCGATAACGGTAATATGAGATGCAGAAATAGCACAACTATATATCAATCTTTGTGCTGCTCATTAGAGATCTAAAAGTTTCCTTTTACCAACAAACATTTTAATCTCTTATATAATTCCTAGGCAGTCTCGTTGACTACTTGCTTAATCTATTTCATCTCTGTAATGCACTGCGACTGCGAATTTGGTTTCTTGAACTCTGCATTTAGTGCTTTCTTTGTGTCAGCTAGCGAAGCAACTGGGTTGTTGTACTGTACTTAATATACCATGACAATGCTCTGTCCTGCAGCGCTGTGACAAGATGAGATTTCTTCATATATTCGTCATTGATTTGTTGTTCTTTCCATATAGCTTTGGCGACAAACCAAAATTTCTTAGGATCCTCTGATCCCTGACCCTTAAAAAAAAATATTTACTGTGTTAGCCATATTAAATGGGGGAAGTGGGGGTGGAGGTGGATTGGTTGGATGGGGAATCCCATAAGTGCCTTGATTAATTGACTGCGACGCACCTCTATGTGTGCTAGGGTTGCTCCTTTCTTCTTCATTTTTTGATTCACTCAATAATGGACTGTAAATAGCTTCAACGAAATTATCGTGATCTATTTTGAATCTTTTTCCACTCCACGTATATCTAGTCTTGCTTCCTTTAAACATCAATCTGCTTGCATACACCCTTCTCACATAACATCATCTTAATCCAGACATTTAAGGAATTCAAATACTTACCTCGTGGACCCTTGAAAAATTGGCGCTCAGCTTCACTGTAGGATACCGACATGTCAATCACGAATTCAGTAATAAAGCCTCTGAGAAAACTATTGATCCAATAACCAACATCTCTTGTGATCTTATTTTCATTCTCCTTGAGTCACTTAATCAGCTCTCGGGTCCATGCAGTAGGCTCGTCGTGCTTCCAACAAGGTTGACTTTAAGCTAGTTTCAAAAGCCACTTGTGTAGCTCATTAGCGAATGATGCGAAAAAGATCTTGTGCTAATTTGTAAAGATATACTTCTACAACCACCTTTCTGTTGACAGGCCCGGATTTATATTCTCTTGAGCTGCAAATTGACACACCTTCAGATCGAACCAATCTTGAATCTCTTATCTGGTCAGATGCCACATCACATATCCCTTAGATAGATCCCAATCTCGACAATGGAACCATTTGTTAGCTTGAGGGGCTTAGACCCAGGTTCAGAGTTTGTTGCGCTAACCAACAAAACCCTTATCACCGACCCTTTTGGCAACGATCTACTCGTGCAGACCACAGTCTCACCCAAGGAAATATTGGGGGATGCTGGAACCAAGTTTCTACATACAAAAGGATATGGAGTGTGGATATTGACTTAGTCTGACTCGCCTATAGATCTATTACCGCGCTACATGTTCTTAATATTATACCGAATCTGATCTATTCATACATAAATACTATTTCGCAAACCCAAAATCTATTGTGCATAAATCAATGGACCTTAACTATAATTAATTGTAACAACATTCATATATTAATTATAATCTTATCTTTTACTGCGCAACACAAAAGTAAACAATAATTGCATAAAGTAAAGTACAAAATGTAAGTACACATGTTTTCCTTCAAAATCTTGTTTATTATCTTCAAATTTTCGCAATTACAATCCTTCTTACCCTGCGAACACAACTACAGACTTACCAGGGTCTCCGCACACACAGCTGCAGGAGCCTTCCACTTCGCTCTAACCTAGAAAGATATGACAATTACAAACTCAAAACATATCCATCGATTGATTCATCAATTGATTGCCTTTGACTTACTAAGACAACCCTTTATATATCTTTTTCTCTTACAATACCATGTTCCACAAACCATGGGTGGAGCTCAAAACATACAAATTGATCTCATCCTTTTACAAAATAAGGGAATTTGACCCTCCCTAAAGCCGCTATGACTCCTAAAACACTGTGTGAAGTGCGCTCTGCTCCTCAAAATCTGGGATCTTTACAAAATTTTGACAAAACTTTGACCTAGGGGGACCCTACCCAACAGACATAAATAGAAAAGAATGCAGGCTTCTATCCTCAAGAAGACACACCATCTGAGGAGCCTTGGGATGTCAGAGAAGCCACTGGGGCCATGAAGGACATGGACATAGATGACTGAGTTTCCCAAAGGATGAGCAACAATTTTAGTAGGGGGGTGATGATGAGGCTCATCAATAGGTATATCATAAGGGTCATAATGCCATTCTCCAACTTTAGAACTATCTCTTTCTCAGATTTATTTACAATTTTTGTTATATTATGCTTAGTGAGAGGGGTAAAAGATGTTTTGCTATGTCATGTGGCCTAGTATGGTTTAAATGCAAGAAATGGAGCAATTTTGAGATGATTTCAATGTAGGAGTTCAAATTAGATAACAAGGAGAGATTATACGAGGTTTTCCACCTCCTTAACTCCCTCAATCAGCCAAAATCAACACTTTCTCTCTCATCATCTCGAGGTTATTGGCAGCCAAGCAAGTGTAGTTCAAGGAGATCTAGATCCACCTTTCTTAAGTTTTGGGAGAAAAACATCCCTATTTTCTAGGGAGATGTTGGTAGCTACCATCTTGTATAAATAAACATGTCAAAGAGCTCATTAGGATTCGAAGTTTGCTTTCAAATAAGAGGTTATTGAGCTCAAGCACTTGATATGGTTATTTCTGACTTATTATGTGATGTATTTGACATTGATGCAATGATAATGAGAAGTTTCTTATTGATCCATCACTGAGTTAGTTTCAGAGGGCTGAGGCTCTTGGGTTTGGGCCCAACCCCAGTGGCTTAGGCCCCTCTTATGTATTGGTATTTCTTTTTAGCTTAGAATGTTTGTTAGTTTTCTACATTTTATTAGAATATAATTCCTCAAAAATCCTATGACTACTACCTCTATTTCATCTCTCTCATGAGAGCATGAATAGAGGAATCTACAATCACAGCCCAAAAATGCTATGTTTATGATTTCTTGGAAGAAGGTCTATATTAGTTATATTGTTTTGCATATGTTTTCTATAGCTTAGAAGTTGATTCATTTCCTAGATCAAAGTTTTTGGCATAAATTAGATAGTGTTTAAATTCATCTCATCTTCTCCACCATCAGTTATGTTATTTTGTAAATGATAAGAGAGAATGTGCATGTGATGTTGCAGGACCATTGGATCTATAGGCAAGGGGCCTTTCACCATCTCCATCTAGGACTTCTTCACCCTCTTTGATGAATCCCAAATGTTTTTCTTGAGCTCCTTCTCTAGGTCATCGTGAGCAACCCTCTTAGTCCAAAACATGCCTTCCTGAGGTGTTGAGATTGGCTAGGGGTGTTGGAAACCTTTCATCCATATACCACAACCTCCATCCACCTTTCCATCCCTTGATCTCATCATTCCTACCTTCCAAACCCTCTTGGCAGCCTTCGTGTAGCAGTACAAGCCTTCCTGTAGCAATTTGCTATACATGCCTATAGAAGCTTGTTTTAGCCCATTTTTTGACCCATGATGCAAGTTTGACTTAGTTGAGGAGTAGGTTGACCCCTAGCTTGGACTCCATGATAAAGGGCAACACCTAGGCCATTCCAACCATCCTTTTTCCTTCACTGCAAGATAGAATAGTGTTAGCTTCTTTATCACAGATTTAACATAAGTAGAACATTGATTTATATGCAAATGTGAATTAGATAGATGATGCAGGAAATATTGAGTTATGGTTTGGTAGGATAATTGCCTGTTTACAAGTGAATTTGATAGCTAGATGGTTGATTGCAAAATAGTGTAGTTTCCTTTCTACAGGTAGTATAGCTCTTGTGTTCTTTCATGAATTGATTCAGTAGCATTTACAAGTTGGTAGCATCTACAAGTTAGGGTTTGAAAAGAATTTACCTTTGACATTAGAGCTAGCTTCAGAATTGTACTTTCAGTAGTTAATTTCCCCCTAATTTAGTAGAAGAATGGTCTTGGAGCACTATTGATCAAATGTCCTAGTTAAGGGTAGCATGAGTAGAATTCCATCTACTGTGTATATAACACTGTCACCTCGAAGTTTGTATGAACCCCTAGTTGATAAATAGAGTTGAGAAGCCCTTGGGAGTTGCAACACTCTTGGTGCAATACAAGGTCTCACCTCCAAGCATGGTAATGTTGTGTATTTTTGGTCATGGATATTTTTTCTAAAATGGCTATATTAACGACCTGCAAGAAGTCTATCAAAACAAAGGACACTATAAAAATCTTCTTCAAATGAGTGTGGGTACATTTTGGGATCCCACAGAGAATTATATCAGATCGGGATAGCAGGTTCTTGAGCACATTCTAGTTGGGCCTATGGACACTATTGGACACCAGGCTCACTAAGTCAACTGCATTCCATCCACAGACTTATGTCCAAATAGAGGTCGTCAATAGGATGATAGTGCACATACTACACGTGTACAACTCCAAGCATCCATGGACCTAGGATGAGCGTCTTTCCTATGTGCAACATAGTTATAACATAGCTCTCCATAGCTCAACTAGCCTCAGTCCCTTTCAAGTGGGTCTGGGATTTCAACCATGGTTTTTTATTGATGTTTCCATCCCTCATGTGACTACACAAACAAAATCCATACATGTGTAGTCTAAGGCTGATAAAACAACCAAGTTTATTGATCACATCCAACACATATTCTAGTAGGTTCATGACATAATGGAGAAGTCCAATGCCAACTACAAGCAATGACATGATCAACATTTGGAGCCACATGAGTTTTAGGTGGTCGACAAAGTTTGGTTACATTTGTAGAAAGAACACCTTCCCGAAGCCCATCGAAAGATTCGACCGCTCCAATACGAGCCTTACACCATCACGAAGGTTGTGGGAGGAAATGATTTCGAGCTCAACATTCCCCCATTCCTTGGCCTACACCTAGTGTTCAATGTGGACCACCTTCGACCATACTTTCCACCATTGATGGACACATCAGACATTGCAGAACAAATAACACCAACAAATATCGACCCAGACTGCATGGAAGAGGCCACATCTGATCGGATCAAGAACACTCGCCAACAGAAGATCCAATTTTATCGAGTTGTCAAGGCTGGCCAACTCCTACACAAAGGCAAGTGGATTACTAGGGACCAAGTTCAGCAGAAGTTTCCCCATCTCATGGAGGCACTTAACACAATGGGGACCATTTCTTCCTGGGGGGGAGGACTATAGGTGGATATTGGTGGCCACCCACCTATTCCACTTGGACCCCCACCATTGTTTCTTTCAATTTCCTTAATTATAACACAACTTTCTATTTTTGGTAGCTTTTTGGTTCCTAAACTTTTGGAGCCGTTTTGAGGTACTAAAATATGTTTTCTGGAAAAAGTAAGAGGCCGAAAAATAACTAGATTATTTTTTATAGATTTTTTTTTGCCTCATGGAGATCTTCGAAACGAGGAATTATGATAGTGAAAAAGAGATCATATGCTAAATTTATGACCTCGGGAAGTCGGTGGTCAAACTTACCCCGATGAAGCCCAAAACCATTAGCGCTTCATTTCCTAGGGTTATTGTTTCACAATTCTTCTTTATGATAAAAATGCCTCCAAGCCTCATTGTAGTATAGTTCAGAGGGCATGTAGGTGTCACATCTCTTCTCAGTGATAACCTACTATTTCTCGAGCTAGTTTGTTTCCATTCTATATGTAAACAATTTTCAGTATTTGTTATTAATCAATTGAAGTTTAGTTTCCATTGTAGCTCGGTGTTTCTATTTATTTTTTCATTTCATTTTATTCCTGCATAAATTTGGACAAGTGGTATTAGAGCGAACTTCTATTTCTGTGTTTTTGTATGCATGTTCCCAATAAGGTCGAGGTATAAGGAGTTGGGACTTGAATTGTGTTGGAAATAATACTGAGAGGGGGGGTGAATCAGTATTATCAGATTAATCAAACTTTTCAAATGCCCAAAAACATATACGCTACTTCAGTTAAGTGAACCAGCGTGTACACGCTACTGTGACGAAGTAAAACAGCGTATAAGCAGAAAACTCACAATTTAGTTGGCTTATTCTTCAATTAAGTGCATCAGAACATTATTCATCATATTAACAGTAAACATGTGCAGTATAACAGAACAGATAAAAAGCCACACACATGAACACCAAGATATAAGGTGGAAACCCAATGTGGGTGAAAACCACCTGCTGCAAGTTGTCTCTATCTTTCTTAATATGAAACTTCAGTTTACAATCTTTTGTACTGGTGCAGCCTTATACCAGTACGCAGGCTACAACCTGCAGAAGGCTTCAACCTTCTCTCGTTCTCCAAACTTCCTTGGAAGGGAGCTCCAACCCCCTTTTTCTTTTGTACTAGCCAAGATACTAGTACGTAGGTGCTGACCTACAATCTTCCTTCTTCCAGGTATCACTTTTCATACATTTTCAGACTTGGATATTCCTGAAGCACAACATTACAATCTGAAGACCACAATTCATTCAATTTTCACAACAGATCATTGAAGCATAAAACAACCCAACTTTGAATCACTGAACCACTGAACCCTGTCAATCACCAGTTACCAGAACACAGAGCAGACTACAGAACTCTGTAATAACAGTCAGACCCCACTGTAAACTCAAATCAAGCTTCAAAAGATATACGCTACTTTAATGAGCAGAAACCGCGTATACACGCGCTTTTACCGAAGCCAACCTGCGTACAGATCTAAAAATAAACTTTCTCAATTTGCAGCTGTACCAGATATTAGTTAGACTCAGAACGTAACATTGCGACAATATGCAGATCTAGAAATACGCATAATCAACCATATCATGATAGTGCATTTCAAACCATTTGATCCCGATCTCTCCTTAGATCTAGTTCTCCATCAACCGATGAGATCTCTCCTTAGCTCAAATCAACCAACTCAGAACCTGCATATCAGATCTCTTTCTCTCTTAGATATTCATGCCTTGTCGAAAGATGATTTTTGCCTAATGATCTTCTTCTCCTTATATAGCCTTAGGCCTTTCTCAATACCAAGAGCCAAAACCATAGTAACACAATACCATCAACTTTAAAACTAGGGATCGACACGCCCGTCGAGACATAATGGTCCGAAATCATAGGCACAACTTCCAAGGTCTAACCACCATGAACCAAAGGAACCTTTCCACATACACGCGCTTTTTCTGAATCTAACTTGCGTGTACACGCGACTTGGGCTTAACGAAAGAGCGTGTATGAGCTTTCTTGCCATGCTGTACTGAGATCTGTCTTCTGATTGAGTTGCCATCACCTGTACTAACCTTTGAGCACCTGTACCATCCACTGAGTGAGTTGCCATCAAGGACAACACTTGAACCATAATGCCAACAATCTCCCCCTTTGGACTTGATGGCAACCACCACACCAAGTCACTCTCCCCCTTTAACATCAAGGGCAAAGGGAGGACCAAGATATTCTCTTCCTTGGTAATCCTTCTGCTGTCCATACTGCTGTCCATACTCCCCCTGAGTACATGCTCAAATCTCCAAGTGTGCTCCCCCTTTGTGAATGCCAAAGAGTACCAATCTATCCATCCTGCTCACCAAGTGCTGTTCATGCTCCCCTTGACTGTAGGCAAGATCTGCAAAAGATGTTCTTCAAGAAGAACATGACTCTATACATCATAAAAGACCTTCCTATCACCAAAGACTCATACATACATCCATTTCTCAACTAAGTGAGGATATACAAAAAAATGACTCATCCACCCAACCAAGTGGGGATACATCAATATTGACTCATCCACCTAACCATGATAATATATGAACATTTCATCATTCATCCCAGGCATAGTGGGGAAACCAACAAAGGCCGTTACATGACCTTGACACCATAAAAGAGACAAGAGAGATAGATGACATAGAGACAACAGATCTAGACCAAGACTTAGGAAAGACATCAGCAGCATCTGATAAACATCTTGTTAGATCAGCAACTAGAATTTCTTTCTGAGCTCCTTCTCCTGAAACCAACAACCAAAAACATCTGAATGCCAACAATGCTTTATGAGACTTTTGAGCTGCTCCCCCTGAACCTGTGCCTGTTGCACTCCCTGAAACTGTGCCTGAATAATTCTGACATTCCTATTGCTGTTCAGAACTTCAGAGTTTTCCCTTGCTGTTCAGAACTTCATATACGCGTTTTCTCCTGTATAAAACAGCGTATGTACGCGGATATTCTTTCTGCAACAAGCGTCCAGCATACACGCGACTTTCCCACCATGAATCCGCGTGTATACGCTCATATTACTTCCGTAACCTGCGTATACCAACTTTTCTGTAGAACAAACAAATTTCAACAACAGGATGAAGCATTAACTACTCCCAGCTTTTGTCTGAGATATTCAAAAGTTTCCCTGGGCAGTGGTTTTGTGAGAATATCAGCAACTTGCTCCTTAGAAGGAACATACTCCAACTTGACCTTCTGTTCAAGCACTTGTTCCCGAAGAAAATGGTACTTGATTGGTATGTGCTTGGTCTTTGAGTGCATGACTGGATTCTTTGAAATGCTGATTGCACTTGTATTATCACATAAGATAGAGACAGGTGGAGTGCAAGTGATTTGAAAGTCCTGCAAGGTCTGCATCATCCAAAGAAGTTGTGTACAACAAGATGCTGCAGCTACATATTCTGCTTCAGCTGTAGATAAGGCAATCGAACTTTGTTTCTTGCTGAACCAAGATACTAATCTGGAACCCATGAAGAAAGCACCTCCACTTGTGCTTTTCCTATCATCCACACTTCCAGCCCAATCTGCATCTGTGTAAGCATGAAGAGTGAGATCAGTATTTCTAGGATACCATAAGCCATAGTTTTGGGTCCCTTGAAGATATTTGAAGATTCTTTTGACTGCCTGAAGATGAGTTTCCTTTGGGTTGGCTTGAAATCTTCCAACCATTCCTACTGCATGTGTAATATCTGGTCGAGTACCTGTCAAATAAAGCAAACTCCCAATCATGGATCTATAAGTGGGTTGGTGGACTGCTGCTGATTCATCATTTGCACTGAGGCTGCATCCTGTAACCATGGGTGTACATACTGGTTTTGACTCTTCCATGCCATACTTCTTCAAGATCTGCTTGAGGTATTTGGTTTGAGACAAGAAGATACCTCCTTCATTTTGTTGGATTTGCAATCCAAGAAAATATGTCAATTCTCCAAGAAGTGACATTTCGAATTCTTTCTGCATAACCAAGGCAAAGTTTTGACTCATAGTCTCTTCATTGCTGCCAAAAATAATATCATCTACATAAACAACAAGAATTAGCAATTTGTTATTTTCAACTTTTATATAGAGATTGCTATCTGCTGATCCTTTTGAAAAGCCTTGTTGGTGAAGATATTTGTCCAACCGATAGTACCAAGCCCTTGGAGCTTGTTTGAGCCCATAGAGAGCCTTTTTCAATCTGCATACAAGGTTTGGATCATTCCCAAGAATGAACCCATCTGGCTGCTCAATATATACTTCTTCTTCTAAGTCTCCATTCAGGAAGGCTGATTTCACGTCCATTTGAAATACCTTGAAGTTTTGAAAGCTTGAGAGAGCAAGGAACATTCGGATGGCCTCTAGTCTTGCCACAGGAGCAAAGGTCTCTTCAAAGTCTATTCCTTCTTGCTGTGCATACCCTTTACAAACAAGTCTGGCCTTGTTTCTAATTACTTCTCCATTTTCATTTAACTTATTCTTGAAGACCCATTTTGTTCCTATTACATTCTTATCTTTTGGTCTAGGAACTAATTCCCAAGTGTTGTTCCTTTCGATTTGCTCAAGTTCTTCATCCATTGCTTTGACCCAACATTCATCTTTGCATGCTTCTTTCACATTTTGTGGTTCAATGGAGGAGAGTAGAGCCAAGTAGCTTGAAGCTTCTGCAAGTGTCCTTCTTGTTTGTACTCCTGCTTCTTTCTGCCCCACAATCTGAGTTTCTGGATGATTCTTTTGGACATATCTGGATGGAGTCTTCTCTTCTATTCTTGTCTGCTCCTCTGGTTCTTCTTGAGATTCTTCTTCTTCTTGAGGTTCTTCTTCTTCATCATTTCGCCTTTGAGAGTAACCTTCATCTTCTTCATGATGAACTTGCCTAGGAATATATCCCTTCTCATCAACCACTATATCAATACTGTCAACAATTCTGCCAAGTCTTTTATTGTAGCACTTGTATGCTTTGCTATGTGGAGAATAACCAAGAAGAATGCCCTCATCTGCTCTAGGTTCAAGTTTGCCAAGTTGCTCATCAGTATTCTTAATATAACATTTGCTCCCAAAGATTTTGAAATGCTTCACGGAAGGAGTTTTACCACTCCAAAGCTCATGAGGTGTTTGAGTGCTGTTTACTCGAACATTTGTTTTGTTAAGAATGATAACAGCAGCATGTGCGGCTTCTCCCCAGAAGGTTGCAGGAGTACCTGATTCATCGAGCATAGCACGAGCCATTTGTTGGATAGTTCTGTTCATTCTTTCCACAACCCCATTTTGCTGAGGAGTTCTAGCTGTAGAGAATTCTCTTCTTATCCCATGTTCATCGCAGAAATCAAAAAATTCATTTGATGTGAACTCCCCACCTCTGTCAGATCTGAGGCACTTGATTTTGTGTCCTGATTCATTTTCAGCCAATGCTTTGAAGGATTTGAATTTTTCGAATGCTTCATCTTTGTGCTTCATAAGCCCTAACCAAACAAACCTTGAGAAATCATCAATGAATAATATCAGATATTCTTCCCTCGAGGTGTCCTTTTCCTAAATGGACCACATACATCTGTATGGACTAGCTCAAGAGGCAAGCTAGCTGATCCTTCCTTCTCTGGAAAGTTAGTTCTGGTCTGCTTTCCAAACTGACAAGATTTGCATATGGTGTTGTCTGGAATTTTGATATCTGGAAGATCGCGAACTGCCTGATATTTGCATGCTTTCCTTATTTGTGAGAAGCTTAGATGTCCCAACCTTCGATGCCATAACCAGTGCTCTTCATCCTTGCTAAGATAGCATTGTTGTTGTCCTTCTTCAAATATGTACAGATTATTTGGAGTTCTTTTGCCTTTGAGAACTGTTTTACCTGTATCAAGATCACGAACAAGACATCCATTCGATCTGAAAATAACCTCTGTTTTTTGATCACACATCTGGCTGACACTTAGAAGATTATGCTTCAATCCATCAACATACAAAACATTTCCAGCCTTGACCTTTTCTTTCAAAGGAGCAATACCTTTTCCTTTTATAGTTGCAGGAGTATCATTTCCAAAAGAAACTTTCTTTCCCTTTTCTAAAGTAGAATAAGATTCAAGTTTTTCTTTATCACCTGTCATATGTTTCGAACATCCACTGTCAATGTACCATAGATTTTCCTGTCCTTCTGCATAAAATGCTATCCCACATCTTTCTGTTTGAGGTTCCTTTATTCTCCATGTTTTGGTGCTTGTGGCTTGTTCCTTTTTCTCCTGAAACCTGCTCCTGCATTCAGAGTCTTTATGACCAAAATTATTGCAAATAGAACATTCAACTTCATTTTCAAGCACCGAAAAGTTGTTATAGGTCCTTTTTGTAATCCCTGTCATACTTCTTTGTTTTTGAGCTTCCCTAGTCATGATTGTTTTATATGCAACACATTGAGCTGCTCTGTGACCAAAGTTGTGGCAAGAAAAGCATTGTCCATTGAAGAAGCTTCTGCGGTTATTGAATCTACCAGCCAACTGATTGTAATTTCTATTTTCATCTATTCTTGAGCCAAACTGAGAAGATTTTACCTGTGGTTGGTTGTAGCTTTTGTTCATCCTTAAGGAGGATTGTCCCTGATAGTTTCTGTTTGTAACTCGTCCCTGCTTTACCTGATTATCTTCATTGTTCTTCCGCTCATTTCCTCTTGCTGCATCAAGATAACTTTTTGAGGTGGATGCTTGAGAGGTTTCTCCATTATAGCCCAAACCTGTCTTGTTTAGAGGAGACCGCTGCACACTGATAATCTCATCCAAAGTTTCAGATCCTTTGACAAATTTAAGATTAATAGCTTTTGTTTTCTCAATTTCTTTTCTGAGACCAACAATTTCACCTTCTAGTTTTTCAAGATGTTTTTCCTTTTCATCAATTTGAAATTGCAAAGTATCAATGATCACATTCTTTTCTTCTATGCCTCTCTTGAGTCTAGTGATTTCATTATAGAGATTATCCACATCTATAGCATCCTCATAATCATCATCTTCAAATGCCATTAACAGCTTATATTTATTACCTTGTTCATCTTCATCACTGTTTGATAAGCCATCACTATCTTCATGGGTGTAGTAGCTTTTCCTATTTGCACTTTGTTTCTTGTTCCATCTAGCAGGTTCTTTTCCTTTATCCTTATAAGGACATTTTGCAGCATAATGACCTACTTTCCCACAAGCAAAGCATTTGAAAGGTAGCTTACCTCTGAACCTTCCAGAACCCCTTTGAAGATTTCTGACAAAATTTGATTCCTCTTCCTCTTCTTCTGGAACATGGCTTGCTTCATAGTAATCTTCTTTTCCTGATGCCTTAAAAGCAGCTTCCCTTCTGTCAGATGGACCTCCCTTTCTCATTTCATAAGCGGTTAGAATTCCATGTAGCTGAGACATAGTGAGAACACGGAGATTTTCTTTTTCTTCTATTGCAGATACTTTAGATTCAAACTTGGGAGATAAAGATCTTAGAATCTTTTGAACTACTATAGTTTCTCTTATTTCTTCACCCAAATTTTTCATACAATTAACAATCTCATCTACCCGAAGAAAATAATTAGCCACACTTTCATCATTATACATCTTGAGAGTCTCATATTGAATCCTGAGTGTTTGAAGTTTAGCTTGCTTTACCTGTTCATCTCCTTCATAGCTAGTGATCATTTTGTCCCATATTTCTTTTGCTGATTTGAAGTGCATGACCTTCATGAATTCTGTTTGAGATATACTTCCTAATAGAGTACTGACTGCTTTTGCATTTGTTTCATATGCCTTTTTCTCAGCTGGATCTGTAGGAGTAGCTGAAGGAAAAGCATAGCCTGTTTCTACAATGTCCCAAACTTCTGTACCAAGAGATTGAAGATATGCAGTAACTCTTACCTTCCAATAATTGAAATTTGTTCCATCAAAAACCGGTGGCCTGATTGATGCTTCTTTCTCGTAGTTGCTCATGATGAATGATCTTCCTTCAAGCGATCAAGCTTCTCTGAAGGACCTGCTCTGATACCAATTGTTGGAAATAATACTGAGAGGGGGGGTGAATCAGTATTATCAGATTAATCAAACTTTTCAAATGCCCAAAAACATATACGCTACTTCAGTTAAGTGAACCAGCGTGTACACGCTACTGTGACGAAGTAAAACAGCGTATAAGCAGAAAACTCACAATTTAGTTGGCTTATTCTTCAATTAAGTGCATCAGGACATTATTCATCATATTAACAGTAAACATGTGCAGTATAACAGAACAGATAAAAAGCCACACACATGAACACCAAGATATAAGGTGGAAACCCAATGTGGGTGAAAACCACCTGCTGCAAGTTGTCTCTATCTTTCTTAATATGAAACTTCAGTTTACAATCTTTTGTACTGGTGCAGCCTTATACCAGTACGCAGGCTACAACCTGCAGAAGGCTTCAACCTTCTCTCGTTCTCCAAACTTCCTTGGAAGGGAGCTCCAACCCCCTTTTTCTTTTGTACTAGCCAAGATACTAGTACGTAGGTGCTGACCTACAATCTTCCTTCTTCCAGGTATCACTTTTCATACATTTTCAGACTTGGATATTCCTGAAGCACAACATTACAATCTGAAGACCACAATTCATTCAATTTTCACAACAGATCATTGAAGCATAAAACAACCCAACTTTGAATCACTGAACCACTGAACCCTGTCAATCACCAGTTACCAGAACACAGAGCAGACTACAGAACTCTGTAATAACAGTCAGACCCCACTGTAAACTCAAATCAAGCTTCAAAAGATATACGCTACTTTAATGAGCAGAAACCGCGTATACACGCGCTTTTACCGAAGCCAACCTGCGTACAGATCTAAAAATAAACTTTCTCAATTTGCAGCTGTACCAGATATTAGTTAGACTCAGAACGTAACATTGCGACAATATGCAGATCTAGAAATACGCATAATCAACCATATCATGATAGTGCATTTCAAACCATTTGATCCCGATCTCTCCTTAGATCTAGTTCTCCATCAACCGATGAGATCTCTCCTTAGCTCAGATCAACCAACTCAGAACCTGCATATCAGATCTCTTTCTCTCTTAGATATTCATGCCTTGTCGAAAGATGATTTTTGCCTAATGATCTTCTTCTCCTTATATAGCCTTAGGCCTTTCTCAATACCAAGAGCCAAAACCATAGTAACACAATACCATCAACTTTAAAACTAGGGATCGACACGCCCGTCGAGACATAATGGTCCGAAATCATAGGCACAACTTCCAAGGTCTAACCACCATGAACCAAAGGAACCTTTCCACATACACGCGCTTTTTCTGAATCTAACTTGCGTGTACACGCGACTTGGGCTTAACGAAAGAGCGTGTATGAGCTTTCTTGCCATGCTGTACTGAGATCTGTCTTCTGATTGAGTTGCCATCACCTGTACTAACCTTTGAGCACCTGTACCATCCACTGAGTGAGTTGCCATCAAGGACAACACTTGAACCATAATGCCAACAAATTGGTTGATCCATTGCAAGACTTAATGACCTCCCATGATGAAAGAAAAGAATGATGAAGGAGTATGAAATCCTATCAAACTATTTCTCGAAGAATCCCTCGAGTGGAAAAGGAAAGAGATGATGGACAATTTTTCCCATATCCTTCAGCAGATGCCAATAGGTGATGCATCTTTGTCCAACAGTCACTGGTGGCCGAGTTGAAGGCTTTAGAGTTAGATGCATGCTTTGACTGGGAGTTAAAAACCCAAAAATGGAAGTGACAAAGGGAAGTAGATTGTTTATGTGGATCCTAATGCCACCATTGCCACCATAAATTTCCAGATGATTGAGCCCGAAGATCCAAAGGAAGCAGGGCACCTCTTCCACTCACATATGTGGGTGAAGAAGGGTTCTTCACTGCAATTCATTATCGACAATGGGAGCCAAAAGAACCTCATCTCAACATAGGTCATTAAGCGGTTGGTCCTATTGACCACACCACACCCGCAACCATACATTATTGGGTGGCTCTATCAAGGAGGAGATCTTTGCGTTAACTAACAATTTCGTCTTCCCTACCACATCAAGCCCTTCATAGATTATGTACTGTGTGATATCACTCCTCTTGAAGTTTGTGATGTGTTATTAGGAAAACCATTCTTTTTGAAGTGTCATGCTATGTATGATTCTATGCCTTGCACTGTTATTATTACTTTGGGAAATAAGTTATTACTTTGAACATTAAATATAAGAAGGACAACACCAATCATGTTGTTGATTGCCTCAGCCGGCCCCCAATTGCAGCACTGACTACTGTTCTCAAATCTTGCAGCCACGAAACCTCTGGATGGCCGCTACTATATAAAAATGATCCATAGTTTTCCACCACATACCAAATTCTAGTGGGTGGCAAGCAAGTTCCAGACTTCCACCTTTAGGATGCATTATTAAGCTACCTGAGACACCTTTGTGTTCCTTCAAGCGAGCGTGATAAGCTGATTTGGGAGGCACACTACGGTTGGGTCACATGACATTTTGGTGTGGAGAAAACTATGGTCATACTACAAAATTATTTTTATTAGCCAAAACTACGACAAAATTTTGGGAAATACATCATATCTTGCACTTCTTGTTGTTAGGTAAACTTGACTCAGGGATATAGTCAAAATTGACCAGGTTAAACAATGGTGGTTTTGAGCACGTGGTATAATATACCCATGATTTTATGCCCATGGTATTTCATGTAATGAATCCTATTAAAGGCTAGGAAGACTTCATTGTAATGGAGGCCAGGGAGGTGAGCTGTGAAGGCTCACTTGGCCAGGTTGGCCAGGGTTTTGGCCAAGGCTAAGGAAATTTCATTGGGATGGGTGTTTCCTAGGAGTTTGGGTTTTCCCAGGGTAAATTATGTGCATATTTTAATATGTGATTGTTGTTAATTGATTTATTAATTATCTATGTAAATATTTTATTTTTCTTTGGTTAATTTGTGATATCAGACACAGATATTGGCTTCAGAGGGACACCTTTGTTGCCAAGGCTTTATTTGGTTAATGGCCTGATGAATAACATGGGAAGGTCTACACTAATAAATATCTAGCATCGAGGAGGGCTTTACTAGATCATGTTGGTGGTTGAAACCGAAGCCCAAAACTGAAGGCTAAGCCAAAGAGGCAGTTGAAGATTCTCCCTACGGTCACGTTGGGAAAATTAGTGAGCATTGTTCTTGGCTCACTTCGAGCCTATGCATAGCATGGAAAACCCAACCACATTTCAGACTTGAGGAAGGATATTCGCAAGCCATTGTGATCCTCATGGTTGCCATAATGGATTGGAATCTTTAGGAAGAGAAAAACTAGAGAGCTTTGCAAGGAAGCGAGGTATGGCAAGCAAGACAGTTACATTTTAGATGGCGTTTCAAAAGTCTTCAGAATTTGTGAAGTGGTTGGTTGTCGAATTTTATAGCCATGTTTATATGGAGATGGCCATGTTTGGAAGCATCAAAATCATGGCACTAGTGTTTGGTAGTGTTGAGAGCAAGGCACCAGCGAGGATAAATTTCTATTCTTGGAGAGCTCAAAAGGAAAGGGTATGAAGTTCTATTCATCATGGATGTGATGAGTACACCATAGAGCAGCCCGAGGCAGGAATGAAGCTATAGTTATAGCATAGGTGTGGTGGGAAAATGAAGGTGTCAAAGCATATACCTGAGAGCCTCAGAACTAAAGGCATGTAAGTGGCTAAGATCAGTTTGGTCAAAGTAAATCTCATTGTTGTAGAAGGCCTAGTTGATGAGATGTAGATCCACAATTTCTATCTCAATATGAGATCAATCATGCAGAGTAGGAATGCTTAGGAAATGGAAGGCTAGTGGAGTCACATGTGTAGAGGTAGGTTGTTCGCTGGGGTGGTAGAGTTGTGGACCACCATGAGAAGGTGGAGTGCCATGAGGAGACAGTGAGAAAGTTGTTGCAGTACCTAGTGAAATAGTGAATTTGTGGAAGTTGTTTTACTCATGTTGAGAACCATGAATTAGAGGAGATCGACGAGGATTATTTCGTCATGTTGGGTGTGGTTTTGGAGGGTGAAAATAATATTTTTATGCATGGTGGAGTGAACCACGAAATTGATTAAAGAGGCAATGATAAGACTAGAAGAAATTAGTGTTGTGAATGGCGTAATACGATAGTGTAATTGGTGGACTCTGCTTGTGGTGAGTGTTGGAGTGATAACATAAAAAATAGTGGCTAGGTTATTGCTGGAAAGCATTAGGCTCAAAGAGTGAAAAACTAAGAGAGGACGTGTTAATATAACAACAAGGAATAAATTAAAAAAAAGGTTAGTTACCATGATGGAGTAAAATTTTTAGCATGTAAATGGGCATATAGCGGTAAGACTTGGTAAAGCATGCATACCCTTGAGTAATCACTGGTAATGTCTGGTTTAGACCTAGGTGATAGGGGTATGTCAGATTAACACATACCTCGGTATAAAATTTGAGGGGGGTAAGGGAAAAATTGAGTTGGGTTGGATTGAATTACTTGGCAAGGTCGACTGGTTTTAGTCAAGGAACCCGAAGTCAAGTTTAAGGGGGGAATGTTAGGAAAACTTGACTCGGGGATATAGTTAAATTTGACCAGGTTAAAAAATGGTGGTTTTGAGCACGTGGTATAGTGTACCCATGATTTTTCCCATGGTATTGCATGTAATTAAGCCTATAAAAGGCTGGGAAGAGTTCATTGTAATGGAGGTCAGGGAGGTGAGAGGTGAAGGCTCACTTGGCCGGGTTGGCCAAGGCTAAGGGAATTTCATTGGGATGGGTTTTTCCTGGGAGTCATGATTTTCCCAGGGTAAAGTTTGTGCATATTTTAATATGTGATTTTTTTAATTGATTTATTAATTCTCTGTGTGAATATTTTATTTTTCTTTGGTTAATTTTTCTACACTTGTGCCATCGCCAAACCAACCATTAAGAAGAAAGGCCTATACACTCCTCTGCCTACTCCCATCCAACCTTGGAAATCCATATCCATGGACTATCTATCTAGCCTCCCTTCTACTAAGCATGGTAATGACTGTGTATTTGTGGTCGTGGATAGATTTTCTAAAATGGCTATATTGGCGGCCTACAAGAAGAGTATCATATCATAGGACGCTGTTAAATTATTCTTCGAATGAGTGTGGGTACATTTTGAGATCCCACAAAGCATTATATCAAATTAGGATGGCAGGTTCCTGAGCACATTCTGGTCAAGCCTCTAGACACTGTTGGACACCAAGTTAGTCAAGTTGATTGCATTCCATCCATAGACTTATGGCCAGACATAGGTTGTCAATAGGATGATAGTGCACATACTACATATGTACAACTCCAAGCATCCATGAACCTAGGATGAGAGCCTTCCCTATGTGAAGCACAGTTATAACATAAATCTCCATAACTCGACTAGCCACAGTCCCTTTCAAGTGGGTCTAGGATTTCAACCATTGTTTTCGATTGATATTTCCATGCCTCATGTGACTACACAGACAAAATCCACACATGTGCAGTCCAAGGATGATAAAGAAAATAAGGTTAATGAACGCATCTAGCACATCCATCTGTAGGTTCATGACATCTTGTAGAAGTCCAATGCTATGTACAAGTAGCATCATGATCAACATCGAGTACCACATAATTTTCAGGTGGGTGACAAAGTTTGGTTGCATTTGCAGAAATAATGCCTTGATGAATCCCATCAGAAGAACTGAAAAATCTAATACGGTCTCTACACCATCACCAAGGTTGTGGGAGACAATGATTTTGAGCTCAACATTCCCCCATTCCTTGGCCTGCACCCAATGTTCAATGTGGACCACCTTCGACCATACTTTCCACCATTGTTGGACACATCAGACATTGCAGAACAACTAACACAAACAGAGATCAACCTAGACGGCATGGAACAAGCCATAATTGATTGAATCATGGACACACAGATCAAGAACACTCACCGAAAAAATACCCAATTGTATCGGGTTGTCAAGGCTGGCCAATTCCTGCACCAAGGTAAGTGGCTTACCAGGGACCAAGTTCAGAAGAAGTTCCCCGTATCATGGAGGCACTCAATGTAATGGGGACCTTTGCTTCCTAAGGGGGGAGGACTGATCCAATTAGATATTGGTGTCCACCTATCCATTCAACTTGGACCCCCACCACTATTTCTTTCAGTTTCCTTAATTCTAGCACAACTTTCCATTTTTCACGGTTTTTTCGGGTCCTAAACTTTTGGATTCGTTTTGAGATATTAAAATATATTTTCTGGGAAAACTTAGAGACCAAAAAAGCACCTAAATATATTTTACAAATTTTCTTTTTTCCTCATGGATATTTTCAAAATGACATATTATGATAACGAAACAAGGATGATAAGCCAAAGTTACGACCTTGGGAAGTTGGTGGTCCAACTTACCCCGACAGGGCCCAAAACCATTGGCGCTTCATCTCATAGGGTTAGGGTTTCACACTTCTTATTTATGATAAAAAGGCCTTCGAGCCTCATTTTAATTCAGTTTAGAAGGCATGTAGCCATCATATCGCTTCTTAGAGATAAGATACCATCGTTAGAGCTAGTTTGTTTCCATTATGTAGGGAATAGTTTTTAGTATTTGTTATTAATGAATTGAAGTTCAGTTTCCATTGTAGCTTTGTATTTCTATTTAATTTTGTATTTCATTTCATCCCTACGTAAATTTAGATTGGTAGAAGAGTACAGGGACACATTATCCTCACCCACAGGGGTACCCTTGCACTATTAGGTCAAGCATTCAATCTATCTGACTCCCAAAGGTCCTCTACCCAATGATCCAATATAATGTCGCTCTCTTACGAAAACGAGGAAATAACGCAGAATATTCAAGAGAAAATACAAAAAGGGCACATCTAACTAGGGATCCCAATTGTACTCGTACAAAATAAGTATGGGACCTAGAGAGTCCGCATTGATTATCGTGAATTGAATAAAATCATTGTCATGAACAAGTACCCGATCACCCAGATTGATGACCTTCTTGACCAGCTCAAGGGGGGAAAGCACTTCATTAAGATTGATTTGAAGTTTGGTTATCACCAATTTCTACCAGAACCCACAAATGTGTGGAATATCACCTTCAAATCAAAGGAGGGCCTTTTTGAGTGGTTGATCATGCCCTTTGGGTTGAAAAATTCCCTTGCAAGTTTTACTAGACTGATGGATGACATCTTGTGGCCCTTCACTAGTTTTTGGTTATATATCTGTATTACATCCTCATCTTCAGCAAAGTTTGGGTAGATCACTTGCAACATATTCGGCAGGTCCTTCAAACCCCGCGATAGCACAAACTATGTGCCAAATTAGAGAAATTCTCCTTTGGAATGAACAAGGTCTAGTACTTGGGCTACATCATTGATGAACAAGGAATGCATGTGGATCCAGCTAATATCCAAGTCATTCGGGATTGACCAGCCCCAAAAAATTTAATAGAGCTTCACAACTTTTTGGGCCTTGCCAATTTCTATCGAAGGTTCATGTTGGGATTCTTTCATATCACTTGGCATGTGAGTCAAGTTACCAAGGGAAAAGCGAAAGAAAAGTTATTTTGGTTCGAGTCCCAACAAAAGGAATTCATTGATATGAAACACCACCTTTTCTCTGCGCCAATACTCACATTGTCAAACCTGTAACAACCATTTGAAATTGAGAAAGATGCCTCCGACTATGCTATTGGTGTAGTTCTCACCTACCAAGGGCATCAATTGGGCTATAATAGTGAGACTCTCTCTGATATGATTTAGAAACACCCCACCTACAATAAGGAGATGTATTCCATCATGCAAGCTCACTGACAATGGAAATATTACATTCTGGGGAAGGAGACGATCATCCACACAGATCACGAACCTCTTCAGTTTATATGGACACAAGATAAGTTTTAGAATGATCACCATTATAAATGGGCCACATATTTGGAACAATCTCATTTGAATATTAAATACAAGAAGGGAAACACCAATAACATTGCAGATTTCCTCAGTCGGCTCCCGGTTGTGGCACTAATCATTGTTCTCAACTCTTGTGGGCATGAGACTTCTGGAAGGTTGTAGCTATACAAAAATGATATAGAGTTTTCCACCACATACCAAATGTTGATGGATAGCAAGCAAGTTCCAGACTTCAACCTCCAGGACACATTATTATTCCACCTAGGGCACCTTTTTTTTCCTTCAAACAAACACGCCAAGTTGATTTGCAAGGTGCATTATAGTCGGTTCGGAAAAAAAAGTGATAGTACTACCGAAGTATTTTTATTGGTAAAATATTTGACAAGATATTGGAAGATATATCGTATCCTGCACCGCTTGTGCCATCACCAAGCCAACCATTAAGAATAAAGGCTTGTACACTCCTCTCCCTACTCCTAGCCATCTTTGGGAGTCGATCTACATGGATTATATTTTTGTCCTTCATTCCTATAAGCATGATAATGACTATGCATTTGTGGTCATTGATAGATATTCTAAGATGTTTATATTGGCTGCTTGCAAGAAGACTATCATAGTAGAAGACTCTACCAAACTCTTCTTTAAATGAGTGTGAGTACATTCTAGGATCCTGCAGACCATTATATTGGATTGGGATAGCAAGATCCTAAGCGTATTTTGGTTAAGCCTATGGCCATTTTTGGACACCAAGCTCACCAAATTGACTGCATTCCATCCCTAGACTGATGGCCAAACAAAGGTCGTCATCAGGATGATAGTTCACATAATACGCATGTACAACTCCAAGCATCCACATACATGAGATGGGATTCTTCCTTACGTAAAACAAAGCTATATAGAGCTCTCTATAGCTCCACTAGCCATAACCCCTTTTAAGTGGGCCTAGGATTTCAACCATTGTACCCAATTGATGTTGCCATGCCTCTTGCGACTACACAAGCATAATATGCACATGTACAATCTGAAGCTGATAAAGCCATCAAGTTTATTGAACACATCCAACACATATGCTAACAGGTTCATGATATCATGGATAAAGTAATTCCAATTATAAACATCATCATGATCAACATCGGGTTCCAACATAAGTTTCAAGTGAGCGACAAGATGTGGTTTCATCTCTAGAAGGGACACCTTGCTGAATCCTATTGAAAGATTTGACCACTTCGATATGAGCCTGACACCATCAATGAGGTTGTGCGTGAAAATTATTTTGAGCTAAGTATCCATCCATTCCTTATCTTTCACTCCATATTCAATGTGGATCACCTTCGGCCATACTTCCCACCATTGTTGGAAACATCAAACATTGCTGAGAAACTGACACCAACAAAGCTCAATACAAATTGCATCAAATAGGCCACAACTAATCAGATCATGGACACACATGTTAAAAATACTCACTAACATAGGATCTATATGTATCGGGTTGTCAAAGTTGGCCAACTCCTGCACTAAGGCAAGTGGCTCACCAGGGACCAAATTCAGCACAATTTTCCCCACCTCATGGAGACACTCATTGCAATGGGGACCATTGATTCCTAAGGGGGGAGGATTGATCTAGGTGGATATTGGTGGCCACCTCCCTATTCCTCTTGGACCCCCAACACTAGTTCCTTTCAATTTTCCTAATTTCCAACATAGTTTCCTATTTCCACAGTTTTCTATTTCTGAATTTTTTTTCGGGTCTTGAACTTCTAAATTCATTTTGAGGCCCTAAATGATGTTTTTTTAGGGAAATGGGATAACTTGTAGCTTATGGAAAAGGTTTGCAGTCGAAAGTTTTTTTCCTTGGGAAAACATTTATAATGGGCTATCGTGCGTACCAAATAGATATCATATGCCAAAATTATGATCCCAAGAAGTTGATGTTCCAACTAACCCTAGGGGGGCCCACGAGCTCTTGGAACTTCATCTCTTAGGGTTAGGTTTTTGGATGTTTAGGGTTTTCCATTTTTTCTGGATGAAAAATTCCTAAGAGCCTCATTGTAGCTCAGTTTAGAAGGCATATAGCCGACACATCTTTTCTCAAAGATAAGCGACCATCACCCGAGCTAATTTGTTTCTCTTATTTATGCAAGCAATTTTTAGCACTTGATATTTATTAATTGAAGTTATTTTTGTTGTACCTCTATGTTCTTGTTTAAATATGTATTTGATTTTATTCCTTCATAAATAAGGATAATTTTTTTTTTTATATAAATGGCCATATTCATGGAATCGCCAACATCTAAATGACATATGTTCATAATTAAGTGTCTGCTTCCAACAATCATCCTGGTAGTAAATGTCTATTGATTCTAGGAGGGGCTTTGAAATATTCGTATATACACATATTATGGCATAAGATATATATCTTTCTTGCTTGTTCACCTTAGAAATTTTGAGAAAGTCTCCCAAGGCATTCCCAATTATTTCTAGGGTTTCCTCATCCCAAAATTCTCATGGTATCGAATACATCCGGATCCACACAACTCCCACCATGAAATCCACTTTGTCAAGAACAAAATGCTTAGTCCAAAACAAAAAATAAAGCCCCATCGAGTTAAAGAAATATGTGTCATTCTCGAATGCTTGGTTATGATCCTGTAGGTTTTTAAAGGTAATAGTAAATAAACCCTTTGCTCCTATTTCTAGCTTAATATGACGTTTAGGCTTCCATTTATTGTATACTAGTGGGATAGGGCTTTTCTTGATGGCCATATTCTAAGGAATTTTCCAACAAGAAAATGATCTCACATGTATTATATGTATTCACGAATCTGATTTGAGTGCACCTCAAAATTTGGGATCGATGGCTACTTTGGGAAAAACACTCCCTGGCTTTCATTTACTAGAGTGGCTAGCTAAAAAATGAATTTTCTACTGCTTTCCATCTGGTTTTGAGTACGAAGAATTGAGAATCGTATTCGATGATTGGTTCAAGTTTTTTCCTTTAGAGAAAATCATGTTGTATGAGGGAACACCACTCCCTCCCTTGGCATTAGCAATAGGAAGAGTGGTTTGAAAGGGAACAAAAAATCTGCAACAATTAGGGTTTGTAGAAATTCAACTAGGGTTTTGTATAACAAAGTAACTATTTGTTTTCTTAGCACTTATTTCTAATATTATGATTGTATTATTATTATATCTAGTGTTAATGTAATAAATTATACTATTATTATTAAAGTATTAAATTTGCAGTGAACTTTTCATCCTAATTAGATATAATCTTCTTGGGAATACCATGCATTCTAAAAATCTCCTTCATGAAAATCTACACAATATTAATTCCCTTATATGTAGACTTTGTAGACTTCACAATTATAATGTGAGCTACTTTGGCCAGCTTATCCACCACCACCATGATTGTGTCATGTTGCTTTGGGGTTCTTGGTAAACCAATGATGAAGTCCATTCATATGAATTACACCTTCCATTCTGGTACTGTTATTGGCTACAATAATCCTCTTGTGTGCTTTCGTTCCACTTTAAATTATTAGCCTTCTAAACATTTAGCAATATATTTTGCAATTTATTTCATCATTCTTGGTCAATAATTCGATGTATTGGTAGTTGTTATTATCTTTTTGTATCACGGGTGACTTGCATATGGCCTTCTATGAAGATCATCCATTATAAGATTCTTCAAGTCAACTACATTAGATGTGTATAATTTACCTCTATACAATAACAATTTATCTACGATTAGCTTATACTTTTATCCCATTGGCCCCTTGGGCTCTTTTTGCAAGCCTTAACATATGTGTTGGAAATTCTTATATTCTTGTAATGATTCTTTATTTCTTTCGTTGATGTCTATCTCACATGTATTGATGGCTACCATATGTATCACTTGAATGCTTCTATTGAGTACATTAACCACTCATTTCCCCCCCTTGATGACTTTGATTTCAAAATCAAACTCGCTAGTACATGTCATCCACCTAGCTTGGTTGGAATTTAATCAAGGATGATCAAAAAAATAATTCAAAATTGTTGTGATCTATCATAACAATAAATTTTCTCCTGAGCAAGTAGTGACTCCACATTTCTAAGGTGTGCACTATGGTTGCAATATCTAAGTTTTGAATCAAATAATTCCTCTTGTGCTCATTTAACTTCTTGGACTCATAAACAATCACATGTCCATCTATTGATGGTGCTGGACCCGCCAACATTTAGGGGATCACCTCGGTATGAAGTCCCAACTAGACCTCACACCATTTGGTGTGGGAGTCCCATCTGGTATGATGGTCTGGTTGCCATTGTCTTAAGGATTTGCCTCAACTCTTACTTGTCAGCACAAGAGAGTGGTTTTCTTTGTCTTTGAGAAGTGAGGTTCATATGTCTAGTGAGTGTAAGTGTCACTTGTGTCAATGGTTCTTTCACTGTCGAGGGATAGGGTGAGAGTGAGTTCCAAGTCGATTGGGAGCAGTCCCAACACTGCTAGGAACACACAACACAACAAGACATGCACAGCTTCCGATGGAGCAGTCCACATAGATGTGGAAGTCACAACATACAAGGTAAGATAACACATACAACACTCACGGATCAGTCTGAATGAGTGCAATGGTTGTTACAACAAGCTTCATGTGAAAGGTTTGTCTGATGTCCGAGAGAGCAGTCTACATGGGAAAGACAACGATAACAACATATACAACACATTTCCATTAATAGATTATGCATTACAACAAATGAAGCAGTTCAGATGTAGAACACAGGTTAAAGAAACATGCATTACAAGTGTTAAAGATTAGTCTTACAATAGATACAATACATGTGTGAAAACGTGTTGGCCTGTTAGCAGGATTCTGAATTAAGCAAAAGTTCCAAGACACATCGTTACACCATACATCACTAACCTTGAGTGTGCGGGTGTTGGAGCCACTACTTACTCCTCAAAGAAAAGATTACAGACTCTCTTGGTTATGTGGGGAGAGCTGACGTGCAAAAGTCCCTTACATGTACAAATGAGGGGGTATTTATAGCCAAGGGTGAAACTGACCCTTGTGGTTGTTCAACTACCCTCATGACCGTTTGAATTCCATGACTTTTTGACTTACATGATTCTTTGTTCAAAAAGTGGGTCTCTTGGACTTCCATGTTACATTACATTGATTGAAAACAAGCCCATAGTGGAGATGTGGGCAACATGACTCATGACATGACTTGACATGACAATGCTGGTACATTCGTGCTACTGTTGGAGTGCATGTCAAGCTATAGTGCTACTAGGTGATCGATGTCTTCATGGTGTATCATAGCTTCACCTCCGCATGGAGAAGTGCGCGGAGTCTTCGATGGTCCTTGGTTCGCTTGATGAAGCTTTAGCATGTTGTTCCTTGTTTGCATGCCGGAAGGCTTGACAGGATCATCTATTCACGAAGGTGCATGTTCGTCACATTCATCTGCTTTGCATGCTTCATTCATTCGTTCATTGGTGAACCAGTCATTCTGCATGTGCTCCCTTCATTCATCCCATTCGTCGTCTTGCCAGGTTTGTTGGTGTACCTATACCTGTAGCCACTCATGACGAGATGACATCAAATCCAAAACCTCCTAGTCTACCATGACACATGATCATTTTGGATGTAGGTGACCGAGAGAGGTAGGAAGGTTGTGAAGCAAAATGATGGCTTTGAGCACTGCTGATGAAAATTGTGCAAGAGTCACTGAGTGATGGAGACGGGAAATCTAAGACAACAGTGACTGTCTGCGAGGTCTGGCTCGACTAGGAGGAAAAACTGGGCAAATTTTGGGAGGAATAGTTTGGGCGACTGGAAGGTAAGGTAGGCATGCTCTGTGCATTTTTCAGAATGAATGGGTAGCGGGGTTGGACAGCCAAATTTGCGTAATTTTCCAGAGGAACGGGCCAGGCTGCATGAAGGGTCAACAAGCAGGGATTGCGCAGGTTTTTGGGGGAACTGCCTAGGAGAATGGCAGCCAAAACTGTGCAATTCCCAGAGGGGACTGCCAGTTGGTTGCTAGGTCACTGGAAGCCAAAAATACACAATTCCCAGAGGGAATTGCCACTTGGTTGCTGGAGTCACTGGCAACAGAAACTGCTCAATTCCTGGAGGGAATTGGAAGTCTGCTGCTAGGGGTTTCTCGCAAGGAAAACTACACTGAGGCAGGGAGGCTGACCTGTTGATCATATCTATGCAATTTCTAAGCTGAGTTGACTGATGGGAAGTGGAAGTACTACTCATGAACACTGCGCAATTTCTGAAATGAATAGTTGGTCGACTGTCGAGATGACTGACTGGGAAAACTGCGTAATTTTTTGAGGGAGACAGGGACAGGCACTTGGTGTTTGTCTAGCTTGTCTGCACAATTTCCTCAGTCAGTTGAGTGGGTGAGGTCAATGACCTCTGTGCAATTTTTGAGGGGATTCAGTCCAAGGGTGACTTCCGAGTCCAACTGTTCGGGTGGTAGCATGAGAGTTGATTGAATTCCTTGTGGAAAGCGCAGCCTAAAAATACTATCTTGGTGCTTCTGCATTGTTTTGGTTGAGAGTCGATCAAGTCGATGGTAGGGTGATGGTCTGGCCGTCAAAGGGGAGTCTAGTCACCATAACTTCAGCAAAAATGGCTAAGTGTGTGAACAATCGAAAGATGCATAGGTGATCATATGAACACACACTTGCATGACTTGATGACGAAACGACCAAACCATCCAGACACACATGTTCAACATGACTGACCGATGATGTAAGTGACAAGCGTGACACTCGTGATTGATCGTTCATTGATCGAGACGACGCTTGCACGACAGTGAATTTGACAGATGCTTTCATAGCAAACACAACAAGCACATACGAAGACTTTGAGCATAACCAAAACATGGTCGTAAGCATGACTTAGACATCAACATGTAGAGACTTGAATGCAATGAACAAGCAAGGTGGATGTAAAGACTCACACGAGCTCACGAAGTGAACTCGAGTGTGTGCAATCATCAAGTGAAACTCTTCAAGGGAGGCTCCGAAATTGGTGTAGGCCAAAATTTTGGAGGGTGGTTGTAGCCGCTACAACACTTGGTGACACACTGGTAGAACTCTAGATTCTCTATTTCGGTTCATTGCTAGCACAGGGCCTTGGTCTTTTGGGGAGTATTGAATAGCTATGCGAGTTACCTCGGTTTCCCCACTTACCCCATGGACATACATGGTTCACCCTTTGCCACTTAGTCAAACACAATCAAAATTTCAGCTTAGATCTCAGTGTTTCGAATCCGGGAAGGGTAGTTTAGCTCGTGAGTTGAAGATTTTCAAAGTATAAGTTTTCATCTCTAGTGTTTCTCCACTACCAGCGGGCCTGGAAAGTACCCCAATGGAGTCATGCAGGAACACATACATTGCTCCACTGCTAGTGAGCCTGGTCAATACCCTAGTGGAGTTGCATGCTTCACCTCTCTATGTAGGAAGCCTTTCTCTTCTTTTGCCTTTGTATTTTTCAAGAGGACTGTGCATAGGCACTTATTTATTTTTTGGGCGGAAGAGGGATCCCGACTTATTGAGAACAGAAGAGGTTGTTCCTTCAGAGAAGCATGTAAGACCTTTGACATAGGTTTTCTCGTTTAGATTTTCCCCTTCTCCATTTCTACTAGTTGGATGAGTTTGAACACACAGAGCAGAAGGCTGAGTACAAGCATGGGGCTTCCCAGTGTGGACACAGGTTCATGGTTGGACCGAAACTTCCCTTGCAGACGTTCGTATTTTCCATCAAGACTTCGTCGACCAAAAGTTACAACCAAGCATAGAGAAGGCAGACATAAGATTGGCCAAGTGTTGCAGTGTCATGAGTTTCCTCAAATTCGAGCCACATACTCTATTCAAAAGCTAGGACGTAGTAGTTGGCAACACTTATTTCCAGAAACAAAAATAGTAATATATCAAACAAACAAAACAAATGTGAACAAAAATAGTAAGCAAAATCAAACAAAGCAAAAGAAAAGATAATGAGAAAAACAAACCAAATGAAACAGCAAGCAGCAAGTAGACTATGTACAAGGCACTGGCACGACCCGACCTACTGAAAATAATGTTTGAGATCTTGGCCATTGGCAGGGAGGTTGTCCATCCTCCTACCCAATGACTGAAAGTGATACGTGTGTGGGCCAAGATTCTCATGGACTAGTGCAAGTCCACTAGGTTCCGCTACTGGAACCTGGTGGCATTCCAGAAGACCTTCAAGTGAAGACAACACCACTATTTCAGGTATTGTGTGCAACATGGGCTCGGATGATGGAACAGGGTAGTTGTTTTTATTCAGGGAGGGGTTCAAGTTTCTGAAGTCAATTCTTAAGCGGATTTTCCCAGATTTCTTACTTGCAGGATTTAAATTAGAAAACCAAGTATGATGACGAACTTTGCAAGTAATCCAAACACTTTCAATGTTAGTCAATATTTTCGTTGAAAGGAGTGCAAAAAACATGTATGTGTTACCTGTTATTTGATGCAATGGCTTGTCTCCTCCTTTACCTGGAATCTCATGTTGGATTGCTCGCATACATTGTGTACTCAGGTCATCATCTACTCATGCAGACCCATCCTGATATTGTTTGATCAAGCGGTCAACGATTTGTCGCTGCTGTAGTGTGTAGCTTGTATCGAGATTGGTTGTCTTCAGATAGTGGTAGGTTCCCAGGTTTCTTTGTTCGTTCATAGTGTTGGTCTTTTGTGTGTTCAACATGAGTTCTTCATACTCAACATCGTTGTTTGTGCCTTCAAACTTCAAAAGGATCGAAATCATGCATTGTTCATTGTTTTGGATGACTGAGATACACTCAGTCCTTGAGCCATCATGTGTTCCCGATTTGTCAAGACTCATGGCCCACAACTTGTCTGTATATGGACCATTTGGTGTGCTGGTATTGCTGCTACTACCGTTGTTGCTACTATTGCTACTATCGGAAAAACAAACTGTACAAGTTTCATTATCATTAGTTGGGTGAGGAAGGAGTCCCAACTACTTGTTTGATGAGGTTGGAGCTAGCCATGCATGATAACACTCTTTTCTAGGAGGAAGTTGCCAAACATGAGTTTTGCGAAGGCCAACGGTTCATTCTCACCCTTAAGGGGAGTGACATTGTGTTTCATATACCTCTCGGATAACACCCAGATTTGGTTGCATCTGCCCTTGTATGGAAGCAACATGTGAGACCATTCTATAGAAAAATATCCATCTAGGTTGCTGGACCAGTCTCTGCTGAGTAGTAGGCCATATGCTTTCGGTATGTCCACAACAACTATGTTGATGCATTGGTGGACTTGACTGTCATGGGATAATCAGATGATCACATCTCGAAGTTCACCAATGGCTGGTATTGAGGTTCTGTCAAGTTGGATGATTCTCGTGGATGTTTCGCTCCATCGTGCATTGATATTCTTAGCAATGGAGAGCGGCATGATGTTGGTTGTCGTGCCAGAATCAACCAAGCAGTTGTGAAAATTGTAGTTGAAAAATTCGAATGAAAGTAGGAATGGGGGGCAAACTGAGTTTTCTTCTTCCATCCGAAGTGTATTGAGCATAGTAGATAGTGATCCGGGAGGTGTGCATGCTTCCTTGTTGGCAGAGGTTACGCTCTTCACTGCTGTTTGTCCCAACGCACGCAGCAAGATATATCGTTGAATCTAGACTTTGGCTAACTCGAACAAACTGATGTTCACCCGAGTTTTCTTCATGTCATCGACTATGTTGTAGTCCAGAGGTGGTAGACTCATCGAGGTGTCTGGGGTGGAATGGATGTTCGTGCTATCTGGCGGAGTATTCTGCAACTTGCTACTCATGGATGTACTCTTATCCACCGCTATCTTCCCGAACTTGCTTTGTGTATGTTTCTTTGAGACAGCCGATGGATCGGCCTTCTTTATCAGTTGTCTCACTTTGTCTTGCATTTCCCCAAGTGTAGGGGGAGCCCCTTTACTCCTAAGATCGTAACGATCATTTTTCTTTTGGGATGCTTCTCAGTGTTCGTCTTCGAGATTACTTGCGAGCACTGATACACGTTCACCACATGCCCAGAACTTGGTTTTTCATTAGGTGCAACCTCTTCGTTATCATCAATGTCTTCTGGCTGCTCCTGCATATTGCCTTCTGCATCGAGTGTATGACTGAAGACAGAGGTAACGACTCACTTCCAATATGAACAAGAGTTCTTGGGGTGGAACTCTTTGTGGAAGGAACATAAATTAGGATCAGTGCACTGATCAAGTTGGAACATAGGATTCTACTCAAATTTGGAAGCGAACCGATTGTTGCTTGATGAGCCAGTTGATGAGTTATTTTCCTGTCTCTGTCTAGGCATATGGGTGCTTGCGAATGTGTCTGCTTTCTATTGCTTGAGTTCGGACATTTCGGTGGTCAAGTTCCTGACAAGGCGAGTGAGGGTCTCAATACCAATTTCTTCCTTGTCTCTACCCTTGCTCACCGTTGCTTGGGGATTTCTGCTCGCATCCTTGGAGTCTTTCGTTGATTCGTCATCCTTGATGACTCCAATTGTGCGCAAGTCCTTTTCAATAGCAATAGCCTATTCGCATCTTTCTAAAAGTGTTTCTTCGTAGCTTGCTTGACGAACTATGCAATGGTGGTCAGAAGTGCAGACGTGTAATAGTCAACAGTGATGGAGTCATGAGGTTTAGTGTCTACTACAAATTTGTTCAAAATACGCATAAACCTTTGATTGAAGTCTTTCACTTTCTCTTTTCCCTCCATCCTAAGGCTTCCCTATTCCTTGAGTAGCATGGCTGGGGTCTTGTCATCCACAAACTTTTCAAGGAACATATGTTTGAAAGAACCCCAGTTTTGTATGGAGTTGGGTGGAAGGCTGTGATACCAAGCAACTGTGTGGTTGTCCAAGGTACATGGGAAAATTCTACATGCTACGTTGTCATAACGTACCTCAAGGGTCTACAGTTGTAGGTAGAAGTTGTCTAAGTGGTCTTCTACCTTCACCGTGTTGGCAGGGTTGAACTTGATGTTCATTCTCTCTGCTCACTTCGACATCTTGTGCAGAATAGCCAGGAGAGCCAATGGTCCCTGAGTCATCCATTCAAGATTTGGGTCAGTTATATCTTTGTCTTCTTCCTCTCCTTCAGAGTCTGATGGTTCTAGATCTGAGTCTGTCGATTCATCTCCTCCTACACCTCCTCTGCGTCCTATACCGGAGTTCAATCCCAAGATCACAAGAGTGCCTTGTTAGTCTTCAAGGAATATTGGAGGTTCCTCTCTGTCTTCAATAGCTTCCTCTAGACCTTCAAGTGTGGCAAGGACTACTTCTTCCACCAATGATACAACAACTCCTGTGGGAGTGGCCTTTGGCTTCCTAGATGTGTGTGGAGGATGATGTATGCCTGGGATCAGTTTGACTGCTTTCGCGAACTAGCGAGTGACGGGATAGATGGAGCAAAGGTGTTGATATGAAATATCGTGTTCAATTTTGGGAAGTGAGGAGTAAGAAACTGCAGAGTCACGTGAGAGGGAGTGCAAGTTACTGCCTTGACCATATGATTGATGAGTGAGTGTGAGGGGAATTTGAGCCATGTACAGCTGGCTGCCCTCCTTCTAGCCAAGGATAATTTTAGGGGCGAATGTTCGCCCTTTGGCGAAATTAAGGGGTTTTAAATTTTTAGTGGGCGATATTTTGTATCATAGTACATTTTTACAAATCACCTCAAATAGCCCACCGTATTTTAAGGGAGAGGGTAAAAAAGGTAAATTTAGCCCTTGAAATTAGGACTTACAACCTTCCATTCACCCATTTTCAAGAATAGGTTTTATTTAAGTGAATCTTGTTGGAAATAATACTGAGAGGGGGGGGGGGGGGGGGGGTGAATCAGTATTATCAGATCAATAAAACTTTTCCAATTTCATGCTTAGAAACATATACGCGACTTCAGTTAAGTGAACCCGCGTGTACACGCGATTGTGTCTAAGGCAACTAGCGTATATTCAGAGATCTTATGATTCAGTTAGCTTATCTTCAGTAAATGCATCAGAACATTATTAACCATAATAACAATAAACAGGTGCAGTATAACAGAACAGATCATCACACATAAGGCGCACACATGAACACCATGATATAAGGTGGAAACCCAATGTGGGTGAAAACCACCTGCTGCAATTTGTTTCTATCTTCCTTTAATAAGAAACTTCTTTTACAATGTACTGATGCAGTCCTTTACCAGCACGCAGGCTACAACCTGTAGAGGGCTACAATTCTCTTACCTCTTGTACTAGCCAATCCATTTACTAGTACGTAGGTGCCTACCTACAGAAGGCTACAACCTTCACTCGTTTTCCAGCTGCTCCTGGAAGGGAGCTACAACCCCCTTGGCTCTTGTACTGGCTAATATATTTACCAGTACGTAGGTGCCGGCCTACAATCTTCCCGGGACCACGTTTCATACATTTTCATACTGGATCCATGAAACAATCACCATTGTAGAACAACCTGCATCATCAATCTCTGAATCACGCAATACTGAATCACTGAAACCCTGTCAAGAACACAGACAACATAACAACAACCAGATCCAACTCCATCTTCATACTTCACATTGTATACGCTACTTCGACAAACCCAACATGCGTGTATACGCTCTTTTACCAAAGACAACCCACGTATAGATCTGTAAATTCAAACTTAAAATTCCGCAACTATATCATACATCAAAACATACCCAGATCATAATAATAAACATGCGTCAGTAGATCTAGTCTATCCACAGTAAAACCATAAGAAGATAATCATTCCAAGCCTTGAGATCTCGTTCCATCATTCATCATCCTCCACATGAGTGAAACCTTGGTTCAGATCACCAACCCATAACCAGCACTTGGATCTCACACTACCTCAGATCTTCACAACTTACTCACATTACATATCTCTTTGCCTAATGATCTTCTCCTTATATAGCCTTAGGCCCTTCACAATACCACGGGCCAAAACCATAGCAACACAATACCATCAACCTCGAAACTAGGGATCAACACGTCCGTCGAGACACCATGGTCCAAAACCATAGGCACAACTTCCAAGGAACAATCGCCATGGACTAAAGACATGTTTTCCACATACACGCTCTTTTACTGAAGCCAACTTGCGTGTACACGCGACTTGGGCTTAACGAACCTGCGTGTATGAACTTCCTTGGCATGCTGTACTAAGATCTGTCCTCTGATTAAGTTGCCATCACCTGTACCAACCTCTGAGCACCTGTACCAACCTATGAGTGAGTTACCATCAAGGACAACACTTGAATCATAATGCCAACAATCTCCCCCTTTGGACTTGATGGCAACCACCACACCAAGTCACTCTCCCCCTTTGACATCGAGGGCAAAGGGCGGACCAAGATATTCTCTTCTTTGGTATACCTTCTGCTGTCCATACTCCCCCTGAGTACCTGCTGAAATCTCCAAATGTGCTCACCCTTTGTGTATGCCAAAGTGTACCAATATATCCATCCTGCTCTTGCTGAATTGTGCTGTTCATGCTCCCCTTGAATGTAGGCAAGATCTGCAAAAGATGTTCTTCAAGAAGAAAAAAGACTTATACATCATAGAAGACCTTCCTATCACCAAAAGACTCAATACATACATTCATCACCCAACCTAGTGGGGATATATCAATATTGACTCATCCACCTAACCATATGGAGATACATTAAGAGTTTACTCATGATAAGACATGAACATTACATCATTCATCCCAGGCATAGTGGGGAAACCAACATAGGCCGTTACATGACCTTGACATCATAAAAGAGATATCACAAAAGAGATACATGACATAGTGATGAAATATCTAGACCAAGACTTATGAAAGCCACCAGCAGCATCATGATCTGTACCATAAGCATCAGCCTGCAATACCATTCCTTTGATCAAACAGCGAGATGTATCATTTAGCTTCATAGACTTTATCAACAACTTCTAACCATAATGCCAACAATGCATTATTTGAAGTATATGCTCTCCCTGAGCCTGTGCCATAAGTATCAAGACATTTCCAGACATCCTCAACAGACTGTAACTGTTAACCAATAGAGCATATACTGGACTGGATCATATCAGACCCCTTTTCTGAGTCTGTCCCCACTGCTTTTTCACAAACTGACATATACGTGACTTTGCAGTGTGAAACTCGCGTATATACGCGGCTTTCCTTCATGAAACTTGCGTATGAGAATTAGAACACTGAAGTTCTATACCTTCAGCTCCCCCTGAGTCTGTTAGGTCTGTGCTGTGCTGAGTACCCTGTGTTGTGCCACATTTTTCTGACTGAACTTCCTTCTCCTTCCATATCTTCAAGCATGTTGATGATTTCTTCTTATCATGAGTTTTGTTCCTGCAATCCTTTGCTCTATGTCCAAACTTGTTACATGCATAGCATCTTACATGTTTCATGTTCCTCCTATAGCAATCAGCAGCTTTGTGGCCAAACATATTGCAAGAAAAGCAATATCCATTAAAGTACCTTGAATGTGATGATCTATCTGCATGATGGTCTTGAAACCTTCTTCTTCTACATATGGCTGCAACATGTCCAAGATTATGACATACATAACATTCAACATTATTCATGGGAGGAGTAAAAGATTTTCTTTGAGGAGTTTCTTTCCTTGATTGTTGATGGGGTTGTCCTTTCATCTCCTTGTAGAGTCTTTCAGATTTTGCATTAGAGATTCTTGTCTTACTTTGTGAACCAGATTCACCTTCAATAGACTCATGAAAACCAAGACCAGTTTTGATAGCATGGGACCTTTGACTACTAAGAATATCATCCAAGATCTTAGTACTATCTTGAAATCGTAATAGTTTATCCTTTTCTTCTAATTTACTTTTCAAGATATTTACCTCAACTTGATGTTGTTCTTCTTTTTCCAGACATTGCTTCTTCAAGGTCTCTTCAGCTTTCCTTCCTTCATCCAACTGATGCCTTAGTTCGAGGATCTCGTTTTCTTGCTCTTTATTCAGCGCTAGCAGCATTTGTCGAATTCTGGATGCACATTCCAACTGATCTTTTAATATGATGATTTCTTCTTTGAGGGCATTCTCCCTTTTGCTAGGTAGATCTTGCTGATCTATGATTTGATCTGATGCTTCATTTGCTTGTCCATCTTCAATCTGAGGTGATTCAGGATCTGAATACTTGCTTCCACTCAACGGTAGGTTGTCATTGTTCCTTTGAGCTGTCTTCTTCTTCTGACGTGCTTTCTTCCCCATTGTTCTACGAATCTCCTTCAAGCGATCAAGCTTCTCTGAAGGACCTGCTCTGATACCAATTGTTGGAAATAATACTGAGAGGGGGGGGGGGGTGAATCAGTATTATCAGATCAATAAAACTTTTCCAATTTCATGCTTAGAAACATATACGCGACTTCAGTTAAGTGAACCCGCGTGTACACGCAACTGTGTCTAAGGCAACTAGCGTATATTCAGAGATCTTATGATTCAGTTAGCTTATCTTCAGTAAATGCATCAGAACATTATTAACCATATTAACAGTAAACAGGTGCAGTATAACAGAACAAATCATCACACATAAGGCGCACACATGAACACCATGATATAAGGTGGAAACCCAATGTGGGTGAAAACCACCTGCTGCAATTTGTTTCTATCTTCCTTTAATAAGAAACTTCTTTTACAATGTACTGGAGCAGTCCTTTACCAGCACGCAGGCTACAACCTGCAGAGGGCTACAATTCTCTTAGCTCTTGTACTAGCCAATCCATTTACTAGTAGGTAGGTGCCTACCTACAGAAGGCTACAACCTTCACTCGTTTTCCAGTTGCTCCTGGAAGGGGGCTACAACCCCCTTGGCTCTTGTACTGGCTAATATATTTACCAGTACGTAGGTGCCGGCCTACAATCTTCCCGAGACCACGTTTCATACATTTTCATACTGGATCCATGAAACAATCACCATTGTAGAACAACCTGCATCATCAATCTCTGAATCACGCAATACTGAATCACTGAAACCCTGTCAAGAACACAGACAACATAACAACAACCAGATCCAACTCCATCTTCATACTTCACATTGTATACGCTACTTCGACAAACCCAACCTGCGTGTATACGCTCTTTTACCAAAGACAACCCGCGTATAGATCTGTAAATTCAAACTTAAAATTCCGCAGCTATATCAGACATCAAAACATACCCAGATCATAATAATAAACATGCGTCAGTAGATCTAGTCTATCCACAGTAAAACCATAAGAAGATAATCATTCCAAGCCTTGAGATCTCGTTCCATCATTCATCATCCTCCACATGAGTGAAACCTTGGTTCAGATCACCAACCCATAACCAGCACTTGGATCTCACACTACCTCAGATCTTCACAACTTACTCACATTACATATCTCTTTGCCTAATGATCTTCTCCTTATATAGCCTTAGGCCCTTCACAATACCACGGGCCAAAACCATAGCAACAAAATACCATCAACCTCGAAACTAGGGATCAACACGTCCGTCGAGACACCATGGTCCAAAACCATAGGCACAACTTCCAAGGAATAACTGCCATTGAGTAAAGACATGTTTTCCACATACACGCTCTTTTACTGAAGCCAACCTGCGTGTACACGCGACTTGGGCTTAACGAACCTGCGTGTATGAACTTCCTTGGCATGCTGTACTAAGATCTGTCCTCTGATTAAGTTGCCATCACCTGTACCAACCTCTGAGCACCTGTACCAACCTCTGAGTGAGTTGCCATCAAGGACAACACTTGAATCATAATGCCAACAAATCCATTCGCCCATTTTCAAGAATAGGTTTTATTTAAGTGAATCCTATGGGCCAAATACCATATTTATAAAAGAGGTATGGTAAATTAATAAAAATATAAATAAATGAGAGGTATGGTAAATAAATAAAACATTTTTTATATTTACTCCATAAGTCACCTTATATACATGTAACGGTGTAAACAAATAAAAATATAAGTAAAGTGGAGGTATGGTAAATAAATAAAACGTCTTTTTATACTTACTCAAACGGTATGGTAAATAAATAAAAATATAAATAAACTAGACGTATCGTAAATAAATAAAACCTCTTTTTATATTTAGTCCATAACCCTCGTTCTATTTATGAAGGCTCAAGAAAGAGGTTTTATTTAAGTGAATCCTATGGGCCAAATACCATATTTGTAAAAGAGGTATGGTAAATTAATAAAAATATAAATAAACGAGATGTATGGTAAACAAATAAAAGATTTTTTTATATTTGCTCCATAAGTCACCTTATATTTACGAACACTCAAAAAATGGGTTATATTTAGGTGAAACCTATGGCCAAAGTACTATGGGACAAATACCATGGACTAGATTGTTATTAATACCATGCAAAAAACCATTATTAACCCTAATATTAGAATTAATAAAAATAAAAATGGCACATGGTATTGACCCATGGTATTCACCAAAATGGCACATGGTATTGACCCATGGTATTCACCTGGAATGTAGCATATTTAAATGGAGGAATTAAACCAGCATGTAGCCTATGCTAAGATTCACTAGGACTTTACAAGGTTTTATTATTTAGTGAAAGACTCATCAAGATCTTACAAGATTTTATAATTGAGTAAAATATTCGCCATTCCTGGTGAGAGATTCACCAAAAAATTATATATACATATTATATTATTGATAAAATCGCCTTCCATTTTTCCTATATACTATGGAGATTCGCCCATTTATTATATTTATAAATTTAGCGGGGGTTCTTAAAATTTTCCCTGCTTCTAGCACAAAAAATGTTGATGGTGCTAGATCCGCCAACATTCAGGGGATCACCACAGTATGAAGTCCCAACTAGACCTCACAACGTTTGATCTGGGAGTCCCATCCAGTATGATGGCCCGGTTGCCATTGTCTTAAGGATTTTCCTCAACTCTTGCTTGTTAGCCTAGGAGAGTGATTTTCTTTGTCTTCGAGAAGTGAGGGTCATTTTCCTGGTGAGTGTAAGTTTCACTTCCGTCAATGGTTCTTTCACTGACGAGGGAGAGGGTGAGAGTGAGTTCTAGGTTGATTGGGAGAAGTCCCAACACTGCTAGGAACACACAACACAACAGGACATGCACAAGTTTCGGCGGAGCAGTCCACACGGATGTGGCAGTCACAACATACAAGGTAAGATAACACGTACAACACTCACGGATCAATCCGAACAAGTGCAACAATTGTTATAAAAAGCTTCATGTGAAAGGTCTATCTGATATCCGGGAGAGCAGTCTACACGGGCGAGACAATGTTAATAACATATACAACACATTTCCATTAATAGATTATGCATTACAACAAGTGAAATAGTTCAGATGTAGAACACAGGTAAAAGCAACATGCATTACAAGTGTTAAAGATCAGCCTTACAATAGATACAATACATGTGTGTAAACGTACTGGCCTGTTAGCAGGCTTTTGAATTAAGCGAAAGTTCCAAGACACATCATTACACCATACATCACTAACCCCAAGTGTGGGGCATTGGAGCCACTACTTACTCCTCAAAGAAAAGATTAGAGACTCTCTTGGCTATGTGGGAGGAGCTGAGGTGAAAAAGTCCCTTACATGTACAAATGAGGGGGTATTTATAGCCAAGGGTGAAAATGACCCTTGTGGCTATTCAACTACCCTCATGACCGTTTGAATTCCATGACTTTTCGACTTACATGACTCTTTGTTCAACAAGTGGGTCTCTTGGGCTTCCACGTTACATCACATTGATTGACAACAAGCCCATAGTGGATATGTGGGCGACATGACTCATGACGTGACTCGACATGACATGACATGAGAATGCTGGTACATTCGTGCTGCTGCTGGAGTGTATGTTGAGCTATAGTGCTGTTAAGTGATGGATGTCTTCATGGTGTATCATAGCTTCACCTCCGCATGGAAAAGTGTGCGGAGTCTTCGATGGTCCTTGGTTCGCTTGACGAATCTTTAGCATGTTGTTCCTTTCTTGCATGTTGGAAGGCTTGATAGGCTCATCTGTTCGCGTAGGTGCATGTTCGTCGCGTTCGTCTGCTTCACATGCTTCATTCATTTATTCGTTGGTGAACCTGTCATTCTACATGTGCTCCCTTCGTTCATCCCATTCGTTGTCTTGCCATGTTTGTTGGTGTACCTGTACCTACAACCACTCATGACGAGACAGAATCAAATCCAAAACCTCCTAGTCTACCATGACACATGATCATTTCGGATGCAGGTGACTGGGAGAGGCAGCAAGGTTGTGAAGCAGGATGATGGCTCTGTGCAATGCTGATGAAAACTACGCAAGAGTCAATGATTGATGGAGATGGGAAATCTGAGACGACAGTGACTGTCTGGGAGGTCTGGCTCGGCTGGGAGGAAAAACTGCGCAAATTTTGGGAGGAATAGTCCAGGCTATTGGAAGGCAAGGCAGGCATGCTCTATGCATTTTTCAGAACGAATGGGTAGCGGGGATGGATAACCAGATTTTCACAATTTTCTAGAGAAACGGGCCGGGCTGCATGAAGGGTTAGCAGGCAGGGATTATGCAATTTTTTGGGGGAACTGCCCCGGAGACTGGCAGCCAAAACTGTGCAATTCCTAGAGGGAACTGCTAGTTTGTTGTTGGGTCACTGGCATCCAAAACTGCGCAATTCCCAGAGGGAATTGCGAGTTGGTTGCTGGAGTCACTCACAACATAAATTGCACAATTCTTGGAGGGAATTGGCAGTCTACTGCTAGGGGCTGCTGGCAAGGAAAACTACACTGAGGCCAAGAGGCTAGCCTGCTGATCATCTCTATGCAATTTCTGAGTTGAGCTGACCGATGGGAAATGGAAGGCCTGCTCATGAACACTGTGCAATTTTCGAGATGAACAATTGGTCGACTGTCGAGATGACTAACTGGGAAAACTGTGCAATTTTCTGAGGGAGACAGGGACGGGCACTTGGTGTCTGTCCGGCTTGTCTGCGCAATTTCCTTAGTCGGTTGAGTGGGTGAGGTCAGTGGCCTTTGCACAAATTTTGAGGGGCATTAGTCCCGGGGTGATTGTCGGGTCCGACTATCAGGTGGCCAGCATGAGAGTTGATTGAATTGCTTGTGGGCAGGGCAACTTGAAAAGACTAGCTTGGTGCTTCTGCACTGTTCTGGTTGACAATCGATCGAGTCGATGGCAGGGTGATGGTCTGGCTATCAGAGGGGGGTCTAGTTGTCAGAATTCAGCAAAAATGGCTAAGTGTGTGAACAATCAAAAAGTGCATAGGTGATCATACGAACACACACTCGCATGACTTGACGATGAAACGACCAAACCATCCAGACACACATGTTCAACATGATTGACCGGCGGTGTAAATGACAAGAGTGACACTCATGATTGATCATTCATTGATCGAGATGATGCTTGCGTGACAGTGAATGTGCCTCCGTGTGTGAGTGCGATAGATGCTTTCATAGCGAACACAACAAGGACATACGAAGCGAAGACTTTGAGCATAACCAGAACATGGTCGCAAGCATGACTTAGACATCAACATGTAGAGACTTGAATGCAATGAACAAGCAAGGTGGATGTAAAGACTCACACAAGCTCACGGAGTGAACCCGAGTGTGTGTAGTCATCAAGTGAAACTCTTCAAGGGAGGCTTCGAAATTGGTGCAGGCCAAAATTTTGGAGGGTGGTTGTAGCCGCTACAACACCATCCTATATGAGAAAGCCACAAAGCCCCTCCCTACAACCATTGGTGCAAACCAACAATTCTTTATCTAGTTTTACAATCTTCAAAATAGGGGCATGTGTGACAAGGTTCTTTAGTTCTACAAAGTTCTCCATGCACTCTGATTTTCAATGAAAAAATTCTCCCTTCTTTTGCAATGTTGTAATTGGGTACACAACCTTTGATAATCCTTGAATGAATCTCCTATAATATTCTACTACATCTATAAAAGATATCACTTTTGTTATATTTTTGGGAACATGCCACACTATTATGGCATTATTATTTTTAAGATCAGATGCATTGGACAATGCAACTTTTTGATTTCCTAGGTATCTTATCATGGATTCAGTCCTCATGGATTTTCCCACCAGATGCTTAAGAGAAAGTGGTTAGATCTAAGGGTTAGTTGTGTAGTGTAAATAATATAGCTAAATAACATTCCTTCTCTTGAGATAAGATGATCCAAATAGTACAATTTCCATTAGAAGAAGTCACATTTACTAAAATTTTCATACAATAGATGTTATCATAATACATGTAACATGACCTTGAGGTGCTCTTTGTGTTCTTTAGTACAATCGATAACCCAAAACATCTAGTAAAGACAATATTGTACTAGAACCATAATAGACACACATTCTCTTTTCCATGTGGTGATACGTCACTAAAATCTAAGAAATTTATAATATTATAGGTTTTCTTATAGATGGTATTATTATACATATTATTGTGATGAAATAGTGATAGAGTACAAGGATTGAGAGTAGAAGGATGAAGATTATTTGTTAGATAAAAAACTCAATTTTTGGAAGAGACGCATATGGCTTAGATTTTTAGTGATAGGTAGTTATGCATTGCTATTGAAGTGATGGATCATGGTTATGGTTGTAGTGTCTTTAGCTGCACATTATGGTAACATCATCCTAACAAATATGAATAGAACTATATAGAGGGTTTATGAGGATAGACTTAACCTATGTCATGGAGGTTTGTATTAAGCATAGATATATCATGATTTAAATAAGACAACATGTGATGAAAATGTAGCATTAGCCACATTTGTCTGCATATAAACCTAGGTTTAGGATCATATACTATCATGAAAACCTAGATCAATGAGTTCAATAGGCCTAGGGATTACCACCATATATGTAAAATGGTGCATATCGTATAGCCTAGGTGATGAGTCCCATCAATAGGTATATTTTGAAGATCATCATGCCATCCTCCAACCTTAAAATTATCATTTTCTCACATTAATTCACATTTTTGGTTATATTATGCTTAGTAAGAAGAGTAAAAGGTGTTTTTCATAGTATGTGGCATAATGTGGTTTAATTGTAGGAAAAAGAAGCATTTTTTAGGCAATTACTATGTAGGGGCTTGATGGAGACAACCAAGAGAGAATCTAGGGGTTTTTCCACCTCCTTAACTCCCTAACTCAGCTTGGGATCACAACATCCTCTCTCACCAGTTCGAATTCATTGGAAACCGAGTAACTCTTAGTACAAGTGAAGTTCAAGAGGGAAAAGATCCATCATTTCTGAGATCAAGGAGGGAAGCACTCCTATTTTCAAGGGAGCTTCTATCAACTACCCTTTTGTATAAATAGACAAGATTAAAAGCTCATTAGGATTCACAGTTTTTATTTAGCTAGGTGAAACTATTGAGCTCAGATCTTGACATTGTCATTTTGAACTTTTATGTGATGTATGAGCTTTTTACTTTCTGATAATGAGAAGTTGGTTATTAAGCTGCATTTGAGTTAGTTTCAGAGGGTTGAGACCCTTGGGTTTGGGCCCAACCTAGAGGCTTTGGTCCCTCTTTTGTACTTGTGTTTTTTTCTTGATTCGAAGCATTTCATATTTTTCTTTCATTTTAGTAGAGGTTAAGCTATAAAAACCCATGATTGCAAGCTTCTACACCACCTCTCTTGTGGGAGAATAGTTGGAAGGATTCACAATCTCAGTACAAAAATATTGTGTTTATGATTTCTTGGAAATAAACGAATGTTAGTTGTTCTTCTTCACATTTTATTTCTATAGCTTAGAAGTCAATTCAGTGATCAGAGTAGTGTTATGGCATAAAATAGATGTTATTTAAATTAAACTCATATTTTCCATCATAGTTTATATCACTTTGTTAATGATCAATGGATGTATGCATGTGGTTGGTTACAAGGATTTGTTGATCTGCAGGGGAGGGAACTTGTTCCACCTCCATCTTGGACTCCTCCATATTCTCTTTCCATCCCTAAATTCTGTCCCAAAACTCTATTTCCATAGTCACTCTTCCTAGTAAACTTAGGACACCGTGAGCATTCATCATGGTGCAAGACAGACCTATGAGAGGTCATGGGATTGGTTAGGGGGCTCAAATCAACTTCCTCCACTCTCTATAACCTCAATCCACCTCTTCATTCCCTCAAGTCATCATTTTCACCCTAAAAATCCTCTCAAAACCCCTCCTGTAGCATTACATGCCCTTCTGGAGCAATACAGGACCTCCTGTAGCAGCACCTATAACAGGCCTGTAGCACCACTTTTCTTCACCAATTTTGATCCCCACTTCAACCTTAGCTCACTCAAGATGACTAATGACCCCAAGTTGTGATTTGATGATCAATGGAAGCTCCTAGACCACTCCAACCATTCCTTTTCCTCATTACAAAACAAAGTAGAAATTAGTGTTTTTCAATCACAAGTATGATGCAAGATAGGTTTCTGATTTTGAAGCAAGTGTGAAATAGGTAGATGATACATGAAATTATGTTGCTATTTTGATGAATTATGCAAGATAGAGTAGCTTTATTTCTGCAAGTAGATTAACCCTTTTACTTTCCATGAAATGATTAATTAGCATCTACAAGTTGAGAAAATGGCATTTCCACTTTCATAGCTAGAATTAGTTTTCCATTGTACTTTCATCAACAAGATTTCACTATAGTTCAGTAGGAGAAATGGTCTTTTGCACTTTTATCTAATGTCATGATTGAGGGTGGCATGAGTAGAATCTAACCTATTGTGCATATAGCACTATCACCTCTAAGTTTGTACAAACCCTGGGTTGATAATTTGAGTTGAGGAGCCCTTGGGAGTTGCAACTTTCTTGATGAAATACCAAGGCTCACCACTTTTTGGCACCGTTTTCAGGGAGGTGCCTAAGTAGATGTTGTTTTTTCTTGAGCATTATTTTCTATTTTTTCATTCAGTTTTTGAAAAAGTGAAAAAAAAACTTTCATGCCTCATAGGAGTAGGGATAATCAAGGAAAATTCTTACCAAAAACCCTGACACCCTCAAGCAATCAACCTTCACTCTTTTTTGTTGACTGTGAACTTCCCTATCTGACTACAAGGGAGTTAGGAGACCCTCTAGGTGAGCAAACAGAAATTGTTGAAGAACCTATTGTGGAAGAAGAAGAACACACTTCACCTATGAAAACTATGGTTGAAAACAAGGACAATGAGGTTTTCCCCATTAGAGAAACCAATGGAGAGGCTATAATGAAGAACATAAGAGTTACTACCCTTCCACACTTCCATGGATTAACCTTTGAGGATCTTGACACCTAAATGTTTGAATTTGTTGTTGTTTGTAGGACCTATGATTATGTCTATGACGAGCAAAAGATGAAGTTATTTCCCTCTACCCTTAAAGATGAACCCTTGGACTGGTTTATGGGTTTTCTTGGGGGTAGCATCACTACTTGGGACCAAATGAAACAAGACTTAAATAGAAAGTATAGGGACTATTGTAGGTCCAAACAATCCAAGGAAGAAATATTTAGGATGACTCTTGGACATGATGAATCCCTAGAGGACTATGAGGAGAGATTTCAACTAAGTTATAGGAGTGCCAACTGTACCCTTGATCCTGAGTCACTCAAGCTAGTTCTTCTTTGAGGGATCACGGAGGATATGTGGGAAACCATCAACATGTTTTCTGGAGGATATATCTATCAATTTTCCTATGATGACATCAAAACTGTATTCAAGAATCACTCTAGGGTTGCCAGGAAGAAGGGTAGGGATAGTCAAGGCCTAGTCAGTTCTTCTCCCTCCACAACATCCATTAAGAATGAGATAGGGATCATGTTTGAAGATTTCAAGAGAAAAGTGTTGCATACCTATGCATTGCAAATGGGTACTAGGATAAAAGAAAAAAGTAGGAGGAAGCAGGGAGGGAACTAGCTATTTTCCGCCCTAGATGCACTAAAAGACATCCTAGGAATGAATTCCCATTGAATGTCATAGAAGTCTGCCTCTTCTATGAACAAAATCATGAAACCCCCTCTTTTATAGGAATAAAAGCTATATACCAAGTGGTATAAGGTGGGTTAAAGAAACTTTGCTTCATTAATCAAAGAAGGCCTCAAGGACCTCGGCCATATCAATAAGGCATGTAAGATTCACTTTACTCTTATTAGAATCTGAATCAGAATGAACCTTTGCAACCTTCGTATCTTCCACTCGTCCATCATGGTCCACACCTCCTTCTTGGCCTTATGATCCTCCATATATTCCTCAACCTATCAACCATCCGTTTCAACCATATCCACCCCAATCTTCTCAATGAGGCAACCCATCAAAAGGGTGGAGGCCTCAAGTCGACCAACCTCTTGCTTTACAACCTCCACCCCAACCTAAACCATAGCTCACTCATACTACTCCACCAAAGCAACCTCAAATTCCTACTCAACCCAATCCAAACTCGAACCATAAGCAAGCGCAATAGGTCTACAATGGAGAGACATCCTATCCTGCTTATGCTATGGAAATCCAGGAGATCAACCTTCGATCTAGGAGAGTTCTCCCAAATAACCACCCACCTTCTCCAACTGAAGCGCTTGAAGAAGAGAAGGAAGTGAGTGCTCCTCAAGTCAATACACCTCCCTTTCCTAAGAGGTTGATCCACCCTATCCAACACACCCCAGAAGAGGTTGAACTTCTGGGAGAATTGAAAAATTTGTGTGTTAAGATACCCCTTCTCGAGGCCATTAAATATGCTCCCATCTATAATAATCTTATCAAGGAATTTTTTTTCAAAAATCCTAGGAGAAGTAAAAGAGACACCCCCACCATCAATGTTGTTGGGAAACTATCTAATTTGATGCTTAGGAGGGTAATATTCCCAAAATATCTAGACCTTGGAATCCCAATAGTGGATGTGAAAATTGATGGCATTATAGTCCCTAATACCCTTATTGATCTTGGGGCTGCAATCAATGTGATGACTAAGGAAATCATGCTAAATTTAAATATCCAAGGGGCTTTGAGGAAGACCACCATAGTGTTGCATCTTGTAGAGAGATCCATCGTAGATCCTAAGGGAATTGTTGAATATGTTATGGTCTCTATTGACTCTTGGGAGTATCCTACTAATTTCCTAGTTATCCAACCCAAAACCAAGTTTAATGGCTATCCTCTCATCTTAGGAAGACCTTGGTTGGCCACTGCTAATGCCCACATTAGTTATAGGGATGGGAACATTACTATTAAGAATGGAAATTTATAAAAAAAAATGGTATTGTATCCTCCTGCTCAGGCTTATATTGAACATGACTTACCCTTGTGGTTAGAAGAGGAGGAAGAGGATGAATTGTATCACACAACACCCTACCTAATCTGCACTCTAGATATTGTTATAGGAGGGGGGAAACCTAATGAATATGACCTCATTGACCATATTCTTCATAACCAACCTCCCACTCCCATACCAATTTATGATTTGATGAAATCATATGGGAGTAGTCCTTAGAATGACTTATGCCATGTTGACTCAAACCAAAAAAATGTCAAGATTGTAGAGTTTGGCCCATCCAAATATTTAAATATCAACCCCTCTCTCAGAAAAACAAGAAGAAAAATTATTCAATGTGCTGAGGAAATACCTGAGTTATTTTTCTTGGGATTATAAGGATATGAAAGGTGTGAATCCTTCAGTTTATACTCATCATATTTACATCAAGGAGGGATGCAAGCTTTTTCACCAACCCAAGAGAAGGAGGAACCAAAATCTTAAGGACATTGTGAAAGAGGAACCACAAAAGCTATTGGATGCAGGGTTCTGTTGAGGGCCCCGAAATCGGGTCAACAACAAGGGGGATACCCACCTGGTCCGGAGCCTGGTTGGTGGCTCCTTGCTCGTTTGGAGTAGCGGGTCCGACTGGGGATAACGGGACCAGCTTCCCGATGCAAGGGGTGTGTGTGTGTGTAAGTTTTGATTTATGCTATTTCTAGAGAGCTTTTGAGAACTAATTTTAATCTAACTCATCATCTGGCTATAAGCTGCTAAAATCAGAATAAAAAATAACATATACGACCTACGCTAACCCGGGATATATCTTTTCCATCATGTGATCTAAAAAGATTTCATATAATAACTGGTAATAAAGATTATTCAGCTACTATAAGAATATAAACCATTTAAGATAAACCATTCTGCATAAGAAGTTAAATAGGAAAGTTGTGGACTTCATATCACATGATAAATCATTCATATGTCAAACATAAACAGATGATTCCACCGTACAAAAGTGCCAAATGGTAACCATAAATCTATACATTAACATACAAATAACATCAGCTGCATATCACTTTAAGCAAACCAATAGAAATTCGTCAAGAGATAAAAGTACCATCTATGACTAATTTCTACTCACAAACTTCAAGCAATAATGATCTACTTCTACTTACTTCGAACGCCTACTAAGAGTACAAAAATGCAACATCAGTAGCAGACATTAAAATGCAAATATAAATAAATCCGATCCTTCCATTCATCAAACCCTCCTCTGAGGTGCAGAAGTGCATGTTCTGAGGACAAGTTTTTGACAAATTTCTGGACCCTTCTCCAATGCAATGAGAAGGGTTGAAATACTACTACCTAATCTTAATAATAGTATGTTTACAAAATTTAGGATACGGTTCTCAAATGACCGCCCTTTTTCTAATTTAGTAAAAAAGGAAAAAACAACATTCTAAATGAAACTACTTCTGAATTTGGTCTCTGAAGTTGTAGCTGTCAAGCATAGGCTTGAGAAGAGTAGGCTGGCTAATTTTTGTGCTTAGCTGGGCTGCGAAAACGGCATCCATAAGAGCTGGCGCTACCTTCTCGGTTGCGTTTATGATGCATCTTACTGTCATGCATTGGCTGTGTGGCTTAACTAAGTAAGTCCAATAACTTTCCCAATTTAGTCTAGCCAATGCCTGGATTGTTTTCCCGTTTTCCAGCGTCTTCTATCTCCATTCTGCCTCCAGTTGCAACGTGCTCGGTAGGTACCCTGGGGTGGTTTCTGAAATCAAATTATCCCTATGTAAATTTTCATTTACACAGTCGATAAGGATGCTCGCTTGTGTCGCCGCTGTCTCTGCTGCTTGCTTCGCCTGTGTGATATGTTCGTCCCATTTGTTAAAGAGCAGCTCCTTATGATTTTCATTGATCTTGGGTGCTCCTTCTCTTTTCCCCTCCTCGTCATTTTGCCAAGTTAGATATTCTGTTACTCTTTTGTTGGCCTGGTCATAGTCGTTCCGCAATTCCACCACCTGGCTGGTGATCTTGTCGCTTATTTCACAAAAATGCCTCCATTGTGATATTCTACGTACCATATCTTCCTGTTGCTGTGACAGTTGGTCGTTCAAGCCGATGGAATCTGAAATGAACTCTGACAAATTAGGTTCATCTTTATGCATTTCTTGCACCGTCTACAGCTGCTTTTCGTTTTCTTCAAGACTTCTTTGATAGCTCACCTGCATCTGGCGAAAGTCTTCTTGTAGCTTTTCGAGCTGTCTGGAGGCTTCAATGTTCGCATTGGCTTGCTGCAACTGTTGTTGTAGCAGTTGTATTTGATTTTCATGTTCTTTTAGAAGTTGCTGGACTTTAGAGGCCTTTTCGATGGTTGCAGAAGCATATGCTCCTGCAATCTGAGACAGTTTCGTAAGATTCTCGGTTGGATTACTATTCGGGTCTTTCCATAAGACATCTAGATGTTCAACATCTTGAGATAGTGCATTCTCAAGTTTCCTCTTCTTTCTTTGTCTCCTGACAACTGCTTTGTGCTGGGGGCTGTAGAATACGTCCAGTGGAGGAATTTCTTCTATGCTGAGTAGAAGTTCTGAGGATGGAGCGATAGGGAGATGCTCCGTTTCTACGGCACTACTGATTATGGTTGAGACGACCTCTTGCACCACCTGTGTATTGCTCACAGGTGTCTTTGGGGTTTGACCTTCAAGATTAATTAATTCATTGAAGGTGTCCCATTCTTTATCCAACTCTACTGTGACAAGAGGTGTTTCAACGACAAGAGGGGGAACCTCTCTTGGTGGCGAGGCGATAACTTGTTGCTGAGCCATCGCACTTGATTGAGCTGTGTATTTGATTGTTTCTTCGTTCAGTTCTTTGTTATGCACAGACTCTTCAGGATGTTTAGATATTTATTTTGCGGTGCTGGACTTGGATCTGGAAGCACTGGAGTTTCCGCTAAGGTTGATGCTCGGAGTCGGTTCTCTAGTAGCTACTCGCAGTCCTTCCAGTGGAATACTAGCTAGTCTTCTCTCTCTGAACAATGTGAATTTCCGAAGGTCGTCTGGAGACAATCTTGACTGAGCTTCTTGCAAAACTTCCATGAGTGAGTCCTTATTCAGGAAGAGATCATCAAACAGATCTTTCTTCCCAAAGAATACCCTTGTCTTGAGATTGGTTGTAAATTCCTGGGCCACTTTATGTTGGTCGAATGGTCTCGATGAGAACTTAAATAGTTGGAGACACGTCACATTCTCCACCTCATCAAAAGCGTGTCCCACATCGAACAAAGAGAAGACCCCACAAGTGACGGGAAATGGAGGCCAAATGGCCTTCTTTTTGTCCTTTAGTTCCTTTGTTAAGCCGCCTTCAGAACAAGTTTGATAAGCAATTTCCCGGGCCAACAATTTATCAGGAACATACAAAGGTAGGACATGTGGAGGTACATTGCTTCCAAAAACTCGAATATAGGTAAACCATTCTTCCCCAAACCATCTCGCAATGGGGAGGATGTCAACTTGGGCCTCGGGAGAGCACCTTGGGGGGTCCTTATCATATATCATTCTATGTATGGGCAATATGAGCCCATGGCAAATCTGGTAAAAATGAGGGGCAAACTGGGAATCCCATAAAACTTTATGATAGACGTGAATGGGAAATGGGTCTTGGGTAGTCCATTTCCATCCCATAGTAGGGAATTTCGATACAAGACAGACAGAGTCCATTATATAGGCAGACAAATAAAAAGGAGGATAGGTCCTTTGGGAGAAGGATCTCTTAGAACGGTAGTGGAGAACCGCCGTGTATAGAGTGTCAGAAAGGATTTTGGCCCAATCCACTATCTCAGAACTAGTCGCGGCATCAATTAACGGTAACCATTCAGATGAGAACTTATTGATATCGGGCTTACCAAAAAGCCTACAGAGCATGGCTGCAGCAAAACAATATGGAGAGGTGAGGGAACCAGTGCTATACATACCGTTCTTATCTTTTTTCAACGGCTCATCTCTTCTTGACCATTCCTTAGTAGTGTCTGATAGGTCTGGATTCTCCACTGCAAACTTCCTAACAAACTCTGCATTATAGGTCGCTTGTGGTTCATGAGATGATACATGAGCTTCAGGTCTGAGGTAGCAAACGATCCCACGAGCCCATATCCCTGGACTTTGAATTTTCTATGATGTAACTCCGCATCATCTAAAATCAATTTGATCATGTCTGTATACGGTAGAATCTTCGGCCTTGCCGCGATTCTATGGAGGAAAGAACACACCAGGTCTTCCAGGGATGCCTCTGAAGGATGTGATGCACCCGCGACAGCAGCAGTTACCTTGACTATTCTAGGGTTCTCTTCTTCTAACAGCCTATACATGCCTTCCCATGTTGAGATACCTGCATCTTTATTGCATGTAGTATCTGTGTACAGGGGCGCCATCTCCTTGGTCTTATCTCTTGTTTCTGAGCTTTGACCTTTGTTCTTCTTCCCCATTTCGATTAGCGTTTCTATCTGATTTTGCCTTCACACTTTGCTCCTACAGGTTATGAGTAAAATGGAAAGATTGATCAGAAAGGTGATGGGAGAGTTTTAAATGCAAGAGATAAATCAGATACGCCACCTTACGTGAAGCAAATCCGCATTAAGGCATGCATCTTTATTCCACTTAATAACTGACAACCGATTTATTACTATCATTAAAAGCGTATAATTCCAAGTCAAGTTATAGTAAGTGGCTTTTCTTTGGGTGGCGCGCCCGAGGGATTCGTATTAAGGTGCTTTTATGATCTGCCAATGTACCCTTGCATGTCGTGCAATCGCAAATAGTAGTGATCGCAATATCGCAGATCGCCATATCGCAGATCGCAATAACTCAATGCTTGTTAATCTTCGCCTGCCTCATTTCTGCGATATGCGATCGCGCGATCACAATATCGAAAATCGGTAGGTTTGTAAGCTTTTCTTTATGGGTACTAGCATGTTGCGATGCGATGTTGTTATTAATTCTGAGGCGGTGCGCATATTGGTCTTTAGAAGGGAAATGAAGGTGTTTCTCATTCTTTTGTGATGCAACCTTAAAGATTTGCTTCCATGAACACTGGTTTAGGCTTAAGTCACTCAAGAAACCTTTTCTAAGTGCATGTTTGTACTTTAGAATGAAATCTTTGCTTTTCCAAAAATTAACTAAGGGTCCCCATTCATTCTAGCATCGTGGCTGATACTAGATTGAACGAAAAAGGGGGGGGTTGTTGCTGGCCACAACAATTGGCGATTCACTTGGGAGAACCAGTTATCTCTGTTCTTTTTCTATTGACGTCTTCAGACTCCTAAAAAAAATTTCTCGGGAATTTTGAACTTTATTATAAAAAGATAAAAACAAATGATACTTCAAAGCGTCAATGATGTTTTGTTTCAGCCCCATTTTATTTCAATTATTTGCATTCCCAGATTGTTTTCGAATTCAGGTCAGTTATTACTTGGTCTTGTAAAAAACATAAAAATAAAGTGTTCTCTATGTATCAACCCTTTTTAAGAATGCTCCTTTGTCGCAGGTAGAGCCACTGCTGCCAGCAGGCGTCCATAGCCTCGACAGGGTTACCTATTATCCAGGAATGATCCTTTATCCTGCTTAAGGTTATTTACAACTCTTTCAGAAAAAATCCCTTTCTTGATGCCTTTTCCTTTTTTTATTCTCTAAAGAACAATGTCTTGGTTTGGTGGCCAAATTATGACACAGTCATTCACTTGATTTACACTTTTGCTGAACAAGCTGGCTCGTGATGAGACCCCTTGTCTTTTGATTGCAACAATCTTGAGTCATTGCCTTGTTTTGGTAGACAGTTTCAGCAACGTCAGCAAGTTATAATATCTGTGATCATGATAAGTCGGCTCGTGATGAGACCTCTTATTCCTTGAGATATAGCATCTTTTTAGGTCATTCTTCTGAATGTCGTGTTTTCCTTCAGCAGGGAGGAAATCAAATTCTCTTTCCTTAAGAAAGTTTTTGGGCGAAAATGATGGGGCTGCTTTTGGTAGTGGCTGTTTTCACAGAGAATCTTTATTTTAATATTAATACCTTTCATTGTGCTGACCTAAAACGAATTCTTTACTGAGATAGCTTTTTTTTAATTTTTTGGAGTCGAAACTATCATCATTTCTGGGTTAAAGTTCTATTGATAATAAAGATCAAATTCTCAAAAGACTTGCTGTTCATAGGAGCCGAAGTTCAAAATCTTAAACAGAGACGAGGCGTCTTTAGTAAATGTCAAATATTGTTTAGTCAGAACAAACTTTATTTGAGAGAGGCAAACATTCTCTAGGGTCATGTAGAGAATATAACTAACTTTGCCTATCAATTGTTTTGAAAGCAAAACTATTAACCTAGCTAAATTACTCCTACTCCTATTCTAATTATATACAGGAAATAACTAAGTAAAATGATATTTCCAATGGAACCAACGATTCATTATTATCCCTAGCCGCATGAATTTTCCAAGCATTGGTAAAAAGAATCGAATTTCTCTTGGATTGAATTTGTTGGCTAGGGAATAAGAACTTACAAACTCAATTGGAATTTTGTCTGATTTTATCTTCTCATGAGAGGTTTCTTCTAACTGAGTACCTATTGGATCATAAAAATCGGGATGGATTTCTTTTGTGATTTGGTGATCTTTCAATAGGAGGGATAACAAGTCAAATTGTGAAATGGGTTTTTCATTTTCGATGGTTTGTAACCCATTGCTTGTTGACATTGAGTTTTTAGCGATTTGGTTTGAAATGAAAGTTCTTATATGTAAATCGCTGAAATCTAATCTATCAAAAATTTGAAAATTTAAAAAGAGATTTGATTTTGTACAAAATGAACTTGAGTGAGAAAGAAATGATTGGGTATCTATACAAATTGTGGTATCGCACAACTGGGAGTTATTTGTGATTTTTTGCTTTACACAAGAACTGGCCAAGTTTTGTGAATCAGGAACTGAGTTATGATCGCGAACAGGGATGAAACTTTCCTCTTGATATGAATCATAGATTGGAGTATCGTCTTGGATAGTAAAATTATTCAAATGAGCTTTTGCTTTGAGGTGAGGGTCAGCTGGTATAATTCCTGATCTAAGATGTTTTTTATCGTCTGACCTTAGTTGAGTTACTTGTGATAACTCATCATCATCACGATCGGCAAAGCAACTATCACAAAAGACCTTACAGTGTCCCCTAGGTTCCTCTTTTTCATTATATGTTTTCAGATGAGGGAGGTGAGGCAGCTCTCGTTTAATATGGGTGAAAGGTTGTGTTAAAGTGGTCTCTTTATTTTGAAAACCCAATGATGGTTCATTTGAATAACCCTCTGTGTCCATTGAAATATGCTTAATATTATGAGGGAAAAAATCATCATCACTAAAAACATTGGGGTAAAGAGAAAAATGTAAATCTGGAACAACGCATTTAACAGAATCAACTAAATCTCGTTCATCAGATTCACTATAAGCATCGGGTTTTAGATCATACCTTTTTGTGCCGATACTTTTTGGAAGAGAAACAGTAGGGGGATCTAACCTTGGCATTAGCATTTGTTGATTTGAAATGATATTGTCTGACTCGATGTCGAAGTCATCTTCTGGTGCTAAGGTATTTTCCCTTTCGGTATTTTTGCCTTTGTTTTCTGGTGTCAGAGCATGCAATACTCCTAGGCTGAATTCTGTTTGGTCAGGTACAGGAGGTAGGAAATACTCATCATAATCTGAAGATTCTTCATCTGTGAGCTCGTTCTCGAGGTCATATTGTAGACACTTAAGATGAAATCGCATATTGAAATCCCTTACGGGTTCGTCTTCTTTCCGCAGATAGTCGATTTCATCATATACCTGGTCGTATTCATAGCAATCAAATTCCAAGATGAAAATCCTAATGAATTGGTCCCAGCTGTGAACTGATGCAACTGGGAGGCTTCTGCACCATTTTCTAGCTTCCGCTGTGAGTGTAAGAGTAAAAATCCTGCACAAAACGCCTTCGTCAATTTTTTGAATATCAGAACTCAAAACTCTTTGAATGAATTGCAGGGCATGATGAAATGCAGAAGAATTATTCTTACCATTGAATTTTACCTGAGACAATAGCCTTACCACATCTGGTGGAGTGTTGGAAGAGGCAGGAACATGGATGCAACTCCAAATAGGAATTCTGTGAGTAGCCATCCCGTTTCAAGATTTATAATTAAAAACATTCCAATCAGACAATGTGCTCAGGCCCTCCTTCTAGCGCCAAATATGTTGAGGGCCCCGAAATCAGGTCGACAACAAGGGGGATACCCACTCGGTCCGGAGCCTGGTTGGCGGCTCCTTGCCCGTTTGGAGTAGCGGGTCCGACTGGGGATAACGGGACCAGCTTCCCGATGCAAGGGGTGTGTGTGTGTGTAAGTTTTGATTTATGTTGTTTCTAGAGAGCTTTTGAGAACTAATTTTAATCTAACTCATCATCTGGCTATAACCTGCTAAAATTAGAATAAAAATAACATATACGACCTACGCTAACCCGAGATATATCTTTTCCATCATGTGATCTAAAAAGATTTCATATAATAACTGGTAATAAAGATTATTCAACTACTATAAGAATATAAACCATTTAAGATAAACCATTCTGCATAAGAAGTTAAACAGGACAGTTGTGGACTTCATGTCACATGATAAATCATTCATATGTCAAACATAAACAGATGATTCCACCGTACAAAAGTGCCAAATGGTAACCATAAATCTATACATTAACATACAAATAACATCAGCTGCATATCACTTTAAGCAAATCAATAGAAATTCGTCAAGAGATAAAAGTACCATTTATGACTAATTTCTACTCACAAAATTCAAGCAATAATGATCTACTTCTACTTACTTCGAACGCGCCTACTAAGAGTACAGAAATGCAACATCAGTAGCAGACATTAAAATGCAAATATAAATAAATCTGATCCTTCCATTCATCAAACCCTCCTCTGAGGTGCAGAAGTGCATGTTCTGAGGACAAGTTTTTGACAAATTTCTGGACCCTTCTCCAATGCAATGAGAAGGGTTGAAATACTACTACCTAATCTTAATAATAGTATGTTTAGAAAACTGAGGATACGGTTCTCAAATGACCGCCCTTTTTCTAATTTAGTAAAAAAGGAAAAAACAACATTCTAAATGAAACTACTTCTGAATTTGGTCTCTGAAGTTGCAGCTGTCAAGCATAGGCTTGAGAAGAGTAGGCTGGCTAATTTCTGTGCTTAGCTGGGCTGCGAAAATGGCATCCATAAGAGCTGGCGCTACCTTCTCGGCTGCGTTCATGATGCATCTTACTGTCGTGCATTGGCTGTGTGGCTTAACTAAGTAAGTCCAATAACTTTCCCAATTTAGTCTAGCCAATGCCTGGATTGTTTTCCCGTTTGCCTGCGTCCTCTGTCTCCATTCTGCCTCCAGTTGCAACATGCTCGGTAGGTACCCCGGGGTGGTTTCTGAAATCAAATTAGCCCTATGTAAATTTTCATTTACACAGTCGATAAGGATGCTCGCTTGTGTCGCTGCTGTCTCTGCTGCTTCCTCCGCCTGTGTGATTTGTTCGTCCCATTTGTTAAAGAGCAGCTCCTTATGATTTTCATTAATCTTGGGTGCTCCTGCTCTTTTCCCCTCCTCGTCATTTTGCCAAGTTAGATATTATGTTACTCTTTTGTTGCCCTGGTCATAGTCGTTCCACAATTCCACCACCTGGCTGGTGATCTTGTCGCTTATTTCACAAAAATGCCTCCATTGTGATATTCTACTTACCATATCTTCCTGTTGTTGTGACAGTTGGTCGTTCAAGCCGATGGACTCTGAAATGAACTCTGACAGCTTAGGTTCATCTTTATGCATTTCTTGCACCGTCTGCAGCTTCTTTTCTTTTTCTTCAAGACTTCTTTGATAGCTCACCTGCATCTGGCGAAAGTCTTCTTGTAGCTTTTCGAGCTGTCTGGAGGCTTCAGTGTTCGCATTGGCTTGCTGCAACTGTTGTTGTAGCAGTTGTATTTTATTTTCATGTTCTTTTAGAAGTTTCTGGACTTCAGAGCCCTTGTCGATGGTTGCAAAAGCATATGCTCCTGCAATCTGAGACAGTTTCGTAAGATTCTCAGTTGGATTACTATTCGGGTCTTTCCATAAGACATCTAGATGTTCAACATCTTGAGATAGTGCATTCTCAAGTTTCCTCTTCTTTCTTTGTCTCCTTACAACTGCTTTGTGCTGGGGGCTGTAGAATACGTCCAGTGGAGGAATTTATTCTACGCTGAGTAGAAGTTCTGAGGATGGAGCGATAGGGAGATGCTCCGTTTCTACGACATTACTGACTATGGTTGAGACGACCTCTTGCACCACCTGTGTATTTCTCACAGGTGTCTTTGGGGTTTGACCTTCAAGATTAATTAATTCATTGAAGGTGTCCGATTCTTTATCCAACTCTACTATGACAAGAGGTGTTTCAACGACAGGAGGGGGAACCTCTCTTGGTGGCGAGGCGATAACTTGCCGCTGAGCCATCGCACTTGATTGAGCTGTGCCTTTGATTATTTCTTCGTTCAGTTCTTTGTTATGCACAGACTCTTCAGGATGTTTAGATATTTCTTTTGCGGCGCTGGACTTAGATCTGGAAGCGTTGGAGTTTCCGCTAAGGCTGATGCTCGGAGTTGGTTCTCTAGTAGCTACTCGCAGTCCTTCCAGTGGAATACTAGCCAGTCTTCTCTCTCTGAACAATGTGAATTTCCGAAGGTCGTCTGGAGACAATCTTGACTGAGCTTCTTGCAAAACTTCCTTGAGCGAGTCCTTGTTCAGGAAGAGATCATCAAACAGATCTTTCTTCCCAAAGAATACCCTTGTCTTGAGATTGGTTGTAAATTCCTGGGCCACTTTATGTGGGTCGAATGGTCTCGATGAGAACTTAAATAGTTGGAGACATGTCACATTCTCCACCTCATCAAAAGCGTGTCCCACATCGAACAAAGAGAAGACCCCACAAGTGACGGGAAATGGAGGCCAAATGGCCTTCTTTTTGTCCTTTAGTTCCTTTGTTAAGCCGCCTTCAGAACAAGTTTGATAAGCAATTTCCCGGGCCAACAATTTATCAGGAACATACAAAGGTAGGACATGTGGAGGTACAGTGCTTCCAAAAACTCGAATATAGGTAAACCATTCTTCCCCAAACCATCTCGCGATGGGGAGGATGTCAACTTGGGCCTCGGGAGAGCACCTTGGGGGGTCCTTATCATATATCATTCTATGTATGGGCAATATGAGCCCATGGCAAATCTGGTAAAAATGAGGGGCAAATTGGGAATCCCATAAAACTTTATGATAGACGTGAATGGGCAATGGGTCTTGGGTAGTCCATTTCCAACCCATAGTAGGGAATTTCGATACAAGACAGACAAAGTCTATTATATAGGCAGACAGATAAAAAGGAGGATAGGTCCTTTGGGAGAAGGATCTCTTAGAATGGTAGTTTAACCGCCGTGTATAGAGTGTCAGAAAGGATTTTGGCCCAATCCACTATCTCAGAACTAGTCGCGGCATCAATTAACGGTAGCCATTCAGATGAGAACTTATTGATATCGGGCTTACCAAAAAGCCTACAGAGCATGGCTGCAGCAAAACAATATGGAGAGGTGAGGGAACCAGTGCTATACATACCGTTCTTATCTTTTTTCAACGGCTCATCTCTTCTTGACCATTCCTTAGTAGTGTCTGATAGGTCCGGATTCTCCACTGCAAACTTCCTAGCAAACTCTGCATTATAGGTCGCTTGTGGTTCAGGAAGATGATACATGAGCTTTAGGTCTGAGGCAGCAAACGATCCCACGAGCCCATATCCCTGGACTTTGAATTGTCTATGATGTAACTCCAGATCATCTAAAATCCATTTGATCATGTATGTATACGGTAGAATCTTCGGCCTTGCCGCGATTCTATGGAGGAAAGAACACGCAAGGTCTTCCAGGGATGCCTCTGAAGGATGTGATGCACCCGCGACAACAGCAGTTACCTTGACTATTCTAGGGTTCTCTTCTTCTAACAGCCTATATATGCCTTCCCATGTTGAGATACCTGCATCTTTATTGCATGCAGTATCTGTGTACAGGGGCGCCATCTCCTTGGTCTTCTCTCTTGTTTCTGAGCTTTGAGCTTTGTTCTTATTCCCCATTTCGCTTAGCGTTTCTATCTGATTTTTCCTTCACACTTTGCTCCTGCAGGTTATGAGTAAAATGGAAAGATTGATCAGAAAGGTGATGGGAGAGTTTTAAATGCAAGAGATAAATCAGATACGCCACCTTACGTGAAGCAAATCCGCATTAAGGCACACGTCTTTATTCCACTTAATAACTGACAACCGATTTATTACTATCATTAAAAGCGCATAATTCCAAGTCAGGTTATAGTAAGTGGCTTTTCTTTGGGTGGCGCGCCCGAGGGATTCGTATTAAGGTGCTTTTATGATCTGCCAACGTACCCTTGCATGTCGTGCAATCGCAAATAGTAGTGATCGCAATATCGCAAATCGCCATATCGCAGATCGCAATAACTCAATGCTTGTTAATCTTCGCCTACCTCATTTCTGCGATATGCGATCACGCTATCGCAATATCGCAAATCGGCAGGTTTGTAAGATTTTCTTTATGGGTACTAGCATGTTGCGATGCGATGTTGTTATTAATACTGAGGCGGTGCGCATATTGGTCTTTAGAAGGGAAGTGAAGGTGTTTCTCATTCTTTTGTGATGCAACCTTAAAGATTTGCTTCCATGAACACTGGTTTAGGCTTAAGTCACTCAAGAAACCTTTTCGAAGTGCACGTTTGTACTTTAGAATGAAATCTTTGCCTTTCCAAAAATTAACTAAGGGTCCCCATTCATTCTAGCATCGTGGCTGATACTAGATTGAACGAAAAAGGGGGGGGTTGTTGCTGGCCAAAACAGGTTCATATGCCCCATTTGAGATAATGAGTGGGTGTCACTTTTGATTTTAGTTCCAAAGAAGAATTGGAAGTGGAGAATATGTGTTGATTACCGGGAACTCAACAAGGCTACAAAGAAGGGCCATTTTCCTTTGCCCTTCATTGACGATGTCCTAGATGGCCTTGTAGGGAAGAAGTTATTCTTGTTTCTGAATGGATTTAGTGGATAAAACCAAATCCAGATCATCCCTGAAGACTAATATAATACCAATTTACATGTCCTTGGGGTACCTTTTCCTATAGAGTTCTTCCATTCAGTCTGTGCAATGCCCCTGCTACTTTCCAAAGGAAAATTCTAAGTATTTTTGCTATACTTGTTCATGAATCTGTTGAAAAATACATGGATGATTTAAATCCTTATGGATGTGACTTCCATGAAGCTCTCTCCAATATGTGCAAGGTCTTGAAGAAGTTTATTTAAATGAATCTCTCATTGAGCCCTAAGAAATGTGAATTCTTGATGAATGAAGGGGCTGTCCTTGGCCATTCCATATCCAAAGAAGGGATATAGATTGACCCAAACAATATTTCCATCATAAAAAGTGTCCCTACCCCTCAAAATAAAAGAGATGTCAGGATATTTTTAGGATTAGCAAGGTATTATAGGAGATTCATCAAAGACTTTAGTAAAGTGGTTTCAAATTTGTTTGTATTACTATCCAAGGATTCAATTTTTTTTTGGACAAGCAGCTGTCAAAAGGACCTTGAAGTGTTGAAAGAAAATTTGACCACTGCACCCATCCTTAGGAGTCCCAATTGGACATTTCCTTTCCATATCCATACTGATGCATCAAATTTATATGTGGGGGTAGCCTTAGGAAAAGTAGAAGATAAATTTCCTTATGTTGTCTATTTCATTAGTAAGAATTTTTCTAAAGCTGAGTTGAATTACATTGTCACTAAAAAATAACTCTTCATTGTAGTACATTCTTTGAAAAAATCCAGGAACTATATCACTAGGTATCAAACTTTTGTTCATACTGAGCATGTAGCCATTAAATATTTGATGAATAAGCCTAATGTCAATGCTAGGATAGTTAGATGGTTTTTATTGTTACAATAGTTTGATTTGAAAATTATTGACAAACCATGGAAAGAAAATGTGGTTGTAGATTTTTTGTCCAGAATAACCTTGCCTATAGGTAATGAGGAGATGGTGGATGATCAATTTCTAGATGAACACCTCTTTTCCATCTCAATGCTTTGTCCTTGGTTTGTTGACATAGCCAACTACTTGGTTACAGGGATGTTCCCTCCTAATAACATAGCCAACTACTTGGTTACAGGGATGTTCCCTCCTAATATATCATCGAGAGCGAAAAGCAAGATTGTAAGGGAAAACTCTCATCTCACTTGCATTGGGGGAAATATTTTGAAATTGGGCCCAGATCAGATCTTAAGGAGATGTGTAAGAGAATATGAGGTATTTGATATCCTCTTAGCATGTCACGATGGACCTTCTAGGGGTCATTTTGTTGCTAAGAGGACAACCTTTAAATTTTTACAGGTTGGTTACTATTGGCCCACTTTACTTCAATATGTAAGGAGATACACCACTAGATGTGATGAGTACCAAAGGATGGGAAAACCCACACCCAGGGATGAAATTCCCCTACAACCTCAAGTGGCCTTAGATCCATTTGATAAGCGGGGCATGGATTTCATTAGGCCAATTGATCACCATCAGGACAAAAGAGGTACATCATTGTGTGCACCAATTACTTGACAAAGTGGGATGAGACAAAAGGAAGTCAAAGACAAAACTGAGCAGAAAGTGGTTGAGTTTTTAAGAGAAAACATCTTTTACAAGTTTGGGTATCCAAGGGAGGTAGTCACCAATCAAGGAGCACAATTCACATCAAGTTTGATTGAAGATCTCATGAGGCAACACCATATCAAGCACAATACATCCACTTCCAATCAACCTCAAGAAAATGGGAAAGTAGAGGTCACAAATAGAGCATTGGAGAGCATCCTCACCAAGGTTGTTAGCACTAGTAGAAAATATTGGGCAGAGAGACTAGTAGAGGCCAATTGGGCCTATAATGCCACTTGGAAAACCACCACTGGATTCACTCCATATGAATTGGTTTATGAGAAGAAGGATTTGAGTTTGAATATAAAACTTTGAGGATGAAAACTTAGTTGGTCTTAGAATTCACTATAGCACATCAAGAAAGGCTACTCCAACTTAATGGATTATATGAGTTCAGGATGCAATCCCTCCTAGACACTGAAGTCATACAACTGCAAAGAAAGGTATGGCATGACAAGAATATCAAGGAAAAGAATTTTCAACAAAGATATTGGGCCCTGTTATATGATTCTAGGCTTGAATATTTCAAAGGGAAGCTAATGACAAGATGGTTGGGTACATTTCTAGTAGAAAAAGGTCATGAAAATGGATCTTTCCAGATCATAACCATTGATGAGTAAGGTATTCCCTTACTTGTAAATGGTTATAGGTTGAAGCTATATAGAGGATCTTTATCCAAGGAAGAATCTATTAGTTCATTCAACAGAGAATTAAATGTGATTGGGAGTTTGACAACTTCTAGTCCACATAATTCTTATAAATTTGAAAAAATAATAAAAAGGCTTAGGTGAAAACCTTTATGGGGCATCTAAGGGAAACTCTAGGGTTGAAAACCTCTCTAAGGCATCCCGGGAGAAAAAAAAAAAAAAAAAGAGAGAGAGAGAGAGAGAGAGAAGAAAAAATAAAGATGCCTAGGTGAAAACCTCCTCTTAGACACCTAGGGAAGGCATGTAGGTTGAAAACCTACACAAAGGAAACATTATTGTCTCGAAAAAAGAGAAAACAAAAAAAAAAGAAAAAAAGAGAAAAGAGGAACCCAAGGAAGAAGCTTACATCATTCCTGCTAACATTTTTCTTCTTTTACATGACTATACACAATTGGTATATTTTATAGCTACATGATAAAACCTACAAGCTCTTATCCATACTTTCATCCATACACCTCATCTCCATACTCTCCACTCATATAACCATCTCTCTCCACCATCCAGTCAACAAGAAATTTGAATTTCACCTCGTCACTGTGATGCTAGAGGAGGGACCTATATTGCTACAACAAGTTCTATAATGCTATAGGAGGAGAGTATGAAGCTACAGAAGGAGGATACAATGAGAAGAATTACCCAAAAGGCCATGATTCCTCTAGGAAATGATTAATGGGATCCTCCAATGATTTACTCATCATCCATCCATCACCCATCCACTACATTTCACCAAAACTTTCTCAAAATTCCCACTCCGTCCTACCTTTAAAAAATACAGAAGCCACAATTTTCTATTTATCAAATTTCTACACTACTTCTTCATGAATATAACCTTATCCTCATGGATTTTCACCATATTCCTCAACAACATCATGCAAAATGAATACTTCAAGGGAGGATCAAAATACTTCTACGGGGATAAAACTCCTTGTTACAGATCCATTTGGGCACATCACTCCCATCATTCAGATCAGTACCATTTGGGCTCATCAAACCCTAATTCATTTGCTACATGCCCTAGACAAGTCATCACTTTGAATGCCTCCTTCCCTAAGAGTTTCTTGGCCTGAAGCCCTCCACAATTGCCTCCTTGAGGGACCATCGTAGCCTTGGTCAGGGGTAAGTGCGCTTCAGTGTAGGTAGGTGTAGAACCTCTATTCTACACCTATTTGTCTACCATTTTCCTCAACTTTTCCTTATCTTTCCTTCACTTTTGCCTCATTTTCACCATAAAACCTCTCAGATCATTACATTAAGTGTCAATAGGCATGATCAAGCAAGTTTTGCTAATGGATGACTATTTGTTCAGATTTTGACTTACTTGCAGGAATCCCGCAGCTATCTGATGATCCCGCAGCTATCTGAAGATCCTGCAGCCTTTTTGTTAAACACTATGATCCACGTGTCGGTTTGCTAGACGAGCCACATGGGCACTCAGGTATCAACGTGCTCGAGGTTCCTGTCCCATTGTTCCAGCCATCCACGTCATTTTCACCCATGGTCAAAGCTGGTTAAGCTACGGTCAACTCAAGGTGGTTTAAACGGTGATTGAGAGCTGCTTGGTCACGTCATCTTAAATGGTGATTTGTCCATGTTCTATAGATGGCAGGGGACACAATCCAACATGAGATTTATTATCCATGACGACAGAAGCACTAAACTCGTCCACGCAGCCGTGATGTGTCAAGGGACCATTAATACGCATGACTGTTTATTGTTTTTCTGTTAACTAGCTGTACGAGTAGGCTATCTTAGAAACTCCTATAAATTGCTGCGTCTGCGTACACTCAAAGAACTTTTTGATTAGTTGTAATTTTCTGCACTTGTGTTGAATTTAGAAGCATTGTGAACTCTGTTTTCTAGTGCTATTCCAGCACTCTGTTTTGTATACTTTTTGCAAATGGAGGAATAGATATAGCACTGTTTTGAAGTTTCCAGATCTTTGAGTTCTCTTGTGGCTGAATGAACAGAGGGCCCCTGCTCATCTCAGCCTTTGTAAAGTATTTCATGTGCAGCATTTCATTATTTTCTTATTTATTTCCTTAAGCATGTATAGTTTCATTTACTTGTTTTCTTTTCTTTCAAGTTGATCAGTGTTATTTCTTTGCAGGTTTCTTTTAGCCCGGGATTTATTTTTATATGTGTGTGTTTGCTTTACAGCTAATGGTATTTGAAGTTGACAATTCAAGTGCTGCCTTTGTCTTTATAGTTGATTTTTAATCTTATTTCTCAAAGAGCTGTTAACATATATGAATGATCTTCATCATAAACTATTATCTTTTAAGATCAAAATATCACTAATTTGCAGCTAGTTTGGGTGCTTTTTGGACTGTTCTTTCACTACTTTCTTTCCGTGCTTTACACAGTACATGTGCTTTGAAGCATCGAGTTAGAAAGAGTAAATCATTACCACTAGTCTTTAAAGTAGAAGTTTTGATTTTAAAGTGCTTCCTAGACTATTTCCTCACTACTTTCTAATCATGCTTTCCATAGTACATATGGCTGAAGTAGAGAATTAGAAATAGCAAATCATTATCATTAGTCTTTCAAGCATATTTTTCTCACTTTTCTAATTCCACTTAAGCTACTTTCTTTCCGTGCTTTACACAGTACATGTGCTTTGAAGCATCGAGTTAGAGAGAGATAATCTTTATTCTTGGGTTTTAAAAGTGACTCTCTTTTCTTTTATTAGCAGCAACTTGAACGGTGTCTAGTGCCATTGGTAGTGGTCATTTGCTTTCAAGTTTATTTCAAGTCATTTCAATTCATTTATTCTTTCCAAGCATTTCCTTTCAAGCAATTAGTTAGAGATCACTCAACACACACTTCCACTCATTTAGAATTCACTCTACACACACACCATCACTCATTTGTTTATAAATTCTCATTCCATCTTAGGAACATAATTAACCACAACAACACCCCCAACGATAAGAAAAACTCTAAGAGGTTACTTAAGTACATATAGTACACCTTCACTTCATCGGCTTACGAGCCCCGGGTTGACAATAAATACTAGCAATTTAGATAACACTAAATTGACTAAACATTTTGGCGTCGTTGCCGGGGAAGTGAAATTAAGTAGCCATATTCTTAGAAAAAAAAATATAAAATATAAACTTCAAGAAAAGAAGTTAATAACCTATCTAAGTATGCTCTCCTCTTGCACTTTTAAGTGATCTGGAGGATCAGAAAGGAGAAAGTTATTGATTTAATAGTTTCTTGAGTATGCTCTCTTCTTGCACCTAGAGTGAACTGGAAGATCAGAAAAAGAACTATTTAACTTGACTTGAAGATAAAATAAAAATGACATGCATAGAGCTAGAGATTCTAGGGGAAGGTTTTTAGCTAGAGCTCGAAGTTCAATTTTTACAAGTCCATCTGCTTCAAGAGATAGACAAGAGACACCTCCCTTATCTCCAACCGAAACTCCTAGTCCTGAAATTCAAGAGCCAAGAGTTGACTCTCCTATACCTTCTATTGAGTTTGAACTAGGAAGGGACTCTTCTCTTTCTCCTACCAGAAAACCAATTGTAATTGAGGAAATAGACTCACCTGAAGAGGAAGGAGAAATCTCTTCTCATTCACCCTTTGTAGAAGAACCAGAAGATTTTGAAATCCCTAGGAGAATCATCATGGCAGAGGAAGAAGGAGGCGATAGAGGTAGAGGTAGAGGAGGAGGAGGAAATAACAATAACAATGGAGGAGGTAGAGGTCCCATTGGAGGAAATAGAGATGGGGATAACACATTTGGGTTTCCCATTGTTGATGAGGACTCCCAAGCCACCATGAAAAACATATCACCATCCGTCCTCCCAAATTTTCATGGATTAAGAACTGAGGACCCTGAAACATTCTTGTTTGAATTTGAAGTTGTGTGTCGAACTTATGACTATCTGGATGATACTCAGAAACTCAAACTGTTCCCATCAACATTAAAAGATCAAGCTTTGAAATGGTTCATGGGGTTACTTACTCAGTCCATTAGGACCTGGGATGAAATGAAACAAACCTTTTTGGATAGGTATTTGGACTATTGTATGCCTACTAATCATAAGGATGAGGTTTTTAAAATGATGCAAAAAGAAGATGAGAGCTTAGAAGATTTACTTGAGAGATTTCAATATAATTTAAAAAGAGCAAAAATGAGCACCTTGGATGAAGAGACCTTAAAAGCCCTCTTATTAAAAGCCATTAGGGATGAATGGATAGATATCTTAAACATGATGGGGAAAGGGGATATTTCTCAACTTCCTCTCAGTGATATAGCAGAACTTTGTACCCATCTCTCAAGGGGCAAATCAAAAACTCAAAAAGGGCCTAGAGATCCTTCTCTCCTTAGGGCAAATAAATCTGCAACAGGATCAGTGAGTAGGGCTGAAATCGGTAATATGCTAAATGAATTTAAAACTGACATCTTAGGGAGTCTTAGTGAACAAATTGATACCCTTAAGATTCAGAATAAACAAAAAGAAGAAGCCGAGGCTATGACCATCTTTTGCCCGAAGTGTAGAAAGAAGCATGCTTTAAGGGAATGTCCCTTGGAAGCACAAGTTGTGGAAACCTGTGTAATTTGCTCAGAAACTCATGAGACCAAGGAATGTCCTTCAATCCCTGGCCTCAAAGCAGTCTTTCAAGAAGATCCAAGTACTCTTGAATCTCTTTGTTTTGTTGCAAGAAGACCTTGGCAGGGGCAGCAAAATCAAGGGTTTAATAACTCTATGAATTTCCAGCCCCCACCAAATTGGAATCCTTGGCAACAACCTTGGTCACAACCACAAAATCCTTTCCAAGCATGGTTGCAAAGCATGCAAATGCAAAATCCTTATGGGAGATTTGCCCAATTCTATCAATATCCTCAATCCTTTCAGAATCAGCAAGCTCCCCAACTTCCAAATAAAGGTCAACAATTGTCATTACCATTCCCTCAACAACAACAAACTCCTCCACAAAATCAAAATTCTCAACTCTTGTTACAATCTCAGCAGAGGCCAAATCAACTTCCCTCTCAACCTCAACCAAACCCCAATAATAGGAATCCTCAAAGTGCTTATGTGATGGAAGGTCAACCACTTATGGAAGGTCAACCATTCCCTACCTATATGGTTGTCCCTCTCAATGAGGTCCAACTCAGATCAGGTAGAATCTTAGACCAACCTTCTACAAGTGCTCAACAACCAAGCATTTCTGAGGAAGAATCTCTCAAAGCCAATAAGGGTTCTGAAGTATCCCTTCAAAACCCAAGCATTAAAGAAAAAGAAAAAGAATCAACTCCCTTAGTAGAGCAACCCACATCTTCAGCTATTCCTCCTTTTCCTGAAAGATTGCAAATTGATAAAGGAGTGGAGAAGCAGATTTGGTTGCCTGACTATAGCCTTCTAGATGAATTGAAAAATGTCTGTATCAAGATTCCCTTGTTAACAGCCATTAAGGAGATTCCCATTCTAGCAAAGACAATAAAGGAGATGAGTTTGAAAAAAACAATAAAAAGAACCAGAGACACCAAAAGGATACATCTAGTTGGAAAAATTGCAGACATTATGATGGGTAAAATTACCATGCAAAAATATGTAGATCCCGGTAGCCCTATTGTTAAAACTCATATTAATGGGGTTGAAATCCCAAATACCTTGATTGACTTAGGAGCCGCTATCAACATTATGAGTAGACAGACCATGGATCAGTTAAAACTTCCTAACCTTCTCTTTACACCTACTTTGCTGCAACTTGCAGACAGATCAATAATTAAACCCGATGGTGTATTGGAAGACATTCCAGTCTCACTAGACTCTTGGAAATATCCAGTTGATTTTATGATTTTAACTCCCAAGAACAATCTAGGAGGACATCCTCTTATTCTAGGAAGACCTTGGCTGGCCACAGCTGATGCTTTCATAAGTTGTAGGTCGGGAGACATGTATATATCAGATGGTAATTCGACCAAGAAATTCAACTTGTATCCTCCCGCAAAGGCAATAACAGAAATAGGAGAAGATGAGTGGATTGATGATGAGGATACTCTTCAACCTGTTCTAACCATCTCTGAAATCAGTGAGGACAGTCAAATTCTAAATACATTAGAAAATTTTGAGGCACCTTTAGAATATGACTCTTCACAATTCCAGTTAGATGCAGATATTGAATATCTCTCCTCTAGACAGATGTCTCTCTTCTCAATGGAAGAGTTTGGTAGTTCTATAGTTGAAATCTTTCCAGGAAAAACATTAAACATCAACAAGAACTTGGAAAGACTACAACAAGAAGAATTAACTAAACTATTGCAAAAACATTCCACTGCCTTTGCATGGGAATATACTGACATGAAAGGAATCGACCCTAAGACTTGTATTCATCATATTTACATTGAAGAAAACAGCAGACCTATTAGGCAGCCACAAAGACGGATGAATCCAAATCTTAGGGAAATTTTGAAAGAAGAACTTCAGAAATTGCTCAAGGTAAACTTCATTTACCCCATTTCAGATAGCCAATGGGTTTCTCCCTTGGTTATAGTGCCCAAAAAGAATGGTAAATGGAGAGTTTGCATTGACTATCGAGAATTGAACAAGGCAACCTTAAAGGATCATTTTCCTCTACCTTTTATTGATCGGGTATTAGACACTTTAGCAGGTAAAAAGTATTTCTCATTCTTGGATGGTTTTAGTGGTTACAATCAGATTCAGGTAGCACCTGAAGATCAAGACAAAACCACCTTTACTTGTCCTTGGGGGACTTTTGCCTATCGAGTACTCCCTTTTGGTTTGTGCAATGCACCTGCTACATTTCAAAGGGCTGTACTAGGAATCTTCTCAGATCTGATTCATGATTGTGTAGAGGTATACATGGACAATTTCACAGTCTATGGTAATACATTTGAAGAAGCTTTGGCAAATTTGGAAAAAGTACTGGTAAGGTGTAAGGAAACAAATCTTTCTTTAAGTCATGAAAAGTGTTTTATGATGTTTACTGAAGGGATTGTTTTAGGACATCATATTTCAGGAGATGGAATCAAAGTTGATAGATCTAAAGTAGAAGTCATCTCTAAGTTACCTGTTCCAAATTGCCAAAGAGATGTTAGAAGTTTTCTTGGGTTTACTGGTTATTACAGAAGATTTATTGAAAACTTCACTAAGATAGCATCCCCTCTTTTCAAATTACTTACTAAAGATTGTGAATTTAAGTGGGATCCTGAATGTCAATCTGCCTTTGAAGCTTTAAAGACTAGAATATCTGAAGCACCCATTTTAAGGGGTCCAAATTGGAAACTCCCTTTCCACATTTCTACTGATGCTTCAGATACAGCTTTAGGAGCTGTTTTGGGACAAAAGGATTTGATCCCTTATGCCATTTATTACACGAGTAAGAATTTGACTCCTACTGAGTTAAATTATACTGTTACTGAAAAGGAGTTTCTAGCCGTTGTTCATGCTATAAACAAGTTTAGACACTATATAACCGGCTATGAAACCTTTGTCCACACTGATCACTCTGCCATTAGATACCTCATGAACAAACCAGTCACTAATGGTAGAGTTACAAGATGGCTTTTGCTCTTACAGGAATTCAACATAACTGTGTTAGACCGACCAGGTAAACAGAACACAGTAGCTGACTTCTTGTCCAGAATCCAAAACACTAATGAGGACTCTCCTGTAGAGGATAAATTTCCAGATGAATATTTGTTTGCAGTAACCACCAAAACCCCTTGGTATGCTGATATTGCTAATTATTTAGTTACTGGAAAATTACCTTTACATTTATTTCCTAATGAGAAAAGGAAAATCATTCAGGATAGTTCACTTTATTCTTGGATTTCTAATGAATTGTTCAGAACAGGGCCAGATTTGATGATCAGAAGATGTGTACGGGAGTATGAGATGCCTGACATCCTTAAGGCATGTCATGACGAACCTTGTGGCGGACATTTTTCTGATAAGAGGACTGCCTATAAAATCCTTTCATCAGGATATTATTGGCCTTCTCTCTTTAAGGATGCAAAGCAATATGTTAAAAGGTGTGACAGTTGTCAAAGAACTGGGAGACCAACTCTTTCAAATGAAATGCCACTACAGCCACAGGTATGCATCGAACCTTTCGAGAAATGGGCTCTAGATTTTGTTGGACCAATTAATCCGCCATCCAAGCAAAATAGATATATACTGGTTTGTACTGATTATGTTACCAAGTGGGTAGAAGCTATAGCATTAACTTCTGCTACTGAAAATTCAGTTGTTCAATTTCTTTTCAAGGATATTTTCACTCGTTTTGGTGTCCCAAGAGAAATTGTAACAGATCAGGGAAGCCAATTTACATCAAGGATGGTGGAAAAGCTGATGGAGGAATATAAGATTAAGCATAGAACATCTACTCCATACCATCCGCAAGCGAATGGTCAAGTAGAATCTACAAATAAAGTTCTTGAAAGCATCATCACAAAGACTGTTCATCTTCATAGAAGAGATTGGGCAGAAAGGCTTCCTGAAGCCTTATGGGCCTATAGAACTACATGGAGGAACACTACAGGACATTCTCCCTATGAACTTGTTTATGGGAAGGAAGTCCTGTTCCCCATTGAGTTCCAAATCAAGACCTTCAAGACAGCAGTTCAATTGGGGATGAGCTTATCAGAAGCCCAGAAGCACAGAATGGACCAGTTAAATGAACTAGATGAAATGAGACAAGATGCAATTCTAAGGACCGATCTAGTTCAGCACCAAAGAAGCAAATGGCATGATCGACATATCAAAGAAAAGAAGTTTCAAAAGGGTGATTGGACACTCTTGTTTGATTCAAAATTTAAGGACTTCAAAGTAAAATTTCAAACTCATTGGCTTGGGCCATATGAGATTGATGAAGTCTTTAATAATGGAGCAGTTAGAGTGAAGACTATTGATGAACTTCAAACTCCCTTTATTGTGAATGGCCACCGGTTAAAAGTCTACCACAAGCCACTCTCAAAAGAGGAGTTTGTTAAGTTATTCCAAGGCGATTCTGAAATGAGGCTGGTGGAGAAGAATTCTTCTCCTCCATCAGCCTAATCTCTGTTTCTTTCAATTTCAATAAAAAAAAAAAAAAAAAAGAGAAAAAAAGAAAAGAAAAAAATGAATAAAAGTATGAGCCTGAAAACCAATCTCTGATTGCCAGTCTCATGCAGAAAGCATGAGGTTAAAATCAGGGTCACCTGACACCTCATGTTTTCCAAAAAAAAAAAATCTCTCTCTTTCATTTCCATTTCATTTATTTCATCTCACCATTTTCTTCCATCTTACCATCTTCACTTCACCTCACTGCTTTCCACTCACTCATTCATTCATTCCTTCATTCCATTTCACTTCATTAATAAAGTTTTTTTTAGGCAACTAAAGTATTTTATGCAGCTGGAAGACTTCATTACAGTTTCTGCAGCTATTTGACAATTCTGCAGCCGTTTAGCCTTCCTGCAGCCTTCTGTACCTGCACAAGAAACACAGTTTGTCTGAAGAAAATATTTACAGTTCAAAATCATCAAAGACAAGGAGGAAAGATCATGTGCTAGCAATAAAGTTAACAAAAGGTTAGTAGCAAATCATCAGAAGCCAAATCAAATGTGAATCCGAGGTATGTTCAAAACTCTAAACCTATGGTTATTTCATTATGCGGAATTTTCTGGGTTATGTCTTGTTGGCCACTAAACGTAATGATTACCCATTTTCTTTTCCCATGCGACCACAAATCTACGAATCCTCCACGTCTACCAGCTCATAATAACCATGATTTTTGAAATTACATATGGCTGTTTCGGTCATTAAGGTCTTGTACCCTAATGACGTAACCTACCGTATTACGTCTCTCAGTTTTCGTCCCGCAGCCATGTGTCACTCCACAGCCGAAATTGGAGAATGTAGCCGTTCCATTCATCATTTCAAAACCCTCTGTGCTCATAACACCCTATTCCTCGCTATCATCTCCCTTATTCTGTTTCACTCACTACGATTACCTCCATAAACCATCCTCTGTTTTCTCTCTGCCGTATAGCCCGTAAACCTGTGATACAGTCGTATTATGACTGTTAGTCACCGTTTTCACTATGTCCACGCTGTTATCCACCGCTTAACTCTAATTCAAGCTGTGAATTCCCGGTGTCTGAGGCTGTTGATGCACCGTATACCCTCTGTTCCACCAAGTCTGAACAGGAACCGAGGAGTTACTGTGTGAAGTTACGGAGTTACTGTGTAAGGTCACCATCAAATTTGTGTTTTAGACAGAGCTGAGGAGTCGATGGGAAAGCTTTTAAGGGCTGAACCCGAAGGTTCGAAATTCTTGGAGGCATATCCTCAGGTTGAGGAGGCACTACAAAAAGCCAATTGGTTACAATGTATCAGAAAGTTTAAGGGCTACCATAAAGAAGTAACCAAAGCCTTTGCAAGATCATTTAAGGATAAAGACAGTCAGGCAGAGGTGGGTGATTTAACATTTACAGTCAGCGAAGGAAGCATAGCAAGGGCTACCTCTCTTCCACAAACCGGTGAACGTTGGTTCAAAAACCGGGCAGTCCAGGATCAACAATGGAAGCGGATTTTTAAAAACCCAGGTATGGACACAAGTGTTTTCACCAAAGGAATTCCAATCTCCCATGTTAAAGAAGAATGGAAAATTCTATTGTTATTAGTACAAAAATTTTTCACCTGTGAAGGGAGATTTGGAGTGTTGTATGTCTATCATGGTAAAATTATGCTGCAATTTCAAGGAGAACATGATATAAACCTTCCTTATTTTCTATTTCAAAGCCTTAGGAAAATGTGTTCCATGGCTCAACGAAATCCACGAAATGTAGAAGCTTACCTCTGTCACCATGGTCTTGTAAAATTATTGATAGAAGAACAGTTAAAAGAAAAACAAGACACATGGGAGAAATTCCTTGTAAGGAATCATTTTGCAGAACCTGGAGAGTCTTCTATACCTAGAAAAAGCAGAAGGAAGAGAAAAGAAAGTATCTCTGAGACTGATATCTTAGAGGAAACTGTTCAAGGACAAACTGTAGAAGAAATAGAAGTCCATCATCCTGAACCTGAGATTGAACCCACTGAAGACAGTGCTCAAGAGGTCATCTCAGAAACCCTCGCTGAACTTGCCAAGGAAGCTGCCAAAAAGAGAAAAGAAGACAAAAAGAAACAAAAACAAGATAAGGGGAAATCCATAATCCAAGAAACTGACCAGACCCCAGAGCATTCTAGTGGTGAAGAAAGAGATAACCAGCCTTTAGCACAAAGGGTAGCTAAACTCCATGAGAAAACTGCCCTCTCTGAGAAAGTAAAAGTTCAAAAACCAAAGGAAAAGACACAAAAAGAAACACAGAGTGCTGCCACTGTAAGAAGGAGTAGTAGATTGCAGAATAAAAGGAAAGCCACAAGGACACTCTTCGTTGATCTTAGCACACCTGAGAAGGGTGCTACAAAAGTAGACCTTGAGGATAGTCCATCACGTGAGGCAGCTACTCCTCCAAGAGAAGACAGTCCATTTCAGCCGGAGTTTGAAACTGAAATTGAGCATGAATATAGTCCAAGGAAGTCACCAATTGTTGACCCAATTCAACAAGAGGTGTACAACTATTTTGAAACATTGGAGCAAAACACTGCTGGCCCAAGTAATGTCATGCCTCATGAGCAGCAAATAGATTTACTTAAACAAGAAATCTATGAACTTGAAGTGCTAAACCGTCACATTAAACAGAGAAATGAAGAAATGAAGCAGCAAGCTGATATTGCCAAAGCAATCCAAGATAACACCTTTCTTCACATGAGCATGTGGCAGAAGAAACACAGCAGACTCAAGAAGAGATGTAGAAGGCTGAACAGAGCCTTAATTAATTTGAAATTCAGATGCATGTTCAAGAGGCCAAAGGTTAATGTTTCTACACAAAGGAAGAGAAGGAGGTTGGATGTCCTAGCTGAGGCATCCCAGCAGATGGACTGAATTGTGTTTTCATTGCATGAGGACATGCAATACCCTCGGAGTGGGGGTATGTAGAACCTCTATTCTACACCTATTTGTCTACCATTTTCCTCAACTTTTCCTTATCTTTCCTTCACTTTTGCCTCATTTTCACCATAAAACCTCTCAGATCATTACATTAAGTGTCAATAGGCATGATCAAGCAAGTTTTGCTAATGGATGACTATTTGTTCAGATTTTGACTTACTTGCAGGAATCCCGCAGCTATCTGATGATCCCGCAGCTATCTGAAGATCCTGCAGCCTTTTTGTTAAACACTATGATCCACGTGTCGGTTTGCTAGACGAGCCACATGGGCACTCAGGTATCAACGTGCTCGAGGTTCCTGTCCCATTGTTCCAGCCATCCACGTCATTTTCACCCATGGTCAAAGCTGGTTAAGCTACGGTCAACTCAAGGTGGTTTAAACGGTGATTGAGAGCTGCTTGGTCACATCATCTTAAATGGTGATTTGTCCATGTTCTACAGATGGCAGGGGACGCAATCCAACATGGGATTTATTATCCATGACGACAGAACCACTAAACTCGTCCACGCAGCCGTGATGTGTCAAGGGACCATTAATACGCATGACTGTTTATTGTTTTTCTGTTAACTAGTTGTACGAGTAGGCTATCTTAGAAACTCCTATAAATTGCTGCGTCTGCGTACGCTCAAAGAACTTTTTGATTAGTTGTAATTTTCTGCACTTGTGTTGAATTTAGAAGCATTGTGAACTCTGTTTTCTAGTGCTATTCCAGCACTCTGTTTTGTATACTTTTTGCAAATGGAGGAATAGATATAGCACTGTTTTGAAGTTTCCAGATCTTTGATTTCTCTTGTGGCTGAATGAACAGAGGGCCCCTGCTCATCTCAGCCTTTGTAAAGTATTTCATGTGCAGCATTTCATTATTTTCTTATTTATTTCCTTAAGCATGTATAGTTTCATTTACTTGTTTTCTTTTCTTTCAAGCTGATCAGTGTTATTTCTTTGCAGGTTTCTTTTAGCCCGGGATTTATTTTTATATGTGTGTGTTTGCTTTACAGCTAATGGTATTTGAAGTTGACAATTCAAGTGCTGCCTTTGTCTTTATAGTTGATTTTTAATCTTATTTCTCAAAGAGTTGTTAACATATATGAATGATCTTCATCATAAACTATTATCTTTTAAGATCAAAATATCACTAATTTGCAGCTAGTTTGGGTGCTTTTTGGACTGTTCTTTCACTACTTTCTTTCCGTGCTTTACACAGTACATGTGCTTTGAAGCATCGAGTTAGAAAGAGTAAATCATTACCAATAGTCTTTAAAGTAGAAGTTTTGATTTTAAAGTGCTTCCTAGACTATTTCCTCACTACTTTCTAATCATGCTTTCCATAGTACATATGGCTGAAGTAGAGAATTAGAAATAGCAAATCATTATCATTAGTCTTTCAAGCATATTTTTCTCACTTTTCTAATTCCACTTAAGCTACTTTCTTTCCGTGCTTTACACAGTACATGTGCTTTGAAGCATCGAGTTAGAGAGAGATAATCTTTATTCTTGGGTTTTAAAAGTGACTCTCTTTTCTTTTATTAGCAGCAACTTGAACGGTGTCTAGTGCCATTGGTAGTGGTCATTTGCTTTCAAGTTTATTTCAAGTCATTTCAATTCATTTATTCTTTCCAAGCATTTCCTTTCAAGCAATTAGTTAGAGATCACTCAACACACACTTCCACTCATTTAGAATTCACTCTACACACACACCATCACTCATTTGTTTATAAATTCTCATTCCATCTTAGGAACATAATTAACCACAACAACACCCCCAACGATAAGAAAAACTCTAAGAGGTTACTTAAGTACATATAGTACACCTTCACTTCATCAGCTTACGAGCCCCGGGTTGACAATAAATACTAGCAATTTAGATAACACTAAATTGACTAAACAGTAGGCCCATGTCAAGGTGCTTTCCAGAGCACTTAGGCCCACTTTGGCTTGCGCTGGGTGAGTTTGAGCGAAATCATCATAGGGTTCTCGGAATATTCTTATGTTTTGGAGCCATCTAGAACATTCCCACACTTATCATCTCCTATGAGCTCGAAATTGGATAGGAAATGAGTTAAGTAACCTCCGATCCTCTCATCCCTTCCTTCATGGAAACTAAATCTATGTTTGGAAGGCCATTCAATACCCTCATTTATGACCAAACCTCCTCAATTTTCCTATAAATTGAGCACTCATCTAAGTGATCGGATGGACTTTGAGAATTTTTAAGGAGATATTGTTGGTGTGAGGATTGAGATTGTAAGAAAGTATTGTTATGCTGTTGGAGTGCTATGCTATTGATGTGATGTTGGTTGGAACCCAAGCTGGAAGAGTGACAATGGATTAGACTTCATGGTTGTAATTCTTCCTTTTACTTAATAAAGTTGTTTACACCTTTTTCTATATGCGTATCTTGATATATGATGTTTATATGTGTGAATGTATCTAATTAAATTTACTTATAGTTGATAGATCTCTTGCTTTGATTGGTTCTCTGTCTTCTATTTATGTCTGCGGGTACTTTTTGAGCGAGTTAAGTTCGAAGAGGAGTGACGAGAGCCATACAAAGGAGACAAAAGGAAAGCGAAAGAACAAGTAGGTCCTTTGCTTCCCTTGTCTTATTTATCATCTATAGAAAAAGGATAAGTTATTTAAATATGTTGTTCTAGGTATAACTCCACTGGGGAACAATCATCGTTTTGGTAGTTTACCTTCATCCTAGTACACTCTAGTAGACCTCACTTACTTCCACTGATCTTGTTTTAGTTTTTGAAGTGTTTTTTGGTGAAAAGAGTGCTTGTAAGCCCCTAGGATGGCCTCTCTGGCACCAATGCAGGTTTGGTCTAGAGACAGAGCACTGCAGAGCATCCTTGGCTTGAGGATAGTGCTCTGAAGCGCACTGTCTCACATTCAAGGTTGCGTTGATCCCCAAAATAAAAACCCTTCCTTTGAGTTGATTTTTTGCCAAATTTCCTTTTGTTTCTGCTTGCTGAAAGGTTGATGATGCTTGTGTCTCTGAAATCAATTTGTGTTTCCTTTGCCAGCCCTACTTTCTCCTTGATTTTTTAGTGTTTCTTAAATGATTTATTTATCTGATCTGAAAATCACCCTTTAGTGATCTCAGTTAGTTAATTGTTGAATGAAGGTATTACAAACTCATGTGCTGGTGCGTGTCTATGTTATTTTAGGCAACGGATCGATTAGATTGCAAAATACACAGACACTGGAAAAGGGAAAATAGCAGAGAAGCATAGTAAGCACATACGAGAACACATCAAATTAATAAGGAGTTCACCCTATCCTCCAGGGCTATGTCTCCGGTCCAGCTTTCAGTGGTGGCCTTCTTTTATTGTGTCTTAAAGCAGAGAATTACATTGAGGAGCTCAATTTGAGTCTCTTGAAACAGAATTGCTTGGCAGGGTGGTTCTTGGATTCCCCAAGCCACTAGAGTGCACAGACTCTTTTCCTTACCAGCTCTTGACCTTCTGGTCTTTAAGGGGAGGAGCCCAATATGGTACTCGATTCTCGACAGATCCCCTCAAGGGTGGCTTGAACCTCTCAAGCTCTTTGGTGCTCGACGCTGTCTGTGGTCAGCTCGAACCTCAGTCTTTCTGCTTTTGCTTCACTGTCTTTGTTTTCTCTGTCTTCTTCCTTTTCTTCTCTTCTCCATCTTCGGTGTCTTCTACTTTGTCTGTTCATGGCTTTAAAGCCAATCGATCTCATGACTGTTCGCTTCCTCTTCTTCCTCCGTCAGGTCGCCTGTTGCTGCTCGCTTGGAGTTCCCTGTCTTGGCATCATCATCAATGGCTCACAGGGAGTGGCCACTTGTCCCCTTGCGAACAGCGCCAACTTTTCCTCATCGGTTCAGTTCTTCATTTTCGTCGAGAAATGACTCATCTGCCACCTCAGTGGTCAAATCAGATCTCAAATCCTTGTAGATCTCGGCTTAATCTGTTGTCAAATCTGGTTCTTTCATCGGGCGCGTTCTCAACCGTTAGATTTGGAGCCCCCAAATCCAACATCATTCGCACATTTCGCGCGGTTGAGTTGCTCGACCGTTAGCGTGCAATGAGTGGAAGTTTTCTCTCTCCTCCGCTTGCCACGCATCAGGCGCTGAATGGAATCGCTAGTTTTCAGCCAAATCCACTTACCACCCAAGGGTGCCCCCAATATACCACTGGTTTTGGAGCGCGGGTCCTGCCTTTAGCCTTTTGCACTTTTCCCCACGGTTTTCCGGCTTCCATGCGACCGAGCACTTCGGGGCCTTTCCATTTTGAGGGGTTTTTCCCAGCAATGCGCGATTAGTGCTAAGTGCTAATCGTACATCAGAAACTGCCTCCTTTTCTCGATCTGGGCTTCCCAAGTGCTAGTTTCGCCTCTTGTGCCGTCTCCATGGGCCTCAGTCAGCGCGCTTTGACCGAGGTCCTCGTCGTTCCACGCTGGCTGCCAATTGCCACTGTTCAGAGGTTTTTATGATGACTCTGTACTCTTGAATTTGAGGTTTTGTCCCAGTCTGATACAGTCATGGTACTTTGATTATTCTTCATGGATCCAATTCGGATCATAGCCTTCCCACTGAAAAATATTTTGGACCAACAAAAGTTGGTTTTAAAGTATCGACTAAGTGAGGGTATTGTTGTCTCACTTGTCCAATTTCAATCCACTTTGCACTGCTCGGCTTTGAACCCTTGAGCCCTACTCTAAGGTACTCAACATCTCCTCTGTGTGTCGTCCTCACCTTCCTGTCCAGAATTGTGTCTTCCTGTAATTCATTAAGATATTCAGGTAGCAGGTCATCAATAGAAGGTAATTGACTCTTCTCTTCAGGATCCCCAATTAGAGAGGGTTCAAACAATCTTAAGCAATCTGCATTTACAACTGAGTAGATGTGCATGTAGGCTAGTAGATCAAGGCAAAAGGCATTTTCACCAATCTTCTCATGTATTTTGAAAGGTCCATACCTGATGGGATTTATATTTTTACCTTCACCTTGCATCCTGTCCTTGTTGATATACAACCAGACTTGGTCACCAACTTGGAAACTGTGCTCCATTTGATGCTTTTCATGCCTTGCCTTGTATTTGGCTTGGCTCTTTTCCAGTTGTTCCTGTACTGCCTGGTGGATCTCCTAGAATTTTTCAATGAACCTAGTTGCCCTGTCCACACCACTGTGTCCCTCAACTGTGGTATCTTTACCAAAGACAAAATCCAAAGGAGACCTTGGAGTGAAAGCAAAACAGGTCTCAAAAGGAGATTTCTGTGTAGAAGAATGTTTTGCTTTGTTGTAAGCATGCTGCACATAACACAAATGTTCATCCCAAATCTTAGGATGTTTGCTGCAATATACTCTGAGTAACTGGATCACTGTCCTGTTAACTACTTCTGCCTGGCCATCTGTTTGTGGATGAAAAGCTGTTCTTTTCTTTAGTTTGGTGTCCATCAGTTCCCACAGACTTGACCAAAACTTCCCCACAAATCAGGTGTCTTGATCAGATATAATGAAAGTGGGTAATCCAAAATGAACCCATACATGTTCAAAGAACAGTTTTACAGTTTGTTTAGCTGTAATCTGTTTATTACAAGGTATCAAAATACACATTTTTCTGAACCTATCCACACCAACATATAGATAATCATGACCTTTCTTAGATTTAGGCAGTCCTCCAACAAAATCCATGGAAACACTTTCCCAAGGGTGAGAAGGTACTGGTAATGGAGTGTACAAGCCTAGTTTTCTATTGTTGGGCTTGCTTTTAGCACACATAATACACCCTCTTACATATCTAGAAACTGTCTCATTCATTTTTGGCCAGTAAAAAAATCTTTGCAGCTGTGCAACTGTTTTACTTACCCCAAAGTGACCTGATATCAAAGAAGTGTTTGCTTCTATCTTTACTCTCTTAGTTTGTGGAATACAGAGTTTCCCAATGGTACAAGAGTTGGTCCTTTACATGATAATCCAATTCTTCTACTCGTTTGCCTTTACTCAAAGTTGCATATACATTTTTGAAACCTATATCTTGAGCATATTGTTCAATGTAGCTTTCATGTAGCACAAAATTATGCTTAAGTATAGTAGATGCATTTATAATGGGTCTAGATAACATGTCTGCAACTTTGTTGTGTATGCCCTTTTTATATCTGATGACTAAATTAAACTGTTGTAGAAAACCCATCCATCTATAGTGTCTTGATTGCTGCAACTTAGTTTGGGAGTGTAGATATTGAAGTCGTTGATGATTAGTATGTATTACTGTCTCTTTGCCCATTAAGTAACGTTTCCACTTTTTCACACTCTGAACTAATGCATACAATTCTTTATCATATGTAGGATAGTTAACTACTACAGGATTAAAAGTCTCAGAATGATAACATATGGGTTTACCGTGATGTGTCAACACTGCTCCCATGGCATAGTCATTGGCATCTGTTTGGATCTCAAATGATCTTTGCAGATCAAGTAGTGCTAATACACGTGTTGTACTAATCTTTTCTTTCAAGGTGTCGAAGGCTTTCTGATGTTTGCCTCCCCACTAAAACACCTTGTTCAATCCTGTTAAATCATGTAAGGGAGCTGCAATTGAGGAAAAGTTAGAAATGAACTTCCTCCAATGCTGTGATACCCCTAAGAAGCTTCTCACTTTTGTAGCAGACCTGGGTTTAGGCCAGTTCACAATGACTACCACTTTAGAGGGATCTATCTTCAATTCACCACCCCTTACTATATGACCCAAATAATTTAGAGATGTTTTGCCAAATTCACATTTTGGGAGTTTAACATGAATTTTTTCTCTTTTCAAAACATCTAATGTCTGCTTAACATGCTTTAAGTGTTCCTCCCACGTTTTACTAAAAATCAGAATGTCATCCAGATACACAATCACAAAATCATCAAGAAAAGGTTTGAGTACATCATTCATTAATCTCATGAAAGTAGTAGGAGCATTAGTTAAGCCAAAAGGCATAACTAACCACTCATACAATCCCTGCTTTGTTTTGAAAGCAGTCTTCCACGCATCTTGTTCCGCAACTCTGTCCTGATGGTATCCACTGTGCAAGTCTAGCTTGGTGAAATAAACAACTTCCTTCAATTTATCTAAAAGATCGTCTATGCGAGGAAGGGGATAACGATTTTTGGTTGTTATCTTATTTAGTGCTCGGTAGTCAATGTACATTCTCCATGAACAATCTTTCTTTCTCACCAAAACAATTGGTGACCCACATGGTGATGTGCTAGGCCTGATGAACCTCTTCTCGAGCAACTCCTGCACTTGCTTCATGATTTCAGCATTCTCTAAAGCAGACAACCTGTACATTCCAATGTTAGGCAATGGAGCATCTTTCTGCAAAATAATATCATGTACTATTTCCTTTTTGGGTGGCAGACCTTTAGGTTGTTGAAACAAGATATCATATTTTGAAACAGACTTTTCTAAATCAGCTTGTTGTTTAGCATTACAGCCCTCAAATACATTGGTTTTTTCAGGTTTCTTTTCCTTTACAACCATCAGTAAGAATTGTTTGCATGAATTTATCATTCTTTTCATCTGCCCTAAGTTTATGAGAGTATAATTATTCTTGAGCTTATGAGTTGTTACAAAGTATTCGATTCCATATTTAACAAGTAGATACTTGTTCTGAGCTCTATAGAAAATAGCTTTTCTATCATAAAAGTAAGGACTTCCTAAAACAATTCCACATATATCCAAAGGAATTATGTCTACCTCAACCTCATTTACAAATGCTAACCCAAAAGAAAACTTGAGTTTGCACTGTCTAGTCACTTGTAGTTGTGCTTTGTCATTCAACCATCCTAATGGGTATGGTTTCTTGTGTGGTGTAGTTGACAATCCCAATTTCTTTACAATTTCTTCAGAAATTAAATTTACTTGTGAGCCACTATCAAACAAAGTATCAATATTTTGATGTTTGGAAATAACTCGAATATGGAAAAGCTCACGACTTTTTCTCTCATTTTCTTCATCAGTAATAGATTATGCAGAATTACTAGTAGATGCTTTAGAATTCTTACCTTTTATACCTGTGGCTGCAATGGTTGTTTCATCTCCCGAGTCTAACCCCAAATCTTTCTGAATAGCTGCAGCAATCTTCTTCTTCTTGCCCTCAAATTTCTTAGGTCTCAGCTCTGGATGCAGAATCCAACAATGCTCATCATCATGCCCATCCTTTTTACGGTGAGTGCATGAAGCCTTGCTTTTCTGTGCAGTGTTAGCCTTCCTTTCTTTCAACTTCTGCTTTCTTTTCTCCTTGCTCTTGCTTGCAGTGGGTTGGGATGGTCCCCCAACTTCTAGATTTCCATTCTTTCCTCTAGCTTCTAGATGAGTAGCTTATATAGATACCTAATCTATACTAGTGGGATTGAACATGAGGATGGTATGCCTCATGTAGCTGTGTAGACCACCAATGTACTTCAACAGAGTCTCTGGTGAGTCTAATGAGTTTCCTAGAATCAATGCTCTCTTTCTAAATTCTTGAGTGTACCCTTCAAGGCCTTTCCATTTCAAGGGGTTTTCCCAGCTTAGCGCGATAAGCTAATCGCGCATCAGAAACTACCTCCTTTTCCCAATTTGAGCTTCCCAAGTGCTAGTTTCACCTCCTGTGTAGTCTCCATGGGCCTCGGTTAGCGCGCTTTGACCGAGGTCCTTGTCGTTCCACGCTAGTTGCCAACTGCCACTGTTCAGAGGTTTTTCTGATCGCTCTTTACTATTGAATTCGAGGTTTTGTCCTGATCTGATACAGTCATGGTACTTTGATTATTCTTCATGGATCCAATTCGCATCATTATCACTATTAATTCATTGTCAAAGTTAGTTTATAGTCGATTAGTCTTTTCGGAAAATAAAGTGGCGTAAAGTCTTCATTTAAAAAAAAAAAAGAAACTATCGTAAAGTCTTCGTTTCTTGCGAAAAGTAATGATTATTTGTATTTGGATCTAGTTTCTTTTTGTTCATCTAAACACTAAAGGGGCTGAAAATACAAACTTGCATTGTGCATATTGTAGTTTTTGAATGCTTGATAGGAATAGCTAGGGAAATTTCATTATGTGTGCTATTTTCTCTTTGTCAAAGGTATGATTGCTCTATCCCTTACTAGCTACTATTTTCATTGTCAAATCAAATGAAAATTTTGTTTCTCATGATAGTTGCATTCTAGGAATTGCAAACATACATCATGTGGTGAACCTTGAAAGGAAAATTCTTAACAAGATCAACTTAAAAGTTATCTCAATTAACCTAATGGGGCATTGTAACCTAACGTAAAACATTTAGAGGTTCTAGGCTAGAGACATGTTCCGACATCGTAAAACATAGCAGTTGTCGCTAACTTGTCTACGATACATTGCTGATACCTCCTTCCACGTACATTAGTATATCGTAGCTCATCCACGTAACTTCAGATATATAGAGCGGTGTTACAGTACGAAAAGTATAAAGGCATGCTCTCACTCTGCAGTTTCGCACTAGACAATGCTAATACGGATTGGGCCTCCGCGTACTTTCAGGTATATATGGGATGACAACACTAGGTTGCTATCCATCCTTAGGTAACCGAATCGAGCACCTTGTACATTGTGATACACCAAATACAACATTTGGGGAGATTGCTTGCCCATACTTCTCGGTTTTCCGAGAGGTATTCTGCAGTTCACAGTTACTTGGTAATCCTTTTGCCTAGATTATCCCTCTTTTGTTTTGTTATGTTATTTTGTTTAAAATAAATTAATTGACCACTGATAACATCCTCCATGTCATTCCTTAGTTGATCTTAGGTTGAGACATATGGCAACAACTTTGGAACCCACTGATCAAGGAATTCCTTTTGATGGGAATCCTAGTCCTTTTCCTTCTTTTGGAAATATTGGTGCTCCATATATGGCTACATTATCCCTTCTAGGATTTACCATTGGCTTGCAAGTATGGTTGTTTTCAACCTCCTTGGTTCCAAATGTTGTGATTTCTCCCCAATCAAGTACTCCTCCACCTGGACAAAGTCAACCTCCAGTTGATCCTAAAGTTGACCCTTTGCCTTCTTCATTGGTTGTTTCTTCCTCCCCTTCTTCCTCTTCACCTAGTGAAAGTATTGGCACTAGTAACCAAGTGGCTAAGAAGAAGAAGAAGAAAATTTAATAGGGGGGGAAATCAGGCAACCATTTCCTTGAACGCAACTTCTGATGAGAAACTATCTGATAAGCCTCACAAAGTTCGATATCCTTGCAAACTTTGTACGGTAGACCATCTTCTTCAAAATTGTTCTAGTATTCCTCAGATCTTAGAAGAATGGTCTTCTCGTTCACATCATCCTGTGTCATCAACTTCTGGAGATCATGCTGGTGACACACCATCATGTAGTGGTAGTAAAGTTCATTGAAAGAAGGGTAAATTTAAGTTTCCCTGTAGGTTATGTGAATGGAATCACCCAATTCACCTTTGTCCCTATCCGGATGAAACCAAAAAAGTGTTGGATAATTGTCCTGCTTCTCCGTAGTGACTTTCATCTTCTGTTACAGGAGACTCTCCCTTAATCCTTCACTAGTTGATAAAGTGACTGACCCAAATCAACCGTCGGTCGAACCCACTCTCTCTGAATGTGAATCCCATGAGTCTATACCTGACCCATCACAGGTCGAGGAAACAGTTGACCCAATTTCACCCTCGGTTAATCGTACATTTCCCGTAGAGAGTGAGTATGATACCACTCAGGTTCTTTTAATTTCTTCAAATTCCAATGAGCTTGGAGGCAACCCTCCTGTTCCATCAAGACATGAGGAAAATCCTACCTCTCTCGTAACTCAAGGGGGTAATTCTCCTATTCTTACAGTACCACCTCCAAGTAGTCTGGTCACTTCCCCCTATCGGGATCGACTAGTAGGATGTCGTCTTCCTTCTTATGTTCCTTTCCAGATCATAGTACAGGTTTGTAATATGATTGTACTTGACACTATTATAGATGAAGGTGCATCTGTGAGTATCCTTTCCTCTACTGCTTGGCAAGCGCTCGGTTCGCCGCCACTAGTGCCTATTAGCTAGAATCTGTTGCCTTTTAACAGAGGAACTAGTCAATCATTAGGGATCCTCCCTGAGTTGCATATTACTTTGGGAGGAAAAATTGTTTATCTCAATGTGATGGTAGTGCCGGGCCCTTTAGATTAAAATTTACATCTTGGGCGCCTATGTTTATGACATGGGAGCTATTGTTTCAACACTCTTTTGAGTGATGCGTTTCCTGCATGAAGGCAAAATTGTCACCATTGACCAACTTTCATTTCCTAGTCCAAATATGGCTTCCAGTCAACCATATTCCCTAAATGGTCCTTTCCATGGTCAAACTTATGTGGCAAGCCACGAGTTAATTATGTGGCAACCCATTCCATGCCTACATCAACTGACGATCAATTCCATGATGTTGTGCAGTATGTACTGGGGGCATTGGAACCAGATCTCTCTAATGTTCTCCCATCTGATGAGAACCTCTTAGAATTCATGACCTCTTATGGGTCGTGAACAAAGGGTATGTGGATAGTTCCTTGTCTTGTGTAAACCTCGTTAAAAAATGAAACAAAGGTTATGAGGATAGTTCCTTGTCTTGTGTCAAGCTCATTAAAAAATGAAACAAGGTATATGAGGATAGTTCCTAGTCTTGTGTCAACCTCGTTAAAAAATGAAACAAAGGAATATGAGGATAGTTTCTTGACTTGTGTCAACCCCATTAAAATATGAAACAAAGGAATATGAGGATAGTTCTTTTACTATGTCAACCTCATTTAAAAAATGAAACAAGTCCCAAAGCACAATTCCTTGTCTTGTGTCAAGCTCACTACAAAATGAAACAAGTAATCTGAGCATAGTTCCTTGTCTTGTGTCAAGCTCATTAAAAAATGAAACAAGGAATATGAGCATAGTTCCTTGTCTTTTTTCAAGATCATTAAAAATGAAACAAGGAATATGAGGATACTTATTTTACTATATCAACCTCATTAAAAAATGAAATAAGCTCACCTAAAGCAAAAGTTCCAATTTGAGTCTTTGATTAGATCTCGTAAAATCCTAGTCGAGTCTTTCACTTGATCTCATATGTGAACCTTCATTACATCCACCTGATAGCCACGAGTAGTCTACTTAGGTGAATGTAATAAGGCTTGGGGGGCATGCACCTAGAATCGAGTCATCGTGCTGGGGGCATGTAAACCAATCTCAAGCATAGTTTTTCATTTCAAGCTTGTGTAAACATGAAACTGAATCCAAGCATAGTTTTTCGTTTCAAGCTTCTGACAACATGAAATTGAATCCAAGCATATTTTTTTATTTCAAGCTTCTGAAAACATGAAATCGAATCCAAGCATAGTTCCCTATGGTTCAAGCTTGTGTAAAAATGAACCCATCTTCATTTTAACCCTCGTGATTGCCATTCTATCAGCCTCTTCCATCACATGAGCCTTGGTTTTTCTCCGTCCATCGTCACTATCTTCTTGTTCGATCATACAATGTCACTTGTTTGTTTTACCCTTTTTGAGGAACAATTGCAACAAGTGGTCTTATTAGCCAACCTCTTCACATAAACCAACATGTTTTGAGAAGTTCCAACATCACTGAAACCAATCGCTTTCCTAGACACCACTCGTTCCTTAATGTGGAGTCCTCTTTAAGCTTTTTTCAGACTCTCAAAATATGAAAAGATTGCTGAGTGCTTGTACTTTTAATCACATTAATGGATTGGAAATGACATCTACTCAGTATAAGTTTAACCCTTTTTTGGACTGAGATAGACTACTGTTACACTAAAATTTGTCACCATGACTATTTGCAGTCAGTATGGCTCCATCAATAACCATACTGTCCTCCTTGGCAAGTCTTATACCTCTTCTCCTCACGTCAAACTCCAAAAAAGAGAGAAAGCCTTTAAAAAATCAATATAACTCTGGTTCCGCACTTTCTCTTACTCTTACCTGTGGGCCCGCACCTCAAGTACATAATACCTGCGTACTTGTACGCTTTGTCTGTAAAGGGGTGGGTGCGTACCCCTGTAAAAGTCAAAAGGCGCAAGTTTTACTTCAAAAAACTTACTTGCGGTCGATTCTAGAGCATTCTAGAAGATGGTTTGACGTGGATTGAGCGCCTCCAGATGGTTCATGCATCCCAATGAAAGAGGAACTTATCCCATGAAGAGGGGAGCTATCCCTTTGAAAGAGGGGCTTATCCCATTGATGGTGGACCTGTTTAACTTCCTCCAAAGCATTATAAATACATGCATTGGGCCAGAGGCAAGGGAGGTTGAAAGCTGAACATTCCTAAGGGTAGATGCTGCTGAAATTAGGACTCCCTTATAGAGCTTGAGAGGAGAGATCACATTCCTTTCTTAGCTTCATTTGGAAGTGGGTGAGCTGATCAAAGTAGAGGAGAACTCTTGCTGGACCCTGGGAGGGACCTGCACAACACCAAGGCATTGGTTGTAAGGTTTCTTTTGTTTCCAATTAATACAATTAAGTTCATTTTTCTCAACAAGTTGTTATATATAATTTGTTTCATAAACTCCTTGGTCTTTATGATGAATATGTTTTATTATATGAGTTATTCAGGTGCTATGTAATCGTTTGCTTGTTTGTGTATGCAGGCTTCAAGTAGAGGAGCTCATCTGGATCGAAGAGGCTTGGTCGCTACAAACATCGTTGGACTAAAGGTGAGCCTTAAAGACCTGGTTGCTTTTATTTTAAATGCATATTTAGGGAAAGATAGTGTTTGATTGTTTTGTTTGTCACTAGAAAAGCCTTAGTTTCTAGGGAGGTCGGTTTTGTCCACAAAATTGACTCTTTCCGCATGACAAAATGGCGACTCCACTGGGGAATCCATGGATTTGATTGATTTCTCTTTTGATTGATACTTTGATTTGAGAAACGTTGATTTGTTTCTGTTTTTGACTTGATGATTGTGGGATTGGGTGAATTTAGTTAATTTTGAGTTAGTTTTTATTTTTCATAGTTTTGGGAGAGGTACGCACCCTCTGAGTTAAGCACAGTGCGTACCTGTACGCACTTTTGCTTTGTGCACAGAGCATGACCGCACCTGTGTAAACAGGCTGCCTGCGTACCCTGTCAAAATTTTGAGAAATTTTAAATTTTCTTCTTTTTATCAGTTTATAATTTGTTTATAGGTTTTTAGCCACTGCCCAGACCTACATATGACTTGTCAGAAACTTTCCTTGGTTAATTTCATTGGCATTCCTACTTTAAGATTTTATCAATTGGGTGTTTTGAGTCTCTTTTTTGAGAAATTCTTAATTTGATTTCCTTTGGTCATTACTTGGAGGTTTGTCTCAATCTTTTCACAATTTTGGCTAAATTTTGTATGAGTGTTAATCGCCTTTGAGTGTTTTTATTTTTGATCTTTGGAACTCTCACCCAATTTTCTTGACTTGCACTTGATTGGTTCTTAGATTACATTAGAATCATCTTGTGTTTGAGAATTCTCTTGCATAGATCACATTTGCATAATTAGAATTCTCATTTTCAGAATATGAATGAAAAACGTGCATAGATTACATTTGCATACTTTTCAAATGAATTGCATAGTTCACATTCTGAAAAATCAATCGTAGATTTAGATCAGCTTTATTTGATTTGAATTAACATATTTTTATGCTTGTTCTTTAACACATGAAAATAAAAATAAAAATAAAAATAAACTATTTTGGAATTGATTTGCATTAGTTTTTCTTGATGAAATTAGTGCATTAGATAATTTGTTATATTTTCTCTTAGTGATCAATTTTTTGCATTGTTGGAAGTGAATGGAAACTCTCTCCTTACTTTAGTTAGGATTAATCAAATTGAAAATATTACATTATCATATTCGATTGCATTCAGTTTTGAGTTGGGTCATAACACCATTGGTTTCGTATCCATTTACCCATTTGAGTAATAACAGCCTTAATAACACAACGCTTAATTAAAATTCATCTAGTAATATTTTTATTTTCTAGGGCTTTGATACACCAACATAGCTTAGGCTAGTGTCTTGGAGTAGGGAGTAATTAACTCTCCAAGACAGTAAAACAAACAAGTAGCTGTATCTTGTGGTAGGAAGAAATCCAATTGTTGCATTTATACTCTGGGAAAGCTCCTCTTAAAGGAGAAGCATGAGATCGTGTCCGAACCAGTGTGGGAATCAATCCTTCCTCATTGGGAACGACGCCAGATATTCACGTATTAAAAATGGTAAACCTCGGATTAACCATTGTCGAGGAGCCTGGGGTCACTTGTTGGTAAACCTTGGATTATGTCAAGGAGCCTTCAAGGGGATTGAGCTTGCTACTCTGCCCTTACATGCGTATCGGATTGTAGATTGTTCCCCCAGGTATATTTGTTTCGGTTGGTAACCTTAGTGACCATATTCTTTAGGATTCTTCCTAAGGTGACAATGGTGGGAAGATCCCACTGTACCTGGAGTAGATGTCGGCTAGACTCACTTGGATTTTCTGGGGGGTTCTCTTCACTCGAGACGGTTTAGTGGAGAAACTTGTGCCAGTCTATTCATTAAGCAGGTTGTCGGGGTAACTGTCCCAACCACTATTTGTGTATTGAATTCTGCGACGTTGGATTTCATCACCAACTAGTGTTTTCGGTACGGAAAGTTACTGTTTGTGTGTGCTTTGACCCCTAGATTTGATAGTGCGTGTTAATTTGTTTGTTTTTACTTTTAGAGACCATAGCTGTGAATTGTGAATTTTAATTGTTAGGTGTGAATTGTGAATTGTTAATTTTAGTTTTAAATTCACTGAAGTTGAATATAATGGAAACTGTTCCGGAATTTACCAACCTAGGAACCCCTCTTAACAAGGATCCTAGTACTTTTCCTTTCTTTGGAAATGTTGGTCCTCCTTATATGGCTACTTTTTCATTACCTGGATTTACAATAGGTTTACCGATATGGTTATTTTCAACTTCGTTGGCCCCAAATACTCCAATTGTTCCACCTCAACCGAATGTTTCACCTCAACAGAGTTCACCATCTCAACATCACCAACCTTCTGTTGACCCTTTACCTTCTTCGCCTAATTTTTCTTCCTCCATTTCTTCCTCTTCGCTTGGTAAAAGCCTTGACGCTAGTAACCAGGTGGCTAAGAAGAAGAAGAAAGGGAAGAAGAAGAAGAAGAAGAAGAAGCAAGATAAGAAAGAAGTCAACCAACCAACCACAACTATAAGTGTTAGTTGTGTTGAGGAAAACTCCGACATGCATCATAAACCCAAATACCCTTTCAGGCTTTGTAAGGGTGACCACTTCCTTGTCAATTGTCCTGGTATTCCAAAGGTCTTGGAAGTATGGTCAGGAAAATCTCATTAACTTTCCATTGATGCATCAACCAGTGATAGTCAGGTTCCTGGGAAAAAAGGTAAAGTTAGGTTTCCTTGTAAGTTATGCAAAGGGAGTCATCAAACTCACATTTGCCCTCACATGGATGAAGCCTCAAAATTGTTGGAAAACCTTACTGTTCCACAGCAAGAATTTCCAACTGGTTACCGTAAACTTTCTCCCAACCTACCGTCAACTGACGGAGTGATTGATCTAATTTCAAGTACAGTCGATCACACTCTTGCATTGGAGAGTGAAACTCATGTCACTCAGGTTGATGATCCATTAGTTGATCAAGTGGTCGATTCAATTTCACATTCAGTCGATCCCACTTTCCCTTTAGAGAGTGAACTTCATACCGCTCAGGTTCTTCTTGTTACATCAGATTCTTCTATGCCGGGGGGCATTTCACCTGTTTCTACAGAACCCCCTCCAAGTACTGAGGTCTTTTCCTTTGATTGGAATAGACTGACAGAACCTCGTCTTCCCTCCTCCATCCCTTTCCAAATCATTGTCAAGGCTGATGGTAGGGACATGCACTGCACACAGGTAGATGAAGGTGCTTCTGTTAGTATTTTATCCTAACCTGCTTGGAAAGCTTTGGGTTCCCCTCAGATTGCACCTATTACGCAGAATCTGAAAGCTTTTAACATAACCATTAGTGAACCTTTAGGGATCCTTCCTAATTTTTCTATTACCTTGGAAGGTAAAACTGTCTATATTGATGTTATGGTAGTTCGAGGTCCTTTGGATTTCAATTTACTCTTTGGGCGAGACTATGTTTATGCAATGAAAGTTGTCGTATCGACACTCTTTCGCGTGATGTCTTTCCCTCGCGATGGCAGTATTGTGACTGTAGACCAGCTTTCATTCCCTAGTCTTGTTTCAACTACCAATGATATGACACCCCTAAATGTTCCTGCTTCTAAAGTGGTACCTACCCTGCCACGGGTTGATTATGTGGCAACTGGTCCCATGTTTTCAGTTACCGACGTACGTGAGCCTCCCACTGTTTGCTCATCTTCCTTTGATTTAGATTCGGTAATTGACATGGAAAACTCTATGGGATTACTTGAACATGATGTTCTTATCCCTTTTGAGTCCCTTGACATGTGTTCCTTCCAGAGAACTATTCTTCCTTCTGATGAAGACCTCTTGGAAGCCATGATCAAGGTGTGTCCATTGACATGTCTTTCTTCCAGTTGGAAGCCATGATCAGTGAGCGCGAGGATAGTTTTTTCCTGTATCAACCTCGTTAAAAAATGAAACAGGCTAGTATGAGGACAGTTCTTTTCCTGTGTCAACCTCGTTAAAAAATGAATCAGTTGGTTCGAGGAAATTTCCTTTTACTGTGTCAACCTCGTTAAAAAATGAATCAGTGAGTACAAGGATAGTTCCTGTTATTGAGTCAACCTCGTTAAACAATGAATCAGGTACGAGGATAGTTCTTGTTACTGAGTCAACCTCGTTAAACAATGAATCAGGTGCGAGGATAGTTCCTTTTCCTGTGCCAACCTCATTAAAAAATTAAACAGGTTTCCGCGAGGATAGTTCCTTTTCCTGTGCCAACCTCGTTAAAATATGAAACAGGTGTCCGCGAGGATAGTTTTTTCCTGTATCAACCTCGTTAAAAATGAAACAGGCTGCCATGAGGACAGTTCTTTTCCTGTGTCAACCTCGTTAAAAAATGAATGAGTTATTTGAGCATAGTTCCTTGTCTTGTGTCAAGCTCATTAAAAAATGAAACAAGGGTAGGTTAAGTAGGTAGATTGTAGAGAGTAGTTATGAGCATAGTTCCTTGTCTTGTGTCAAGCTCATTAAAAAATGAATCAAGGATTTTAGAGCATAGTTCCTTGTCTTGTGTCAAGCTCGTTAAAAAATGAATCAAGGTTTTTTAGAGTATAGTTCCTTGTTAGGTAGATTGTAGAGAGTAGTTATGAGCATAGTTCCTTATCTTGTGTCAAGCTCATTTAAAAAATGAAACAAGGGTTTTAGGATAGTTCTTTTCTTGTGTCAACCTCACTAAAAAATGAAACAACTCCCACGATTCTTTCCAAGATTTCGAAAGTAAAACCTTCATTTCATCCACCTGTTTGAATGCAATGAAGCTTGGGGGGCATGCACCTTGATTTGCGTCATTATTCTGGGGGCATGCGAACTTATAACAAGCATAGTTTTTCATTTCAAGCTTGCGTAAACATGAAACCGAATCCAAACATAGTTCTTTTCCTGTGTCAAGCTCGTTAAAAAATGAAACAAATCCTCCTCTAATTAAGTCGAGAGTTTGACTAGATCTCATAAATGTTAAGTTGTATATTTAGGTTAGTTTTTTCAGTTTTTGTATAATTTTCTTACAGTTTTAGGTCGAGTCTTTCAAATGATCTCGTAAATGAACCTTCATTCCATTCAGCTTGTACTTAGTTGAATGAAATGAAGCTGGGGGGCATGCACTCTAGCAGTTACGCTTAGGGGGCATCAAGCACAGTTTTCTCTCTGTTTCAAGCTTGTGTAAAAATGAAACTACTTTGAAGCATAGTTTTTCTCTGTTTCAAGCTTTTGTAAAAATGAAACCTATCTCGAGTCAATTTCAGTTATTCTCAAGACTTGTTAAACTCATGAAAATCCCAAGATTATTTTGTATCTTTCATTCTTGTAAAACAAATGAAAATGCCGAGTTCTTTCCGTCTTTTCCTGCTCGTAAATTAAATTGAAAGTCGGCCATATGAGTACATTTTTATCATTTTTTCGAACTCATTAAAACTTACGAAAAAGTGAAAACCATGAGTACATTTTTATCATTTTTTCGAACTCGTTAAAGCTTACGAAAAAGTGAAACCTCAGAGTCATATTTAAGCTCTTTTCTGACTCCTAAAATGTGAAAATATTGCCAAGTTTTCTTTTTAGCTCGTTAAAACGGAACTAAAAAGACGGTCCTCTTACAGCCCTTTTCTGACCGAAAAACACGAAAAGATTGTCGGATTTTTGTCGTTTCAAATTTGATATTGGTAATAAAACGACGTGTCTTTGGTCGATTTTTACTTTTCAGATCAGAGACACTAATTATGAAAGTACTCCTTGGTCGTAAAGATCAAGCGGTTCTCTCAAGTATTATTTTATACTTTTTCGGGCTTCGGAGACACAAATTTACGAAAAAGGTCAACCCTGGAGTCTTCTTAAGTTTTTCATACTCTCTAAAATTGAAAAACTCCGAGTTTCTCCTATACTGGACTCGTTAAAATTTCACAGTAAAGGACTTGTTCAATTACAAACAGGAACGGACCACTCCTTCTTAGGGTTCGAATCTAAACTAAGTTGGACTCATCCGAAGGATTAGCTTATAATCAAGCAAATGTTATCCTCCTCAAGCTTGTAAAAAATAAAGAGGTACTTGCCAGAAATGGTGGGGGAAAAGAGAGGAAAATGAGCCTATTTGTTATACTTTGTCTCGGAAAAACCTTATCACCACTCTTGAACACGACACTTTTCATTCACCTGGGTTGGGAAATCCTTTGCCTAACAGTTGATCAAACCACATTGAAAGTCTTCAGCCGGTTTCTGGGTATTAACTTTAGGACAATTGTCACCAAACCATCTGTAGTGTCGTTATGTGTTCAAGAGGAGTCTTGCAAATAAACCATTCATCTGCAAAATATCTGTCATCCATCTTGACCATGCCTGAGTCAGTCCTTACAGCTACATTTCTTCAACTTGATCTATGATTTCGTGTTGTGGGATTGCCTACAACGGATCGCTTTCTATCGACTTCAGTTCATTATCTAGAAAGATGATCTAGAAATCATCAGTACCTTGGGATCTGCATGCCTCAATGGCAGGTTTCTCGCCTTTGACGACAGGTTACATCAATGACCTTCGATCAAGGGATTCTGTGACATGTTCGACATCAACACATTCATTCACATCTCATGGATTGTACTAGGTACTTTGAGAGCCATTGACATCACTGGTGGTCTCTCTCACACTTGTTAACAGTTTACATCATTGACTGGTAATCAAGTGGTTTCTACCATGTTCGACATCAACTCATTTATTCGCATGGATAGAATCGTACTATTTCGGGAAGCAGAAATGAAGACCCTGGATCTAGTTTCCGCCATCTAGGCTGCGAGGAGTTTTGTATTCATTATACAGTAGACTAATTATAAGCAGATGGTTGTGTCCATACTGTGTCTACATGTGTCTATGATTATGATGTATTGCGAAATCATTCCTATATCAGAGCAGTAGTTAGTTTGTTAGTTAAGTTTTTGATCTGAGTATGGGAATGCCTACCTCAGCGATGATATGATCTCATATATGTATTTTGTGTTGAATATTTGCAGGTTCCGACTGGGCTCTCCATAAGATAATCCTCGAAATGATAAAGTGCTTCACCCTTCCTAGATGATATAAAACCCTGATCTACTACAGACCTCGCACTTTAGGGGGCAATCTGTTACACTAAAATTTGTCACCATGACTATTTGCAGTCAGTATGGCTCCATCAATAACCATATTGTCCTCCTTGGCAAGTCTTATACCTCTTCTCCTCATGTCAAACTCCAAAAAAGAGAGAAAGCCTTTAAAAAATCAATATAACTCTGGTTTCGCACTTTCTCTTACTCTTACCTGCGGGCCCGCACCTCAAGTACATAATACCTGCGTACTTGTATGCTCTATCTGTAAAGGGGTGGGTGCGTACCCGTGTAAAAGTCAAAAGGCGCAAGTTTTACTTCAAAAAACTTACTTGCAGTCGATTCTAGAGCATTCTAGAAGATGGTTTGACGTGGATTGAGCGCCTCCAGATGGTTCATGCATCCCAATGAAAGAGGAACTTATCCCATGAAGAGGGGAGCTATCCCTTTGAAAGAGGGGCTTATCCCATTGATGGTGGACCTGTTTAACTTCCTCCAAAGCATTATAAATACAGGCATTGGGCCAGAGGCAAGGGAGGTTGAAAGCTGAACATTCCTATGGGTAGATGCTGCTGAAATTAGGACTCCCTTATAGAGCTTGAGAGGAGAGATCACATTCCTTTCTTAGCTTCATTTGGAAGTGGGTGAGCTGATAAAAGTAGAGGAGAACTCTTGCTGGACCCTGGGAGGGACCTGCACAACACCAAGGTGTTGGTTGTAAGGTTTATTTTGTTTCCAATTAATACAATTAAGTTCATTTTTCTCAACAAGTTGTTATATATAATTTGTTTCATAAACTCCTTGGTCTTTATGATGAATACGTTTTATTATATGAGTTATTTAGGTGCTATGTAATCGTTTGCTTGTTTGTGTATGCAGGCTTCAAGGAGAGGAGCTCATCTGGATCGAAGAGGCTTGGCCGCTACAAACAGCGTTGGACTAAAGGTAAGCCTTAAACACCTGGTTGCTTTTATTTTAAATGCATATTTAGGGAAAGATAGTGCTTGATTGTTTTGTTTGTCACTAGAAAAGCCTTAGTTTCTAGGGAGGTCGGTTTTGTCCGCAAAATTGACTCTTTCCGCATGGCAACTACTTACAAAAAGGGAATACGTTGATCGAACATGGTCAATAGGTTCTCTCTTGTATTATCTTATGCTTTTTTGGACTTGAGAGACAAACTTACGAAAAATAACTTGTGGATTTTTCTTTTTGTCCCTTTTCAAACTCTCTAAACATGAAAAGGACTGAGTTATCATTGTCGTTAGACTCGTTAAAACGTTAAATAGCGACAAACTTGTCCATCATGACAAGACCGAGTTTCACCTTTGCTAGACTCGTTAAAACATCACATAGCGATGGATTCACCCAAAGGGTGGAATTATACAACAAGCATATGTTATCCTCCTTAAGCTTGATAAAAATAAAGAGTTACTAGTCAACAATGACTGGGGAAAATGGGAAAAGGGGCAGACCACTTTATGGCAGTAGGTCGCTCTTGAACATGACACTTTCACTTCATCACTGTGACGATTTGGGTTGGGTTATCTGCTTGATGGACATAATGCCTTGGTCTATTATACCATCCATTACTTTGGTTTTGGGTCAATGCTTCCAATCCATTCAGTGTCGTTGACATGTTCAAGAGAAGTCACTCAATTAAAATTCATCCTTTGCAATACTCGTAAACCTTCATTTTCATGATCGCCATTCTTGAACCTTGTGTCGTCAATCATATTTCGTCTCCAAAATCATTACACTCGTTTCATGTCATTGATGTGGGATACATCAAGGCCCTCCTGGGATGACTCGCTTATTGTTGACATCAACACATTATCCAAGAAGCTAACTTAGAAACACCCCTACAATACCTTGAGACTTGCATACATCAATGGCAAGTTTCTCACTTCCGGCGATAGGTTGACATCACTAGCCTTCAACCGAAAGACTTTGTATGGTTTTCGACATCAAAACATCCACTCACACCATTCAGAATGTATTGCAGTACCTTGAGGATCAATATCATTATCGGTGATTTCTCTCACTTCTTTTAATGACTTACATCATTGGCTGGTAATCAGACATTTTCTTCCCATGTTCGACTTCAGATCACATATTCGCATGGTTAGACTCTTACTTGAGCGAATGATTGAACGAGATAGAAGACCCCAGATCCAGTTTCATCCATCTGGATTGCGATTTCAGGAAAGTACCAAATCATCCGTACAATAGCTTTACATTGATGGTCATCCTATCATGGGTCTATATCTGTAGATGACTATCTATGTACTTGTAATGAAATTTTATATGCTGAGCATGGGTATGCCTTCCCTCAGCAATTCATGAGAAAAAATCAAAATATCATGATATTATGTATTGTAATTGATGCAGGTCACCATCCACTTCGGAACCTCCTCATCACATCGTAAAGCATATCACTCGACATTATTATTTGGGCACATCAGCCCCATCATTTAGATTAGTACCATTAGGGCTCATCAAACCCTAATTCAGTTGCTACATGCCCTAGACAAGTCATCACTTTGAATGCCTCCTTCCCTGAGAGTTTCTTTGCCCAATTCCCTCTAGAATTGCCTCCTTGAGGGACCAACGCAGCCTTGGTCAGGGGTAAGTGCACTTTAGTGTGGGTAGGCCCATGTCAAGGTGCTTTCTAGAGCACTTAGGTCCACTTTGACTTGCGCTGGGCAAGTTTGAGCGAAATCATCATAGGGTTCTGGGAATATTCTTATCTTCTAGAGCCATCTAGAAGATTCCCACACTTATCATCTCCTATGAGCTCAAAATTGGATAGGGAATGAGTTAAGTAACCTCCTATCCTCTCATCCCTTCCTCCATGGAAACTAACTCTATGTTTGGAAGGCCATTCAATACCCTCATTTATGACCAAACCTCCTCCATTTTCCAATAAATTGAGCACTCACCTAAGTGATCACGGGTTGGATTTGAGAATTTGTAAGGAGATACTGTTGGTGTTAGGATTGAGATTGTAAGAAAGTATTGTTATGCTTCTAGAGTTCTATGCTATTGATGTGATGTTGGTTGGAACCCAAGCTAGAAGAGTGACAATGGATCAGATTTCATGGTTGTAATTATTCCTTCTACTTAATAAAGTTGTTTACACCTTTTTCCATATGCTTATCTTGATATATGATGTTTATATGTGTGAATGTATTTGATTCCATTTACTTATAGTCGATAGATCTCTTACTTTGATTGGTTCTCTATCTTCTGTTTATGCTTGCAGGTAACTTTTTAGCGAGTTAAGTTCGAAGAGGAGTGATGGGAGCCATACAAAGGAGACAAAAGGAAAGCGAAAGAACAAGTAGGTCCTTTGTTTTCGTTGTCTTATTTATCGTCTATAGAAAAAGGATAAGTGCTTTAAATCTATTGTTCTAGGTATAACTACCTACCTAGGGAATTAGTATTTATCCGTAGATGCAAAATTCTTCATAAAAAATTGGCAACTCCACTGGGGATTTTACGAGATCTAATCAAAGACTCGAATTGGATAATTGGCTACAGATATAGACCCATGATAAGATGACCATTTAGGGAAGATGGTTGACTGGAAGCCATATTTATGATATTATCGACTTCGTGCTTTAGGGGCAACTGTTACAGATCCATTTGGGCACATCACTCCCATCATTCAGATCAGTACTATTGGGGCTCATTAAACCCTAATTCAGTTGCTACATGCCCTAGACAGGTCAACACTTCGAATGCATCCTTCCCTGAGAGTTTCTTGGCCTGAAGCCCTACAGAAATGCCTCCTTGAGGGACCATTGCAACCTTGGTTAGGGGTAAGTGCGCTTCAGTGCAGGTAGGCCCATGTCAGGGTGCTCTGGAATGCAAAATTCCTCATAACACTCCTCCTGTAGCAGCATGTGTAGTCACAATCGAAATCCTTGATATCTTTTTTTTCCACCCACAAAAAGCATGATTGAGCATTGTCTGCAACTAGGAAGGGACACATCATCCTTAGTGGGGAATCCCACTAGCAGCAACATCTTGGACATCAAAGAGGCACCTACACACACACAACCAATTTATCAATGAAGGTATCATCAAGTTATGAAGAAATGCATAGGAAACAAGTAAAAGAGTCAACTCCCTCTGAGATCAGAGTTTTATATGTCCTAGATCCAACATGCAACCATCTCTAGCAATTCGATCCACAGGTAGGCTTAGGTATGGCAACGCTCACCTCTTCCCTATGCATAAAATGACTAAAATCTGTAATGGTTGAGAGAAGCATGTTTTAATAAGTTTGAGGTGGCCAATGAACTTGGCCACCCTCGTCTGGTAAACTTAAGTTTGTGTTAAGTCACCCATGCAACATGGAGATTCCAACTCAAAGTGAGGTGGCATCCTTGAAGAGTGGGGTTATAATCACGAAGAGAGAGAAATTATTACAAGGAATGGGGAGAACAATCCAAAAAAGGAAACTCACATTAATACCATGTCACTAGAGTGCTCTAATATTTTACTCCAAAGAGAATATTATGTATTGGGCTTGAATTCATTTGTACCATCGCTCATTCCAAAAATAGGTAGAGGAAGGATGAGTTATTGTATCATACCACCTAGGGTTCTAGCAAGAAGTTTTGAACCCTATCTAAAAGTGCTATAGGAGGAAGCTACAGGTAGTCCTATAAGTGTTACAAGAGGGCTAAGAAGGAGCTACAAGATAAATCAGAAGGTGAAAAAGGAAACAAAGGGGCTCAAAATTGTCTCAAAACCATCATGCACACAAAAATGTTATTTTGGCAAGAAGTAAGTGATGCCCTATGTTAGAGTCGGTTTGGTCAACCCTCCGTCAAAGATCAAAACTCTTTGTGCATTTCAATTTTAGGTGTCCCGCTCCATTCACTCAGCTGCATTTCGCTAGGGACATGCCATGATCTGACGGAGAAAGTCATGCTACTCATTTCCCTCATGTCTGGCCCCTGCTGGCTCAGGTATTTGTCCATAACCACCAAAGCTCACGACATTCCAAGTCTGGTCCTTTACAGAACATAGTCATTTTTTATGATTGGGTCTAGGAATTCATCAATTTGGTCCTTGAAAACATGTCCAAAACAAGCCATGCAGGCCAGAGAGAGACCTTATACAGCTATGGTTCAGAGAGCTTCATCTTCAAGCGGAAAGACTTCGACTCTTCTTCAAAACTCTATTTTGAAAAAAAGTCAAGCAAGGTCATTTATGATAAAATTTTCCAAAAATGCACAAGTTGATTTTTCAGATGTAGTCATGGTTTCTATGGCCAAATGCCCGGTCACACAGTCCCCGCAAAGAAATGCTGAAAATCCCATCCTGTGAGCCAAAATTTCGAAGAAAAATGAAAAGCATAGTGTTTTAAAGTTAATGAAAAAAGTGCAAAACACAAACATTAGAAAGTGGGTTTTCAAGGAAGAAAAAATCAAACCAATTTCTCTCAAGCCTATATATATACTTGTTGTGGCCCAAAGAAAAGCCATTGTGCCATTGAAGACTTGGAGAGACATTACAAAGGTGGGAGAGCGAAATTGTGAAAGTGTGAGTGAGCGAGAGTTGGTTCGGCAGGCGCGATGCATACACCTGGGAGCACGGCGCACACAGAGGGCGTGGCGCACAGGCAGCCTGCCCGCCATTCATTTTTCTCAAGGGCGTGACGCACACCCAGCGCGCGGCGCACTGGGCTTGGTGCGCGACGCACACAGCCAAGGGCATAAAAACAGTGCAAATCATTCCAAATATCGGTGAAGGCTAGCAAATCAAGAGGTAGGCCCTGTTGACACCTCTCCTCTCTCAAATTTGTCAATGATTTGGTGTGCATAAGATATTTAAATGGTACCCCAAAAGCACAAGATCGAACATGAAAAAATCATCAAGAAAAACGAGAAATGGGGTTGCAAAAATATGATGATAAGCACCAAGGTTCTACTCCCCTCCCCTTGTCCCCTCACTCCTCATTGTTCCTACCTCCATTCCATCATGTTTCCTAAGGAAACCACCCTAAAACCGCCACTAAAACCCTCTCCCCTATTTTTCAAGCAAATTTGGGTGAGTTTATAGTGCGCGGCGCACACACGAGGTGGCGCGGCGCACTCAGGGCGCGCGACGCACTGGGAGCCCGGCCACAGTGCAAAATCGCCACTGGCGCGGTGCATACCCGGCGCGCGGCGCAGTGGGCAGAGCGCGCGGCGCACAGACATGTAAGCCAAAAAAATTATTAAATTGCCCAGAATTTTTGTGAATGACCCTCAAAATTAGAGAGGTAGCCCAACTACCTTCACCATTGGCATCTAACTTGAAGAGGAATGTGATTATGATGACCATGAATCAAATGCAAAATTTTTTAAAAAGTAAAACAAAGATGACACAAAGAAGGTCAAGAAGCTAGGGTTTTGCTACAGTGACATTATTGCTAAAAGTATGCTCCTACCCTACCACTATCAGCTAATTCCCTTGTAGTAGTTTCCCCTAATAATCACCCTAGCTCCACTGTAATCATATCCATTTGTTCCCTTTATTCCTATGGCTCAAAACATCCAAACCCTACCCCATCAACAACATACCCAAAACGCTCCCAAATCCCTAATAAATTTCTCCTTTTAAACCACTATTCCCCTTTTCATCATTCCCCTCCTAACACTCCCCTATTTTATTGTCCCCTTGGTGACAGATCTTCAGAGCATCTACCAGTTCCATTGGATTCAGAGGGCAGCATAAAACTCAGGGTACAAGCAGCAGTAATGGCATCAGAATATGAGGAGGGGACCCACAGTGACACATCTTCAGGAGAGAGGGCCCATAGGAGACATCACTTGAGTGGCAGACATCTTAGAGATGAGCCAAACACCCTCATTGAGCTGCAAGCATGTCCACTTGCCATGTCTTGTTTCCAGCACTTGGCATGTTATGAATTTTGTCAAAGGGTGGCAAATGTCAGAGTCCATCATGAGTTGGCCCGTCTATATGCACTTCATCTACAGGGAGGTCAATCTGTCCTGGCTGGGGTCACTTTCACCTTGACACCCGAGACCATATCAATGGCAACAGGAATACCGAACATTGGGGAACAGTGGCATAAGAAAAAGAAAGTGGAGAGGCATCATTATGAGCCTTACATCAAGAACAGCTGTTTGAGCTAGCTCACCAGAGTTTTTCCATTCAGATTTTTGAGGGATGAGTATGCCCCACTCATGAGATTGATCATGAAGTATTTCAGTTGTGAGGGAAGGTTTTCTTGCCTTTATGCCTATCACATCCGGTTGCTCATGCACTTCACCAGGGTGCGGATGATGAGCCTCCCATTTTTCATTTGCAACAACATTGAGAATATGAAAAAATTCATGCAGCGCAAGACCCCTCGACAGCAGCTAAACAGTGTCTATCATTTTGTTCTCATCCGGATTTTGGTGGACCATCAGTTGGGATTGCAGGGTATTGCTTGGGAGGACTTCATCTCCCGTGATTTCTTCAGCGCTCCACCTATGGTACCAGAGGCAAAACATGAGGTGGGAGGTCCTTCACATCAGTTTGAGCATGAGGTGGGAAATCCTTCACATCAGTTTGAGAGCCATGAGACTACCACCATGCCAGCATACATCCATACCAGAAGGGCAATAGACTGTTATTTGCAGGAGAAAAGCGAGTGTTATCTCCACCTAGGGTGGAAGGGGCCTCGCTTCCGACATCAGCACCACAGGAGCAGGGCAAGGGCAAGGAGCCAATACAGGAGGAAGGGCCATCAGGTGAGCAAGAGACCGAGTTTTTTCTCCTCCAGGATGATGAGACGGATGTAGAGCCAACAAATGCCGAGCTTATAGAGATCATCCGGGAGCAACAATCAGAGATTGAAGACTTTTCCATTGATCTAGAAAGGGCCAAGTGGAACATGAACTACCTGGAGCAGAGAAAAAAACAGTTTGAGGACCAATAGATGATCATGGAGCTGCAAAACATCCGTGAGCATCGCCAAGCAGCGCAAGGAAGAAGGGTTGCTTTCACATCTTTGGAGCAAGCAGTCAATGAGGATTGGGAGGCCAACCTTGAGAGGGTCAACATGCATTTAGAGAGGCTGCTGGAAAAAGATGATCAGAACCTTGCTATTTTGAGACACATGAATTTCCATTATAGGGTGCGAAACATGAGTGCACAAGCCCGGATAAGGAATTTAAAAGCAAAATTGAGGAAAGCAACAAGAAAGGTAAAACGGGCAAAAGAGAAAGATAGGCTTAGAATCTTGGCTGAGGCTTCCTTGGCTCAGCATGGCACCCCATAGAGACCCTCCAGCTCAAATTTCAAAAAATTTGGGCAAATTTTGGTCACTTGGCAAATTTTCGGATAAAAAACAGGAAATTCCTGGCGCGACGCTAAATTCTAGGGCTCTAATCGAGGAATGACGTGCATATTTGGATTCAACATCGAAAATTACGTCTACTAGTGTCCGAGCAAGAAATTTTGACAAGATCTGGGTCTCCTAAAGGTCAAAAAACACACAAAAATGGCCTCTCTGTCACTTTTTTGACACACAGAAAGCAGTCTTGGGAGAATGAAGATTTTGAGGGGCAAATGAGCACCAAATTGGGAAATGCCAGTGGGGTTAGAAAGTAGAGAGGACAAGCTTTCCAACACGCCCACTTGGGTACATTGTGGACACCTGCAAGTGCCCCAAACAAGCTCCAAAGTGGCACAACGCATAGAGAATTTGGCGCGGCGCACAGAGGAAAAAACTGCCAATTTGCTCCCGTTTCGCGAAATTTCGGGTCGCGACTTCTCCAAGTGGGCCCGGTCATCTACACTTCAGTTTTTTGGCACCAAGGGTGGCATTTAAAGAGTTTTCTATCCAGATGGGCATCTATCCAAGTGGCAAAGGAATGCAAAGGGTCACCCCAGCCAAATGTCATGCTTGAGAGCGTTGCACCTGTAACTGATGGTTGGCTCTCCATCTCCATTTCGTAATGATTTGAGTAACTTCCCAACCCCTGGGCCTTCTATCTCTTCCTCACACATTCTATATATTGTATGCAAGTTATTTGCAAAGGGTGGGCTGGCTTGTAACTTCTGGGAGACTGTGGGAAAGAAACTCTGTTTCTGCACTGTGTAATTTTGACAGAGAATTAATGAAAGGTAACGACTCTATTTCATGAGATTCTTGTCGTTGTGAGTGTAGAAAATGTGTTCTTATGTTCCATATGTATCTTTTTATGTTTCATAATTCAATTCACATTTCATTTTAGTGAAATTTTCTAAGTGAGATTAGGTAGAATTCAATTTATATTGCTCTGCCTGTGGGAAAATTTCATGTGCATTGTTGTTCTTATGTTGAAAAGGATTCATGCGACTATACCCTTTTCACTTTCTTTAGCAATCTTTCCATTCCGTGTTACCTTAAACCAAAATTGCTTCTCTCTCTGCCTACCTTGCCTCATGGAATAATCTGTGCCTTCATGTTCAATTCTCTGTTCTTTGCTGATCGCCAGTCCCATATACATCCCAGAAGCTCGGTCATTCATAAAATTGTTTTCAAAATCCCTTTTCACTTACTAGCCTAAGGTAAATATTGCATTGTAAGTCATCTCAGACCATTTTGCTTATCCATTCACTGAGCGTGACTCGGAGAGAGCCCTCTCCTACTCTGGTAGGGCTAGCGACCAGACTGAGCGTGGTTTGTGGTTACCCTAATTTTTTCCTTCCTTCAACCTAAGGCAAATTTAGGTGCTAACACCCTAATTCCTTGTTTTTGTTGGGTGTAGTATAGGGCTTATAAATGTACCAACATTTAATTTTTCAATCTTGAAAGTTCGTGAACTTCGAGGCGGAGCACTGGAAATGCCAGAGAGATTCCATGGCAACCTGTAAAACAAATTCTAGTCTATCTTGCGCTCAACAATAAATGAAATCCTGCACTAAAAGAGAATTCAAGAAATTCCAATCCAAACAATTAAAATCATGCGAGAATTTAAAGGAAATCCTGTACTATTTAACAATGCGAAAGGAAATTCTATGTATGAGCAAACAAAAGGGAAATCAGAACTATAAACCCAACAGTGTTGACACAATATCAAATGACTGTAAATGCTACAATAAATTCATGAGAAAATTAAAAAAAAAAAAAACATTATGCCTGCACTAATTCTACTGCATCTACCTCTGTGTAAAATTATCCTGAAAGCATTGGAAATATTTACTTTGTAAAAATTATGAAAGAAATGGATTCAATATAGATTCTCTCACCTTCCTTGTCCCTAGAAATAAACCTTGTAAACTTGTCCAAAACTACAATGGAAAATAAACATTATCATATTTAAACATGAGGCAGTTTCATTTTCATAAATGTCGATTTTGCAAGAACCATGATGAAAATATATATGTGATCTCTGGTTCTGAGTAATATATGGTTTCTTGTAGGCATAGACTGAATGAGTGCGTTAATACCCTAAAACCATAAACACTTAAATTGATCTTCAGGTTCTGGAATATAAATTAAACAAATCTCAATCAATTCAAAGGATTCAAGTTGCACATTACAACTCATAAAGGAAAAGTGTCAATGCATAAGACGATCTTGTACATTCATATATTCTGAAGGGATGCAATCCTTATTTGATATAAAGAAATATTTCAGGTGCAAGAACAATTTCTAATGCAGAAAACCAAATCAATCTTGCAGTTGAAAGGAAAACATTACAACAAATTAAATAACATCAGTTTGGAGGAGGAAAGAGACTGAAGGTAATTAAATCCTACAATAATAATTTCACACAGCAAATAATTTAAATATCATTTAATCTAAAAGATGTAGAGTGGTGTCAAGCTGGTTTGGCGGCCAACCCAGCCAGCTCACACCCTTTATTAATGACCTGGTTCACATAGAATTTAAAACCATTAGATGCAATAAATAAATAAACAGAGCATGGCTATCAATGCTTAAATTAATTCTTGAAACACAATCTTTACATCATGAGGCAACACTTAACTCCACCAAATAAGAGGAGCGATCCACAGGTTATAACTGTATGATGCTACATTAGGACCGACTCCTCCTTTCCACGCATTCCTTCTATGCCTCTGCATGTCCTTGTCTCTATGCGTGTATATCTATCCACTGATCTATTAATCTCTTGCTCCAGGCAGTCTATAGGCATCGATTTACAAATTGGGGCTTTTTAACAACCAATTGAAATACAAGAGGGGAAGATTGTGAATCTTAACAATTTTCCAGGAATAAAATGGAGTTTATAACTAAATGTCAAAATAGGAATTCTTTTTGGCAAGTCGTTCCTCTTTTCCTGGAATGATGTTGTGGGTGGACTGACTTCTTCCTCAAGTTTCCAGAAAAATTTTCATAGTGCATTTGATTCAGCAGCTTAAGATCTAAAATTTTTTTTGCAGTTTATTATTCATGGAACAACTCGCGTGGAAATTAAATGCACACAATCCATTGCAAGAGCCATCAAACATCTTAGGCGCTCATCTTCACTTGGATGTGAAGCTTGTGGGTAGTCATCAAGACCTGAAGAAAGCATCTTTGGGTTTATCTCTCGGCCCGTCACATCTTCCATGCCAAAAATAGCTAATGGGAACCTCCCTTGCTTGCGTGGTATCATGCATCAATTCTTGGAAAATCCCTTTCGAGAAAGGTAGAACCAAAACTTTGCTCAGGACTTTAGCTCCTAGAATTTGCTCACGAGGAATCCATTCATCAAATCCAACAAATGATATCCAAGCATATGTGAAGGTCCCACCGCCATATTAAAAATTGATGAAAGCCTTCATCCCATAGAAAACCTTGTGGAAAGAAGGAATGGCTAGGAGCAACTGTATAAAGAGATGATGGCTAGTATAACACAAAATTATTGTTAACTTCATCTACGGACTCCTTTGGAATGGAAATCCATGATTCGCCAAAATAATATCCAATTCCTTCACGCAATTTCCAATTCACATTCTACACATAGGTGGAAGCACTTCCCATTGCATCAATGCTAGTCCAGAACAACAAACGAGGCTGATAGTTGTGACCATGTTGGTCAAGGCGGAAATAACCTCGATGTCTGCTGATATGATTTGCAATTTCTTCCATGATAGGAATGTGAGCAGAGTGAATTTCATCGACACCAGAACCGATTCCAACACTATATTTCAATGGCAATGTCATCGACATCCATATCACTTATGGAAGAAATAATATCGTTGAAGTTCGAATAATACATGTGGGTATGGAACTGAGTGGCATTTTACACACCACAATCAGTGATGCAGAGCTTGTGTTCAACTAAGTCAAGTAATAAGCATTTTCAACCTTTATTAGAGGAAGTCCTCTTCTAAGAGCTACCTCATCAATTTGAATCACCTATATTACACTTGCTTCAAAATATTCCACGTTCCGAAATAAGGCGTTGTAGAGGGATAACATGCAGTCCATAAACTCTTCAAAGTGCAGGAAGCCATAAAATCATGCCTTAACTAAACATGCCTACCCTTGAACATGCATGCATTGGTGCAGGAACCCATTGCATGGTACAGGTAGGTAAATGTAGGTCCATAGCTTGTATAAAAGCATGACCAAATTAATTTTAAACCCACAACAGAAAAACCTTTATTAATAATGTTTTAATCATGATAAAACAAGGGAAGTAACAAAAATTATCGAAAATAATCATTTAGCCAAACAACGGCATGAGAGATTCCGAGTAAGAATATGAAAAAACAGAGACTAAACATCCTAGCATGCTGACCATTTTGCATGTCTTCATGCAAGAAAATCTGGTACTATCACTCCCTTGCAAAAAAAAAAAAATTAGAAACATTTGTAGGCATTCAAAATGATGTTCCTACAATTATGTGAGATCATATTTTCTGCACTGCATAAGACTTGTTCCAAAAACAAAGTGTCTGTTGGATTCTTTATTTTCTTAGACTGATTTCAAGAAAATCTAAAACAAAAGTTTCCATAGAAATACTAAGTTGCAAGGATGGTGTTATTACTCGAATAAAATAACCAACTTTTAAAATTTCCAAAAATATCTTGGAGTCATCCATGATCAGAAGTTACACTTTAATATCCTCATTGTAAATATGAGCGACATGATTTAAAAGCCATGGTGTTAAAATTAAACATAGTAATGCCTTCCCACAGTGACCATTTTACCATTATCCATGTATAGTTGAAGCTCCTCTTGTTTGTGCGCAGTGAATTACCTGCACTAAGGGTCCCACATCCATAAAAATCATTAAAAAAGATAGAACTCCAAGGTATAAAAACAGAAGGATTATTAAGTCATTCTCAAAGAGATTGATAATGAGTTCAAGGAAAGCAAAAACAACTAAGTAAATTATAGTGTAGAGTTAACTTTAATACCACAGGCATGGCCCTGCTGCCAACAGGCGTCTATAGCCTCGATAGGGATACATTTTAACCTCATGAAATGCTTGTGTCCCACCTATTAGATATAGACTCAGAGTTATTTAAGAGAATTTACTTTTTTCTCTTTTTAGAGGTTAATTGAAGGCCAATGTTCTGACTTGGTAACCAGCTAATGATAGTTCCATTCACAGGAACTAACAAGAATGAACAAGCCGGCTCACGATGAGACCTCTTGTCTTCCAGCTTCTTCAACTGAAAGACATTACCCTGGCTTGGTGACCAGTGTGGTAATGTCATTCTCCTTAGGACTCATGATCATAGTAGGTTGGTTCATAATGAGACCTCTATCTTTCAACTAATTCGTTTATGTTTGAATCAAAACTCTAATTATGATTAACCTCAGATAGGTTACTTAATATGTGGGGAAGAAAATCTACTCCTTAAGAGTGTAAGATGGCGTGAAATGTTTTTAATTACTACTCTTTGCTGGTTGGTTGTGCTACCCTAAAGACTTATTTAAAAAATATATGAGATAACGACTAAAATGATTCCTTGAGTTGGTCATGGCAGGGTTCTTTACGAAATCTTATTAGAGTTTTGTAGGCATGGTCCACCATAGGAGGTTCCTCACCGGTCCCTTCGAAGGGGGACTTGAAAAGGTTTTCTGGATTATAGTTTGTTTGAATAGGAGAGAAGTATTATATGTAACTTATAACAATACCCTTCACCGACATATTGATCAACAAATAAAGTCACTTTAAAATATGAGGCATTAAGTGTGAAGTTCTTCTGACAAGTGTTACCATGAGAGTGTATAATAAAAATTTCAAAAGTTGTGCTTTTTAGGGAATCACAAGTTCAAGAGTGTTATTATACATCTTTATTCATTATTCTCATATTACCCTACCGTATTTTTAAAGAAAGAAATATTACCTTTAAGTGTAGGTGTACTTCCAATGAAGCCATGTGCGTAACACAATGTTGATTATAATCACACTTAATTTTAAAGAATAGACTTCAAGACATACCAAAGCGTGAGAAACCAATTGGTTCAATTGACATGGTAACAAAAGTTTCTGAATGATGAGGAAATAAGGTGGCTTGATGACTACTCGAAACTAGGATTCAATGGAATCCACATATGTATGATTCTTCAATTGATGCAAGTCGTCCAAAGTTGATAGTCACTCTCTTGGAGGCACAAAGAATCCAGTGAAAGACAAAAGATAAATCCCTCAAGTTTAGGCTCAGATTTTTTATTTCCAAATTGACAAGAATGGTTGAGAGAGATTCTACGATTTTGAGCTTCAACAACATTTTGAGAACAAGTTCCAATGAAATATTTCTCCTCTAGTGGTCTTTGAATTATATCTTCCTTGGGTAAATGTTCAGTAGTAATGGGGCAGATTTCCAAATTGATTCCCTTTCCCAACATGGAAGATGTGACATTGTGTTCGATAGCAGGAATAATAGGTGTTTCAAACTATTTTGCAACTTGATGGTTTAAATTAGGGTTTAGAAAATGGTTTGGGCTAGGGTTTTGGTTAAGGTTTGGACTAAGCTTTCGATTTGGATTGGGGTTAGGCTTTGAACTAGGGTTAGATCTAGGGTATGGACTAGGGTTAGGGTTAGGACTAGGGTATAGATTAGGGTTATGGTATGGATTAGGGTTAGGTCTAGGGTATGGACTAGGGTTAGGTATGGATAAGGGTATGGACTAGGGTTAGGGTATGGATGATTGTATGGACTAGGGTTAGGGCAAGGATTAGGGTAAGGTTGCACATGCAGCGGGGACCATGGAGGAGGATGACTTGATGGTGCATTGGAAAGAAATTGTGGTTGTTGTTGGTGCTCAAGTGATTGAATTTGCATGGGATATTTCCCTAGAGAGAAGGATCCAAATGATTCTTGAGGCCATGGAGATATTTGGCTCGAGGATGAGGGCCAAGGAGAGGGCCACTACGACCATGAAGCAAGGTTTTAAATTGGAGGAAGATTAGAAGTCTTCCATGAAACTGTAAGATTATAAACATGTTGAGGAACCTGCTTAGGAAGATAAAAATTATTCCAAGTACCGAATGGTGATGGGTTTTGAGTTATACCTGGTAGTCGATTTGATTCCTTACTTGATTTCCTAAGTGCCTTTAGTAATCCTGGTAGTGTTGGGCAATGTTCTGTTAGATGATCCTCTTCAAAAAATTTACAAACTTTCAGGCTACTAAGTGGACACTTTCCAAGGAAGTGTCTCTTTCTACAGTCTATGCAAAGCATAAGCAATGGTTTTTCATCCTTCTTCTGATCTTCTTGCCAATCATCCAATTTTGAAATCAAAGATTTAATAATATAATTCTTATGTTCAATCAAAATATTAAAATTTTCAATTGTTAATTCTTCATTGGATGAATTGTATGTCTCTGTAGCAACATAAAAATTCCTCATTAGATGATTCCTCAAAATACCATCTTCCTGTTTATAACAAGCCAACTGGTACATTCATTAGCACATGAATGGTGTATATATATATATATATATATATATATATATATATATATATATATATATATATATATATATATATGTATGTATATATATACATATGTATGTATATATACATATGTATATATATATATATATATATGTAGATATATATACATATATATATATACACACATATATATATATATACATATATATATATATATATATATATATATATATACATATACATATAAATATACATATACATCTACATCTACATATATATATATATATATATATATATATATATATATATATATATATATATATATATATATATAGGGTGGGTAGTTCTTACAACATTAGAGAAAATGAGAAAACTTAAAGCAACAGTGTAGGAAAGAAATAAATTCCAAGAACATAAAATTGCAAGACAAAATAGGTGAAGGAAAAAAAACAAATGCATTAGGTCACCAAGGTCAATCCCCTAACCACCTTCCTGGCAACGATGCCAAAATGTTGGGTGTAGTATAGGGCTTATAAATGTACCAAAAATTAATTTGTCAATCCGGAAAGTTCGTGAAATTCGAGGCGCGACATTGGAAATGTCAGAGAGAGTCCGTGGCAACCTATAAAACAAATGCTAGTCTATCTTGCACTCGACAATAAATGAAATCCTACACTAAAAGAGAATTCAAGAAACACCAATCCAAACAATTAAAATCATGCGGGAAATACAAGGCAATCTTGTACTATTTAATAATGCTAAAGGAAATTATAAGTACGAGCAAACAAAAGGGAAATCAGAACTGGAAACCCAACAGTGCTGGCACAATATCAAAAGACTATAAATGCTGGAATAAAATCATGAGTAAATAAAAAAAAACCATTATGCCTGCACTAATTATATTGCATCTACCTCTGTGTAAAACTAGCCTAAAAGCATTGGCAATATTTACTGTGTAAAACTTATGAAAGAAATGGATTCGATATAGATTCTCTCGCCTTCCTTGTCCCTATAAATAAATCTTGTAAACTTGCCCAGAACTACAATGGAAAACAAATATTATCATTTTTAAACATGAGGCAGTTTCATTTTCATAAATGTTCGCTCTGCAAGAATCATGACAGAAATATATATGCGATCTCTGGTTCTGAGTAATATATGATTTCTTGTAGGCATACACTGAATGAGTGCGTTAATACCCTAAAACCATAAACACTTAAATTGATACTCAGGTTCTAGAATATAAATTAAACATATCTAAATCAATTCAAAGGATTCAAGTTGCACATTACAACTCATAAAGGCAGAGTTTCAATGCATAAGGTGATCTTGTACATTCAGATGTTCTTAAGGGACGTAATCCTTATTTGATATAAAGAAAGATTTCGGGTGCAAGAACAATTTCAAATGCAAAAAACCAAATCAATCTTGCAGTTGAATGGAAAACATTACAAAAAATTAAATAACATCTGTTTGGAGGAGGAAAGAGACTGAAGGTAATTAAATCCTATGATAAGAATTTCACACAACAAATAATTTAAATATAATTTAATCTAAAATATGTAGAGTGGTGTCGAGTTGGTCTGGTGGCCAACCCAGCCAGCTCACACCCTCTATTAGTGGCCTGGTTCACACAAAATTTAAAACCATTAGATTCAATAAATAAATAAACAAAGCATGGCTATCAATGCTTAAATTAATTCTTGAAAACACAGTATTTACATCATGAGGCAACATTTAACTCCAGAAAATAAGAGGAGCGATCCACGAGTTATAACTACATGATGCTACATTGGGATTGACTCCTCCCTTCCACACATTCCTTCTGTGCCTCTACGCGTCCCTGTCTCTATGCATATATATCTATCTAGTGATCTATTAATCTCCTGCTCCAGGAAGTCTCTTAAACTTGTATAGGCATCGATTTACAAATTGGGGCTTTTTAATAACCAATCGAAATAAAAGAGGGGTAGATTGTGAATCTTAACAATTTTCTAGGAATAAAATGGAGTTTGTAACTGAATGTCAAAATAGGAATTGTTTCTGGCAAGTCATTCCTCTTTTCCTGAAATGATGATGTGGGTGGACTGACTTCTTCCTAGAGTTTCCAGAAAAATTTTCATAGTGTATTTGATTCAGCAACTTAAGATCTGAAAGTAGTTTCATAGTTTATTATTCATGGAACAACTCACGTGGAAATTAAATGCATGCAATCTGTTGCAAGATCCATCAAACATCATAGACGCTCATCTTGACTTGGATGTGAATCTCGTGGGTAGTCATCAAGACCTGAAGAAAGTGTCTTTGGGTTTAGCTCTCGGCCCATCACATCTTCCATGCCAAAAATAGCTAATGGGAACCTCCCTTGCTTGCGTGGTATCATGCATTAATTCTTGGAAAAGCCCTTTCAAGCAAGGTAGAACCGGAACTTTTATCAGGACTTCAGCTCCTAGAATTTTCTCATGAGGAATCCATTCATCGAATCCAAAAAATGATATGCAAGCATATGTGAAGTCCCCCCTCCCATATTGAAAATTGACGAAAGAAAACCTTGTGGAAAGAAGGAACGACTAGGAATAATTGTATAAAGAGCTATTGGCTAGTATAACAAAAAATTATTGTTAACTCCATCTTCGGACTCCTCTAGAATGGAAATCTGTGATTGGCCAAAATAATATCCAATGCCTTCACACAATTTCCAATTCACATTCTACACATAGGTGGAAGCACTTCCCATTTCATCAATGCTAGTCCAGAACAATGGACGAGTCCAATAGCAGCTACCATGCTGGTCAAGGCGGAAATAAACTCGATGTCTGCTGATATGATTTGCAATTTCTTCCATGCATGGAATGTGAGTAGAGTGAATGCCATCGACACCAAAACTAATTCCAGCACTATATTTCAATGGTGATGTCATCGACATCTATATCACTAATGGAAGAAATAATATTGTTGAAGTTTGAATAACACATGTGGGTATGGAACTGAGTGGAATTTTACACACCACAATCAGTGATGCAGAGTCCGTGTTCAACCGAGTCAGGTAATAAGAATTTTCAACCTTGTGCAGAGGAAATCTTGTTCTAAGAGCTGCCTCATTAATTTGAATCACCTAAATTACACCTGCTTCAAAATCTTCCACGTTCTGAAATAAGGCATTGTAGAGGGATAACATGTAGTCCATAAACTCTTCAGAGTGCAGGAAGCCATAAAATCATGCCTAGACTAAGCATGCCTGCACTTGAACATGCCTGCACTGGTGCAGGAATCCATTGCATGGTACAGGTAGGTAAATGCAGGTCCATAGCCTATATAAAAGCATGATCAAATTAATTTTAAACCTGCAACAGACAAACCTTTATTAATAATGTTTTAATCCTGATAAAACAAGGGAAGTAATGAATATTCTAGAAAATAATCATTTATCCAAACAACATCGTGAGAGATTCCATGTAAGAATAGGACAAAACAGAGGCCCAACAGTTTTTACATCCATTTGCATGATAATTCTGCTTGAAATTGATATCCCATAACAACCAATTAGGTAGTAGGAGGTATTTTTGGAAATGATTATGGTTAGAAGAAGAGAAAATTAGTTTGGTTGATATCAATTTTAACACCATTCTCCCTCACTATTGACAAGGAATTTAACACTATTTCACCACTGAGATTGTTTCATTTTTTTTTGAAATCCACACCTAAATAGAACCAAAGAGGAACAATAGAAAAAATGGGGGGAGGATTAAATAGAAGAGAACCCTTAGACACCAAGAGTATTCACCAACACCCTTCTATAGTGGACATATTCAGAAGATACCAATTGTTGGGTTTTTTTGAGTTGTTAAAGGGGTACAATGATGATCCTGCTCATGAATTTTCCATGGCATTACATTATCAAGATAAAGACAATGCCACTACTATTGTCAGAGTGTTGGCCATCTCTCTAAGTCCTGAAACCATAAGTAGATTGACCACCATACCCCTAGGAATTAGGTGGATCAAAGAAGACAAGGTAGTGAGTGTCACAACTAGGAATAACTACTTCATTTTGAAAGAGAAGCCTCTAGAATATAAGAATGGAATAAGAAGAGAAAGCCTACTTTACCCTTAGGATGAGGTAACTTACGATATCCTCAAGTATATATCTATTGAAGGGAGATTGAATGTGGTTTATGCCTACCACTTCAGATTGCTCCATGAGCTAATATTCAAGGCAGAATTACCTCTCCCTCAAAGACTTGGTGTTCCCAATTTCCTCCTATAGTTAATCATGAAGATGAGTTAGAAGGTGAGGGAAGGAAGGCACCAAAACTTAGCTCACCATGGCCTCATCAAGTCAATAGTGATGGACGCTTTGAGCCACTTGAGGATCCCTATATTATGGACTAAATTCATGAACATGGATAAGGAATATTTCATATAAACCCAAGCCATCACACTTGGAGAAACACCAGCCTCTAGCATTGGAGATAAATAAGGTAAAATAAAAGAAGAAGAAGGAGCAAAAACAGAGGAGGAAGAGGAAAAAGAGGTAGAAAATAAAAGAAGAGGAGAGAAAAAAAGAGGAAAAAAGAGGCAACAAAGATAAAGGAAGGAGAAGAAGAAATTAAAGGAGAATAGGGGGAGAAGTGAGTAGAAGAAATAATAATCCATGAGGATACTTCTAAACCCTAAGAAGCAGAGAAAAAACTACATAAAACTTGTCTATCTATTGGGGATACTGAATAGGAAGTAGCGAAAACATTGGACACATTAGGCACTCCTGTCATACCCAAGAGGAGGTAACCAACACAATGTCCCATGTATTTCAAAACCAGGAAGAGCACGAGGATTAGACAAGTGAAACAATAATCTCCCACAAAGGTTCCTATCATTATTGATGAATAACCAAGTAAAAATGAAGAAATCAGAACCAGTGAAGGAAATATTGAGGAGGTCACTCCTCCTAAAACCAAAACCAAGTAACCTGTAGCATCTATGGGTAGGCCCACCACTAGGTCAGTGACCTTCAAGAAGCAAAGGACACAAGTTTCCTTTGAGAAAGTATAATAAGAGAAGACATAGGAGAGACAAGGTTTGTTATAAGAGAGACAAGGTTTGCTATAGGATGGGCAGGTTTTGCTATAAGAGTGTTGATAGTACTGGAAATTCATTAACCAAAGGGATCTCCCTGATATAAAGTCCCAACTATACCTCACACCATTCGGTGTAGGAGTCCTATCAGGTATAAAGTCCCGATCGCCATATCCTTAGAGATTTTCCTTGGCTCTAACTGTCAACACATGAGAGTGTTATGTTGGTATCTTTAAACAACAAGGTACGTTTCCCTGGTGAGTGCATAATGTAATTGTGTCAAGGTTCTTTTACTACAAAGTGGTGGAGTAAAGTGAGCCTCTAAGTGAGAGGTAGTAGTACCACCTAGGAAGAGACACATGTGAAACAGAAATGGTTTGTCCAGCATCCAACAGAATAGTCCATGGTGGATGTGGCAGTCATTAAAACCGAAGTGCAAGGGAAAACACGTACACCATCTAACAGAGTAGTCCACACAGATTTGACAACCGTTATAACTAGTAAAAAAGAATGGTCTTCCTAATGTCCTACGGAGCAGTCCAAAAGGACGAGACGACAATGATAACCAATACAACACATTCTCAACAATGGAAGTGCTAAAACAACCAGAGTAGTTCAACTATCTTAGTACACGTTAAGAAAACATGCATTACAAATGTTTTAAGAGTAGTCTTACACACATCTGCAAAACATGAGTGAAAACGTGTTGGCCTTAACAGGCTTCCAAATTAAGAAAAATTCCCCAAGACACATCTGTACACCATACATCACTAGTCTGATTAGTGGGACATTGGAGCAACTCCTCGCTCCTCAAATAACTGTCTGAAAAACTCTCAAGGATATGTGGGAGGAGCTAAGGTAAAAAGTACTTGCCCATACAATGGGAGGGGCATATATAGCCAAGGGTGATGCTTGACCCTTGTGACTCTTGGACTACCCTCATGACCATTCACCTTCAATTGACTTTTCATTTGACAACATATATGACCCATAGTAGTGATGTGGTCTCGAGAACTCATGACACTACTCACATGGACTGGCTGGATGTAGTGGCAACGTCAAGTTGTTGTTGCTGCTGAGTGATGGATGTTTTCTTGGATGTTCTTTGTCTTCTTCTCCTCATGGCTTGATGTTGTGGGGTCTTTAATGGTCTTGGTATTGTAATACGGTTACATGCATGTGTTCCTTTCACTTGAGCTTCTTTCGTTCATCTCATTGCAAGTAAGTCTTCTAACCTGTTCACTCCTTATTCGTCCAATTTTTCATCTCTCCATGACCCATCAGTGTACATATTCCTGCAATTCACTCATGATGGGATGAAATCAAATCCAAAAACTCATAGTCTAAGATGATGCATTGTTTCCCATGGTCCGAGCCTAGGAGAGATGACATGCTAGGAAGAGGGCCCAGTAACTGTGCACTACATAGTTCCAGGTGACAGGGAGGGAGACTGGTCACTGAGACTGTGCAGAGCACAACTCAGGATTGGATAAGGAACTCTGGGGGACAACCTTCACTATCGGGGAAAACTGCGCAGTGGTGACTGGGAGGCAGGATTGTGTAGTTGAGGTCACTAGTGGAAGCTGCAAGGTGGGGCCCTAAGAGGCACCTCTGTGCAATTTTCTGAGGGAAAACAAGACTGGGAAGCAGTGGGCATAGTGGATAGTTCTACGTAGTTTCTAGGAGTAGTGAGACCTAACTTGAGGGAGGTCACCTCTGCATATTTTCTGAGAGTAGTCCAGGTTCAGGTCTCTATGCATTTCAGAGTTCCAGCAGGCAGGGAGGAGGCTTGATGACTGATCTTGCGAAGTGCACAATTCAAGTCTGGATTTGAGGTAGCTTCTGTGTAATTCTGGGTAGGAAGGTAGACTGCTCACCTCTAGGATTGCATAGTCAAACTATCCTAGGAATAGCCTCAAGCACTGCACAGTTCTAGGCAGCATAGAATCATTACTAAGGGATGATACCATGCACTGCATCTCAATTGGGGTATGGGGAGAGGGGGTTGTCTGGTCGGAGGGATTTTTAGGAAAATGGTTAAGAGTGAGGAAAGTGAACTTGTGAGGACTCGACATTGTGATCACACACTTAGCATACTTTGACAACATAAAAAAATATACCATCGAGAAAAAAAGACAAAGCCTTTCCCTTTGTGAGACTGTTTAGAGTGAAAAGCATCAAGTGCGACACTTGGGATATACCTTTGGATGATCGTGACAACACTTGTGTGAAAGTGCTTACAACTTTGTGTATGAGTGCGATAGGTATTTAGATGGCTAGGACAACTTGCATACACAAAGACCAACCTTCATGGTCACCAGAACAATTCACAAACATGAGATAAAAACCAAACATGTAAAAAGATGACAATTTATTCGACAAGCGAAAGGGAGAAAGACACATAGAGGAAACAAATGGAATGAATTTTAGTGCTTGCAACCATGCATGTCATTGAAGACAGAATGATATGAAAATGATAAGAAATCCTTCAAGCTACACTAAGATGTGTATTTCAAAAGATGTGATTTCTTTTCCATACCTACCCTCCAAAGGTTTATGCGTCGGATGGAGTCTTTATGTGACCCCGATATTCTATCATACTTCCTTGGTCTGCTTATCTTTCTCCTCAGCTCCTTGAGAGTCACCTAGCATGTCATCCTTCTTTGTGGCCCCTAAGAGACACAATTGCGCAGTTTCAACGGGAAGTGACTGTTGCAGGATGAGGCCCTGGGAGGACATATCTGCGCAATTTTAGGATGCAAGGCAAACTGAGAAGATGAGGGACAAAACTGTGCAGTTTTTGGATGCAAGGAACTGCTGCAAGATGAGGCCTTGGGAGGTCACATCTACATAGTTTCAGGATGTAAGGCAGACTCGACAGCTGAGGGAAAAAACTGTGTAGTTTTTGGAGATAGTGGGTTCTGGCTGAGGGAAGGACACTGGAGGAAACCATTGTCAATTTTGAATTTTAAGGGAGGATTTCCTTTCTATGCATTGTGCAATTCCAAAAAGCAAGGGAAAATCTTGAGGGTTACATATGTGAAGTGTGCAGTTCAAGAAAGCTGGATGAGGCTGGGTTGCTAGGGAAAGTCTGGAATTTGGCTAAGTGTGGGATCAGTGGAACTAATGTGAACAATGATAGAACTTAACTATGATCACACACTTGAACACTTAGTGATACAACATAGACCATCTAGAACATATAACACATACTTCGATTAATGCAACAACCTTTGTGGCAGCTTATGACAAGTGTGGCTTCGATGATAAACTTTAAGAGGATAAAGACGACACTTGTGCAAGAGTGTGTGAAATGAGTGTGAAACATGTCTATGTGATGAGAACAACCCATTCTCACAAATATTTCCCCTTGAAGCAAACAAATTTCCCTTTGCATGACAAACGATAATCCCATGCCCAAAGATGACACATACTATATAAATATAAAAGCGTGAACGACTCTTAAGAGGGGAGCTTGATATCATCTTACCAATAAGTGACTAAGGAACGAATGATCATGTGATCGATAGTATGATCTGAATTTTAAGTACAGGCCAAAATTTTGGAGGGTGTTGCAACTGCTACAACACTTGGTGACACACTGGTTGAATTCCATCTTCTCTGTCTTCATTCGTTCAATGCAGGACCTTGGTCCATTAGGGAGCATTGATTCATCATGAAGATTACTTTGAATTCCCCACTTGCCCCATGGACAAACATGGTTTGCCTTGTACCAACTCAGTTGAACACAACACAAGATTCAACCAAGTCACAATGTTTCAAATTGGGAAGGGTAGTTTGGGCCGTGAGCTTAAGATTTTCAGAGTATAGTTTTTCATCTTTGGTGTTTCTCCACTGCCAGCAGGCCTGGATAGTACCCCGATGGAGTCATGTAGGAACAAAAGCATTGCTCCACTTCCAACGAGCTTGGATAGTACCCTAGTGGAGTATCCTACTTCACCTCTCTACGCAGGAAGCCTTTCTCTTCTTTTGCCTTTGTTGTTTTTTAAAGACAACTGTGCATTGACACTTATTTATTTTTTGGGTGGAAGAGGGATCCTGACTTATTGAGAGCAAGAGAGGTTGTTCCTTCAGAGAAACATGTAAAGACCTTTGATTTAATTTTTCTCGTTTAGATTTTCCCCTTCTTTGTTTCTACTAGTTGGATAAGCTTGAACACACCAAAGCATAAAACTGAGTAGAGGCATGAGGTTCCCAGACTGGACAGAGGTTCATGGTTGGACCAAAGCTCTCCTTACGAATGAAACGTATTTTCCATCAAGACTTCGGTGCCCAAAAGTTACAACCAAACACAAAGAAGATGGACAAAGGACTAGCCAAGGGCTGCAATGTCACAAGACTCTTTGAACTTCAACCACATACACATTTAGAAGCCAGGACGCAAGTCCAGGCACAACACTTATTCGCGTAGTGAAAACAAATGGAAAACTCAACAAAAAGAAAAAAGAAACAGAACTAGGAAAAAAATCAAAAGACAAGAGAATAAAATGGCCAAAGAAAACAAGATGTAAAATGAGAATAAGAAAACCAGGATGGACTACGAGTGAAAGGAAGGGAAAAATAAGATGTAGCTAATCGTACTCCTATCCTAACAACTAGATGGTCGAGGTTACGTGTAATGAAATTTCCAGTGAAGCCACCATAGTCGTTCCCGACCTGCATCCACAAATATACAAATGATTAAAACAGATAAAAAATGATGTGCAATAGAAAATACAGAAACTTGAAAAATTTGCACATGGGAAGGAAGGTCTTGCTTGTGGGAAGAAAGACGTGTCACAACCACTACTTTTACCCAATACACATTCTTACCTCTTTGATGGATACCACTTTTCAACAAACTTCAGAAGCCTCTTGCGGGTGCGTCATTGTCTGTACCGAGCTTCTTAGCAAGCACAAGAAGGATTGAAACTTTCTACCTGTGACAGAGCTTTCCAAGTAAGATTGTTCTAGCCATTTAGTGATTAGATCGTAAAATTCATGGTGGTTTTTTGGAAAGCCTCGTGATCTCTGAAAATATGAATTTTTGATTCGAGAAGCAGGATCATGATGGGAATCTTGTAAAGAAAAATAGATCTAATCATCCTCGACGGTAATGCCAAGATTGTGAGGAAGTTATTTTTTTTTGAAGGAAAGTTGTTGAAGATGCCAATGAACCACGTGAATGTTTGGAAGTTGATGATAATGTTATATTTAAAAAAAAATCCCCCCTTTCCAAACTTAATATAATTAGCTCACTTTTAAAAAAATGAATACTTTATGTGATTCACTTTTATAAATAAGTGAAAGTCATTTTTACAATGGTACTTTATGAACTATCCACTAAATTGTAATTTAAATAAAAGATAAAGTGACTTTAGAATTATAAGTGACTCACTTTTTATAATGGGTGAGAACACTTTTACATAGAGTAACTTTAAAACATAAGTTACATGCACTTTTTTGAAAAAGTAACTCAAAAAAAAGAAAGACTTGAACCCAAGACCTCTATTTCATCAAGTATCTTGAGACCAAGTGAGCTAGTTTAAAAGGTTAGTAATTGTTGGAAAGGAGGAAGGAGATTTTTTTTTCTCACTGAAGCTTTGGGGTGTGTGCTTACTTTAAAAACCCCTTTTTGCCTACAGGAAAAAAAACCACACAAACCAATCGAACAAGCAAAGGTATCCAAGCCTTATGACTTGAAGTTAGATTTGGCTGGAAACTATATATTTTCCTCAATGTTTCTCATTTTTCGAGATCACACTAAGGCGCAACGAAAAAGAGCATACACATGAGAAAAATCCTTTCTTTCTGTTTTTGGTTTGCCTATATCGCACAAAGTTGTAGGGAAGAGAGCATACGCAGAAATGAAAGGTATAGATCCGGTAATAATTTTTTTTATAGGACCATAAACCGAAATAAATAGAGATATAAATAACTATAACTACAAATAAATACTATATACCTCTATATCTTAAAAATAACATATCTAGGGCTATCGGAAACTTTTTAGAATGAAACAAAAGGGGTTCCTCACTAGAACAAATTCTCTTAACAAAATAGAACAATCCTCTCGGCCCGAACATGGTCATAAACAATAGATATAGGAAACGACAGTCGGATGCAATTGTACCGACTTCGGCTTTGGATCACCAACGGATGTGGCCCTCAAATAACTCTAATACCATGTAGAAATTTACAAGGTAATTTCCTTAGATAGAACACCAAAGGACACCACTCACAAATAGATCGTAGATCAATACACTAGTATTATTGACGTGGTTAAAACCCTCAAAGAGGGAAACAATCCACAGTTTGAGCCAACGCGACCACTTCAGGAAATTTATTAATGCAAAAGAAAGAAAATCTACAGAAGCTTCTCTCATGAATGATCACATACCAAATGACCCTCCATGATCTTTAAATAGAGATCATGGACCAATCGAGTGTAAGCCACGAATCAAGTTTCGGTAATACCAAGGAGAGAATGAACCGTTAGATCACTTCATGTCTACAACATATCATAACTGCTAGATTGTAAGTTACAAAAAAAACATACTAAAGAAACACACTTTAACTAACTATACACTAGACCAAGTTATGCTTAATTATTTCCTATGTGTTGGAATATTCTAACACCCATATCAACAAAAATAATGCAAGGTGGAAAGTGTTCTGCAGAACAAAATCTTTGTTATTGTACAATAATTTTCCTTTTAAAGGTACAATATGGCATAAGGTGGTACTATCCTTGGTGTATGTTTCTACTCTAAGAATGATATCCTAGTGGTAAGTGTCCAAGAGATGCCAGCCCTAGTCAATAGTTTAACTACATCCTGCCTGGGTTAAGCCATGATCTTCTGTCAAAAGGTAAGCTGATTTGAAAGAAAGCATAGGTAAAAAATATGAATATCAATTGGCCTTCCACATTACAACCCAAGCAGACAAAACTTTCCTATTAATATCATATATCCATCTTGATTGCATATTGATTAAACACTAAGAGAGGGATAAAAACAAAAGACATGAAAGCCTCATTTATTTTCCATTTTATATTTTTATTAGAATCACATACATTAACTCTGTTAATACTGTTAAAGTGACACGCCTCTTCCACATGGGCACAAAACATGGCCATGGATCATTCAACTTTTCAATAAGGTTCTTAACTTATAAGAGATTTATATCTAGATCTCACCCTCTATCTGATCTGCAATATGAATTATTCAATTATTATGGATTTTCCATTAGTGATTTTAACTTTGCCAAGACAAGAGAAGAAATTCCATTTGACTTGCCATAAACATATATATAGTTAAATCAATCACATTAAACTATGATTACAGTAAGTTGCTCAATGATACAAAATATAAGGTAAGGAAAATCCAACAAGCATTCAGTTTCCCAACATAATATCATAAATCTACAAGCTCGAATACATGGTTAATATCATAACAATCATAAACTAGTTAAGAAAAATATGTTCAAACTTGGTTGGAAAAGAGTCATACAATGACTAAATGCTTAAGTATACTTACCACATATGAACCATTAAAACAATATGACTATCTCAGAGAAATAATACAAATAATGATAAGACAGTCTACCAAAAGAACTTTAGCAATGTAGTGATGTCTTTTTCCTTAATCTACATGATCCATTCCTATAAACATATTTGCATCAAATTAGTTATTTTAAATTCCATAAGACTATTTTGCAAAATTAATTCATCTCGAAAACTCAAATACAAAAAGTTATGACAACTAGAACATTCCCATTACTAACTAGTTGCTAAAAATGATATCCCAAATGTTTGAGTCATGCATAAATAAATCACTGCTTTCAGATAGGTAGCCAACAAAGTGGGTTTGAATATGGAAGGAAACTTAAAGGTTTAATACACTTGATCCTGGAGTCATGGGATGAAATACCTTTCCAGGAAGTCATTGTTACTGGAGTGCAAGCCCTAGAGCTTATTATTGATGCTACTTGATTCATTTTGTTAATTTTAATACCACTTCTTCAGCCTTGTGAGCATCAACTGATGCAATAAGTGTTGAGTGGACTATTCAAAATCATGTGAAATTGGTCATTCCACCAATCCTCATGGAATATGGGTCTTTCCTTAATAATTTAATTAATCCACAAGTACAAACTGCAAGATTTGAGGTCAAAGATGGTATAAGGAATCAAGGTAGAGTACTAAAGATTTACCATTCAAATTAAGAAGCATAAAAGTTATAGCAAAATCTCACAAAGGAGAAATGCAGGTAATGCATCAAGGGTGTGTGTTAGTTAAAAGTCAATACAATTTTTTTTTCATGGAAAATTTTATGGGAAAACTTAAAAAGTGATCACATACTAACCCAAAGATGATTTTGATTATGATCAAAACAAAATTGTCATGAAAACAAGATCTCAAGTCAAATTCATACTGTAAGCATAAAGTCAAATCTAAATAAGATGCATAGATGTAACATAAATGAAATTATAAAGCTGTATAAACTGAAGTTAATTTAGGGTTCCTAAGACTATATTTTTTTATTAATTATTGAATTAATATTGCATATAAATCTCATCAAATTCAACCAACTTAAATTCAAGGCTCTGATATCTAAGTTTGACTTTGGGTCATTAACATGGTGATGCCTTGTCTCAACCACTAAACCATAGGCCAACAAACAGAAGACTGCAAAATGTAAGATCATTACCATAGTAAACCAAATGACTCTACACAGAAGAATTTATTCTCTACTGGAAGAGCATATTGCTTGACGATATCTACAAAATGAATGTAAGGTGGAAAAAATTCTATAGAACTGAATCTTTGTTATTATAACTTGTAGCATTGTTCCAACCAACAAAACTATCTACACATTTTGGAATATCAAATGGAAATAAGTTTTGAAGAATTCAATCAAAAATCGTCCAAGATCATTGGCTCACATGATTAAAGGTACCCTGTCCTATAAATCTAATATTTTCATGCGCTTACAATTAAGGGAGAAAACAAGTGTATACCACCCTGCTCAGAGAAATACATCCAATCAGAAAGAGAATGTTAGTTTAAACAATTGTGGATATGTATAATGAAGAATTTGGAAGCAGGGTACAGTACTGTAGATTCACCATTCACATTAAGAAGCATAAATATTATAGAAAAATCACATTATTTACCATTCACATTATTTTACACGCCTAATTCACATTGAGATGGATTACACTTGACTTCTCTCAAAATGCACTTGACATAGACAACCCTTGATTTCCTCTATTCCTTTCTCTCAAGGTCATATCATAACATCATGCACTACTCAAGTTCTATAGATTGTCCAAACATATTCAACCTAAGGAGGATACAAAAGTAAACAACCTCGATGTCATCAATACTCAATGTTAAATAATTTCATTGCCACAATTATGCTTTTTGTTGGGAAAGTTTGCTAGAATCATTTTCCTATAAGTTTTTGAATGTCTTGTTCACCACTTCTCTGTAAAGACAAAAATGTACAACAATTTTCCTTTTAAAGGTACAATCTGGCACAAGGTGGTACTATCCTTGGTGTATGTTTCTTCTCTAAGAATGATATCCTAGTGGTAAGTGTCCAAGAGATGTCAGCCCTAGTCAACGGTTTAACTACATCCTGCTTGGGTAAAGCGATGATCTTCTGTCGAAAGATAAGTTGATTTAAAATAAAGCATAACTTAAAAATATGAATATTTGTGTCCAAGTTCCTTCTTTTCCTATCCATAGCCATGGCTTCTTCACCCTTGTTCTCCCTCTACCCCTCCCCATGTCCTCACAAACCTTCATGTACATCTGTCCTACATGTTCAGTAGCACCTGTAGCACCTCTGATGAGATTACAGAACATTAGAGGTCTTACTTCCAGGAGAAGGTTGGTTGTTCATATGGCACCTGATGAAGAGAAAATGACAAAGTGTTCTCCACTAGATTTTCCCCTTGTAAGTGAGTTGTCCTCCATATAAATTTATTCTATTTTATTTTTTCTTCTTTGGAAACAAGTTATATTTTCAATTAGGTTTCCTTCTACTGACCCAAAAATAAATTTTCAGCTTAGTCCTCAATATCCATGTAAGTTGTTCATATAGAAATTATCTGCAATACTCCTTTACATTTCCTGTGGAGTAATACTCATTCGATGTCTTTTCTGGGTTTAATTTCCTACTTAGTTTGTGTTTCTAACAAGACTCTCTTTCGTTTTGTTGGATATGGTTGAAAAAATTATAATTTCCATTGGGTTCCTTCTCCGGAGTTGACCATAGATTTTCTGATTTTTCCTGAATAACCACGCAACCAGTTAATTTAAAATTCGCTGCAACACTCCTTTGCATCTCTTTTGGGTTTAATTTCGTATTTACTTCCTATTTGTAACAACTCTGTTTTCATTTTGTTGGATATACTTGAGAGAAGTAATACACGAAGAATTTACACTTCAAAAGCTTATGTTCTTAAATATTTTTAATATGAGGCTGGAGTGCATAACAAGGACTTCGCGAAGGTCAGCTTACATATGAGGTATGAGGGACTATTAAGCACAACTTTTAACTGCAAGCATTTTTTGTCAAACATAGTTAAAATCCAAGTTAAAATGATAAATTTAGTGTTGGGACTGTGTCATACAATTGTTGGTATGGTCTGGGAAATGCATTTCCGGTCAATGAAACGTGTTTCCAATATGTGGGATGCACTTGTGAGGTTGAAAACATGTTTCAAGGTTGTACAACACACGTTTCTGGAAACGAGCCTAGTATGGTCCTGTACTATATGTTTCTTGCAACATAGGATGGGAGGACATGATCCACTGCTTCGTCTGTGCAAACCAACCATCAACAAAAAATGGCACAAGCATGAAACAAAAAAATAATAGGTTATGCCAGCCAAAAGTAGCTTCAACTACAACAAAGGCCTTGATCTAAACATGAAAACTTGGATTCCTTTCCAAAAATGTATGAGGCTTCATAAAGGCTGGTGAGGCAATACTATGTGAGGGAACATCTGGCATGAACTTACCAAGTGGAATGCCAAGATTACAATTCACTTTTTGTTTCTTTGCTTGGTGTGCCTGTCCTGAGTCAGATGAACTAGAATCATTTCCTGTCTTGTTTATATCATCTTCAGAAGGAGAATCTGCAAACCTGGGTCAGTGAAAGTACATAAACATTATAGAGTAAAACCATACTCCGTCGGATCTCACTAGTTAAATAGTTTTCCGACAAGTTGAGGCACTGTGAATTGGTGCAGTTGGAAATGAAAGGAGAGATTGTTCCGCCAAGGAAAAATCCATGAAGTTGAGCTTCAAAACCCTCTCATCCTTTTTCCGATATGGTTTTGTTGTAGTGTTTTGATCGTGTCTCCTGTCCATTCCGTGAGCCAAAATTAGCCAGATCTAATTGTCTCAAAAACCCCAGGAGCAGAGTTCTCTTTTGAAAATGAAAACAAAAAGGGAAATATGGAAAGGAAAATATGGAGAGGGTTATATGCCGTCATTTATTTAGTTGAAACTATATTCATTTAGTTGAAATTGTATTAATTGAAAGGTAGAGAAATGTTCAATTGTCTAACAATAGATTTGACGTTACAGAGTGGTGCAAAGTAGCATTTATGAGAGTTGTTCCTAGAAAAAACACCTTAAGACATAATTATAAAAAAACAAATCAATATCTTCTATAAAAAAAATTATTAATTACTAACTAAATACCAACTTTTATTAATCTATCTTATATTTTCATTAATCATTTTAACTATAAATTTATAATTATATTTATCATTAAATAATATATATAGAAATATCAATTTTATTAATATGTTTTTTTTTTTCTAGGCTAAGACTAAACTAAATACCCACGGGGAATTGAACCAGTGACCTATCGCAAGGAGTGCCTTAACAGCGCACCCATTCACCGTCAATCCAAAGCCGTGGGAATTTTATTAATATGTTAATCATTAACTAAATATCGAATTTTATTTTCATTGATTATCTTTTCTATTGATTTGTAATTATTATTTATTATTAAATAATATATATAGAAATATCAATTTTATTAATCCATTTTTTTTTGTTGATCATCTTTGCTATCATTTTTTTCTTATTCATAAATATGTTAAACAAACTTATATTTGGATGATTGCTACAACCACATAAACCATGTCTGCAAATTTGGAATACTTAAACATTCACATCCATTTTTAAATGCTTCTATGTTACCCTTCATGCTATGTTTTGTAAGAGTGGCGAGCGTTTTGTTGATATTTTAAAAGGGAGGGGCTTGTTCCCAAGAGAAGCGGAATGGGGCCCTCTTTTTATTACATTTATATTTTGTCAGACGCGCTGACAACCATCACATCATACATTACATTCGCAATGGATCACATCGAACATTCACCATGGAACCAACATACAACAGCAGCAGGGGGAATCGAACGTGGTCGGGGAGCGAGATAGCCGACAGCACCGACCGCCAGATCATGCACTCATGTGCAAACAAAACTGCTTCCATTGCCGGGACTTGAACCCGGGTCTCTCAGGTGAGAGCCGAGTATCCTAATCAACTAGACTACAACGGACTCGTCAAGCTTTTTTTTTATATGTTATATCAGAGTTTAAATATTTTAATTGCATCACTTAATGTGAGTTGGAAGGACTCATCGCATTCGTGGCCTTCCTTGAGCTGACCTTCGTGCAACGCAAAGTAGTTTATTATTATCTGTGTACTCTAATGAGGCGGAGGGGTTGCCCAGAGTCATGGAAATTTCTGTTATATTTAGAGAAAATCTAGCAAAGATTTTTGTAAATCCAAGTTATAGTTGTTATTATCTAACAAAGATTATTGTAAATCCAAGTTATAGTTGTTATTATCGATGTAAAGATGTAAAATCATTGAACGAAAAGAAAAGAAAACAATATTTTGAATAAAATGTTTTTGTTACGAGGTGTTGAAAATAGGATCATTATCGAATAATATTGCTCTGAGGTGCATCGCCTTTTCTGTGGAATATCCTTGGAGTCAAGATGAAAATTCATGCTAAGATTCTGGTTTCAGTTAGTTTTGTTTCTTTGAATTTCTGCAGGGAGAGAGGCAATTTCATATAGGTTGGCCTAAATTCCAATGGCGCATGTACATTACTACTGTAAATTTTTCACTATTTATATATTTCGATATATTGGTGCCCCTGAGTAAGACTACATTTCCAATGGCAGTGATTTCTATTATTGTGACGGGGTTCACCAAGCACTTCAACTCTGAGAACAATTTCAGACACAACGGATCTACTACCAGTTCTTCCATAATTTCGTAACAATCCTGAAGCTTTTGTGAGATTTTCCGACAAAAATGAACTAAATCAGCTTGGGTAATAACAAAATTCACAGGAATGGAACAACTTTTTTGAAGGTTTAAATAATCAAGAAAATCTTTGAATTCAATGCCATAATAACCTTATCCACAGATAAACTTTCTAAGTTTTGTATCCTAAGTTTTGCATTGTGCAAATATGCTTTTATAGGGATCAATTCATCCAATAAACTTCCTTAGTTTTGTATTGTGCAAATATGCTTTTATAGGGATAAGGGATCAATTCACCTATTAGGATAATGTTGTTAGATTTTTATATTGAAGGGAGTAGAGATTATTCATATATTGAATTTAGTAGCCTTCAATTAAGATAGGATGATTTATAAGTATTGGTGTCTATGGATTTATTAGTTGCATCGCATTTTACTTTTGCAATCATCATTTCCAATTACTATTCTCAAAACTAGATTTAGCAAAAAAAAATTGATACATGTATGTAATGTTTGTATTAGATGATTTATATTTGTATAGTATAAAACTAGAAACAAAATGCAACATTTTCCCTTTCTCATTCATATACAACAATTAAATTATAAAACATAAGTCAAAGGACTATGCAGCCAAGGAGCTTATTTAAATTAGACATGGATTACAATATTTTTCACACTTTAGTTTATTAAATAATTTTATTCATAGAAGTGATATATCTTTTTCTCCAAAATGCAAAATCATGTTTTTCAGATGAAATTATTTTATGACATCAAGTGCAAAAGAACTTAGGATTACCTCATTATAAATTGGTAATCTCAATGATGAATTGGTAAAGGCATTATTATTGGTGGAGAGAAATAAAAAATTCAATTTTTTTTTCAGATATTAAAGTGATTTTTATCATTAATTAAAAGTTATTATTAAGATTTAGTCACAATACTAAATTCAAATAAATTGATAAATATCTCAACATATTTCATGTCATTTTATATATAACAATAGCACAATGACATTAAAGGTGGTTGATATATGTTCACTGACATCATACAATACATTGCTCGTAGCCTTTCACAAACGATAAGCCTTATAAATCAAATATCTCTTTTACTCTTATGTAATATTATTGTTAAAATTAATCTTATCCTTAATAGCATTGTCCATTATCAATCTTCAACTTTTCTCCCCAGCACTAAAAAAAAATTAATGATTTGTTTTCCATATATAAATGTATGAGGGACGAATTGAGTAGTTCAATAAAAATAAGATTTGACAAGCATAAACAACAAATGAAAATTGAACCAAATTAGGGTTTATTTTATATGATTACAAATAATCTCTATAAGCCATGAAATTAAATCCAAAATTAGCATAGTGTGATAAGCTAGAGCCACAAATTCACCAACATCCATGTTGTTTTCCATAAGTGGTGTTCGATATGTGTCATATTCTTTGCATGACTAGCCCCAGGTGGTGCTAAGTTGCGTTGGGCACAACGACGAGTCACGAGGAGTTCGAGGCAACAACAAAAAAAAAATGTGGACCCAATCATGGTTGGGAAGATTGAAGGATTGTGGGCAAACCAACAAATGATTTTTTCCCATGGTTTGAGTATGATGGTTTTTCTCATAGTATTTGTGTAGATTTGATCCATGGAACTACAATTATGTTCTAAATGAGGGTTAATGGATTGAGATTTTATTAAACGAGGGTTAATGGATTGAGATTTTATGAATCCTTCAACCTGTATATAACGTATTGTAACATTGAAAATAAAATAATGAAAAATCAATCTGGTTTTCCTAATTTTGGATTTAGGAAAAAAATTTCTATATGTATTTTATGTTCTCGTCATTGCATATTTTTCATTTTTTTAAGAATTTATTTGTAGATAATTTTCTATACAGAATTAAAACGTTCAAGTGGTTCTACCAAACAACATATTGTAAATTAAATATATATATATATATAAATTGATGCCAAGTATCTTCTTAATAATTTATGCTAAAAATTATCACGGATTTTATTATTGTGTGCAATGAAGTAGCCACACCAATCTATTTACAAGAGCGAGTCAGCGAGTAGATGCATGAATAAAAAATAGAGAAAAATAAATTAGAATGGAAAAATGAGAGAAATAGGATTTAAAGTGGAAACTACTTAAACACTTAATTACAATAAACAAATATTTAAAATTATAAAGAGAAAAATGTTCCAAATTTAACATTTTGTTATCAACTACAATAAAAAAATATTTGAAAGTATTTAGATTTAACTATCCACATAATATTTATTAATAACACCTATTAACCTACTTAATATTAACATACATTTTAAAATAGAATTTATATAAATACAATATAAATTTTACTAAAAACTATATTACCATAAAATAATTAAAGAATTGTAATAATTTTCTTACTCTATAAGTTATTGTTTTTGTATTCCTATTACTTTGCCATACAAATATCATATTCATTTTTATAATTTTAATTTCACCTTTTGAACTTGCATATTTTTTTTCTTTTAATTTTCATATTTTCATTTAAAGGAAATATATATATATATATAATAGTTTGAATATGTTTAATTTTCTACTAGGAAACTAGGTTAGTGGCCATGCTTAGTTTTTTAGCTAGTAAAATTTTGAAGATAGAATATATAAATTCTACTAGGAAACTAGGTTAGTGGTAATGCTTTAGTTTTTTAGCCAGTAAAATTTTGAAGATAGAGTATACAAAATACATACATATTTTTCTAAAAATTAATAGCCATAAGCTAAATAACTTGCTTATTTTGAATAACTAGAAATATGATAAAAACCTATGAAACCGAAAAATCATGGACAAGGTATGGAATTGAAAGGATCCACTATAGATTCTTATCATTGCTGACGTGGACTCCCTAGATCGAGTGGGATGCTGAAGTGTGTCGCTATCCTTCAAAATATCTAACTAAAATCCTTCATTTGAAGTTTAAGCTCATCCATCATAAGTAAAATTCCATCCTTGTTAGCATTTCTACCTAACGATATTTTCCCTAACAAGGATTTCATATTATATTACAAGTCAATGATTTGAGGGTATTGGTTTTTACTCCCCTATGTTTCCTATGTTCGGGATCTGTTGACATTGTCCGAAGTCCACCAACATATGGGGTCTCCTTGGTATGAAGTCCCGACTAGACTCCACACCATTTAGGATAGAAGCCCCATCTGAGAATTCGACCCAACCACCATTATATTGTTCTTAAAGATCTGCCCTAGCCACAATTATCAAGACAAGAGAGTATGCACATAACTTTGTGATAAACGAGTTAATTTTGTGAACCATCAATTTCAATACATAAAAAGCCCTTACATGGATGGGAAAAGAAAGAGTGAGCCTTTAGAAGAAAAGTTTTAGCACTCTCATAATAAAGGCACACATGAGCATAGAAATAATTGTTAATTAACTTTTGAAATAGTTCACAAAGTAACAATGTTCATGAAACAAAGTAACAACACACATTCAACAAGATATATACCAAAGCAAACAAAATAGTTCATTTTCTTTAGTATGTATGAACACAAACATATAAAGTAAACATTAAAAGAATAGCCTTACGACATCCATGATACATGAACGAAAGTGTGTTGGCTCTAAGAGCTTCAATATATTAAGTGAAATTTCCAGTTACACCATTACAATGATGCAACACTAGCCCCAATAGTGGAACATTAAGCCACCACTTGATCCTAAATAATGATCTTCTCTCCTATTCCAAACTAGATAAGCCAAGGTGAAAAGTCCTTTTGCTTGAGCTATGAGGGTTCATTTATAACAAATGAGGTGTCCTTTCACCTCCCATGTGACTCTTGACCTCCCTCATGACTCTTGTACTCCCATATGACTTTTTAGCTCCTACATGGCTCTTGGAATTCCTAGTCACTCTTTACATTCCATGTGTGACTCTTTGGCTTCCACACATTTTACATTTTCCAATTTTTGAAATTACACAATTACATTTCACCAACAATGTGGAAAAAATACATGAGACAAAACAACACCCTTGTGTTGACACTTTGAAGAGATACAATTTGGCGATTGTGACATGAGACTTCATTGTAGTGTATCGATGCCAAGTTATTCTCTTTGTTTCTATTTCTTCAAATCTTCATGATTGGTATGAGATTTGCTTCATCTTCACCCTCTAAAGGATCAAGATAAGAATTGGAACCTTCTAAGTCAACATGAGTTTCCATCTCTTTGTTGTGGTCCAAGATTCCTTTACTCTTGCATGGTATCATCTTTGTGTCTTATCTCCATAAGTGTCCTCTTTGGAACCTCTTGTTGCTGACCTCCTTGAGCATCATCTTTCCATGATAGGATGATAGCACCTGTAAATGAATTTCACTCATGAAAAGACAATATCAGTCCCCAAAATCACATGTTCTATCTTTGTTTTCTCATGTGAGGTGCTGACTATGATGGGATAGTGTGCAAAGATTAGAGAGGAGCCTTCTTGGGTGCAAAGCATAGATTAAGGAGGTAAGGGATGGAGTTTTGGGCACTAGAAGTGCACATTTCATAATGGAAAGAGAGAGAGGCAAGGATCTACGCAGTGGGAAAGTCGAGGAGACAAGGGTGACAAGTTTTGGCATAGTGACTCTGCAATGCACATTGATTGAGGAGGAGGCTCTAGGGATTTCATAGGTCACCAATGCAAGGGACAAGTAATGAACCTACTTTCCACTAGGACTACACAATGCACAATGAAGGCAGGGCTTATTAAGGCATTGCATAGAGGCAAGTGTAATCAACAAGAAATTGGATCATTGTGCCCTAAGAATGCTCAATGTGTAATTAAGGAAGGGAGGGATTGGTATTTCACAAGTTACGATTGAAAGGGGTTAAATAATACCTCACTATCAACTAGGAGTCCCCAATGCACAACAAAACGTAAGTCTAATCAAGGCTTTGCATAGTGGCCAAGCGTAAGCAACAAGGGTTGAGTGGTTGTGATCTAGGGATGCACAATGCACAATGTAAAGGGAGATGTCCTCAATATGGGCACAAAGGGAAAGTATGAGTAGCAAGAGGCTCATTACTGAGGCTTGAAAGTGCACAATGCTCTAATCACTTGACTAAAGGTTAAATTTGTTCATAACTTATGCATGATGTGAGGATAAGTAAAGATCTTGAAATTGACTAAGTGTTAAATCAGTGAGATAAGAAAGAGAGAGTAAGATAATACAAACAGGTCCCAAATATGATCACACACATTCACAATCAAACACATGTCATAGATATGCACAATACCCAAAACACACATGCATACGCTGAAGTAGGAATAAAACGACACTTATCTCCAAGTACAATAGTTAGGATTTAAGCCTTTACGACACAAGTGTAAACCACAATCAAAAGATTCACTATGCTATGGGAGAGTTTCCAACACATGTTCTTATGATGGAGAGCATAAACTAGTGCAAGAGAGTGTGTTGGAACTACCTATGAAAGGTGTGCCAAGGTGCTCTTAGGATATAAGTGATGCATGGAAAAACAAAAGAGAACACAAATGACACATGTAAGAATGAAAGCAACCAAAAGTGACACTTTTAAATTAAATTGAAAGTGAAAATGTTAGATGCGAAAGAAAAAGAGAAATTTGAGAAACTCACCTAGATGGTGGCACACTTGCAATCACGAGGAGAGAATGCTCCTTGTGCTCCAAAAGTGCGAAGATATCAAAAGCGAAAAAATGAATGTGAGATGAGCTACAGACTAAATTCTTTATATAGGGAGAGCAAACATGCAGTTAGTCTTAGGATTTGTGAGGTCACTTAGTGCATGCTGGGAAACTAGGAGTCAAGAGTGAATTGAATGCCACAAAGAGTTGTGACAGTACTAACTTGAAGTAGTACACTCTCATTTTTAACTAAGGGTGTGTAATCATTATTTGCAGAGAATTCCCTTACACTGACACTAGGAAATGCACAATCACTATCATAGGGAACTGCAAAAGTATGGTTGGAAAGGACAATGCAATGGTTGTTAGCAAGGGTTGCATAATGAATGATAGCAAGGGCTACATAATCAATGCTAACAAAGAGTGCCCAACACTGACACTATGAAGTGCACTTAGCCTATCTTGTTATGTGTGCTTGTGAAGACATCAAGAGTTGGGCATGTGAAAGAAAGCAGATCGACACTTAGAATTCCCAAAGGAAGACTTCAACACTTAGATAACATGATCAAACACGATGCTAATGGCTTGAAACAAAAGATGGCATGATCAGAATGAGGCTCCAAAATTTGAAGATAGCCAAATTTTGAAGGGGGCTGTAGTAGTTACAACACTTGGCAATTCACTGGAAGAACCACAACTTCTTTGTTTGTGTACAGCTTTAAGCATAAAGTCTAGAATTTTGGAAGTATTGTCTCATCCTATAGATCACCCTAGCTTCCTTGATTATCCCAGTTATAGATGTAGTCCCTTCTATTCCTCTTGTCGGCTCAAACACATTTACAAAACTTTCCATATCTTAATTGTTTCAATTGGGGAGAAGGATAGTACATATTCATAATTTTATGATGATCAAAGTCTTAGTGTTATCTTTGGTGTTTCTTTGCTACTATAAAGCTTCTTTAGTACCCTGGCAAAGTCACTTGATGGAATCATAAGCATTGCTTTGTTACTAGTGAGGTTGTTGAGTACCTCAGCGAAATTGCTTGCTTCACTCCTCTACGCAGGAAGCCTTTCTCTTTTTTCACCCTTTATTATTTTATAACTTTATGCTCATTGGAATTTTATAGGCCTTTATTTCACTAAGGGAAGAAGAGGGATCCCAACTTATTAATGAGCAAGAGAGGTTATTCCTTGTTTTGTAGAGACTCTTGTATATATACCTCTAAAATTAGTGTGCTCTCTTAAGCTTTTCTCCTTTCCCTTCTCTTCTCAACTGAGATTATATGTTAAAAACCAATTAATATAAATGGCGATTTCAAGGAAAGAATATTATATGATAGATATGAGCATCGTAGATCCACTAAACCTTTCATTTCGAATGAGTCATATTTTCTGTCTAACCATCATGGACTCATAAAATATTTAGGCACAAACAAAGAAAGGGATTAAAATTTAACTAAGCATTGTCAGTTGTCACTGTTCCCCCTTTTAAAACTTTCACCACATTACTTTAGAGCTAAATGATGCAACTTTCACATAAAGTCTTATTAAAATTAAACATGGTGACATGGCATAGAAAGAAAGGAAGAAAGGAAAGGAACATGTTAAAACTTGGAAGGTGATGCTAAGAAAAACCCCAAATGAGAAAGAGAATGTAGATAAAAGTGTTGTAATGCAATGCAAAAGTGATCCAAGTGGATATTTAAAGAAGTACCAGTGGCATGGTAAAAGGCTCAAAACTAAAAGTGGAATAATTTGGATAAACTTAGCATCGGATCGAAGTGCTCATCATCTTGATTCCAACGGTGTGAACAACACTCAAATCTGAGTTCATATGAAGAAGTTAGAGCAAGTCAAAGTTTATGTTTTACTTCTCCAAGTGGCAGGAGGAGATGACGTGGCAGACAATCTCAGTGAATGGGGAAGCACCAAGTGGTAGGCTACCATTGGTCCCACATATCGCATATTGTAGAAAGAAGAGGTCACGAATTAAGGAAAATTGGCCCAAGGTTATGATGCGATCAAATCACAATCACCCATTACAAAAGGAGAAGGTGAAAGAATCGACACCCGACAGTCAGGGTTGTGTTGTGACGAATCGCAATCACACATCACAAGGTGCAGCGGTCCAGAATTGACGTCCAACAAGATCAGGTTGTGATTTCAATATCACAATCGCGTGTCACACAAGCACTGCGCCCATATATATGTTACCTGATGGGCTACGTTGATTGTGATTTGTGATGGGGTTTCCGAACCTGATATTTTATATGTTATGTCTATATCGCAAGCCGCTTGATGTATGGGTTGGTCTATATGCCAATGAAACTGTCAATTGTGGGGAAACGCCGATAGTAAAAGGCCACTGATTTCAACGTGTAGTTAAAGGTGGTTTTCCATGTTTGTAAGGGTTTTTTCCACATACTATTTAGGGCCCTGAGAACCTCTATTGGAAAATGTCCGCTTGCTAAACTTCGTCATTTGTTTGGAACTGCTCGGGTATTGAGGGATTTTGTCGCCAGCTTATATAAAGGACCATCCGTGTCGGAGAAAGGCAGAGAGCACTGGCAGATTAGTTCATAAGCTATTGAGCGCAACAGATCCTGACCTGGAAACAAGCTAGGATCTCGCCTTGAGCAGTAGGGAGGTTCTGAGAAGGTGTAGAAGGCCCGATTATCCGAATTGGGTGTTCGGATAGGCGTTTTTGCACGATTTTTCACCAAAATTTCAGTAGTATTATCTGTTTCTAAAGCTGGGCTCTCCATTCTTCGTCCATATTCTAGCTTGGAGGTATAAGGATTGTAGTTGAATGTTGATTTTACTTTTATCTCATTTTATGTCACTTAATAAAAAAAGGCCTCCCCATTATTGAGCAACGATCGAAGACGTAGTCCAAATTGGATCAACTCTATAATCAAATATTTGTGTCATCTTTTTCTTACTTATCATGTTATTTCTGCATTGTTTTATGTTCTTTTAATTTCCATGGTTAATAAGCTTTGTTTCATGTAATTCTGATGCATCTATAAGTAAAATATCTTGGATCAAGTTTGGTATCAGAGCAGGTCTTTATCGATGTGAATTACATGAGTATATGCTAACTTGGAACAAGCTACGGAAGGGCGAAGGAAAGCTTAAGTCCTTTGATCCTGAAGAAGGATGTGCACAATGAAGAAGAATCATGGAAAATGAAGAATCTCATTGGGAAGAGGAACAAAATTTCCGCAAGGTATTCTAAAATATGATAGAGGAAGTGGACAAGCTATTTTCAGAGTATGAGAAGGCACGAGAAGAAATATGTTGATGACAATAGATCAGTACATCATGGAGATGGTGGAGAATATCCCCCTCCCTCTCCATCTTCCAGTGATGATTCCTCTTCTTCTTCTCATCATTCTCGCAGACGTCATAGACATACATCTAAGAAACCTTTCCTTAAACTAGATGTAAAGTTTGACTTGCCTATGTATGCTGGAGAATGTAATGTAGAAAATATTAATGATTAGATTAGGCAGATTGAGGTCTATTGCTGGATTCAACAAATCAAGGAAGACGAGGAAAAGATCTAGTTGGCATCCCTTCGACTGAGTGGCACCACTCTCATTTGGTGGGAGAGCAGATTGCAAGGCAGCAAAAATGTGGGTAACCTTCTTTCCTCATGGTCAAATTTTGTTTCTGCATTGAAGAATTAGTTTTACCCTCTGGGATATAAACAAAAATCATTAATGGAATGGCAACACCTAAGGAAAAGTAAGGGTCAAAATTTGCAAAACTTAATCAAAGAATTTAGGAAACAACTATTGAATTTGAGCATTCCATTAGATTCGCTAGAGATTGTAACTAAGTATATCAGTTCCTTACATAGCTACATAAGGCAATCATTACTAGTGTTTGAGCCTACTACTATTGATGAGGCTAGTATGAGGGCCATTCATCTCGAGAGCAGGGGGACGCACGAAGAAAATGACCACCCAAAAGGAGACGCAACTGGCAAGAGAAGGGAGGCAAATCCCTCTTGTACACATTGTGAGAAAGAGGGACACGACAAAGGAATTGATGGAAACTGCACCCTGAGCTAAGGCCTAAGAAGAATGACAGAAAGGAGAGGCAGAAGACAACTACCACCGTGCAACAAGATCACAAGTTTGAATCAGAGGCAGACGAGAGGATTCGCACGAGGTAGACCAATTGACCTAGGGTCAGATTCCGGTAACGAAAGGAAGATTACATCTCTAGGGATCACAGCAGATGGACCCATTGATTTCGGTTCTAATTCGGGCAATGAAACAAAAATTTCAATAGATATTGTACCAAAGGTGAAAAGGACACCCAATGTGGCATGGCTTCAGGAACTTGAGGAGATCAACCAAAACATTCAAGTAGAGAATATTGAGCTAAGGTGACTCTTACATGAAGTAGAAAAGGAGAAAAAAATGTTGCTACGCTAGTTGCAAGTTAAGGACGAGGCCTTAGAAAAGTTGCAGCATAACCACCTTGAGGTAAAAAGTGACTCTTCGGTTTCATGTACCTTTCCTGATGATGTTTTCGCCACTTTTGAAAAACATACTACGAGTATCGTATCCAAACTGTTGAAGAAAATGGGGTATGAGGGGAAGGGCCTTGGCATTAATGGTCAGGGCATCACAAACGCCATCAAAGTGGAGGAATTGCCTCATCATGCAGGACTCAGGTATTTCAGGAAGGAAGTTGGGGAATGCTCCAAAACAACCAGTGACCCACCAATGATAGATGATGAGGTCACCTCATCACATTCCAGTGACAATGAGGGATCCATGAACACTTATCAGAGGCACATCGGGAGAAAGTGTTCCAAGACGATCCGGAAAGTCTGGAAAAGGAAGAATCATTGCAACAAGGATGAACATCAGAAACCTACATGCCAGACACTTCAGGCCCAAAAAGAACCCATGAAGGATCCAGTCATTGAGGATATTCCACAAACAAATCCACCACAGGAAGATGACCCATTTACTTTATTAAGTAAAAGATGGTTTTTTTAGATAGTAGCTTGTTATGGCCATGGTTTGTAAATCATGCATTGCAAGTAAATGTAAATAGTGATGATGTGTTTTCCATCACTTCAAAACACAATGATGATGTTTGTGGCATTTTATTATGAGTAGTTTGGGTATTGGTTTCTATCATGTAAAACTTGACCAAAGAGCATGCGTTATAAATGCTTCACAAGTGTGGGGTTGTTTGTCATGTATGGTTTGTATATGATTGCAAAGGATGTACCAGCTTTTTGTGCAGGTGGTTGAAAGTGTAGTTTGGCGAGGACACAAGCAATGTGCTGGATGTGTTAATGCTTTTGGTGGAGTACATTCGTGTCGTCTTCAAAATAATGCATTCAAGTAAAGCTTGGTTGATGGACAAAGAAAAAGTGAGGGAACAATTTCCTCACTTCCTAATTAACTGAAAGGGGTTTTGGTTGTCCAAAAGATCTTAGTGGGGAGGATTGATCTAGGTGGATCTTTAAAGAAGTACCAGTGGCATGGTAAAAGGCTCAAAACTCAAAGTGGCATAATTTGGATAAACTTAGCATTGGATCGAAGTGCTCGTCATTGATCTAGGTGGATATTGGTGGCCACCTGCCAAGTCCACCTGGACCCCCACCATTGTTTCTCTCAGCATTTTCAGTTTCCTTAATTGTAGCACAACTTACTATTTTTAGCAGTTTTTCGGGTCCTGAACTTCCGGAGCCATTTTGAGGCCCTAAACGACATTTTTTGGGAAATATGGGGGCAACATGGGTCCATGGACCGATGTTTCCCTACCCAAAGTGGTATTTCTTGGATAGATCTTTCTAACGAGCTATTGTACGCATCAAACGAAGATCGTATGCCAAAGTTACGACCCCAGGAAGTTGATGTACCAATTTACCCAAACGGGGCCCACAGTTTGGCGTTTCATCTCCTAGGGTTAGGTTTTGGAATGTTAAGGGTCTTTCATTGTTTCTCAACAATAAATAGGCCTTCGAGCCTCATTGTAACACAGTTCAGAGGCATGTAGCCACCACATCTCTTCCCAGAGATAAGCTACCATCGCCCTAGCTGGTTTATTTCCATTACTGTTTCCAAGCATATTTCAGTGTTTTACATTAATGAAATGAAGTATTATTTCCACTGCATATATGTGTTTATGGTTATCTCTGTGATTTTTTGCGTTCTTGTTTAAGTTTGGATCAGTGGTATTAGAGCGGTCTACTTTTTCTCTGTTTTTCTTTGCATGTCCCCAATGAGGTTGGGATATAAGGAGTTAGGGCTTGAACTGGTCGAACCTTTATGAGACCAGCCTCGTAAATCCTGACGACCTCCCATGGCGGATGAGAAGAAAGATGAGGGGGCAGGAGATCCTATCAAAATCTTTCTCGAATAAGCCCTTGAACGACAACGGAACGCGATGATGGACAGCTTTGACCAATTCCTTCAGCGGCTACCCAGAAGTGACGCATCAGCTTCTAGCAGCTACTCTGGAAATGCCACGGCATTTAAGGTACAAGTTAATTTTTAAATCCCCATATTCGAGGGTTATATAGACACAGATGCCGTAGATAAATGGTTAAATCTGCTAGAGGGTTATTTTTCTGTTCATGAATTTTCGAGTCGGGAAAAGATTGTTTTCGCTCTTCTCAAAGCAACCCCCTACGTCAAGGACTGGTGGCAAACATACTGCAAGTAGAAGGATGAAAATACCGGCTCACTATTTTCAGCCGCACCCACCTGGAATTCATTCCAGGATGCCACTAAGGAGCAGTACTACCCTATCAGAAGCTATGAGGATGAATACATAAAGTGGACCACACTGCGGCAGGGAAGGGACCAAGATGTGCCGGAGTTCACCAATCTTTTCCATACCCTTTGCACAAAGTTGGGTATCAACGATACGGAGCAGCATTTGATACTCAAATACCGCAGCTGCCTGCACAAGTACATCCAAGAAGAAATAGAATTCCTTAACATCTCCTCACTTGGCACAGCATACCAATATGCCGTCAAGGTCGAGCAGAAGTTTAAACAAAAGAAGCGAGACTTTGGATCTGTGAATTCGAAGCAAGGAAAAGGTGCCCCTAAACCACAAAACGAAGGACAAAGCCAAGGCAAGGCAACCCAAGACAACCCGCCAAAGCTAAAAGCAAAGAACAACGCCGCGAAGCTTAAAAAGGACGCGAGAAAATGGTATGAGTTCCATAAGAGCTCCACTCACAACACAAGCGAGTGTTGGGCCAAGCAGTCACTGGTGGCTGAGCTAAAGGTTTCAGAATCAGATGCATGTTCCAACTTTGAGTCAAAACCCGACAAGGGGAATGACAAAGGGAAGCATATCATTGATGTAGATCCCAACGCCACTATTGCTACCGCCAAGATCCAGAAAAATGAACTCGAAGATCCAAAGGAGGAGGAGTGTCTCTTCCACTCCCAGATGTGGGTAAAGGGCTCCCCACTACAGTTCATTATCGATAGTGGGAGCCAAAAGAACCTCATTTCGGCAGAGGTCACAAATCGTTTGGGCTTACCGACCACAGCACATCCACAACCGTACACCATTGGGTGGCTTCACCAAGGACAAGATCTTCATGTGATCCAGCAGTGTCGCCTTCCATACAACATCAAGCACTTCAGGGATGAGGTATTGTGTGACATTGCCCTTGAAGTTTGTGATGTATTATTAGGACAACCATATTTGTGGAAGAAACATGTTGTGTATGAATCAAGGCCCCGTGCTGTTATTATTACATTGGGAAATAAGTTGTACAGGATACTAGAGGTAGCACCGCCTACCACCATCTCTTTGATTACTGCAAAACAATGCAGTAAGCTCATTTCCAAAACCGGGAAATTTGTTTTCTTGATGACACGCCCTCAAGGAAAGAATAATACGGTGGCCACGACCTCCAGACAGGGCCCCTCTACACGACAACTACAGATGGACAAGGTCGTGGAGGAGTACGAGGACATCTTCACCTCCCCCGTAGGGGTTCCTCTACACTGTCAGGTCAAGCACTCCATCGATCTGACCCCAGGTGTGCTGCTACCCAATGGACCAATTTATCAGTGCTCCATTCTGGAGAATGATGCAATCAAGAGGCAGATTCAGGAGCTGCTACAGAAAGGTCACATCCGTCCGAGTTCATCACCTTGTGGGAGCCTGATCGTGTTGGCACAGAAGAAGGACGGGACTTGGAGACTCTGTATTGACTATCGGGCGCTGAACAAGATCACTGTCCATAATAGGTACCTGATCTCGTGGATTAATGAGCTCCTGGACCAATTAAAGGGGGAAAAATATTTCAGCAAGATCGATCTGAAGTCAGGATATCACCAGGTACCAATCGAACCCTCTGATGTGTGGAAGACTACCTTCAAATCCAAGGAGGGCCTTTTCAAATGGTTGGTTATGCCTTTCGGATTGACGAATGCTCCTGCAACCTTCATGAGGCTAATGGATGACATCTTGCGGCCATTCACCAACTCATTTGTAGTGGTATACTTGGATGACATTCTGATCTTCAGCCAGAGTTGGGAAGAGCACCTCCACCACATCCGACAGGCTCTCCAAACATTGTGGCAACACAAACTATGTGCCTATTTGGAGAAATGCACTTTTGGCATGAACCAGGTTCAGTATCTGGGATACATTATTGATGAACAGGGAGTGCATGTGGATCTAGCCAAGATCCAAGTCATTCGGGATTGGCCATCTCCAACTACTTTGACAGAGCTCCGCAGCTTTCTAGGTCTTTCCAACTTCTACCACAGGTTCGTGTTGGGGTTTTCTCATATCACTTGGCCCTTGAGTCAATCACCAAGGGAGAAGCGAAAGAAAAATTCTTTTGGTTTGAATCTAAACAGAAGGCATTCATAGAGTTGAAATATTGCCTCTGCACGACACCAGTGCTCGCGTTACCAGATTTACAACAACCATTTGAGGTCAAGAAAGATGCCTCTGACTTTGCTATTGGGGCAATCCTTACTCAACACGGGCATCTAGTGGCATATCACAGTGAGACACTTTCAGACACAGTCTGGAAGTATCCCACTTATGACAAAGAGATGTATTCCATTGTGCAGGATTGCCGAAAATGGAAGCATTACATTTTGGGGAAGGAAACGGTCATCCATATAGACCACCGACCCCTACAATTCATATAGACCCAAGGGAAAATTCAGAATGATCACCATCAGAATTGGTCTACATACCTACAACAGTTCCATTTGAATATCAAGTATAAGAAGGGCAGCACCAATAATGTTGCATATTGCCTCAGTCGACCACTGATCATGGCATTAACGACCGTGCTCAACGCTTCTGGGCACGAGACTTCTGATTGGCCACTTCTCTACAAAAGTAACCCAGAATTTGGCCACACATACCAGACACTCTTGGAGGGTCGGCATGTTCCAGATTTTCACCTCCAGGATTCCCTGTTATGCCAACTGGGTCACCTTTTTGTTCCTTCAAGCGATAGTGCCAAGATGATTTGGGAAGCACACTATAGTTGGGCTACTGGGCATTTCAGGGTCGAGAAAACGGTGGCAGTATTGTAAAAGTATTTCTATTGGCTGGATCTTCAACAGGATGTCGGGAAGTACATCAGATCATGTACTACCTATGCCATTGCCAAACCGACCATCAAGAAGCAAGGCCTCTATACCCCGCTACCTACCCCTAGTCGACCTTGGGAATCCATCTCCATGGATTACATGTTAGGCCTTCCTTCCACCAAGCATGGAAATGATTGTGTTTTTGTGGTCGTCGACAGGTTCTTGAAGATGGCCATTATGGTGGCCTGCAAGAAGAATATCACAGCAGAAGCCACTACTAAACTCTTCTTTGAACGAGTTTGGGTGCACTTTGGGATCCCACAGTCTATCATCTCAGATCGGGATAGTCAGTTCCTCAATACATTTTAGTCCAGTCTCTGGTCAATGTTGGACACCAAACTCACTAAGTCCACAGCCTTCCATCCTCAAACTGATGGCCAGACAGAGGTTGTCAATAGGATGATTGTACAAATTCTGCGCATGTACAACTCAAAGCATCCACGCACTACGGACGAGAGCCTCCCCTATGTTCAGAATAGCTACAACCGAGCTCTTCATAGCTCGACTGGCCACAACCCTTTTTAGGTGGGCTTGGGATTCCAACCACTATGCCCCATTGATGTGGCCATGCCACTTGCAGCTACTCACACGGATTCGGCTCATGTCCAGTTCGAAAAAGACAAGGCAACCAGCTTCATTGAGCACATCCAACATATTCACCAGCAGGTCCATGACATTTTGGAGAAATCAAATGCCAAGTACAAGCAGCGACATAATCAACATCGGGCGCCACACAAGTTTCAAGTGGGTGACAAAGTCTGGTTGCATTTGCAAAAGGAACGCCTTACTAGAGCCTATCGGAAACTAAGACCACTCCGATATGGTCCTTACACCTTTACTAAGGCTATGGGAGACAATGAATTTAAGCTTAGCATTCCCCCATTCCTTGGCCTGCACCCAATGTTCAATGTGGACCGCCTTCAGCCATACTTTCCACCATTGCTAGACACATCCGACATTGCAGAACATCTCACACCCACAGAATTAAATCCAGATTGCATGGAACAAGCTGCAACTGATCAGATCATGGACACATAGATCAAGAACACTCACCAACAGAACATCCAACTGTATCGAGTTGTCAAAGCAGGCCAACTCCTTCACCAGGGCAAGTGACTCACCAGGGACCAAGTTCAGCAAAAGTTTCCTCATCTCATGGAGGAACTCAATGCAATGGGGACCATTGCTTCCTAAGGGGGGAAGAATGATCCAAGTGGATATTGGTGGCCACCTGCCAAGTCCACCTAGACCCCCACCATTGTTTCTCTTAGAATTTTCAGTTTCCTTAATTGTAGCACAACTTACAGTTTTTAGCAGTTTTTTGGGTCTTGAACTTCCAGAGCCATTTTTAGGACCTAAATGGCATTTTTGGGGAAATATGGGGGCAACATGGGTCCATGGACCGATGTTTCCTTACCAAAAGTGGTAGTGCTTGGATAAATCTTTCTAACGAGCTATTGTACGCGTCAAACAGAGATCGTATGCCAAAGTTATGACCTCGGGAAGTTGATATACCAATTTACCCAAACGTGGCCCACAGTTTGGCGTTTCATCTTCTAGGGTTAGGTTTTGGAATGTTAAGGGTTTTCCATTGTTTCTCAACAATAAATAGGCCTTCGAGCCTCATTGTAACACAGTTCAGAGGCATGTAGCCACCACATCTCTTCTCAGAGATAAGCTACCATCGCCCTAGCTGGTTTATTTCCATTATTGTTTGTAAGTATATTTCAGTATTTTACATTAATGAAATGAAGCATTATTTATGTTGCATATCTGTGTTTATGGTTATCTCTATAATTTGTTGCGTTCTTGTTTAAGTCTGGATCAGTCATCCTAGTTCCAACGGTGTGAACGACAGTCAAATCTGAGTTCATATAAAGAATTTAGAGAAAGTCAAAGTTTATGTTTGATTTGTCCAAGTGGCAGGAGGAGATGGCATCTTAGACACTCTTAGCGAATGGGGAAGCGCCAAGTGGCATGCTACCATTGGTCCCACATATCGAATATCGCAGAAAGTAGAGGTCGTGGCTTAAGGAAAATTGGCCCAATGTTGCGAGGCAATCAAATCGCAATCACCCTTCGCAAAAGGAGAAGGTGAAAGAATCAGACCCCGATAGTCAGGGTTGTGATGCGACAAATCGCAATCACACATCGCAAGGTGCAGTGGTCCAGAATCGACCTCCGACAAGATCAAGTTGCGATTGCGATATCGCAATCGCATGTCGCACAAGCACCACACCCGTATATATGTTACTCGATGGGCTCTGCCGATTACAATTTGCGATGGGATTTCTGGACCTGATATTATATATGTTATGTTTAATCCTCTCGTTAGGTCCATTGTATCATAGGCCGTTTGATGTATGGGTTGGTCTATACGCTGATGAAACTATTTATTGCAGGGAAACACCGATAGTAAAAGGCTGCTAATCTAGGTGGATACTGGTGGCCACCATTTAAGTCCACTTGGACCCACACCATAGTTTTTTTTCAGCTTTTTAGTTTCCTTAATTGTAGCATAGTTTACTATTTTTAGCAGTTTTTCGGGTCCTGAACTTCCGGAGCCGTTTTGAGGCCCTAAACGATGTTTTTTGGGAAAACTAGGAGAAACATGGGTCCATGGACTAATTTTTCTCTTCACAAAGTTGTAGTTCTCGTATAGATCTTTCTAATGAGATATTGTGCGCGTCAAACAGATATCATATGCCAAAGTTACGACCCTGGGAAGTTGATGTACCAATTTACCCAAGTGGGGCCCACAGTTTGGTGTTTGATCTTCTAGGGTTAGGTTTTTGGATGTTTAGGGCTTTCCATTGTTTCTCAACAATAAATAGGCCTTCGAGCCTCATTGTAACACAGTCAGAGGCATGTAGCCTCCACATCTCTTCTCAGAGATAAGCTACCATCACCCTAGCTGGTTTATTTCCATTGTTGTTTATAAGCATATTTCAGTATTTTACATTAATGAAATGAAGTATTATTTCTGCTACATCTCTTTGTTTATGGTTATCTCTATAATTTTTTGCATTCCTATTTAAATCCATATCAGTGGTATTAGAGAGGTTTGCTTTTTCTCTTTTTTCTTTGCATGTCCCCAACAAGGTTGGGATATAAGGAGTTAGGGCTTGAACTGGTTGAACCTTTGTAAGACTAGCCTCGCAAATCCCGATGGCCTCCCATGGCGGATGAAAAGAAAGATGAGGGGGCAGGAGATCCTATTAAAATCTTGCTCGAAGAAGCCCTCAAGCGACAAAGGAACACGATGATGGACAACTTTTCCCAGATCCTTTAGCGACTCCCCAGGGGCGACACATCGGCTTCCAACAGCTACTCTGGAAACACCACACCGTTTAAGGTACAAGTTAATTTTGAAATCCCCATTTTTGAGGTTCAGATAGATGTAGATGTCATCGATAAATGGTTAAATCTACTAGAGGGTTATTTTTCTGTTCATGATTTTTCCAGTCGGAAAAATATTATTTTCTCTCTTCTCAAAGCAGACCCCACGTCAAGAACTGGTGGGAAACCTACTGTGAGCAGAAGGATGAAAGTATAGGCTCACTATTGTCAGCCACACCGACTTGAGATTCATTCTAGGATGCCATCAAGGAGTAGTACTACCCTGTCAGAAGCTATGAGGACCAATACATAAAGTTGACCACGCTGTGGCAGGGGAGGGACCAAGATGTGCCAGAGTTTACGAATATTTTCCATACCCTTCACACAAAGTTGGGTATCAAGAATTCAAAGCACCATTTGGTACTCAAATGCCATGGCTGCCTGCACAAGTACATCCAGGAAAAAATAGAATTTCTGAACATCCCCTCGCTCGGCACAACATACCGATATGCCGTCAAGGTCGAGAAAAAGTTTAAACAGAAGAAGTGAGACTTTGGATCTACGAATCTGAAGCAAGGGAAAGGTGCCCCCAAATCATAGAACAAAGGACAAAGCCAAGGCGGGGCGGCCGAAGACAACCCGCCAAAGCTACAAACAAAGAACAACGCCGTGAAGCCGAAAAACAACACGGGAAAGTGGTGTGTGTTCCATAAGAGCTCCACTCACAACACAAGTGAGTGTCAGGCCAAGGAGTCACTGGTGGCCAAACTAAAGGTTTCAGAATCAGATGCATGTTCTGACTCTGAGTCAAAACCCGACAAGGGGAATGACAAAGGGAAGCAGATTATCGATTCAGAGCCCAATGCCACCGTTGCCACCATAAAGATACAGAAGGAGGAACCCGAAGATCTAGAGGAGGAGGAGCGTCTCTTCCACTCCTAGATGTGGGTAAAGGGCTCCCCACTATAGTTCATTTTCGACATCGGGAGCCAAAAGAACCTCATTTCGATAGAGGTCGCGAAGCGGCTGGGCTTACCGACCATAGCAGATCCACAAACATACACCATCGAGTGGCTTCACCAAGGACGGGATGTTTGCATGAGCCAACAATGTCGCCTTCCATACAACATCAAGCCCTTCACGGATGAGGTATTGTGTGACATTGCTCCCCTTGAAGTTTGTGATGTATTATTAGGACAACCATACTTGTGGGAGTGACATGTTGTGTATGAATCAAGGCCTCGTGCTATTATTGTTACTTTTGGAAATAAGTTGTACAGGATACTGGGAAATTTGTTTTCTTGGTGATACACCCTAAAGGAAAGAAGAAGACGGTGGCCACGACCTCCAGAGAGGACCCCTCCACACGAGAACTACAGATGGACAAGGTTGTGGAGGAGTACGAAGACATCTTCACCTCTCTCGCAGGGGTTCCTCTACACTGTCAGGTCAAGCCCTCCATCAATCTGAACCCAGGTGAGCCGCTGCCCAATGGACCAATCTATCGACACTCCATTCTGGAGAATGATGAAATAAAGAGGAAAATTCAGGAGCTGCTACAAAAAGGTCACATCTGTTCGAGTTCATCGCCCTGTGGGAGCCCGATCATGTTGGTACAGAAGAAAGATGGGATTTGGAGACTCTGTATTGACTATCAGGCACTAAATAAGATCACTGTCTATAATAGGTACCCGATCCCACGGATTGATGACCTCCTGGACCAACTGAAGGGGAAAAAATATTTCAGCAAGATCGATTTGAGGTCAGGATATCACCAGGTACCATTCAAACCCTCCGATGTGTGGAAGACTGCCTTCAAAGCCAAGGAGGGCCTTTCCGAATGGTTAGTTATGCCTTTCAGATTGACGAATGCTCCTACAACCTTAATGAGGCTAATGGATGACATCTTACAACCATTTTGTAGTGGTATACTTGGATGACATCCTGATCTTCAGCCAGAGTTAGGAAGAGCACCTCCACCACATCCAACAGGTTCTCCAAACACTGCGGCAACACAATTTGTGTCCCAATTTGGAGAAATGCACTTTGGCATGACCCAAGTTCAATATCTGGGATACATTATTAATGAACAGGGAGTGCATGTGGATCCAGCCAAGATCCAAGTCATTCGGGATTAGCCATCTCCAACCACTCTGACAAAGGTCCACAACTTTCTAGGTCTTGCCAGCTTCTACTGTAGGTTCATGTTGGGATTTTCTCATATCACTTGGCCCTTGCGTCAAGTCATCAAGGGAGGAGTGAAAGAAAAATTATTTTGTTCTGAATCTCAACAGAAGGCATTCACAAAGTTGAAATATTTCCTCTGCACAGCGCTAGTGCTCGCATTACTAGACTTGCAACAACCATTTGAGGTCGAGAAAGATGCCTCTAACTATGCTATTGGGGCAGTCCTTACTCAACAGGGGCATCTAGTGGCATATCACAGTGAGACACTTTCAGACACAGTCTAGAAGTATCCCACTTATGACAAAGAGATGTATTCCATTGTGCAGGCCTGCCGAAAATGGAAGCATTAGATTTTGGGGAAGGAAACGGTCATCCATACAGACCACCGACCCCAATAGTTCATATAGACCCAAGGGAAATTTTAGAATGATCACCATCAGAAGTGGTCCACATACCTGCAATAGTTCCATTTGAATATCAAGTATAAGAAGGGAAGCACCAATAATGTTGTAGATTGCCTCAATCGACCACCGATCATGGCGTTAACCACCGTGCTCAACTCTTGTGGGCACGAGACTTCTGATTGGCCACTTCTATACAAAAGTGATTAAGAATTCAGCCACACATACCAGACACTCTTGGAGGGTCAGCATGTTCCATATTTTCACCTCTAAGATGCCTTGTTATGCCACCTAGGTCACCTTTGTGTTCCTTCAAGCAAGCATGAGAAGATGATTTGGGAAGCACACTACAGTTGGGCTGCTAGGCATTTTGGGGTCAAGAAAATGGTGGCAGTCTCCGGTCGGTGCTGGACACCAAACTCACCAAGTCCACAGCCTTCCATCCTCAAACTGATGGCCAAACAGAGGTTGTCAACAGGATGATCGTACACATTCTGCGCATGTACAACTCAAAGCATCCACGCACATGGGACGAGAGCCTCCCCTATGTTTAGCATAGCTACAACCAGGCTCTTCACAAGTCGACTAGCCACAACCCTTTTCAGGAGGGCTTGGGATTCCAACCACTATGTCCCATTGATGTGGTCATGCCATTTGCAGCTACTCACGTAGATTCGTCTCATGTCCAGTCTGAAACAGATAAGGCAACCAACTTCATTGAGCACATCCAACATATTCGCCAGTGGGTCCATGAAATTCTGGAGAAATCAAATGCCAAGTACAAGTAGCGACATGATCAGCAACAAATGCCACACAAGTTTCAGGTGGGTGACAAAGTCTGGTTTCATTTGCAAAAGGAACACCTTACTGGAGCCTATCGGAAACTCAGACTACTCCGATATGGTCCTTACACCATTACCAAGGTTGTGGGAGATAATGCATTTGAGCTCAGCATTCCCCCATTCCTTGGCCTGCACCCAGTGTTCAATGTGGACCACCTTCAGCCATACTTTCCACCATTACTAGACACGTCCGACATTGCAGAACAACTCACACCCACAGAGTTAAATCCAGATTACATGGAACAATCTAAAACTGATTGGATCATGGACACACATATCAAGCACACTCGCCAACAAAATATCCAATTGTATCTAGTTGTCAAAGCAGGCCAACTCCTTCACCAAGGCAAGTGGCTCACCAAGGACCAAGTTCAATAAAAGCTTCCTCATCTCATGGAGGAACTCAACGCAATGGGGACCATTGCTTCTTATGGGGGGATGAATGATCCAGGTCGATATTGGTGGCCACCAGCCAAGTCCGCTTGGACCCCCACCATTGTTTCTTTCAGCTTTTCAGTTTCCTTAATTGTAGCATAGTTTACTATTTTTAGCAGTTTTTTGGGTCTTGAACTTCCGGAGCCGTTTTGAGGCCCTAAACAACTTTTTTTGGAAAACCTGGGAGCAACATATATCGATGGACCTATGTTGCACTTGCCAAAGTTGTAGTTCTCTGATATATCTTTCTAATGAGATATTGTGCGTGTCAAACAGAGATCATATGCCAAAGTTACGACCCCGAGAAGTTGATGTACCAATTTACCCAAACGAGGCCCACAGTTTGGCGTTTCATCTTCTAGGGTTAGGTTTTTGGATGTTTAGGCTTTCCATTATTTCTCAACAATAAATAGGCCTTCGAGCCTCATTGTAACACAGTCAGAGGCATGTAGCCGCCACATCTCTTCTCATAGATAAGCTACCATTGCCCTAGCTGGTTTATTTCCATTGCTGTTTGTAAGCATATTTCAATATTTTACATTAATGAAATGAGGTATTATTTCTATTGCATCTCTATTTTTATGGTTATCTCTGTAATTTGTTACATTCCCGTTTAAATCTGGATCAGTCGCTAAGTTCAACACGCTGTTAAAGGGTTTTTCCATGTCTATAAGGGTTGTTTCCACATACTATTCAGGGCCCTAAGAACCTCTGTTGGAAAATGCCTGCTTGCTAAACTTCATCATTTGTTTGGAACTACCGGAGTATTGAGGGATTTTGCTGCCAGCTTATATAAAGTACCACCCATGTTGGAGAAATATAGAGAGAAATGGCATATTAGTTCAGAAGTTATTAAGCATAGCAAACCCTGACCTAGAGGCAAGCCAGGACCTCGCCTTGAGCAGTAGGGAGGTTCCGAGAAGGTGCAGAAGGCGCGATTATCCGAATTGGGTGTTCAGATAGGCATTTTTGCATGATTTTTCGCTAGGATTTCAGTGGTACTGTCTGTTTCTGAAGCTATGCTCTCTATTCTTCGTCCATATTCCATATTGGAGGTATAAGTATTGTAGTGGAATGTTGCTTTTACTTTTATCTCTTTTTATGCCACTTAATGAAAGAAGGTCTCCCCATTATTGAGCAGGGCCTGGAGACGTAGTCCAAATTGGATGAACTCTGTAATCAAATATTTGTGTCATATTTTTCTTGCTTATCATGTTATTTCTACATTTTTTTATGTGCTTTTAAGTTCCATGGTTAATAATCTATGTTTCATGTGATTCCAATGCATTTATAAGTAAAATATATTGGATCAAAAAGTGACTAGAATGCAACCAAACCTAAACTCTAATCTATCTAACTAGAAGGATAGGATAATGTAAAGTATAACATCCCATGCAACCACAGGATTTGTTCCTGACATGAAAGTAGAAATATATAAACCATTAGTGAAAATATAAAATAAAATAAAAATACTTTCCTGAATTGCTTGCACATAAATATGAAGGTCATGTCTATAGGAAGAAAAGTGTGATATAACAACTTGCTTTAACTAGCTTTCAACTTTACCTTGTTCATTACAACAATGATCGTACAAACCTTGAAGGTTTCTTGCGAATGTACATTCATCCATTTTTTTAGTCTTAACAAACATCAAGAAAGGTTGAAAGTTATTATTAGCAACAAATCTTTCTAAGTACAATTATTCTAACCATTCAACGATTAGATCACGATAGTCAGAACAACCCATTTGAAAATCTTGAAATCCTTGGGAGGATGAACTTTCAATCAACACAACCAAATTATAAATAGAATCTTGTGAGGGAAATTTGGTCTAATCTTTGTTCAGAAAAAAATTCAAGATCATGAGGACCTGACATAACCATCAATAAAAGTTGACGTGCCTCAACTTCTCAATAGGTAATTGAACATTTAGATAATAAATCATAAGGATCAATGGACTTGGTAATATCAACCGACGTAAAAAAACTATCATCAGATGTACTAGGAGGAAAATAATTAATTGAGTGAAAGTTATTAAAACCATTATTATGATTAGATGTGTGGATTGGCAAAAATTTCTCAATTCTCTATTGGTTCCTCTTGTAACTGGTTACACATTAGACTAGGGAAATGATAAATTTTGGGATTAAAACAATTTTTGGCACTGTAAATATGGAAAACCAATCATGATACAAATCTGACAACATATTAGAAGCATGTGTGAAATCATATCCAACATTCATATCAATGTGAGAAATTAGTTTGTCAGCACATAGAATTTACTCCACTAGATAATTCAAGCATTGAATGACACTCAAGATGATTGATTGTGCAAAAAAAATGATTAACTTCATAACATACATGAGAGATAAGAAACTAATCATTCACAAAATATTTTTATAGGGAGAAATCTTTCAGCTGATGATAATCTAAAAGGCAAGTTTAAAATTTGTGTACATTCATGAAATAAATGCATTCCAACCCTATATTTGATATAAGGGATTTGCACGAATAAGAGTTAACCAGAAAAGAATCTTCCATCCGATCAAAGAATCTATCTTAAGGATTAAGAGAATTAACTTGGAAAAGTTGAAAATCCTTCAAGAGTGAGCTTAAATACATTGAAACAATGTTGAGAAAATAATTATGTGAGAACATTCAGATCTAACCTAGTTCAGGGACCTCATAAAGATGCGAGAACCTGACATAACCTTCAACTAAAGCTAAAGTGCCTCAAATTCTTTTCAAGTACCTAAAATTTCAAGTGTTGAATAATTAAATAAGCATCGCGAGGTCAACATTAGTGTGAAGACAACTATCATAAATTGTTTTAGCAAGGTTTAATTTTAATGACATCATTCATAACCTCTACTCTGTGGAAATCATAATTAGAGAATGTTCTTGGGAGAGAGCATCTTTATAATTTATGGATTTTCTATTTGTTAGCTTTAACTTTGTTATTTCCTTAGTGAAGTTAGAAGATGGAGAAACATGAAGAATCAACTGTGTTAGCTACAATCAAAGAGAGCAATCATGACTAATTAAGATAAATCCATAATATATATCAAAATAGAGAAAAAAGGTTGTAGTAATGAGATATGTAATTATATAATAAACATTGTAATGACTCTATATCTGTCTATATAGTTAGTCAATGAGAGTCCTGAAAGTAATACCAATTATTTACTCGTAATTAAATAAATTGTGAAAGCAAACACAAGGATCCACCAAGCATACACACAATTATAGTGTAGTATTATGAATTAGATAAGAGTTTCTCGAATCAACAATTTCATCGAATGTCTCAACATCACCAAATACATTACCCAAATTGTAAGAAAGATGTTCAATGATTACTACATCATCTTCTTCATCATGGGCAGTCTTAGCACCTTGTGTGGAATTGAGATATAATTCATCAGAGTGAAACTTGGAAGAACATGATATATCAATTGATTCATTACACACATCTTGACACAAGGGTCAGTGAGATGAGGGAGAAATTCCTATCAAATCATATTCCTAATCAAAGCTTTGAAAATCTAAGTCTTCTTGAGAAAACAAGAGATCATCCAATGTATTTGGGAATTCATTACCACATATATCACTAGAGTCATTGTCATCATGTGATGGTTTCCTAAGGATTCATTTTGGTTAAGGGATTCTATCTCACTTGACTAATTATCAAAATCATGACATTATTGATCAACTAAGAATATAGAAGCATTATTTTTACATAGAGGAATTTGAAAAAGGGAAGAAATGTGGAATGAGTCACCATTTTTCTCCTCTAAATGTGAGATATATCCAGCTCATACATGATCACCATTTGAACTAGCAGATTGAGAATCAAGAGTGTTTGAAGCAAATGGTGATGAAGAAGATCGATCGAAAAAATTAAGGTACAATGAGCCATGAGGTGTAAATGATAAAGGATGACATGTACCCTTAAAGAAGCAATATTTTCAATCATATCCGATTCAAGACTTAAATTATGCACGTTAATTTCACCTTGAGATATCAGGGGATCAACCTTTGCCTCGGGCTCCATGAACTTATTAGAAATTAAAAGTTTTCATAGATAAGATATGGACCATGGGAAGGAAATGAAGGTGGGATGAGCGGATCAATGATTTGATTTTCAAAATTCCCAATATCAAGATTGATATGAGGGACCACCTTATTTGGTAATGAGAAAGGAGAAGGAGAAGGGACAAAACAGGTAGCAGGTTCCTCCTTTGAAATTGGAGGTGCCTCATGATTGATTTAAGTTAGAAGAGAAAAAACATTCGGGGATAAGATTCAAATTGTTTCATGGAGATTCAAACCAAACACTGAAAAGTTTCACCCGTGAAATCCCAATCCACATCTTCTTCAAAAAAATCATAACAAAGATGAATAAATTGACCAAGAAAAACTTCTAGCAATTCATTAGGTTTCATTCTAAGTTGATAAATAATTTTTGACACATATTTATAATTATGCCTGTCAAAATATTGATGAAGCTCTTTAAAAAGGCATTCAAACAAATGAATAGAAGCAGCTGGTAAGGTGTGGTACCATTGCTCAACATGACCTTCAAGTACAAGGGTGAATAATTTACAAGCAACATCTTCACAATTCACTTCAAGAGAATCACAAAACTTAAGAAACAAAAGTGTATACTCAGCTATGGATATTCCACCCTCACCAAAAAACTTTAATTGAGACAAGATATAAATTAGTTTCACAGGGATTGCAATATTTTCTCTATTAGAAAAGAATCCTAGGATTATGATTTGGGAATGAGCCATTGAAGATGAAATATTCAAAATAGAATCAACGGGCTCATCTTGTCACATGCCCTTCTTCTAGTGCCAATTGTTGATGGTGTTAGATGTCCGCCAACATAGGGGATATCCCCGTTATGAAGTCCCAAATAGACCTCACACCATTTGGGATAGGAGCCCCATCCGGGAATTCTGTCCAACCACCATTATATTGATCTTAAATATTTTCCTTGGTTTCAATTATCAACACAAGAGAGTATGCACATAACTTTGTTATAAGAAAGTGACTTAACATTATGAAACACTAATTGCAATGCATACAAAGAACTATCATGGACGATAAAAGAAAGAGTCGGACTTTGAAATAAAAGTAATTGTACTATCATAATAAAGGAACACATGATCATAGAAAGAATCATTAATTAACCCATGAAATAGTTCACAAAGTAACAACGAACATGAAAGCAAGTAATAATGCACATTCAACAAGATATATACCAAAGCCAATAAAACAATTTATTTTCATTAACATGTATGAACACAAACATATACCATAAACATTAAAAGAATAGTATTACAACATCCATGATACATGCATGAAAGTGCATCGGCTCCAAGAGGTTCAAGATATTAAGTGAAAGTTCAAAGTACACAATTACAATGATACAACACTAGCACCAATGGTGGAGCATTAAGTCGCCACTTGCTCCTATAACAAATGATATTCTCTCCTATGCCAAGCTAGAGAAGCCAAGGTGAAAATTCCTTTTGATATAACTATGAGGTTTTATTTATAACCAGTAAGGTGACTTTTCACCTCACATGTTACTTTTGACCTCCCTCATGACTTTTGAGCTCCCATATGACTTTTGAACTCTTACATGACTCTTGAACTTCCTAGTGATTATTTTCATTCCATGTGTCACCCTTGGGCTTCCACACATTTTACATTTTCCAATTTTAGAAATTACATAATTACGTTTCACCAATAATGTGGAAAAAATACATGATAAAAAACAACACTCTTGTGTTGACACTTTGAGGAGATATAACTTGGTTACTAGGACATAAGACTTCACTATAAAGTATCAATGCCAAGTTATTTTCTTTGCTACTATGTCTTCAACTCTTTATGATTGATATGATATGTGCTTCATCTTCACCCTCCAAATGGTCAAGATAAGTTTTGGAACCTTCTGTTGTAGCTCCTAGAGATAGACTCAAATTGCTTACAAGACTAGTGCTTGAGCACATCTAGATTTGGAGTGTCTCAAATGATTCTCAGTAAAAGGGAGACCTCACAAATAGTTTATATATATATATATATAGAGAGAGAGAGATATATATATAAGAGAATGGGTTGGTTCATTCGTCTAAAGGAGTAAGACATGGATTTTAGGTATTTCTTCACATGTACAAATCACATCAATATATGCATGAAACACTGGAGGCCGAGTGGTTTAAGGACTTATAGTTTAATAAGCTTTTGTAGAGAAAATGAGAGAGGATAAGGAGAAAGAGAAACTCATCAAATAGAGCTTAAGGCATCAAGAATTCTACACTTAACACAAAGAGCTTGAGGCATTTCTACACTTATTTGAGTTACAAGTAGATGTAATGGATAAGAGAGGGACTTAATGCTATGATTCATGTAGCGCAGATTTAAAGATATAATTTCAATAATCCGTACAGGCACATGCATTAACATATCTATACAAATGAATCTATGAGGAAGCTTGAAATATTTCTAGCAGCCATGATTGCATGAATTCAAAGAAGAAACATGAACATAATGTGTTTGAATAGAGGGATAACATATTGTAATACTTGAAGGAGGAATCACCACCATTTCTTCATATTCTCAAAGATCTGTATTATGAAGTTATATAGTCTGAAAATAACATGTAGAGTTTTCTTTAGGATTTTTGAACCTTTGTTAAGTGTTTCTTCGCCCTATTTATCTGGAGAGGGGAGCATGGACATTCATTACAACAAAAATGTCTTTGGCTGAGTCTTAGATGTCAGGCTGACTAGCTGTATCGGCCATGAATGACTCTGTGGCCCAAAAACATTACAAAATTAATTGCCTCATTGAAGGAGGCACATTACAGGACAGTGAATAAGTAAACAATCAGACGAAAACGTAAATGAAATATCTTTGTGCCCATCCCTATGATTTCCTCTGCTTTCGATTGCAATTCACTCTTTGTATGGCCTCTTATGTTGCTTTAACTAACTCCTGTCACTTCTGACTTTACTTCTTGAACCATTCATTCTTTGAAGATGGGAGTGAGCGCCATCAGTTTCATGCAGCAACACTGAAGCAGGAGACCCTGGGGTGGTACTTTGTCTTCCGTTTGTATGGGACACCATGCTTGATAATTAAATCCTCCCAAGCTACTAAGTCCCCTTTCACTCCTGTCGGCGTTGACCCTGATTCTGTGTGACAATGGGCCTTTATAGATCACCCCATGCTGAGTTTGAATGCACCACCTATTTTCTTAAAAGCCAAAGCTCCCAACCCATCACGCCTTTAAAGCTCTGCAAAACACTATCAGCACCCTGATATGCCTGATAATTCACTCATGGTGTAATACAAAGGATTTTCCTGTGCTAGCCCTTCTCACTAAGGATAATTTTAGGGGCGAATGTTTGCCCTTTGGCGAAATTAAGGGGTTTTAAATTTTTAGTGGGCGATATTTTGTATCATAGTACATTTTTACAAATCACCTCAAATAGCCCACCGTATTTTAAGGGAGAGGGTAAAAAAGGTAAATTTAGCCCTTGAAATTAGGACTTACAACCTTCCATTCGCCCATTTTCAAGAATAGGTTTTATTTAAGTGAATCCATTCGCCCATTTTCAAGAATAGGTTTTATTTAAGTGAATCCTATGGGCCAAATACCATATTTATAAAAGAGGTATGGTAAATTAATAAAAATATAAATAAATGAGAGGTATGGTAAATAAATAAAACATTTTTTATATTTACTCCATAAGTCACCTTATATACATGTAACGGTGTAAAAAAATAAAAATATAAGTAAAGTGGAGGTATGGTAAATAAATAAAACGTCTTTTTATACTTACTCAAACGGTATGGTAAATAAATAAAAATATAAATAAACTAGACGTATCGTAAATAAATAAAACCTCTTTTTATATTTAGTCCATAACCCTCGTTCTATTTATGAAGGCTCAAGAAAGAGGTTTTATTTAAGTGAATCCTATGGGCCAAATACCATATTTGTAAAAGAGGTATGGTAAATTAATAAAAATATAAATAAACGAGATGTATGGTAAACAAATAAAAGATTTGTTTATATTTGCTCCATAAGTCACCTTATATTTACGAACACTCAAAAAATGGGTTATATTTAGGTGAAACCTATGGCCAAAATACTATGGGACAAATACCATGGACTAGATTGTTATTAATACCATGCAAAAAACCATTATTAACCCTAATATTAGAATTAATAAAAATAAAAATGGCACATGGTATTGACCCATGGTATTCACCAAAATGGCACATGGTATTGACCCATGGTATTCACCTGGAATGTAGCCTATTTAAATGGAGGAATTAAACCAGCATGTAGCCTATGCTAAGATTCACTAGGACTTTACAAAGTCGCCTTCCATTTTTCCTATATACTATGGAGATTCGCCCATTTATTATATTTATAAATTTAAGGGGGGTTCTTAAAATTTTCCCTGCTTCTCACTATAACCTCACAAAACAGGCAAGTTTTGATCCCCCTTGGCCCCTTATGATTCAACCCCTTTTCCTTCATGTGACTAGGAGCTATGACTAGGTGCTTAGCACTTAGGCACTAGGGCTATTGAACAACCTATTGGGGGCATTTTTCCTTTATTATATGAAATCATGTATACTTACGACTTATAACATTTTACCTTTAATTCTTCCCCTTGACATTGCGATCATCAATCTGCAGGATTGGTCCCACCTAAGGTATTGCAATCGCAATACAGGAGAGGAAGCCTCTTTACCTCCTTTCATAGCACTTGCCAATTGTCCGGATGCGAAATCCTCATAATGTATAACACATAATAGATCGCATCTGGCAGGGTGTTCACATATCGCAATCGCAAGTTGGGAGAGATAGACCCCTTCACCTCTTTTCATAGCGCAGGTCGACTGTCCGGATGTGAAGTCTTCATATGATATGACAAATAAAATATCGCATCCGAGAGGATCCCCCACATATCGCAATCGCAAGACTGGAGGGACTACGGTGGAGGAGGGCCTTGAATTGTGCGATCGCCGATATGCGATTTGCGATGGGTGACATCATCACTACCACGTGTCACCCTATGACGTGTCCCTGTTTTTGCATTGATTTTATTTGTTAAATATTTTTGACCTTCCTCGGCGATTTAACATTATATCAGCACTTCCCCACATCGCGACCTATTTAAACCCAGTCCCGTTTAACATTGTCGATCCCTGATCTGCGAGAAATCTGATATGTGGGATCAACCATATTTCGCCACGTGTCCCCCCCTGGAATAGAGAGAAAGGGGCCACCTGCCCTTGGTTTTTTCTTGCTTTTCTTTGTTAATCTTTTTCTCGGCCCTTTTGGCGCTTTACACTATTATCGCAATATTGCAAGTTTTTTAGAGTGGTACCCCTGCTAATCGTCGATTCACCAATTGCGATGAACTCCCAGGGCCCGCCGATTGTCGATAAGCCTGGTATTACCGATATTAGATTTGAAATATTGGCGATCGACGATTTCCATGGCCAAGTTCCTATGTGCCACCCTTTTGTGCCTGCTATCGCTGATATGTGATATCGGCACTCTACGTCGTGACCCGCCGATATGCTCGATAATCCGATGGATCGGACCCACCGATAAGAAAATTGTGATATCAACGATTGACCGATCACAACTTTTGATGTATTCCTCTTTGGTGTTGCTTCAATAATTCCCGATTTGTGATTTGTGATGAGCCCGACCCTTAGCCATTTCTCCTTTGTTCTGTGGCTTTGAAAGGGGTATCTTTAATCTTCTCTAACTTCTGATCTAGGAGTCCATTTTCAGACTTCTATATACCATTGGAAAGCTTGTTTAGAGCACTATGAAATGGAGAGGGTCTGATGTGGCATTGAGTGCTTTTGTGGCTTGGAATATGGCTTAAAAATTAACTGCTCTTTGGAAACTTTGATCAACTGAAAACTCATAATGCAGTGAATGACAACATTGGCTCGAACTGGGGACAATGCCTAGCTGGAAAGGTGCTGAGAACCTACAGACCATTAGCCTTCCTTTCATTGGGAATGGAGTCATTTTTAAATAAACTATAATTCTATGCAAATGGACTTTCCAAGATAAACTAAAAATTACATATAATAATTACAATACACACACCGATATTTACAATGGGTGTAAGATAGGTACCTCTAGTTTTGAAAATAGAGTTTAAGGAATTGACCATTTACTGGCAGTTCCAGAGATTCACCGTTTAGATTACCAAGAATGTATGTGTAATTTCCTCTTTCTTCTGCAATCTTGAAAGGGTCGAACCATAGTGGGTTGAATTTTCCATGTTTTCCTTTCTCTTCAAATCGGACGTCCCAGTGGAGAACTAAACCTCCTGATTGAAGCGATTGATCCTTAGCTTCTTGTCAAATAAGGATTTCATACTTTGTTGGTAATTTGACAATTTGGGCCCCACTTATTCTCTATTCTCATGAATCTCGACCAACTAATTTATCCTTCGCATTAAGGCACTTAGATCTTCCTCTGCTTCTTGTAGTTATCTTGCCACCGACATTACTAATTGGATCGGGAAGACTGCATCCTTACCATACACTAGCTCAAAAGGTGATTTCCCCATGGATCTTTTAGGAGTTACTCGGTTGGCCCATAGGGAAAAATTCAGTTGGGACTCCTAGTTCCTTTAACTTTTGGCGATGGTCTTCTTCACCACCCTCACCACAATTTTGTTTGAGGACTCAACCAATCCATTACTTTGAGGGTAGTATGTAGTGGAGTGCCCAATGATGATATTGAATTTATGGAAGAAGGTGGTGAACTTGGAGATTTGAAGACCTGAGCATTATCAGCGATAATTTTGAAGGGGCAACCGAAGCGTGATAATATGTTCTCCTCCATAAATTTGATCACCACCGAGTCTATAGCATTTCTAGTTGGGACGACCTCTACCCACTTGGTGAAATAATCCGTGGCCATCAATATCCACTTGTGTTGGCCACTGGATGGTAGGTTTATTTCTCCTATGAAATATAGACCCCACTATCTGAAAGTATCTTCCACATGTACTTGAATTAGGGGGAAAGGAGAAAGCTTTTTCCTCTTAACAAACATTTGGCACTTTTGACATGACCTGACCTGGGAATGAACATTTCCAAATAGAGTAGGCCAATAGAATCATACCTTGAGGATTTTATGTGTTGTGGTCTTCTAGCTGTAGTTTCTTCCTCTACTAAACATAGTAGTAATACTCCCATAGGGTCCTTCTAGTAGAGTAGACCATTGGATATGATGTATTTTTGTTCTTGCAATCTTAGACTTCGATATTTGGATTTATCTAGCCCCAACAGGCACCTCAGGAATAAGAGATAATGAACGATGTTCTTATACTAGGGTGATCCCTCATATTTGGCATAGATTTTTTGCTCATATGTTTTAATCCCACTCTGATGATCCTCTGGTCTACCTTCCTCTGTGATCAGGTTTATCCCTAAAGCTTGGAAATTAGATTCGGATAAAACCTTGGCCAACCCCTAACCTTTAATGAGCTTGGTAGGATTTATTTCTAGCTCATATTCTTGTATTTTAGCTATCCACCTACTCCTTTTTCCTTCATTGTCTCCTTGCACCAAGATGTCCTTGACTGATTTTGTTGGGACAAAAGCTGTGATTTTCAATTGTAGCACATACATATGAAATGCCTTCAAAACCTTAACTAGTGTATAGGCTTGTCTCTCTAGGATGTTATATTTCAGTTCAACATCCCTCAGAACTTTGTTGAAGAAGGTGATGGGCTGTTCATAACCATCTTTATTTTTCTGTAGCATCACTGTGGCAATAGTATGTGGAGAGGCGAAAGAAAATATGTAGAAAGGCACTGAATAGTCAGGGCTGACTAGTACTTGTTGTAGGGAAAAGTATCCGACTCGGATGACCCTAACCCACTCTAAGGGTGACAGTTCCTTAGCAACAACTGTAAAACAAACTACTGAAGGTTTACTTCTTTATGAAAGCAAAAGAGGATGGATAGAGCACTAACCGTTGCCTTGCGCTTAATGTCGAATCCAAACTCTTCTCTTTGGCCGCTTGCTCCTAACTCTTTGTTGTTCTGCTCGCCCAGCTGCAATGAGATCCTGCACAATAACAAAGAAGGAAACTACAAGAGGCATGCAATCATAACTGGTTCATGGATTAGTGTAAACCAAACATGCAATCATCACAATATATAATTGAACAAAAGCACATAGAAGAACCTCAATAGCTTTTATTAATGAAGAAATAAAGGTTCTGAGAGGATTACAACCATTGCAGGCTCCAACCCAGCAACACCTCCCAGCAGAAAGAATTGCTCTTCTTCACCTCTCTCAAACAATCACCCAATAACTCAAGAATGAAACCAACAGCATATCATTACTTTGCACCAAATTCCAGCCTCATGAGCTCATAGGAGAGAGCTCAATATATAGATGAATTGAGAAAGGATGAGTCAGCTTGCAACTGATGTGTAGCTGCCTTATGTCCTCTCTCTCTTCAGTTAATCTTTAGTTGATCTTCAGTTCTTGAGTCCACTTGGTGAACCTTGCTTCCACTTGGAGAAACAAAGCCTCTGACTCATCACAAGGCGAAATACCTGATCCAAGTGTCAATTTTGGAAGATTCCAAAGCTATGACTCACTCTGCCACATGTCCAAACTTGCCCAACGCAGGTGGGCTTTGTTCTGCCTGCTTTGCAACACAGGTACACCATGGAGCAGTTGTGTTTCAGCGCAGAAACCCAGTGGAGCACCTGCTTTGATTTCAGGATTGCTTGTTTTTGAGTGTTTTCAGGTGGAGAACTAATCTGAGAGCTGTTGGTTTGCTGACCTTGTTCCTCTAGGGGTAGGAACATCATGTTTAGGGAACTTTTGATCCCTTGGATTATTGACAATTCATGCTTGTTGCTGTAAGGCACAAAATTGTCTATAACAGATGCCCCCTAAAGTATGAGGTCGTTTATCGGGTGAAATGCTTTATTGAGAGGATCCGAAGTTCATTCAATCTGCTGAGAAGTGTCCTGTAATAAGATACAATACAATACATTATTTTTCATACATTTTTCATGATCTAGCTGAGGTGGGCATTCCCATGCTCAGCTTTATAAATACATTTTGGTACATGGAACAGACGATCGTCTGATGCTAGACTGATAATTCTCTGCCGAATTTATCGTCCTTCACTGATAATTCTCTGCCGAATTTATCATCTTTTGAGAAGGATGATCATCTGTTGCAATGATGTACATATCAAATGTCTTTATGTCCTGAATATATATCGCAGCCTGGATGGATGAAACTAGATCCGGGGTCTTCAATCTCTTCCGATCTTCACTCGATGTACAAGTCGATCCATGTGAGAATTTCTTGAAGTCGAACATGGAAAGACATCGCTTGATTACCGGTCAATGATGTAAACCGTTAACAAGCGCGAGAGGAATCACCGATAAGGATGATGACCCTCAAGGTACGGCAGTACAATCTACATGGTGGGAATAAAGGACTTGGCGTCGACCACCATGCAAAATCTTCTGGTCGAAGGTCATTGATGTATACCTATCGCCGGAAGTGAGAAACTTGCCATTGAGGCATGCAAGCTTCAAAGTACTGAGGGGGGTGTTCCTAGATCAACTCCTTGGATAATGAGCTGATGTCGACAAGGAGCGATCCGTCAAAGGAGGGCCTTAATGAATCCCACATCAGTGACACGGAACGGAGCTAGTGATAATGATGAGGTGAAAACAAACTGTGATGTATGATTCAGGGTGGCGGTCATGAAATGGATGAAGGATAATGTATGGCAGTGGGTGGAGCAGGGTCGACTCTTTACAGAACCACATCTCTTGAACATATAACGACACTGATGTGATGGATTGGTAGCATTACCCCAATTGTGGATGGTGTGGCGAGGACCATGATTCTGCGACCGGTGAATGAAACAACCCAACCCGAAGCGGACGGAGGACAAAGTGTCATGTTCAAGAGCGACTTGCTACCATTAATACTGTGAGGTTCTCCCAATTTTTTCCCCAGTCATTGCTGACCAGTACCTCTTTATTTTTGTCAAGCTTGAGGAGGATAACATATGCTTGTTCTATAACCTGCCCTTCGGGCAAGCCCATCGCTATGTTTTAACGAGCCTAGCGATAGGGAAACTCGTTCTCGTCTAAAGACAAGTTTGTCGCTACTTAATCATTTTAACGAGTCTAACGACAAAGAAAACTCGGTTCTTTTCATTTTTAGAGAGTCTGAAAAGGTACGAAAAGTTAACTCCAAAATTCCTTTTTCATCATTTAATCCCTTAAGTCCGAAAAAGTTTAAAACAATACAGAAGGGATGAATTTTCGGTTGCTTTAACGAGCCGAACAAAACAAGCGCTCGATCTTTTTGTGCAATAATCCCTCAGGTCCAAGAAGATTAAAATCTAGAGGAGGGATAGCTTTCCGGTCGCTTTAACGAGCTGGAAGGCCAAAACTCGGCAAACTTTTCATATTTTACGAGTCAGTGAAAAGAGCTCAAAGAAGACTCGTCTTTCGAGGAACGAGTGATGAACAGGGATAGCAGCAGATTCCAGGTACAGGTTGGAATTCTCCAATCACGGCAGTGTCACAAGGATGGCTAAGTGAAATCACTCTTCGCAGCTGTTCCTCAAAATGGGTAAACAAACATATGGAGGTGAACGATTGGCCAAATGAACAGATGGAGGTGATGGCATATAAAACACGACCAAGGGCTTTTAATATGGCTTTCAAAGGTTACATTTCTCAAGGTTGTTTACCGGTTCATTTTTTATGCGTGAGCTTGAACTGCTAGGGAAAGATTGCTCACAATCTACGTTTATTTTTTAACGAGCATGAACTTCTGCACAAAAACTGCTCGATTCTTGCGTTTATTTCTTAACGAGCATGAACACCGCTAAAACTGCTCGATTTATACCAGTCTTAATACAAGGAATGCTTTAGGTGAGGTAATCTTATTTAAGGAGCGATACCTCACTAATTACTCCAATTTGGCAGGTTTTAACTTTTGCCCTTCATCCTTTCTTTATGCAAGCTGGAAACGGCTAATCCTACGAGTTTAACGAGTTAGACCTACAGGTTTAAAGGGAGGACCTAAAAATTTAAAAAATAAATAGTCGTCCCGTGCTTGCACTCCAAAAGGTTTGCATGCCCCCAGGTATAAAGTATAATTTCAAGATTCTGCCATCTCTTACTTATTATCCGAAAAATGGTTTTGTTTGCTGCCGCAAACTAAACTCTTTTTTTCGGCGATGTCTATCATTAGGTTGCTAAAGATGGTGACCACTTGTTGCAACAATTTCATCTCTTTCTTTGAAGACTGCCCCTACTTATCCTTCAAAACAGCTTGTTTTAATGGGTGAGGCTTGACATTCAAAGATGGTGGCTTCTTGCTGCCACAAATAGACCCCCTCCTTAGGAGAGCCCACCTCTTTAGACAAAGGGAGCGACCGCTTCGCTCACATAACTTTGACAAAAGAATTTTATCCTAGAACAACCCTCCCTTCCACTGCCGGACGGGGTACGGACTAGTCCATTCTTCTGCGGAAATTAACTTTATACCCAAGGTTTTCTCTGCCCGAGGCAGGCCAGGGTGCATGCCCCCTGGGTCCCAGTTCTTTCTTTCCGAATTACTCGCATTCATCGGGAAGTAGAACCGGAGGCGGCGGCATTCCTTGAGTGAATAAACCGTTAAGGGATGGTATTTGACTATTTGCAATGCGTGATCCTGGAAATGAAAGTTGGTCTACGAGCTGGACCATTCTTCCTTCGTGCGGAAAACACATGACTCTAAAGAGCGAGGACACTATTGCCTCCATGCAATATATATAGTCTCGTCCAAGGAGTAAGTTATATGCCAAGGGTCCCTGGACGACCATGATGTTCATGCGAACTGACTTCCCTTTCAATGTAAGCGGAACATTGGGGAGAATCCCTAACGGGTGACTGGTTCCTTTATCAAAACCTGATAGATTTCTCATCTCAGGTAACAGCGCTGGGCAACCCAGTGCTTTCCAAGCAACAGAGGAAAGGATACTCACAGATGCCCCTTCATCAATGATAGTTCCGGCCATCACCATTCTGTAGATTTGGACTATGATTCTGAATGGGATACTGGCTGGTAACCGGGGTCTGCCTAGTTGATTCCAATCAAAGGATACAACTAGGTTGCTTGGTGGTGGGACCGAATATACGGCCGAATACGACCCTGACGATGTTCCTTCCTGCGATAAAGGAATGGGCGCATTGCCCTGATGCTCATCAGAGTCTGTGTTGATGAAAAGAATATGGACGGTGTCATCCTTATCCTCTTCAGTGAGGGTGTCATTTGAAGATGGGTCTTCAATGACAGAGTCATTGGACGATGAAACCTCTGAAGGAAGAACCGGGTCAACTGCCGTTTCGACCTTTAGACTTTCGTCTGGTCTTGATTCAGTAGGTTCATTCTCAATGACCGACACTTCAGCTGACCACTTGGGCGGGTCAGCTGGATTTTCAACTATCGAGGGATTAGGCGCGAGTTTTTGGTATCCAGGAGGAAGTCGTAACGGTGAAACCGGACGATCTTCTAAAACTCTCTTTGCCTCATCTAAGAATGGACATCGGTGGATGGCATGCTCGCCTTCACACAATACACAGGGTGATCTTGGTCTCCCTCTTCGTCCTTCACTCTCGCTAGTTGATGGACTGCAATCAACATGACTACCAGAGGTTGATGCTACCGGATTGTGCAACCTTGGGGACCAGTCCCTTAGTATCCGGGGAATACAAGGACAATCACGATGGAAGTGGGTCCCTTCGCAAATGACACATGGCGATTTAGGCCCGGTCGGTGCAGTGTGTGGGTTTTTGTCAGCTGTCTTCTGCTTGCCCCCAGTCGCCTTCGCCATAGGCTCCTTCTGCTTCTTTTCTTTCTTCTTCTTTTCCTTCTTCTCCTTGGGAGGCTGACTTTTGCCAGCTCTACCTCGCGAAGATGAAGGATCAGAGGAAGTATTGTAAGAAGTGGAAGGCTGGTGGGTAGTTCTAGACTGTTCTGACTGTTGATTCGACTGCTCAGGATTAGTGGCGATCTGGACTACATTAGTTGAAAAGAGCCATACAGGGAGGCCGATTGTCAATCCTGGAAGTGACAATGTTGCCATATGAGGCGCACCAACATCTCCCCAAGAGGAGAAGGGATTTGGACTTCCGCCAAGGTTGCCTCCTTGGTTGGTGGGCTCCATACTTTTCAACTGAAAGATCAACGTGGGAATAACAGGTGATTTTGTTCCGCTTAAAATAAATTTTATTGACGCTTTTAGACACAAACTTGCTTTTTCATGTTTTAAGAGTCGAGAAAAAGCTAAAGATGACTCTAGTCGCCTTCGATGTTTTAACGAGCCCGAAGTGACAAATGCTCCGATGGACTTTTTCAGTTATAGAGTTTTAAAAAGGCCAAAAGAAACTGCTCTGGAGTTCTAGGAAGAGGGTGTGCCAAACTTTTCGTGAAACCACAGAATACGTTTTACGGTACGGGTGGTCGATCTTCGTGAATGCTGTGTTCACTGCATCGCGATCAGTAGGGCGGTCGACACGGCTTCCTATGGATAAAGGATAATTGCCTATAGGGGTCTCCCAATATATACGCGATGGTGCGTGGGAGCACAAGTCCGTATTAGTGCCACCGACTCTCAGGAGGAATCACCCACCTTCGTAGAGATCGACAGTCACTATGTTTAACGACGCCGGAACACGTCTCTACCTAGACCTCTAGATGTTTGCGTTATGTTACAAAGCGTGGTTATGTAAATTGGATTTATTTTAATGTTGATCTTTCTTATCAGTTTGCCTTTAAGGATCACCACGAGATGTATATAACAAATTCCTGAATGCAGTCTAAGATGAGAAGCAAACTTTTCAATCTTTCAACTTTGAAAACCTTAACTACTGAGGGAAAAGAAAGGCAAATATTTTCACACAGATCATAGAACACACACTAAAATGCAAATTTTCCTAAATCGTCAAGCACACAGTCAAATGCAAAATGCACAATGCATGTATTTTCTTTTTCCCTTTCTTAATGTGGATGGATACAAAAAGAAAGTGGTTATAAACTTTGATTTCGATTTAAAGCGAAAGTAAACAAGCTTGTCCAAAATCAAAAGACACCTTAAGATTCACTTGCTTAATCACTGGAAATACATGAAATCAAACCAAACTAACGAAAGTAAAATGACTAATCAGCTATGGACAGCAAACAAGCTAACTCTTTAGACCAGCAAAACGTCTAACACAGGTTCAGATCTAAGAGGCCAAAAGCATGACTAGTTTACTTTTCGTTATGGGAAATTGTAAATGAGCAAGAAATACAAAGAACAAGTACAATTTCGTTATATAACAGAGGCAGAATGATGGCAAGTAATATTGGTTTCAAAACAGGCACAAGACTGACACCTAGCAGCAAAACTAAGTGAAAACAGGCAAGAGAAAGGAGGAAACCCCAAATGCAATAAGCAAATTTGGGACAACGCAGGCTCTGCACAGTCAAACTGGCTCTCAGCGCAGGTAGCCAGTTCGGGACCTGCGTTGCAAAGCAGGTAGCCTGTGTACTACCTGCTTTGGAAAACGAGAGTTGCGTTTTCACAGTCTCCGGGTCATAATTTTCTCAAAAATGCACGGTTTTTGCTCAAATCAGAAGCATTCAGTCAAGCACACTTAAAGGGATGATTTAGAAGGTGCAAAGCTATCACTAAGAGCTTACAAGGATCTTTGTAGATCAGCTCTTCAAATCATGAATCTGCTCAGAAAATGAGCAAGAGTAGCTGCCCCTCTACTTCGCTTTTGATATAGTCAAAAGCTTTTCGATTTGGTACTCTTTGGTTCAGGAAATGAATAGCAAAAATACTACAAACACAATCAAACGGATACGATCCCCAGTGGAGTCGCCAGTTTGTTGTAGGGAAAAGTATCCGACTCGGATGACCCTAACCCACTCTAAGGGTGACAGTTCCTTAGCAACAACTATAAAACAAACTACTGAAGGTTTACTTCTTTATGAAAGCAAAAGAGGATGGATAGAGCACTAACTGTTGCCTTGCGCTTAATGTCGAATCCAAACTCTTCTCTTTGGCCGCTTGCTCCTAACTCTTTGTTGTTCTGCTCGCCCAGCTGCAATGAGATCCTGCACAATAACAAAGAAGGAAACTACAAGAGGCATGCAATCATAACTGGTTCATGGATTAGTGTAAACCAAACATGCAATCATCACAATATATAATTGAACAAAAGCACATAGAAGAACATCAATAGCTTTTATTAATGAAGAAAAAAAGGTTCTGAGAGGATTACAACCATTGCAGGCTCCAACCCAGCAACACCTCCCAGCAGAAAGAATTGCTCTTCTTCACCTCTCTCAAACAATCACCCAATAACTCAAGAATGAAACCAACAGCATATCATTACTTTGCACCAAATTCCAGCCTCATGAGCTCATAGGAGAGAGCTCAATATATAGATGAATTGAGAAAGGATGAGTCAGCTTGCAACTGATGTGTAGCTGCCTTGTGTCCTCTCTCTCTTCAGTTAATCTTTAGTTGATCTTCAGTTCTTGAGTCCACTTGGTGAACCTTGCTTCCACTTGGAGAAACAAAGCCTCTGACTCATCACAAGGCGAAATACCTGATCCAAGTGTCAATTTTGGAAGATTCCAAAGCTATGACTCACTCTGCCACATGTCCAAACTTGCCCAACGCAGGTGGGCTCTGTTCTGCCTGCTTTACAACGCAGGTACACCATGGAGCAGTTGTGTTTCAGCGCAGAAACCCAGTGGAGCACCTGCTTTGATTTCAGGATTGCTTGTTTTTGAGTGTTTTCAGGTGGAGAACTGATCTGAGAGCTGTTGGTTTGCTGACCTTGTTCCTCTAGGGGTAGGAACATCATGTTTAGGGAACTTTGGATCCCTTGGATTATTGACAATTCATGCTTGTTGCTGTAAGGCACAAAATTGTCTATAACAGTACTAGGGCTTCAGCCAAATCTTCTTTAATTCTAATGAAAGAATCTCTGGGGGCAGGGCTCCACTTGACTTCATTCTCCTTCTTAAGCATGTCTGTAATACCCTTGAAAATTTCTGCGTAGTTGGGTATGAACCTCCTTAAGAAATTTGTTTTCCCCAAAAAGGCTTGGAGTTATTTCTTATTCCTGGGAAGAGGAATATTTTTGATGGCTTTGACTCTTTTGGGATCAATCTTCACACCTCCCCGCACTACTATATGTCCTAGTAGATTTCCTTCACTCAGGGCAAACTGGGATTTCTTAGGATTCTGAGAAAGACCATACCTCCTGCATTTCTCAAAGGTTAGATTTAAGTGGAGAATGTACTCTTCATCATTCTTAGAAAAGGTTGTGATATCATCTAAATAAACCACCACGAATTTGTCTTTCTCCCCAACAAAAGTGATTTCCATGGCTCTCTGAAATGTGGCCCATTCATTAATAAGGCTTAAGGGCATGTGAGCGTACATGAATGTTCCCCACGGGGTGGTGAAAGAAGTTTTCTTTTGATCATCAAGGTGGACTGCCACCTGGTTGTAACCAGAGAACCCATCCATCATGGACATTCTGGCTGAGCCAACCACCTTCTGCAATATATGATCCATCTTAGGCAATGGGTAGTTTTCTTTCAACGACGCCCTGTTTAGAGTCCGAAAACCTATGCATAGCCTTATTTCTCTGCTCTTTTTCCAGACAAGGACTAGGTTGGCCACCCACTCAAAGTACCTTAAAGGTACTATGATCTTTTCATGTAGCATCTTTCTCACCTCTTTTCCGATGGAGGGGAGTAAAAGTGGATTTATCTGCCTGAGTTTCTGTTTACATGGATTTATTCCACTCTTCAAACGAATTTTATTCTGAATGATGTTAGTACCAAATGCTTTCAAATCCTCATAAGACCAAGCAAATACATCCTTGTAAATTTTGAATAGATTTAAATACCTTTGTCTGTGTTGCAAGGGGATTCCTTTTCATAGCTTGATCATTTGGGGTTCCTCCTCTAAGCCAATGTTGTAGTATTCTACTTGATCATCTATCTCCAGGGTCATTGTTTTTGAGACAGTTTCCTCCTTATTAAAAAGCCTTTCTAGTGGGTCCAGTCTATGAGGGATAGTATTCCCTTTCAATTGAAAAATTTGGTGCCCAGCCATTGTGTCTTTCCACAAAATGGCTTCTTGATTTGCTTCTTCTTCTTCTTGATCGATGGTGGAGTGGGCGAACTCCCCAATGACTTCTATGAATCATTTCACTTGCTCGTCGTCCTCGAATACCTACCAGTGCTTGACATTATTAGGTATTGAGGGCCTATATCTGACTTCTACCTCATATCTGAGAAGCAGATTTTGAGGGGGCATGAAATAGCTTGCAGCTACAGCAAGGGAATCAATCATTTTGTTTCCTTCCCTGGGAATAAATTGGATATTAAAGGCAAGTAATAAATTATCAATTATATCCCACACTTCATTCTGGTACGTCCTTAGTTTGGGGTGTTTGTCATGGCACTGATTTCTGATATGCCTTACGATCAACGCAGAGTCTTCATAGACCATTAGGCATTCAATATTCATATTTGTTGTCGTTTGTAACTGTTGGGTCCCTATAATACTAGTGATTACCCCATTACTATTGTAGTTATACCCCTTATTTATATTGATGTACCCATGTAGTGCCCATATTGTTACTATTGTGCCACATAGAAGCCCACTATTGTTATTGTTGTGCCCTACAATATTATTGTTATGTAGGCTTTGATTGTATTGGGACCACTTAGACTCCTATATATAGAAAGGAGGTATTTTCATTTGTATCATCCAAGAATTGTTCATTTATGTAATGTAAAGGAGGTTTCCCCCTCGAAGAGGCTGAATTCTAAGGCGTGGATCTCTCTTTTCTATCTTTTTGTGAGCTAGTTTCATAACATTTGGTATCAGAGCTTTGGATTCTAGGGTTTTGCTGCTCCAAACAGGTCATCGTGGAATTTTCGCTATAACTTTTTTTCTGTCACGTTTCAGAAGTCGCAAAAAAAAACCCATTTGAGAAGAAATCGCGCTGAACCTTGGGTCCGAATTTCAGATCTTTTCGCGCGATATTTACGGAGATATGATCTGAGGAAGTTGGTCTTTTTTGCAGACTCCTGAATTACATTCAAAACAGGTGACCTGAGGAAAATCATCATAACTTTCTCTCTGAGGATCGGATTGAAATTTCATAAGAAGGTACAGAAAGAGGATGGACTGTAGTTTCTTGTATGTGTGTTTCAGATTCAAAGGTTGAAACAGGGACTCGTGGCACGTCGTACAACTTCGCTCTACTGAACCAGTCTAAAAGCAAGTCACTGTGGGAGATTTCACATAACTCTTCCTTGGAGAATCCAATTTGGCTCAGACTTGTGGCATTGGAAAGAGGACGCAGAAGGCTACTACAGGTAGCAATTTTAGAATTGGATGATCCGAAATTACAGAGATACATCAGATTCAATATCAGGCTTCTATAAAGTAAAAAAAAGGTGTGTAGTTTGTTTTTTAATTTTTGTGTAAGCTTGGTTTAACGGAATTCAAAGGGCATAGTAAAGCATTATTATCGGTAACTGATGCCCCGAGGAAAGAAAATGCAAACACCTAGTAAGGAACCTGAAAGCTCTAGCATGACTCATGAAGAAGAGGAAGAAATGCTACATGATATATCAAAATTACAAGAACAAGTGCAACAAATGTCACGCTCACAAAAGCTAACAGAAGCTAAGATAAGTGGCGTGGAATCTAAGGTAAATGGCGTGGAATCTAAGATAAAGGGAATGGAAGCTAAGATGGAGGATTCGATGGCAAATTTGAAGATAGATTTGAATACAAACATGGAAGAATTGAAGAAGTTGCTACAAGAAAGGGTCACTAATGGTGAAAAGGTAGTAAAGGAAACTCATGATGAGAACAAAAGAAATGTTAATCATGATTCCATAGACTCTAATGTTGGATCAAAGACTCACCATGTTCCAAAAATCGATATGAGGAAGTTTGATGGCAAGGATCCCGCCACATGGATATTACAGATGGAGCAATTCTTCGATCTCAATAATGTGCAAAACACACAAAAGGTACGTATGGCAACTTTATATTTGGAACCAAATCAGTTTGTATGGTATCAATGGCTTTGTTCTCGTAAACCATTTATCACTTGGGCAATTTTTACGGAAGAATTAGTAGCACATTATGAGGATACAAAAAGCAACACTTTTTTTAGCCAATTGATAAGTCTCAAACAAAAGGGTTCAATAATGGAGCACATTGAGGAGTTCCAAAAATTGAACATAAGGGTAAAAGATATTCCAGAGGAGCATAGGATTGATGTGTTCATAGGGTCTTTAAAGGATAATATCCAACATGATGTGCACCTTTGGGAACCTGATTCATTAGAGAAGGCATTCAGGTTAGCAAGAAAAATGGAAAGCAAAATTATGGCAACTAGGAAGCATACCATTCACAACTATAAAGACGGAAGTGTTGTTGCCCATAGTCTTCCACAACCTACAAGGTTGACACCACAACAATTGGAAGAAAAAAGAGCAAAAGGGCTTTGTTACAATTGTGATAGCAAATACACAAAAGGTCATAAGTGTGCTGAGAAGAAATTATTCTACATAGATTGTGAAGAGGAAGAAGAAAAGGAGCAAGAAAGGTCAAAAGAAGAGGATATATTCCAGGAACAAAGCCTAGATGAAGAACAAATAAATCCGACCATATCTTGTAATGCATTGGCGGGAATTACCACTCCTCAAACCATCAAGATAGAAGGACAAATCAAGAAGAAAAAGGTAATAGTGTTGATTGATTCAGGAAGCACCCACAATTTTATTCATTGTAGGGTAGCAAAAGAATTGAATTGCTTCCTATATCCAGCACCAGAGTGTCAAGTGATGATTGCAAATGGAGGAACAATAAATTGTTCTGGAAAGTGCCATAATATCAAGCTATCCATGGGAGAATATGTATTGACTAGCCCAATGCTTTCCATTCCAATGGGAGGTGCTGATGTTGTACTAGGAGTCCAATGGCTACAATCCTTGGGTACAATAGCTTTTAATTTTCAAGAAATTTTCATGAAATTTTCTGTGGAAGGAAAGGAAGTTGAATTAAGGGGTATTGCAGGGAAACCAGGAAAGATAATCAGCTCTAATGGAATGACAAAGCTTCTAAAAAAGGAGCAAAGAGGTGTAATTGCACAATTATGTTCGCTAGATGTTTCCACATTGGAATCATCTATTTCTCCAGATCTCCAAAAAGTCTTGGACAATCATTCCAAGGTATTTGAGACTCCCAAAGGTCTCCCACCTATGCGTGATCATGATCATGCTATTCATCTGATTCCAGGAAGTGTTCCTCCAAACATCAGGCCGTACAGATATCCATATGTCCAAAAAAGTGAAATTGAACGTATGGTTGCAGAAATGCTAGAGGCTGGTATAATTCAACCGAGTCAAAGTTTTTTCTCAGCTCCAGTAGTATTGGTGCACAAGAAGGATGGATCATGGCGCATGTGTCCAGATTATAGGGAGCTCAACAAGCTCACTATTAAAGATAAGTTCCCCATTCCTGTTATTGATGAATTACTGGATGAATTGCATGGATCAATTTACTTCACCAAGTTGGATCTTCGTTCGGGATATCATCAAATTAGAATGAAGATTGAAGACATTCCGAAAACAGCATTTAGAACTCATGAGGGTCATTATGAATTTTTGGTCATGCCTTTTGGCCTTACCAATGCACCTTCAACATTTCAAGGTTTGATGAATTCAATTTTCAAACCATTCCTTAGAAAATTTGTGTTAGTATTTTTTGATGATATACTAATCTACAGCAAGTCTTGGAAGGATCATGTTGAACATGTTGACAGGGTGCTACAACTATTGGAGAGAAACAATTATATGCAAAAAGATCCAAATGTTTCTTTGGAGTCCAGGAGGTGGAATATTTGGGTCATATTGTATCTCATGAAGGAGTTAAGGTAGACCCTAGCAAAATTAAAGCCATTAAGGAATGGAAAATCCCCACATCCATAAAGCATTTGCGGGGATTTCTTGGGTTGACAGGGTATTATCGCAAGTTTGTTAAGAATTATGGGAGAATAGCAGCACCTCTAACAACATTATTGAAGAAAGATGCATTTTCATGGACTCCGGAAGCAACAAAGGCCTTTGAACATCTTAAAGAGGCAATGTGCCAAGCACCGGTCTTAGCTACACCGGACTTCACAAAAACCTTTATTGTGGAATGTGATGCTTCAGGAAATGGAATTGGTGCTGTTCTAATGCAAGATGAAAGACCCATTGCTTTTGAAAGTCGTCCAATCAAGGGAAAGTTTTTAAGAAAAGCTATTTATGAGAAGGAAATGTTGGCAATACTCCATGCACTTAAGAAATGGCGACCCTACCTAATGGGAAGACACTTCAAGGTAAAAACAGATCATGATAGCCTTAAATACTTTTTAGAACAAAGATTATCCTCTGAAGAGCAACAAAAGTGGGTCACAAAGATGTTGGGTTATGACTTTGAAATCATCTACAAAAAGGGGAAGCAAAATGTGGTGGCAGATGCACTCTCAAGGAAGGATGAGGATGTGGAAGCATTGTTTTGTGCTATTTCTATTATCCAACCAGATTGGATAAATGAAGCAAGGGAGGAATGGAAGAATGACGAAGAAGTGTGGGCACTTATTCGAAAGCTACAACAAGATTCCAGTACGTCTGATACATTTAGCTGGAAAAATGATTCGTTATGGTACAAAGATCGCTTATACCTCTGTAAGAATTCCCAGCTAAAACAAAAGATTCTTATGGAATTGCACACTTCTCCCTTAGGAGGGCACTCAGGATTTTTAAAAACTTACCACAGGGTTAAGAAGGAATTTTTTTGGGATGGCCTTAAATCAGATATTCATAAGTTTGTGGCAGAATGTTTGGTTTGCCAACAAAATAAAGTTGAAACAATTAAGACACCGGGTCTATTACAACCTTTATCCATTCCAAGCCAACGTTGGGAGGAGGTATCAATGGATTTTATCACAGGTTTACCCAAGTCTGAGGGAAAGAGTGTCATCATGGTGGTAGTTGACAGACTTACCAAGTATGCACACTTTTGTGCATTATCACATCCATTTAAAGCTAATACAGTTTCTACTGCATTTATGGAAACAATTCAAAAGCTACATGGAAACCCAAAGATTATTGTAAGTGACAGAGATCCCATTTTCACTGGAAATTTTTGGACAGAATTATTTTCTTGTCTTGGTACTCAGTTAGCTCATAGCTCATCTTATCATCCTCAATCTGATGGGCAAACTGAGATAGTAAACAAATGTTTGGAAGGATACCTTCGTTGCTTTGTATATGATAAACAGACACAATGGGTCAAATGGTTGCCTCTGGCTGAATGGTGGTATAACACTTCCTTCATACAGCAACAAAAATGACCCCATTTATGGCACTTTATGGGTATCAACCACCATCCATCACATCATATTTAAGAGAAAATTCTAAGGTTCAGGCAGTGGAACATCACATCGAACATCAACAACAAGTCCTCCAACTCTTAAAGGATAACCTTGTGTTGGCACAGAATAGAATGAAACAACAGGCAGATCAGCATCGCAGTGAAAGAAGTTTTGATGTAGGTGATTGGGTATTCCTACGGCTACAACCATATAAGCAAATGTCCCTCAAGCAAGCTAAGAAGGATAATAAATTATCACCAAAGTATTATGGTCCATACAAGGTGTTGCAAAAGATTGGTACTATGGCATACAAATTGGAGCTTCCTGCAGCTTCTCGATTGCACCCAGTTTTCCATGTTTCATGCTTAAAGAAGGTTATAGGCGACAAGCTCCCAGTTCAAACAATATTGCCAGAACTTGACGAAGAAGGAAAAATTATATTGGAACCGGAAGCAGTTATAGAAACAAGAACTCGACAGCTAAGAAATCGATCAATTTCAGAGTACCTTATCAAGTGGAAGAACTTATTCGCTGAAGATTCCACATGGGAGGACGAGAATTTTATGCAGAAGTATCCTGAACTACTCAAGCGTTGAGGACAACACTTTTTTGAAGGAGAGGGGCATGTTGGGTCCCTATAATACTAGTGATTACCCCATTACTATTGTAGTTATACCCCTTATTTATATTGATGTACCCATGTAGTGCCCATATTGTTACTATTGTGCCACATAGAAGCCCACTATTGTTATTGTTGTGCCCTACAATATTATTGTTATGTAGGCTTTGATTGTATTGGGACCACTTAGACTCCTATATATAGAAAGGAGGTATTTTCATTTGTATCATCCAAGAATTGTTCATTTATGTAATGTAAAGGAGGTTGCCCCCTCGAAGAGGCTGAATTCTAAGGCGTGGATCTCTCTTTTCTATCTTTTTGTGAGCTAGTTTCATAACAGTAACCCAAGGAGAAATGCTTCATACTCTACCACATTTTTGGTCGCCTCAAACTCTAGTTTGAATGAGAGGGGTCTTAGGCTACCCTCCGGAGATACTAACAACACTATAGCTCCATTTCCCTCTTTTAATTTTTCTCCGTAAAAGTATAATTTCCATACTTTATTTTCATTTTTGTGTTGGTGTTCTGACTTCCCTGTTAGATGTACTAATATTTCCTTTAGGAAGGTCTCATCTTCTTCTAGGAACAGGCAGGAGAGGTCACTTTCCTTCCCATGCACTGGGGATTTTTATGAGCCTTTAGCTGGGGTCACAATTTTTACAAACCTGGATTCTCGGTACAAATTCCTTTACTTGCCTCAAAATTGGGAATAGTGGCATAAGTCATATCTAACTTGATATAGCCCCCCACCTTGGAACCCCAAGATCTAGATAAGAGCATGTCGAATCGAGGAGCAATATTGGCCACCACTATGTTCATTACCACACTCATCACAGGGATATGAGCTAGATTTACCACCAGATCCTTTATCATCCCTAAGCACTTGACTCTCATAGAGTCAAAGGAGTACAGGTCCTTGTATGGTCTAGTGATCTCCAAGCCTAGTTGTTCCATCACTGTCAATGGCATGAGGTTGTGTGAGGCTCCGGAATCTAACATGTAAGTATGTAGTAAGAGGTCGTGGATTACTAGGGTCATGTAGAAGGGTGCAGTAGAAGGATCAAGCTCTTCCACATGTGGCCCAAAAACAACCATTGGCATCTCCTCTTGGAGGTTTAAACTATCATGAGTTGGTGCTGAAGTAGCTAGATGCATGAATAGAGAGACTTGAGATTTATAATTAGGCTTCTTTAGAAGCTCAATTAGTGGAACATGAATTTTTACCTTTTCAAGCTCCTTCTGGAGATTGAATGTGGGTTGGACTTTTTCTGTACCTCCTGGCTCTATTCCTTCTTCCTTCCCACTAGCAGTTTTCAACAGGACAAGTGCCTCCTTTTTTGTGTGTCCCTCAGAACTATTTCTTTCCTTATTTGTAGAGACTTTTATCTTGGAAGGGTCAGGATTTAGCTTACCTTTCCCTTTGTCTGGTATTGGAGGAATAACTTGGGGAGAAATTCCCTCTTTTTGCCCTAGTTCTCTTGACCTCTTATTTAAATATCTTATATTATACTTACATTGGGGTTGTGCTTGCATGAAATCTACAAACTATTTGCAATAATAACCTATATCTTCCTCTTCTGCAGCTGCTTCTCTATCATGACTAGCCTCCTGGTGAGCCATATTCTCATGTTCTTCTTCAGAAAAAGTAGAATATGGATTTCCCTGCATCTCCTGTGTGTCTGACGATTTCTCATCGAGATCCTCTTCAAAATATATAGGATGAGGGATATGATTGAGTTGTTCCTTTCCTTCCCTTGGAAGTATTTGTAATGGAGGTCTTCTATACTACAGGTTATAACCTCGGTTGTTGACTTTAGAATTCTGTTTGGAGAGGCTCTTGTTCTCAATTTCAAGATTTTCCACCTTTTGTGATAAACTCCTGATGAGTTTGTCCAATTCGTCCCACTTCGGGTCTAATGATTCTCTATCTTGTCCAGAGGAGGATGCCTCTTATTTTCCCCTTCTATTCTCGATAGGTTCTTTCTTTCCCCTTGAATTTCCTACTGAGGTGAAATTCGCTTCCACCTCAAGTGCATCAATCTGGAGTTGATATAGAGTGAGAGACTTCCTTTCCCTCAAAGTAAAGCCAAAGTTAGATTCAAAAGCTCCCAAGAAAGCCACTTGAGCTGCAACTGGAGGAGGCTTTATATCAGCTGGCAGGTTATTGTACTGCTTATTTAACCTTTTTATAAATTCTAAGATATCCTCTTTTCGCTTCTTCTTTATGGCATTAAACTTTGCGAGGAGGTACTCATGATTTCTCTTTTCACCCCATTTTTGTGTGAAAGAGTTCTCAAGTTCCTCCCAGGTAGTGATGGAGGCATTGAGTAGGGCCTTGAACCATTTTCTAGCTTCTCCATCATGGTATTGTACAAAAAGTCTCATGACCACATCTAGATGTTCCATGTTAAGGTTCTCAACAAAGGCACAAAAGGTCTGAATGTGCCTCTGCGCAGTGTTTTCATCTTCCCCATTGAACCTAAGCAGAAGCTTGATGTTAGTTCTTGGGCATAGCACTTAGAGGCTGAGGTAAATTAAGAGGTTCATATTTATTTAGCAAAAAAACCTGGAAGAGCAATCTGGATTAATGGAGGAGGATTGAGACTTTCCTGAGACACTTGGCCCAAAAAAACAGTGGTAGGAGTGGCTAGACTGGTAATAGGGTATGTCATGGTCTTAGGAGTAAGTCCTGAGTAGTGAGAAACAATGGGCTGAGAGTTGGATGAGGAGGCTACAAAGGCTGATGAGATGGTAGCATAGGAAAGGGGAGTTTTCTCTTTCCAGACTTTCCTGAAAAATATTTTTTCTGGGTCAAATACAAATGGGGCTTTCTGCTAAGATGTATCTAAGCTAGTGTGAGGCCTTTTAAAAGCTAGGGTGATAAATGATAATGTGTTTTGTGGAGTTTCCAAGGTGATGCGGATGCAATTAGAACATACTTCACTCACCTACACAAAGAGTGCTCAACTTGTCGTATCCAGGGGAAAAAATCCTTCAATACGTTCCTCGGAAACAACACCAGAAGATGTTGTAGCTCCATCCCAGGTCAACTCCTCTTCACTGTGTTGGGACCAGGACACGTCCATGAAGAATCCGGAGCACACCGCCTGTCTAACCGAGCTCATCCACGGATCCCATCGTGATATTACCGGGGCCCACCACCTTCGTTCGGCATTCCGAGGATTCATCCACTTGGCTAACTTCGGGGCATGGCTCTGATACCACTTGTTAGGACTCTGGACACCACATATCTCCACAATGGTATGATATTGTCCACTTTGGGCCTAAGCCCTCATGGATTTGTTTTTGGGCTTTACCCCAAAAGGCCTCATACCAATGGAGATATTTGTCCATCCTTATATACCCATGATCCTCCCCACTTCTAGTCAATGTGGGACTTTGGTCGTATACCCAACAAGTGGTTCAAGGAATTACAGTTTCATAATATTTTGTAGAGAAAATGAGAGAAGATAAGGAGAAAGAGCAACTCATCACGTAGAGCTTAAAGCATCAAGAATTCTTCACTTAACACACAAAGCTTGAGGCATTAAGAATTTCTATACTTATTTGAGTTACAAGTAGATGTAATGGATAAGAGAGGGACTGAATGCTACGATTCATGTAGAACAAATTTAAAGATATAATTTCAATAATCCATATAGCCACATGCATTAACAATGTCGATACAAATGAATCTGTGAGGAACTTACAAGCACATGCATTAACATATCTGTGGCATATCTATACAAATGAATCTATAAAGAAGCTTGAAATATTTCTAGTAGCTATGATCGCATGAACTTAGAGAAGAAACATGAACATAATGGGTTTTAATAGAGGGATAATATATTGTAATACTTGAAGGGGTAATCACCATCATTTCTTTATATTCACAGAGATATGTATAATGATGTTATACAACCTGAAAAGAACATGTAGAGTTTTCTTTAGGATTTTTGAACCTTTGTTAAGTGTTGATTCCCCCTATTTATCTGGAGAGGGAAGCATGGACATTCATTACAAAAAAAATATCTTTGGCCAAGTCTCAGCTGTGAGGTTGACTAGCTCTCTCAGCCAGGAATGACTCTGTGGCCCAAAAACATTGCAGAATTAATTACCTCATTGAAAGGAGGCACATTACAGGACAATAAATAAGTAAACAATCAGATGAAAATGTAAATGAAATATCTTTGTGCCCATCCCTGTGATCGCCTCTACTTCAAGTTGCAGTTCACTCTATGTGTGGCCTCCTGTGTTGCTTTAACTGACTCCCTTCACTTCTGCCTTTATTGCTTGAACCATTCATTCTTTAAAGTTGGGAGTGTGCAGCATCAGTTTCATGTAGCATTACTGAAGTAGGAGACCCTAGGGCGGTATTTCATATTCCCTCTATATGGGACACCATGCTTGATAATTAAATCCTCCTGAGTTACTAAGTCACTTTTCACCCCTATCGGCACAGACCTTGATTCCGTGTCACAATGGACCTTTCTAGATCATCCCATGTCAAGTTTGAATGCACAATCTGTTTTCTTAAAAACCACAGCTACCAACCCATCATGTCTTTAAATATTTGAAAAACACTATTAACGCCTTGATATGCCTGATAATGCACTCACGGTGTAATACAAATGACTTTCTTGTGCTGGCCCTTCTCACTATAACCTCACGAAATAGGCGAGTTTCGATCCCCCTTGGCCCCTTATGATTGAACCCCTTTTCCTTCATGTGACCGAGAGCTATGACTAGGTGCTTAGTCCTCAGGCGCTAGGGCCATTGAACTACCTGTCGGGGGGCTTTTCCCTTT